>CM060939.1:468034347-469284347 GCA_030765085.1 Allium cepa
ATTTGAAATTTGTATTTTAAATCCTCTAATTAATTACATTTATATATATGTACATGTTTTTACATTTTATATTCAAGAATATACAACTATTGTTTATATGTTCCAATGCTTTTAAATCTTTTTATCAAATCTAATCTTTCATCTTAAATTAAAGTTATTAGGAATATATAACTTTTTTTTAAAAGAAAATGAATTGAAAACAATTTATTTTTAAATTTCCAAATTCCAAATTTAATGCACAATCAATTTGTACTTATAAATGAATAAATAATCAAATACCTTTTTATAAATATAGTTTTATATTCCATTTATCATTTATTTCTCTTAAATTCCAAATCAAATTCTATTTATAGTCCATTGGATTTCAAATCAATTAATTCAATTTAAAATCTTTTGATATATTTATTCAAATCTTCAAATTAATCCACAATTAAATTTGTAAATTAAAATATTATTTTATTTTGAAAAACTCTATTTAATTCACTAATTAATTTCAAAAATTAATTCAATTATCAAATTAGACTAGGCTAAAATCCGGGGATGTTACACTTCGGGTATTCTGAAGCCGTCGAAGTTATTCAAGACGTTCCCACGGAATACTAGGACATCAAATCCATCATTTCCAATGAATCGCTCCTGAAATTTGGGTAGTTGGCGGAAGGTTGTCGAATAAGTCTTCCTCATGGCATCATTACAACTGGACCTGCCTTGGATAAAGGCAAAAGGCAAGCTAGGCCTTCGATGCCATCGACACGTGTTGCCCCCAACACACTCGAAGAGGGCAAGATTAGAGACACTGGGGTGTTAGAAGAACCGGGTGAGAATGTAAGTCCTACTTTGGTACCGGTGGTTGAGGCACACGGCACTGATGAACGCCTCCCCTTCGAAGGGAATAAAGAAACTGGCTTATAAACTGAGGAAAAAGACAGTAGGTGGAACCTCGAAGGTCACAATTACTCCAGTAGAGAGCCGTCTCCACAACACTTAGAGGGTTCACTAAAAGGCTTATCTGACCTCACTATTCCCTATGACTTGCTTAATTATGGTTTCAACGGTCCAGAGGCCCTAAAACTCCATTTTCCCACGAGAGGCGATGAAGGCGTTCAAGCCTATAATCAAGGAGAAAAAACTCCGATAAGTAAAGCCAAAGAAACCGGTCTGTCGAGGGAAAACACTAGGACACACACAATAACACTTAAACCTCACCTCGCACTTAAAATTCATCCATCATGTCATTCTTGCTAACACGTGTTCACTCAATTTCTGTGTAGGTGATATGGGGCGTTCTCATGGATTCGACCGCCTTTGTGGGTCCTCTATTTTTCATCATTCTAGCTGGGATTCGGGCTCCGGCAAATGCAGGGATAGAGATGACGACGGTGATAGGGACTATTTCTCCCGGGATTCATCATCTCGAAGTAAAACTCACCATCAGTCTACATACCATCACAATCCTACCCCTCACCCAGAGCAAGGCAGGGAGAAATCTTGTCATAAGGGGTCCCAGTCCGATACTCCCTATGACCAACACTCGGGTTCATCTAGCACCAGGAAATCTTAGGATCTTCAAAAAAACCTGTAGTCTTTAGACAAACTTCTCCTGCTCCCGCACATGATCCATCGATAGCGGAAAGGCTAGATGAGCTTAAGACCACGTTTCCAAAAATATGCTTCGACGGTCTGAAGTTTCTTCCAGCGATTCATCACATTAGGGCACGTCAAACAAAGTGCCATTGCTTCCAACAATGATGTCTACGTTCAACCCGATGCATTTGTTCATTTGGCAGAAATGGTTTTAGAAGTTTCTATCGAACGCCAGCATAAAATTGATCGTCTGTAACTCAAATCCATTCATGACAAAGACATCATCAAAGCTCAGGATGAAGAGCTTTCCTCATACAAATCTCAGCTTGAAACTGCTAAGAAAAATGCTAAAGTCATAGCTGATGCCTTTAATCGTCTGGAGGCCACACATAAGAAAGAAATCGACGAAGCGGTTCAACGCTGCGGTGCCTTAGCATTAGGGAAAGACTCCATTCAAAAGGAGAGAGATGTGTTCGCTCAGTAAGTCAAAGAGTTGGAAGAGCTACTTCTCAAAGAGAATGAGGAAAACACTGCTGCTCAGGAGGAGTCGCAACAATATTGTGATGAGATCGTTGCTACATGACTCCTAAAGACAAAGCTCGATGAAGAACTCTCCAAGGCTGAAATGCAAAAGGATGTGGCGCGTGAAGAGGGCAAAAGAATAGCGCTTATGGAAATCTATTCTCGCAATGAGGCGGCTAAGGCGGCTGGTAGGGAGGAAATAAAGTGCATGTTTGATCCGCTTATAGCCGAGTATAATGCTCGAGTTCTCATGCATTGTAACCTTACATTTCTCGGCGAGTGTTACCTCGAATCTTAGGCCGAAGCATGGGAGACTTTGATAAAGATCAAAAAGGATGAGTCGAGCACTAAAGAGGTTGGCGAAGAAGCTTTAGTGAAGGAATTTCTTCGAGGGAACGAGCCTTCGGACTTGCCTACAACGAAGGCTCTTTATAGAAGAGACTCCTCCTCGTCGAAAGGAAAGAATGACATTGCCGGCCCATCTGGAACCGAGTCTCCAGTTCCTCCCTTTACTCAACCGACTGATCGCCCATCACTTGACCCCTTCGAGCATCACATTGGCTACGACCCAAAAGATCCTGACTTAGATATTCATGTTCTATCTCCCATTCCAAAGGGTGAAACTCCTCGGACGGTTGAGAGTCAGCCCGAGATAGGTACATAACGTTTCTTCTCAAAGTTCCAAGGGATATAGTTTTCAGCGAGTAGTTAATGCATTCTAACATTTGTCTCTTATGATTTCGTGCAGGTCATTCTGATCCTGAGCCGACTCCAAGGAGCGATAATGCTACGGAGAAGGAGGAGAAGACGGGTGAGGCAATTCAAATGGGAGACAATCCTGGTCCCGACGCTCAAGTGATTGAGGCGCTTAATGAGGACAAGTCTAAAAATTTGTTACCCGTCGAAGAAAATTACGAAGTTGAGATTACAGGCGCCTCAGAACATACTTCAATATTGAGCATGAAGGAGCGACTTACGAAAGAGAACAAGAAGAAAGTTGAAATCAAGGTCGAGCCCCAAGTAGTGGAACTAAATGATCATTTGAATAGACCTTTAAAGGTCATTCTCCCCGGTGGGTCCAGGCCACTGGAAGTTCCTCTTCCTTCCTCGGAAGTCACTTCCCTAGCAAGCAAAGCGTCCAAGAGAAAACGCGGACGGGGGGGGGGGAGGTGTCGGATGAGAAATCGAGGAAGGAGAAGAAGCCAAAGAAGTAGCCATCATGCTCGTTCAATGAAACTTAGACTGGATTATGTAATTATTCCTATTTATTTTCATAGCCAATGTAAATAGACTTTTGACTTTGAGTTTAGGAGGGATTTGTAGTGGAACCTTGTTTGGGATTTGTGAATAAAACTTAGTTTCTTTATTTTTCGATGACTTTCGTTTTTCCAGCTTATTGTCTAACTTATTGCCATAACTCGGAATTCGGTAAGTTATACGAGCTCTAGTTCACCTCCATATGACTTGGAAATTTTTTGAGAATCATAGATCCTCTATTCCATGCTTCGGGCACTTAAGAATACTTTTAGTCCGCATTCTGGGGACTCATAGTATTCCAATCCGCGCTCCAGTGACTTGGAGATGTTTGAGTCGTTTATACTCTAGTTCGCACTATGGGGACTCATAATACTCCAGTACGCACTCCGAGGACTTGACTATTTAGGTCGTTTATACTCTAGTCCGCACTTTGGGGACTCAGAGTACTCCAGTCCGTACTCCGGGGACTTGGAGATTTTAAGTCGTTTATACTCTAGTCCGCACTTTGGGAACTCAGAGTACTCCAGTCTGCACTCTGGGGACTCAGAGTACTCCAGTCCACACTCTGGGGACTTTGAGATTTTAAGTCGTTTATACTCTAGTCCGCACTCTGGGGACTCAGAGTACTCCAGTTCGCATTACGGGGACTTGGAGATTTTAAGTCGTTTATACTCTAGTCCACACTCTGGGGACTCAGAGTACTCCACTCCGCACTCTGGAGACTTGGAGATTTTAAGTCGTTTACATTCTTGTCTGAACTCTGGGGACTCAGAGTACTCCAGTCCTCCCTTTAGGAACTTAGAGATTTTAAGTCGTTTATTCTCTAGTCCGCACTCTAGGGACTCAAAGTACTCCAGTTCGCACTTCGAGGCCTTGGAGACTTTAAGTCGTTTATACTCTAGTCCGCACTCTAGGGACTCAGAGTACTCCAATCCGCACTCCAAGGACTTGGAGATTTTAAGTCATTTATACTCTAGTCCGAACTCTAGGGACTCAGAGTACTCCAGTCCGTACTCCGGGGACTTGGAGATTTTAAGTCGTTTATAATCTAGTGCGCACTCTGGGGACTCAGAGTACACCAGTCCGCACTCTGGGGACTTGGAGATCTTAAGTCGTTTATACTCTAGCCCGCACTCTGGGACGTAGAGTACTCCAGTCCGCACTTCGGGGACTTGAAGATTTTAAGTCGTTTATACTCTAGTCCGCACTCTGGGGACTCAGAGTACTCCAGTCCGCACTCCGGGGACTTGGAGATTTTAAGTCATTTATACTCTAGCCCGCACTCTTGGGACTAAGCGTACTCCAGCCTGCACTCAAGGGAGTTGGAAGTTTTAAGTCATTTATACTACAGTCCGCACTCTAGGTACTTAGAGTACTCCAGTCCGCACTACGGGGACTTGGAAATTTTAAGTCGTTTATAATCTAGTCCGCACTCTAGGGACTCCGAGTACTCCAGTACGCACTCTGAGGACATGGAGACTTTAAGTTATTTATGCACGTTCATACGCTAGACAGAGTAATGTAACTTTAATTACTGTCATAGAATTATCAAACACGGAAACATCAATAATTCATGGAAAAGATGGCTTCAAGCCTTTATTAATGAAAAAGAACTAACTTGTCTTATTATATGCCAAAAGCTAAGAATCAGCGAAATAAAAATACACTGCTAATAATTGCAACTAAAACGCGAAAGAAATAGACTAAGTATAATAACGTCACAGATGCGCGCTGTTCCACGCTCAGGGCAGTGTCGCGGTGTGATATCCCAGAATTTCAAGCAATTTAAATGTGATAATCTCTCTTATTAAATTAGTTAAAATTGATAAAATTTTATTTTAATCAATATAATGTGATGATTTTAATGATAGTTATAAACAGATTTTTAAATGGAATAATTATTTTTACAAATTTAATTTGGTTGTTTTATATATAGATTTTAAATAGACTTATTATTTTCAAATTTAAATAAGTATTGTTTAAATTAATATGTATATATATACTTATTTAAGTTAATTTTAAAAAAAAATAGAATTATTATTTTCAAATTTAATATTGTGTTTGTTTAAATTAATATATATATATATATAAGTTGATTTTAAATTGGATTTTTAAATTTGAATTCGAATTTAATATTTAGATCTAAATCTGAATTTAAAGGATAATTATTTTAAAATATTTTGGATATAAAAATATAAGAATAAAGTTTTCATTAGAATATATTTTGTTTTACATTGTTTTTCTTTAAAAGATTTTATTTATATAAATTTCGAAAGAATTTATTTAAATAGTGAATAAATACAATGGTTTTATATTTACATTTATAAACGGGTTAAATACACTATGTATTATCTTATTTAAAATATGATTGGTTTTATTTTTATTTTCTTTTAAAGGTTTTATTTTTATAAATTTACAAAATCATTTATTAATTTAGAAATGTACTAATTAATTAGGATATTTATATAAAATCTTGTTAAATCATTTTAATAATAAATAAAAAGATACATTAATACATGTGTTGGCTTATAAATTCACTTGATAACATGTGTTAAGAAATTAAATAGGGTGGAAGACAAGTGTCACAAATCCTATTTTTATTTTCTTTGATTTTCAATAAACCACTAATTAGTTTATATAAGCATACATCTTTCATTTCTATTTTCTTTCTAATCTCATTTCCAAACAAAGAAAACCTGTAAACACTTTCCAAAATCAAAACATTTTAAACATTCTTCAAGCTCAAACACAAAGCCCTGTGATTCATTTCTCAAATCAATAATCAAGCCTGTAAATATTTTTCCAAATCAAAAGACCCAAAGCTTATAACCCATTTTCAAAGAAAACCTGTAAACAAGTTCTCAAAGCAATTGCTAAACCTGTAATAAACGTACAAGTTTCAAATGAAACCTGGATTATCAAAGCTATCAGTAGCAATTAATTTCAACCTTTATCAATTAAACAAGAATCAAGTTCAAGTACAGTTTTTTTCCAAGCATCTTTCAAATCTGAAGTACATTCCAGTTTTCAAAGCTTCAACCCAGTTTTCAAACTCTCTGCATTTTATATAAAAGGTGAGTAAACTTTTAAATTAAAAACTTAGGTAACAAATATCTGTTGCATGTGAATTACTGTGTTGATGGTTGCTTCGCATATATATATATATATATCTGTGTGTGTGTGTGTGTGTGTGTGTGTGTGTGTAAGCCTGTGTATATTTTTGTTGATTTTAACATCTCTGTTCTTAGTTTAAGCCTCTATCCTTTAAACTGTGAGCATGAAACATCTTTAAATTTGATGCATATCAAAATGTTTGAAGTAAACTCATGAAGTATGTTTGAAAATATGTATACATGTTGTTTTTAATATAAATATATGTATATATGAATAATTTTAATCTGAGTACATATGTGATTCATTTGTACATACTGTGCTTCTCTATTGCATGTTACATATTTTAAGTGGCAATCAAAATTCAAGATCTTTTTATAAAACCACTGTTAGGACCTGAATATTAAATAAAAAGTTTAGTTAAATCATAATCTAAGTACCAAAAATAGATTCAAGTATTTTAAAGATTTGAGCCATGCTAGAATATGTAAAATACAGTAGTGATGTTAAAATCATGTTAAATCAAATGTTTTAATTTGTTGTTTCAGGGTTATAACTTGAGTCTATTTAGGAAATTGGGATTTTTAGAACAAAAATCAAAATTTTTTATAATGCATTGAGGATGCATTTTGGAAATGACAGGAAAATTGATGCTGCGGCTTCCTCTGGCGATCAGGGGGTAGACTTGTCTCGGGGTTTCAACTGGAGGTGATTGGAGGTGCGGGGTGCTTGGGAAAATGCCTGAAGGTGTTCCCGATCGTCGAGACGACGTTGAGGAGGAGATTTAGGTTTTTAAACCTAATTTGGACGTGTCTGGAATTTTGATCGTGGCGGCGTCTCTGATGCATCGAGTTGCATCAAATTTGGGAAGTGGCTGCGTGGAAGAATTTGGATGATGTGGCCAGTGTTTCTGGCGTTCCAATGATCGAAATTGGCTGTTCGAGACGTTTTTTGGCAAGGGTCAGTTTCCAGTTTTCAACTGGACTACTTGATTTTAATTGTTGGCTTGTGCGAGAGTTTTGACGATGGGAGTTCGTTGCTGCATCGATGGTCGATGTGTCGACAGTACCGTAGATGGTCGGAGGGGTCGCTGGTTATGGTGCATGTGCATGAGGTGGTTCTCGTGTTGGTGTTTTCGGGTTTGGTTTGGTCTCGAAGTAAGTATTTGGAATTTTGGGTAGTGACTCGAGTTAGTACTCGAGTAAATTATGGGGGTTAAGCCTTTAGATTTTAAACTTGAAAATGAATTTAAGTTTTTTTGAAAATGGAAGAGAAGAAGAGGAACTCGGATATTTCTCGGGTGATGATCGGGTTAGACCCGAAGTATGATTAAAAATATTTTTCAAAACCTTTAAAAAGGTTTTTTGTAAAACAGGTTTAATATTTAAATAAAGTAAGTTTTAAATTTTTTGAAATGAATCTTATTTTTAAATTTTATTCTTTATAAAAATAAATGTTTTCTTTAACATTGTTTAAGAAGTTTTAAAAACTATGTTTAATTTAAATTTTGTTAAATAAAGTTAAAGTCATTTTAAAAACTTAAGAAGAAATGAAATCTTAAAGATTTTATAAAAGCAAGTTTAAAATTTAAATTGAAATTAGTTTTTTTTTAAAACGGTTACTTGATAAATTTTAAGCATTTAAAGGAAGTTGTGATTTGTAACTTTAATTTATCAAGTAGTATGAGTATTTTAAAAATTAATTTATTATTTAATTAAGTAAAATTATTTTTTTTAAAAATAAAATGTTCTAATGATAATTAAGGCAAAAATAAGATAAGGTTTTATCTTAAGATAAATATGGTTTTAATGATTTAAGATTAATTAAGTTAATTAAGAAATTTAAGCATAATTGATTAACTTAATTAATTAAGTATAAAGGGTTGATTAAGTAATTAATTAAGAATAATTATTTTATTTAATTAACCAATGATTAAGGATTTAATTAATTTATAATTGAGGGTTATAATTAATTAATTAAAGGTTAATAAATTGTAATTAAGGATTATTAATTAAGTAGTTAAAGATTAATTTGTTTAGATATTAATTAATTAAGTAACTAGAGATTAATTAACCGATAATTAAGAAAAACTTAATGAAGTTTTATTAATTAATAATTAAGAGATAATTAATCTATAATTAAAGATTAATCAAGGTTGAATTAACTGTTAATTAAGGATTGACTAACTGGTAATTAAGAAGTACTTAATTTGTAATTAAGTTGTATTAATTAATAATTAAGGTTTATTAACTAATAGTTAAAAAACAATTAATTTAAGATTTAATTAATTTGTTTTAAGGATAATTAAGGGATGAATTATCCAATTGTAATTAATCAAATGAATGTGATTAATTTAAGTTAACTAATTAAAGATAATCTCTTAGTGATTAATTAAGTATAATAACTTGATGGGATTAATAAGTGTAATTACTTTGTGCAATTAATGTATAATTACTGGATATAATTAATTAAAGGGAATTACTTAATAAGAAGTAACTAAAGGGTAATTACTTAGTAGAAGTAATTAAGGATTAATTACTTGGTGCAATTAATCAAAGGACTAATATAATTAATTAAGGAGTTAACTAATTAAGGTACGTGATTACAGAATGGTAATTACCGTTTATGATTAATTAAGGTTGATTAATTAATTAAAGTATAGTTAATTAATGTAAATAATTAAGGATCAATATAATTAATTATAATTAATTAATTAATGGAAATAATTAATTAAGGATCATTAATTAATGTAATTAAATATTAATTAATGAGAGTAATTAAAGGTTAATTACTGTAAATGGTTAAGGATAATTATTTGTGTAATTAATTAAAGGATAATTACTTTATAATTAAAGAATAATTAATCAAGATGATTAATTAAGATGGATATTTGAAGGATGGTTAATTAATTAAAGGTTAATTAATTATTGATTAAGCAAAGTTAGGTGATTAATTATTAAATAATTGATTTAATTTAAGTTAATTAAATTAATTATAATAGGGATTAATAATTGTTGCTTATAGATGATTGTTTGAGTAGAATATCTGAATCGGTTGATATCTATTGGATGATATTCTGTGATATTCTATGATGTGATATTTGATATATCATTGATAAATGCGTGATATTTATCTGTGTTAATGCTGTGTGAATTCAAGTATTGAATTGAATTGAATTGAATTGTTTGAACCTTTAAACAACTTGGCCTTTAAGATACGTTTGGATTTCGATGAGACCGGGATCGGTTATCAAATTTTAATATGCGAAAACCACATCTATCCAATTTAAACGTTAGGTCGTGGTATCTCAAAGTGAAGATCGAGATGGAGTTTTAGAGTGTAAGGATTATTGTCATTAACTCTGAGGGTGATTCCAAAATGAGTGTAACGAGATAATGCCTTCGGTTTTGTTCGAACCCGGAATGAACTTGTATGGATTGAATGCTTTCAGAATATTGTCAGGTGGACGATGAGCATTCTAAGATAGATGTGTTCTATAAAGGTAACTATAGACTCAAGCCTCATGAACCGGGAATGCCTAAAACAGGAAAGGTGTAGCAAGGCTAAGTGGGTAGCACCCAAGTAGGACGATATTTTCCCCTGTCTAGAGGTCCCTATTCGGCTGTGTGGGCGGTTGTGAGCTCCAACTGCCAAGGTTGTCTTGTTCAGGACTGTCCAGTAAGGGATGGTTCCGGCCTTGTATTGTAGGGATTGGGAGTAATCCTCGGTACGTTGATCTAGGTCACGTACTGCGACGGGCAGTACCCCAGTAGCCCTGCCATTGTATAGAATCCAATCTCCAATAAGTGTCGTACTTATTGATTGCGCCCAACTATGTTGGAACGTGAGATGTAAGCATTCCAGCTATTTCTGTATTTTACTTGAAAACCCTAGACCCTATTATAATATCATTGGATTTCCTATCAAATGTTTTGGTTAGCATAAGGTAAAAACTTACCCATGTTTATGTGTGGGGAGTCTTACATGATACCTTTTCTTTTCAAAGGTTTTCCAAATTTAAGCAACTTTAACCTTTTTACTCATACCAGACCCATGTCTGACCTGGAGTTTATTTTCTGTTTTATTAAACTCTTGGGTACTCAAATTTTTACGAGTAGCCAAGGGATTCAGGTTAGCTTTGACGAATTCTGGAGGAGATATGGAGCAGGAGGCTTAAGCGTTTGTAGATAATTAGTGGTTCCGCTGTGTTGATATCTGTATTGTATATTGAGTTGTATGATAGGCAGATCTTTATAATTGTCTAGTATGTGATGCATAAGCTGTGTAACTGATAGATGTTGTATATTAAGTAATATTTATGTGAATAATATAATTTATTCGTTCCGCTGTGAGATTCTGATGTCGTTTAGTTCTTTCTTCTCTATCTTTTCTCTTTTCTATCCCTTTCTTTCTTAATAATGATGCGTCTTTCTTTGGAGAGAAAGGCGGGTCATTTCATTTGGTATCAGAGCACTAGGTTGAGCGAATACCTAGGCTCTGAAGTGGTGTCTAAGAGCGTACTTGTAATTTTTAAATATATATATATATACACACACACACACACACACACATATATATTTCTACCTATTTGTTGGGTTACCTATTCGGGTATTCCAATATGAGTTCTAGAGGCAGGAAGGGTAGTGGTGTGTGTAGCACGACTACCAATGGAAGAAGTCCGAGTGTTGAGGTTGGAAGAGTATCTGTCGAGACTGTAGGCCTAATACCGTCTCGAATAAGCCTTGTTGTGGTCTAAGGATTTCACCAATCTCTGAAGGAAACCTTTTAAAGGTTCGGAGTCCATCATTTGAGTGTAAGTTTGATCGCGCTCGTGTGAGCGGATTTTCGAGAGTTTGGATCTGTAGGTTAAGCAGAAGCGAGTGATGGTATTTTGGCAACTTCAGCGAGAAGCAGCTGCGTGGTGAGAAGCCGTGACTAGGGAAGTTTCCGAAGATGTTTCTTTTGGGAGCTAGTTTAAGGAAATATGTCTGCATCAGTGATGAGACCGAGTCCAGTAGGGAGTTGTGTTTAGTTTGAGGCTCGTGTTTCTTGAGGAGATGTCTAGCCATCTCAAGGCTCTGTGTGGGTTTTGTTGATATAGTTTTGAGGATCAAGGAGCTTTGGATAAGAAGTCTTTGGCATATGTGGCAGCATTGTAGCTCAAAGTGTTCTGTGTTCCTTCAGGAAGATCTTTTGGCTTAGAAGTTTCCAAGAGGTGGAGTTTTGAAGCAGCAGAGTGGACCCGTTTCTTCGATGGTTTGGTCAAGGATAAGCTGTTTTGTTTGTGAAGAAAGAATAGTATCTCTAGATGCTGATCTGGATAGGATCGCAAAAGTGACTTGCGATAGTTTGAGTGATTATCTTGGATAATTTTTGCTCAGGATTGTGGCATCTCTAAGGGATGTAGGAGATATAGAGTTGTCAGAGGTTTGTCCGCATTGGAGATTGAGTTCCGTATCAATTTTGTTCATGAAATACAGGTAGTTCAGCTAGGTTGAAGGATGTCTTCGAGGACGGGGTTTTGGTGAAGCAGCTCAGGATTTCTTAGTGCTTCTGAATTTTCACTTTATGGATCTGAGAAACCTTATTTCTGGGATGTGTTGTTTAGTCCATGCTCGTGTTCATCTACGACATTCTTATATGCTCCAGATCATATTTTACGATTGTATATTTAAACATTTAATTTAAATATAGCATCGTTAGTCAGATTTAAGTCTAAAAAGCTACTTTTTGCAAACAGCCGAATTAGGACTCGAGACCACTTCCATTGGGTTCAAAATAGCTTTTGCGGCCTTTTTGAGTATAAACATCGATATGCTTGGAGTTAGCTTGAATTTTAACATTTTCACTTAGGGCTTTGGGTTTGGGTTTCAGCCCAATGACTTAACATAAGATCCTAGCTCCACCCCCTCTCCTCTTCATTCATTCTCATTTCCTAACACTTCAAGCTTTAAGCAAAATTGGGGGAGAGAAAAGAGATTAGGAATTCCTAAGCCCTAGCTTCATTTGCAAATCCAATTTTTAGCTCCAAAAATCAAAGAGAAGCTTAGGTAAGCATCTCCTTCTTCTTCTCCATCTCAATCTCTCTCCAATTTCAAAAATTTCCTATAACCTAATTCATGAAATTATTGTTTATGATCTTAGATTGGAGCTATTAGAGTTGAGATTGAAGAGTGGTTGATCTTCCTTTGTTTTCAAGCTTCTCCTTCCTTGTTTTTGTGTAAAAGGTGAGTTTTTGAACTCACGTCTATGTCTATATCTTTGATAGTTGTTAGGTAGCGATTCCTAACATCTATTCCTTGTTCATTTGCTTTGGATTGAATTGGTTTTATGAATATTCCAATTTTTGGTGTTTTGAAGTTAAATCTTTAAAAATCCTAGCTAAGATGTTTGATCATGCTTTCGGTGGCGATTCAAAGAGCCTATAGAGCTGGGTTGCCGATTGGTGTAAACCCCTCGTGTCCATCGCTCGTCCGATCACAAATTGTTTGGGATTTTGCCCCTTGGGGGATAGGCTGAGAATACTAGAATTTCCGGTTCAGTCGACTGAACTAAAAGGTCAATCGACTGAACCGAACCCAGGAATTTTCCTGGACCAGTATCAGTCGACTGACCACTTTGGGTTAGTCGACTGAGCCTGGAAACCGAAAGTTTCTAGGCATGATTCAGTCGATTGACCACTTTGGTTCAGTCGACTGAACCTGGAAACAGAAAGTTTCCAGGATTTGTGTCAGTCGACTGAGCACCCTGCTCTAGTCGACTGAATCACTATCTCTGCCTATTTTGCCTTTTGTGTCTGAATTTCCCACTTTTAATCGATTCTTGTTTCTTCAATTTGTTGTTATCACCTTTGTTGACTTTAATAAAAAAAATTTGGGATTTTTGGGGAATATCCATTTTGATGGGTTTGGTATCGATTTCTTTGGATTTAATTTACGTTTTCGAATGTGAATTTTTGGTGATTGATTGTTTTTACAATCAATTTTGTGATTTGTCACTTTAAAATACAAAGGTTTCTATACTAATAGTAAATATTCAAACTATTTCTCAAATATGATTTCAACTCTACTTTTAATACAAAGCTTGTTTATAAAACCTCTTTCCAATCTATTAGTATACACAAACCTTTACCTCATTCGTATGAGAAAATCTAATTAAATGGCTTAGAAAAACAAGTGGTATGAAACGTTTGTGTTTACTTCGTCCGTTAATTTTTGGATTTGTTCGATTGAAACTCTTGTGACAATTTTCGAGTGGAGATCTACAATTTGTTCGTAAATAATTAAGCTATTCGTAAATAATTAAGCTAAGCCCGTGGTTATGAGACATGAAGCTGAACTCATTATCTACTAGATTAGTGTAATTCACACTTATTATTGATCAATGATGATCATTTTGTGATTTAGACTAGTGATATGCTATGTATCTTTGTCCACGTAGGGGACTGTACCTCGTTTTATTGAGTTTCGCCTCATTTTTTTTATAGGCTAACGATCTATTGGTTCTTTGGAGTTTCGGCTCATTTTTGTGGGCTAGCGACCTATGCTCTTTTATGGAGTTCGGTTCATCGGACGTACCGTTGTACTACGTTGTTGTCTGGCTTATCAGGTTCATCGGGCGTACCGTTGTACTATGTCGTTGTTCCGAATTATTTGAGTTTCAGGTTCCTCGGGCGTACGGATATTGTACTACGTCGTTGCATCGGCTCTATGGTTAGCGACCATGGGATAGAGACCCGTTTGTGATACAAGTGTTGGTGAGTTTTCATGCTCCCACTTTGTGATAGGCCTCCCCCTTTTGTGATTTTTGGATTTCTACGTGATGATTTCTAGAATTTGTGATTCACCAATTTTGTTATTGGCATTGATATATTTGTCAATATTTGTGGTATGGTGAATAATAAAGAATATGACATTCATTTTAGTGCTTTGAGTTTTTTGAGATATTGTATGATTTTTCTAATGTATACTTTTCATAGTATGGCATTATTGTTATCATACGTTTTTATCATATCTCTTCTTCTATCTCATTTTATCTGATATTTATAGATAGAATAATCTATTTATTATTATTAAATAATACTCGGGTTAGACTGAGATGTTATAGGTGCTTTTACTTGACTCCTTATCAATGATCATCATCTGACTTTTGTCTAACTACATTAAATTGGTAGTTTTTGTTGTTATACATTTGAGATAGAGACTCGTTGATGTATACATATTCTTTTGTCTAGCACTTGTATCTATTCTTTTGTGACATTGTGGATCATGTTTGACCACTACTCTGATGTACACTTCTATGTGTTATATTCATATCTGTTTCCGCCTTTGTGATATGGATATCTGTGGCTGATTTGTGTTACGCTTATTTCTATATTTGTTTCCGAAGATCATATAGCCACTGTGTAGTAGCTTTGAGTTTATATCGGTATGTCGGATTTCCTCTTGAAATGAAATGCACATTTTACTATCTGACATATCTGTGCTCGCACAGATTAATAACATGGATGGTCGCTCCTCAACTGCCTTAATCTTCGTGCTAGTTGACGGCATTACTCCGTAGTGTTCTTGGCTAGCGTGAGTATAGAGGTGGGGCGTCACAGCTTGGTATCGGAGCCAAACTTCAAAACAATGTAGAATAATCTAGTAAGGATCATTGTCCTAAGTCCTTCTTAGGAATCATGCTTTAGGATTTATCCGAGTCAAGGGACCCGTTCTATCCTATTTTCTTTTATGATGTCTTATTTTATCAATCATGATTGTTTGGCATTCATTTTGTGAATAACCTTTTTTATTCTTCTTTCTTTCTTTATTAAATAAGAGAAATGGTTAGACCAGGCGGTCCTAGCGCCGGTCAATCCAATGCCACTCCTTAGGATGGATTATTTATGTCTGCCCAACAGCTTCTAGATCTTGTAAAGAATGCTCAAGCTGTCGGACCCATTCCAGAGCCTACTCATCCAAAATCTAGATTTGCACGCCTGTGCAGTGATTATACAAATTGGGGTGGAATGCCGTTCAGGGGTTTCGAGGGCGTTATCGAAGTCCAAGCTTGGCATAGAACATGCGATCACATCTTTTCTTGCATGAATCTCATTGATCTGTATCGAGTCCAAGTGGCTTGTAGCATGCTCTAAGAAAGAGCATTAGATTGGTCTGAGCTTCTGATTTCTGAGATTATTAAAGCGGATCATACTTGGGAGCAATTCTAGGAACAATTCGAATTAAAGTTTGTGCCGAAAGCTGAGAAAGTAACTTTGGCTCGGCGCTTTATTGACCTTGTTCAAGGTGAATCTTCTATGGCAAATTATGTCGCATCTTTTGAATCCCTCTCTAAATATGGGTCGAGTACATTAATACCCCATTGAAGAAAAATCGGAGGTTTGTCTATGGCTTCAATTAGAATCTCAAAAAGCCATTACTTTTAAAATAAGTAGTTTCTTTCAATCAGCTTGTTGATATCGCTCTTCGACTCGAAGAGGCCGATAAAGATGATGATGTTGAAGTTATGGGTGTCAAACCGAACTTCAACAACAACTAGAAGAGTCCTATTAAGTTCAAAGGCCCTTATCCCAATAAGAATGGGAAGCAAGCAACTTCGTTAGTAAAGACTTCTACGCCTAGTCATGGGTAATGCTACAATTGTGGTTCTAAGGACTATTTTTCTAATAAATGTCTGAAACCTCTCTTTTTTCGTTATTGCAAAAGTTCGGGTCATATTTTGTCTTCTTGTCCCAAACTTCAAAGCAAGACCGAGGGAAAGCTAAATGTTGTGCAAGCCCCTAGTAACACTTCTCGTGGTCAAGGTATTTCTCATTCTATCCTTGATGGCATTATTATGTTTCGTGATCATCCCATTCGAGTTATTTTTGGTACGGATTCATCTCATTCTTTTATATCAAAAGAACTTGTTGATGCTTTTTCTTTAAGTGTTATGGCTTTGATGACTTCTTTGAGAATTGCGAATCCGGTTGGTGGATCCGCAACACTCAGTTTACTTTGTAAAGATGTCGAGATTATTTTATGTGATTATGCTTTCCAAGCCGAATTGCATGTTATGCGTTACTTAGGCTTTGAGTGATTTTGGAAATGGATCGGCTAAACCGTTAAGAAGCCCATATCCTATGTCCTAAGCGGACTATTCATCTTCGACATCCTCAATCTGTTAAGCAGATTCCTATTGTTCCTAAAGATTCGGATTCTAAATTGGCAGCATCTTTGAATTCTCTAAACCCTCATAATGACGATAATGATGATGAGAAAGATGTCATTTCTCTCATTCACGTTGTTCTTGAATTTTTCGATATATTTGAGCCCGTTTTAGGATTACCGCCTAAGCGAGCAATTGAGTTCTGAATTAATCTAATCCCTGAAGCTCTACCTATAACTCGTCCTCCATATCTTATGTTTAATAAGGAAAATGAGGAGACGCGTAAACAATTATTCGAATTGGAGACGAAGCAGTTTATTCATTCTAGTTCCTCTCCTTAGGGAGCTTCGGCTATTTTTGTGAAGAAATCCGATGGTACACTTAGACTTTGCGTTGACTACCGCAAGCTTAATGATCTTACCATTAAGAATAAGTATCATTTACCTTGGATTGATGATTTATTAGATTAACTTAGTGGTGCTAGAGTCTTTTCATAGTTAGACTTAGCAACCGGTTTTCATCAGCTTCGTATTATAGAGGATAGCATTCCTTTGATGTCGTCCCGTACTCGTTATGCCATTTGGTTTAACGAATGCTCTAGCTTATTTCGTTGATCTTGTGAATCAAGTTTTCAAAGACTTCCTTGATCGATTTGTCCTCATCTTTATAGATGATATTCTTGTTTATTCTAATACCGAGAAAGTGCATGAAAAGCATCTTCGGATTGTGTTGGAAACTCTTAGGAGAAACCAATTAAAAGCAAAATTTTCTAAGTGCCACTTTTGGCAATCCCGTGTGAAGTTTCTCGGTCATATTATTTCCGAATCCAGAATTTCCGTAGATCCTTCAAAGATTGAAGCGATTCAAAGTTGGAAGAGACCGGAGAGTGTGACGGAAATCCATAGTTTTCTCGAATTGGTGGGTTACTACTGTCATTTTATAAAATACTTTTCTAAAATTTCCGTGCCTCTTACTAATTTGACAAAGAAGGGAGTTAAGTACATTTGGTCAGACAAATGTGAAGCTTCTTTTAAGAAATTAAAAGAACTCCTTTCTGATGCTCCTATTCTTGTGATTCCAGAAGGGAGCCAAGACTTTATAGTTTATACTGATGCTAGTCATGTTGGTTTGGGAGCCGTTCTCATGCAAAGAGAACGTGTTATTGCTTATGCTTTTAGCCAACTAAAGCCAGCCGAGACTAGATATGCCACTCATGATTTAGAGCTCGCGTCTATTGTTTTCGCCCTTAAAATTTGGCGTCATTATCTTTTGGGAGAGAAATTTTCTCTCCACACCGACCATAAATCATTGAAATATTTATTTTCTCAAAAGGAACTTAATTTGCGTCAACGGCGTTGGATCGACTTCTATGCATCTTATGGTCATGATATTCTTTATACCCCCGGAAAGGGGAATCGTGTTGCCGATGCCCTTAGTCATAAGCAACAAGTAGTTGTTTCTATGATGATATCCGAATGGAACGATCTTGGAATTTTGTCCACTTGCGAGATTGGAGATCGTGAATCCGGTTCATTTTCATCTCTTGTTTTATGTAGCCTTGAGGCTCATCCTTCTCTTTTTGACCGCATTCTTGAAGCCCAAAAGCTAGATCCCGAATTGGCTCTTCTTAGCCAAAGTTTTTGGGATAAAATTAATATTGAAGGTTTGGAAGACTTTGATATTGATGCTCGTGGTGGTATTCGAAAATTTGGTAGACTTATCGTGCCAAATATTAGTGATGTTCGTAAAGACATTTTAGAAGATTCTCACCATTCCAAATTTACCATTCATCCCGTTAGTAGTAAAATGTACGCGGATATGAAGCGACTTTATTAGTGGGATGAAATGAAATCTGATATTGCTAACTTCATTAAGCGTTGCATGACTTGCCAACTTGTTAAGGCCAAGCATCAAAGGCCCGGTGGGTTATTGCAACCTTTGGACATTACAATTTGGAAGTGGGACCAAATTTCTATGGATTTTATTGATGGTCTTCCCCGTTCTCGTTCGGGGCATGATAGTCTATGGGCGATAGTTGATAGACTTACTAAATCCGCCCATTTTATACCCGTTCGGCCCAATCGGACCTACTGTTCGATGTGAATTTTTGTTTGATGATAACAAATATATATATCAATATGTCTTTGCAGATTGTACTATATACATATAGGAATAAATATTCATATTGAATAATAATACTATTGCACAGAATTTATATAATTCAATCAGTATTTTTATTCAATATAATATTTTACAAAGTTTTCAGCTCTCTCTATATACATACACTTGTTTATACATTTCATATTCATATTTTCTCTCACTAGAACACACAACACTGTACATATTACAGAATCGTTAATCTGCATCTATCTGCATTGTCCAGCTCCAGTTCTTGTCTTGTCTCCTGTGTACCTGTATAATTAGCAACTACAGTAGTAATCTGAAAATAAACAAATTTGAATTTGCAAAAATATAAATTTGTTTTCATTGGTGCCTCAATTTTTTGGGTTGTTCGTCATTCGAATTCATCACACACAAAGTCGTGCACATAGATATATACACTTGTATTCCTATCAGGGACAGGTAATCATAAGTGGTTGCAATACACACGTGTACATTCATACACTTGTGCACTGCCTCGCCAACTCGTGTGCGCAGCCAACAGAAGCAAGCATGCAAACAGAAAACCAAAACAGAGGCAATATGAACAAGTGACTCAGGCAAATATACAGAAACATCACAGTGCATCAGCATGCAAATGAACTCGACCAAGTACACAAGTGCAACAGTATGGAAGTGAAACATCTCAAGTTCAATATCCAAGCAACAATGGAAAGTAAGGAACCAAATACTCAAGACAACATGAAGTGGACAACACCAACTCAATGCAACAGACAACAATAAAAGCTCAAACCAGAACAAGTGTCACAGCAAACAATGTGCACCAGTCCAGGCTACAAAATATCATATTGCATGACAACCAGAGTGACCAGATCAAAGAGCAAAATTTTGCAGTGATGATAATACAGACCTGAGTGAAACATCTCAATGAATTGGATGAACAAGCAAACAAATGCAAGTGCAGAACAAATGCAACATAACAGCAAACCCAAATGAAGACTGCAAGAATGATACAAAGCAAAATTGAAGACTGCAAGAATGATACAAAGCAGAAATGGAATGCAACTACAGTGATCAAATAGATTGCAAGAAGTATGCAACTCGAAGTGATATAACAGCAAATACCACAAATATCAAGTGATATAATAAAGCAACTCAACAGCAGAGTATGCAGCATGTTGAAGCAGTAGTTAACAAGCAAGTGTGCAACTTGACTATCAAGACACAGTGATGCAATGCAAGTTCATATGTACAGCAAACTACAGGAACTCAACAAGGCAGACTACAATACCAAGTTACAAACATATGATCAGTGGAACACATGCAAGCACAGCCTCAAGCCAGCAAATAAATGCATCATGCAAGCAATCAAGACTCAGTGCAGCTAGCAACTACTTCCGGCAAGTTCATATAACAAAAGTTTATAAGGGCAATATAATGATGAATCAGAATACAAATACAAGTGAACAGAAGACAATTGAATAGTGCAGTAATGGATATGCAAGCAAATGCAGTGCGAACACATGACAAGGCATAGTTTGTTACTGCAGAATAATTTCAATGCAATAAAGTTGAGATATATGGAGTTGAATTCACAAATCAAATCGAAGACAATGCAGTGTGAAACAATGCTACAGGGATGAACAAAATTCAACAGTGCAGAGATGACAAAAAAATCAAATACGTATCTTTGAAAAAAAAGTCAAAGCAAAGTAAAAAAAAGGAAAGTTTCTGCCGTATCAAACAAGGGAAAGTCGAACGCTACAAAATCAAGGCCGTGCGCATCAAGTTGAAAACATATCAGGAAAGCCGCGTGCATCAGGCAATCAAAAATTAGGAAAGTGTAAACGAATACGAGCAAATTCAAGTGTCTCGAATTCATATAAATATCAAACCCAAAATTCATCATCGGCATGGAGTTCGAATACGAGAAATCATAAAAGCACAAATAGGAAATTATATACCGAACAACAGTGAACTCGATCAAAGGAGCAACTGCGAACGAGCGCAAGCAACACAAACCAGAGAATTGATCATCAAAGAAGCCGCGAGCATGAGTAACACCAGAGAATCGATAGCACAAAACCCTAATTGTTGAAGAGGAACAAACAAGAATAGAGAGCCGACATTGATAAAAGAAAATAACAGGGCAACATTTTTTATTGAGTGATAATACTTTGGGCCGATTATTTTTTAAAGGCTTTTGGATATTAGGGTTTTGGGTTTAATTGTTTTTTATTTGTTGTTTTTACTTTTCGAGTCAAAGTATTGGTAAATCACCACCTAGGGTGTAGGTGGTGTCAGAATGTCTAGTTAGAATTAGTTCAGTGAGCAGGGTGTGCGAGTTTGCAAAACTCTATAGGAGGTAGCAGGGTGTGCGAGTCTGTTAGAGTGTTTGTAAGCGGGAGACTGTTTAATTCTAATAGAAATCTGGGAATGCAGCAGTAGGCAGGGGTTGCCGAAGCTGGGTAAATTTTGTGTGTGATTTACTGTTCAGCATATTTATTCTGCAGTTTGCTTTTACAAGCAAATTTGCTATAACCCTATTCACCCCCCCCCCTCTAGGGTTAATCTAGATCCTACAAGTGGTATCAGATCGAGGTATTTTTCTTTAACTCTAGAGTCGTGAGTCCACCAAATAATGCTTTTTCTGAAGGGCAATCTATTGCTAGGCCACCCATGTTTAATGGGAATGATTATGTTTATTGGAAAGTTAGGATGGGTATTTATCTTAGTTCTGTTGATTATGATGTTTGGGACATTATTGAAACTGGCTATAAATCTCCCACTATAACTGTTGGTGATACTGAGATTCCTAAACCTAAGGATAGGTGGGATGCTAACGATAAGAGATTAAAAACTACAAATACTAAAACCATGAATGCTTTGATATGTGCTCTTGACAAAACTGAATTTAATAGAATTTCTCATTGTAAAACTGCACAGGAAATTTGGCATACCTTGGAGGTGACACGTGAAGGAACTTCTCAAGTCAAGGAGTGTCGTCTAGCCCTATTCAGCAATGAATACGAGAACTTTTTGATGGACAAAGGTGAGAGCATAAAGGACATGTTTGGACGCTTTTCAACTTTGGTGTACAACGCTAGAGCGATTGGGAAGGTATTCACTGAGGTAGAGCTTGTGAGGAAGGTGCTACGAGTCTTACCGATGAACTTCGAGGCAAAAGTCATGGCAATACAAAAATCGAAAGATCTAAGTAAACTAAGCATGGAGGAGTTGATCGGCAACTTGATGACATATGAGCTTGAGCTAAAAGCAAAGGAGGAACGCAACAACTCCGAACCAAAGAAGAAGACGATTGTCTTAAAGAGCAAAGAAGAGAGCGATGAAGAATAAGAATATCTAATTGAAGAGCTCACAATGGCTATCAATAAACTTAGAAAATGGTCAAGATTCAAGCCACGCAAGAAGAAAACAAGTGGTAATAGGTCAAAAGATTCTGACAATTCCAAAAATGAACTGACGTGCTTTAACTGCAACAAGCCTGGCCACTTCAAACAACAATGCCCACTTCTCAAAAACAACAAAGGAAAGAAAAAGAAGAAGAAGGCCTTTGCAGCAACTTGAGATGATGAAGAAGGAGAGGAAGTTTCGAATAATAGCTCAGAGGAGGCTAACTTGTGTCTTATGGCAAAAACAGATTCAGAAGCAAGTTCGGAGGAATCTAGTGAGGTCTGTTGGCGGGCTAAGGAACAACAAGAATGGTTTCTAGATTCAAGTTTTCTAGACATATGACAGGTGAAAAATCGAAGTTCCTTAGCCTAGAGAATTTTAAAGGTGGAAATGTGATCATGGGAGACAATAGCAAGTGTAAGATTATTGGTAAAGGTGAAGTAGGTAACGGTATTTTTTCCTTGACTAATGTTTTATATGTTGATAATTTGCATCACAATCTCATTTCTATTAGTCAACTATGTGACAAAGGTATGAATGTGGTTTTTGATAGTGATACTTGCAAAATCATTGATAAATCTTCTAATAACATTGTTTTTATGGGCAGAAGAAAAGGTAATGTTTACTCACTTTCATTTGATAATCTAAATCTTTCCAGATGTTTGGTAGCCACCGACGAAGAGGCATTTTTATGGCATAGGAGACTTGGACATGCTAGCGTGAGCCTCTTATAAAAACTTGAAACGAAAGAATTAGTCGGAGGGTTACCACATCAGAAATTTAAAAATAATAAAGTGCGTAAAGCATGCTCCTTGGGCAAGCTTAGTCGATCATCATTTCACCCTAAAAACATTGTTAGCACATCAAGGGTCCTTGAATTAATTCACATGGACTTATTTGGACCAAATGAAATTGCAAGCTTGAATGGAAAACGTTATTGTTATGTATTGGTTGATGATTATTCTAGATTTACATGGGTTTATTTCTTAGCCAAAAAATCTGAATCTTTTGATTATTTTTCAAAATTTGCAAAACTTGTTCAAAATGAAAAAGGAGTTTCAATTAAAATCTTGAGAAGTGATCATGGAGGCGAATTTGAAAACTTGGAATTTGAAAACTTTTGTGAAGAAAATGGTTTAAAACATGAATTTTCTGCTCCACGAACACCTCAACAAAATGGGGTGGTTGAAAGGAAAAATCGTACATTACAAGAATTGGATAGATCCATGTTGAGTGAGTACAAACTACCTCTAACTTTTTGGGCAGAGGCAGTGAATACTTCGTGCTATGTAATAAATAGAGTAATGATTAGACCAATACTTGGCAAAACGTCTTATGAATTGTGGCATGAAAGGAAACCTAACATTTCTTATTTTCGTGTATTTGGATGTCCTTGTTTCATTCTTAACACAGGTGATCAACTTGGAAAATTTGAATCAAAGGCTGATGAGGTAATTTTCATGGGCTATTCAACAAGGAGCAAGGCTTACAGGATATAAAACAAACGAACAAAAACAATTGTTGAATCAATCAATGTGAAATTCGATCAATCTGACCTAGAAAGGACGACTGAAAAGACGGCTGACGATGGGGTAGATCATGAAGGCATTGCAGATGGGACATCTAGTAAGAAAGCTGAAAGTAGGACTATTGATGCTGATAGATTAAAGTTCAAATCCAATCATCCTCCTGAATTGGTTATAGGTGATCCTACGGAAGGTATACGCACTCGCTCTTCATTTGATAAAAATTTATGTGCATTTTGTTGTCACAGTGGTTTTATTTCTGAGATTGAACCTGATTCTGTTGAAATGGCTCTTAATGATGAAAGTTGGGTTTTAGCAATGCAAGATGAACTGAATCAATTTGAGAGAAATAAAGTTTGGAAATTAGTTCCTAGGCCTAATGACTATCCAATTGTTGGAACTAATTGGGTGTTCAAAAATAAGCTTGATGAATCAGGAAATGTAATTACAAACAAAGCGAGGTTGGTCGCAAAAGGATATAACCAAATAGAGGGCATAGATTTTGATGAAACATTTGCTCCAGTTGCTAGGTTAGAAGCCATTAGAATTTTGCTAAGTTTTGCATGTTATAAGGGTTTCAAACTTAAACAAATGGATGTAAAAAGTGCCTTTTTGAATGGTGATTTGAAAGAAGAAGTTTTTGTTGAACAACCCCCTGGTTTTCAAAATCATGATTTTCCAAATCATGTGTATAAACTAGAAAAAGCATTACATGGTCTTAAGCAAGCTCCTAGAGCTTGGTATGACTGCCTTTGTACATACCTTTTGGAAAATGGCTTTAAAAAGGGGAGTGCTGACACGACACTGTTTCTATTACATAAAGGAAGTGAATTTTTGATTGTTCAGATTTATGTGGATGATATCATTTATGGTGCTACTAATGAACTCTTGTGCGAGAAATTTGAACAAGTTATGCAGGCTAAATTCGAGATGAGCTTGGTTGGAGAATTGAAATATTTTCTTGGATTCCAAATCAAGCAAAGCAGTGATGGTATTTTTATTTCACAATCCAAGTATGTGTTGGAACTGTTGAAGAAATTTGGAGTTGAGAACTCCAAACCATTGAGAACTCCTATGAGCCCATCAACAAAGTTGGACAAAGACGAGAAAGGAATTGTTGTTGATCAGAAAAAATATCGAGGGATAATTGGTTCACTTCTCTATCTTACTGCTTCTAGACCTGATATTATGTTTTTTGTGTGTTTGTGTGCACGTTTTCAATGTAATCCTAAAGAATCTCATTTGAAAGCCACTAAACGAATTTTGAGATATCTTTCACACACACACAAATTTGGATTATGGTACCCTTCTTGTGAAAATTTTGATTTAGTTGGCTATTCTGATGCTGATTATGCTGGTTCATTGGTTGACAGGAAAAGCACTAGTGGGACATGTTTCATGCTAGGACATTCATTAGTTTCATGGTCAAGTCGAAAACAGAATTGTGTTGCATTATCCACCACTGAAGCAGAATATATTGCTTTAGGAAGTTGTTGTGCTCAAATTTTATGGATGATGCAAACTCTTTCTGATTTTGGCTTAGTTTATAAACAAGTTCCATTAAAATGTGATAGTAAAAGTGCAATAGACTTGTCAAATAATCCTGTTCATCATACACGCACAAAACACATTGATGTGAGACACCACTTTCTTAGAGATCACATTGCTAAGGAAGACATTTGAATTGAATATATTTCAACTGAGGCTCAACTTGCTGATATTTTCACAAAACCCCTCCCCGAAGACAGATTTTCCAAATTACGTTTGGATTTGGGGATTATAGAAATTGACTAATCATTTTTAAATTTTTTAGTTGAAATATTCTTGGATATATATAATTTCAACTTCAATTTATAGGGTTCAAACCAGTTTTGGATATTATCCAAAGATTGATTCGAATATGGTATTCAGTATTGGATATTACATAATATAATTAACTTGGTAACTTATTCCACGATCATTTCTATTTCTACCATCTTTCTATCGTTCATAATGGTTTTGTAAAATGAGAAGAGTGGATTATTTTTTAATTTTTTTTTAATAATGATAATAACTCTCATGCATCCATTCTCATTTAAAAGTCCTTATGGTTATGCATGGATGGAGCATGTGAGTGAATTATTTTTATCATTACTCCATTCTCATTTAAAAGTCCTTATGGTTATGCATGGATGGAGTATGGTAACTAAGTATTCTGGTCTCACTTAAAAGTCTGGATGCTTAGACTAATAAGTAACTGCTAATCCCATTTAAAAGTCCTTATGGTTATGCGTGGTTAGTAAGTGCTTATTTTTGTGCTTAAATGTCAAATTGATTTTAAAATATCTCTCTTCTTATTGTACAAAAACCGAATCATCGATCCATTCTCTACAATGTGGAAATTGTTATCTCGTTTTGATATATTATTATTTTTCCTACTATTCCATTGTTTATTTGTCAGTCTTTTGATAATGACAAAAGGGGGAGAAGAACAAGATTTTGATAAGCAAGTAAATATTTTTTTGGAATATTTCAACAAATTTGTTAAATGTTGTTAGTTAATTTTCTTTAGTTCTTTTATTCTTCTGTAATTCTCTAAATCTTGTAAATAGGGAGTGGTCTCAGTTGAAGGAGGAGCATTCATATAGGGGGAGCTAAATAGTTCATGCTCAAACAAATTTATTAGAATTTCAAAATCTTTAATATATATGTTTGTCATCATCAAAAGGGGGAGATTGTTTGATGTGAATTTTTGTTTGATGATAACAAATATATATATATATATATATATATATATATCAATATGTGTTTGCAGATTGTACTATATACATATAGGAATAAATATTCATATTGAATAATAATACTATTGCACAGAATTTATATAATTCAATCGGTATTTTTATTCAATATAATATTTTACAAAGTTTTCAGCTCTCTCTATATACATACACTTGTTTATACATTTCATATTCATATTTTCTCTCACTACAACACACAACACTGTACATATTACAGAACCATTAATCTGCATCTATCTGCATTGTCCAGCTCCAGTTCTTGTCCTGTCTCCTGTGTACCTGTATAATTAGCAACTACAGCAGTAATCTGAAAATAACCAAATTTGAATTTTCAAAAGTATAAATTTGTTTTTATTGGTGCCTCAGTTTTTTGGGTTGTTCGTCATTTGAATTCATCACACACAAAGTCGTGCACATAGATATATAAACTTGTATTCCTATCAGGGACAGGTAATCATAAGTGGCCGCAATACACACGTGTACAGTCATACACGTGTGCACTGCCTCGCCAACTCGTGTGCGTAGCCAACAAAAGCAAGCATGTAAACAGAAAAACTAAAACAGAGGCAATATGCAAGTGACTCAGGCAAATATACAGAAACATCACAGTGCATCAGTATGCAAATGAATCGACCAAGTACACAAGTGCAACAGTGTGGAAGTGAAACATCTCAAGTTCAATATCTAAGCAACAATGAAAAGTAAGGAACCAAATGCTCAAGACAACTGAAGTTGACAACACCAACTCAATGCAACAGACAACAATAAAAGCTCAAACCAGAACAAGTGTCACAGCAAACAATGTGCACCAGTCCAAGCTACAAAATATCATAGTGCATGACAACCAGAGTGACCGGATCAAAGAGCAAAATTTTGCAGTGGTGATAATACAGACCTGAGTGAAACATCTCAATGAATTGGATGAACAAGCAAACAAATGCAAGTGCAAACCAAATGCAACATAATAGCAAACCCAAATGAAGACTGCAAGAATGATACAAAGCAAAAATGAAGACTGCAAGAATGATACAACGCATAAATGGAATGCAACTATAGTGATCAAATAGATTGCAAGAAGCATGCAACTCGAAGTGATATAACAGCAAATACCACAAATATCAAGTGATATAATAAAGCAACTCAACAGCAGAGTATGCAGCATGTTGAAGCAGTAGTTAACAGGCAAGTGTGCAACTTGACTATCAAGACACAGTGATGCAATGCAAGTTCATATGTACAGCAAACTATAGGAACTCAACAAGGCAGACTACAATACCAAGTTACAAACATATGATCAGTGGAACACATGCAAGCACAGCCTCAAACCAGCAAAGAAATGCATCATGCAAGCTATCAAGACTCAGTGCAGCTAGCAACTACTTCCAGCAAGTTCATATAACAAAAGTGCATAAGGGCAGTATAATGATGAATCAGAATACAAATACAAGCAAACAGAAGGCAATTGAATAGTTCAGTAATGGATATGCAAGAAAATGCAGTGCGAACACATGACAAGGCATAGTTTGTTACTGCAGAATAATTTCAATGCAATAAAGTTGAGATATATGGAGTTGAATTCACAAATCAAATCGAAGACAATGTAGTGTGAAACAATGCTACAGGGATGAACGAAATTCAACAGTGCAGAGATGACAAAAAAAAATCAAATACGTATCTTTGAAAAAAAAAGTCAAAGCAAAGTAAAAAAAAAGGAAAGTTTCTGCCGTATCAAACAAGGGAAAATCGAACGCTACAAAATCAAGGTCGTGCGCATCAAGTTTAAAACATATCAGGAAAGCCGTGCGCATCAGGCAATCAAAAATTAGGAAAGTGTAAATGAATACGAGAAAATTCAAGTGTCTCGAATTCATATAAATATCAAACCCAAAATTCATCATCGGCATCGAGTTCGAATACGAGAATTCATAAAAGCACAAATAGGAAATTATATACCGAAGCAACAGTGAACTCGATCAAAGGAGCAGCTGCGAACGAGCGCAAGCAACACAAACCAGAGAATCGATCATCAGAGAAGCCGCGAGCAAGAGCAACATCAGAGAATCGATAGCACAAAACCCTAATTGTTGAAGAGGAACAAACAAGAATAGAGAGCCGACATTGATAAAAGAAAATAATAGGGCCGCATTTTTTCTTGAGTGATAATACTTTGGGCCGGTTATTTTTTAAAGGCTTTTGGATATTAGGCTTTTGGGTTTAATTGTTTTTTATTTGTTGTTTTTACTTTTTGAGTCAAATTATTGGTAAATCACCACCTAGGGTGTAGGTAGTGTCAGATTGTCTAGTTAGAATTAGTTCAGTGAGCAGGGTGTGCGAGTTTGCAAAACTCTATAGGCGGTAGCAGGGTGTGCTAGTCTGTTAGAGTGTTTGTAAGCGGGAGACTGTTTAATTCTAATAGAAATCTGGGAATGCAGCAGTAGGTAGGGTTGCCGAAGCTGGGTAAATTTTGTGTGTGATTTACTGTTCAGCATATTTATTCTGCAGTTTGCTTTTACTAGAAAATTTGCTATAACCCTATTCACCCCCCTCCCTCTAGGGTTAATCTAGATCCTACACCTACCTCTCTTGGCCAAACTCTTTGTTAAAGAAATTGTTAAATTGCATGGAGTTCCTACTTCTATTGTTAGCGATCGTGATCCATTGTTTAGTAGTGTATTTTGGAAGAGTCTTCAAAAAGCTTTGGGAACGAAACTTAATTTTAGCACCGCTTATCATCCTCGGTCCGATGGACAAACTGAGCGGATGAATCAAACTCTAGAAGATCTTCTTTGTGTATGTGTTTTTGATTTTGGTGGAAGTTGGAAAGATCATATTTCTCTCGTTAAGTTTTCCTATAATAATAGCTTACAATCTAGTATTGGTATGGCACCTTTTGAGGCACTCTATGGAAAGCCATGTTGATCTCCTTCTTGTTGGCTTGAGGCCGGCGAGAAGCTGGTTTTAGGTCCAGACTTTATTCGTGATTCCAAAGAAAAGATTGACCTTATTCTTCATAGGATGAAAGAAGCTCAAAGTAGACAAAAATCCTATGCCGACAACCGAAGAAGGAAATTAGAATTTTTTGTGGGAGATTTGGTGTTTATTCATGTTTCACCTATGAAGGATGTTATGCATTTCAGTCGATCGGGAAAATTAGCACCTCGATATATTGGCCCATTTCCCACCACCGAACGCATTGGTTCAGTGGCTTATCGCCTTTTATTACCAGCTCAGTTTTCTGCTATTCATGACGTACTCCACGTCTCTCAATTACAGCAATGCCTTCGAGATTCTGATTCTATTCTTGAGCCCGGTGTTGTGGAAGAAATTGAAGTTTCTTCTAATTTTACTTATGAGCAACATCCTATTCGTATTATTGCTTCGGAGGTAAAACGTCTTCGAAATAAAGATGTCCCTCTTGTGAAAGTTTAATGGTCCTCAAATCCTAAGGATTATTTTTGGGAATCTAGAGAATTCATCGAGCGAACAAATCCAGACTTAATCTCTCGTGCTCTTTGAGGTGAACTTCTTATTTCAAAATTCTTCTGTGTTGATATGCTTTTATGGTTGTTACTTTTTATTTTCTTCTTAAATATTGCGAGGACGCAATTTCTCTAAGGAGGGGAGTCTGTAACAACCCGCATATTTTACGATTGTATATTTAAACATTTAATTTAAATATAGCATCGTTAGTCAGATTTGAGTCTGAAAAACTACTTTTTGCAAATAGCCGAATTAGGACTCGAGACCACTTACATTGAGTTCAAAATGGCATTTGCGATCTTTTTGAGTATAAACATCGATATGCTTGGAGTTAGCTTGAATTTTAATATTTTCACTTAGGACTTTGGATTTAGGTTTCAGCCCAATGACTTAACATAAGACCCTAGCTCCACCCCCTCTCCTCTTCATTCATTCTCATTTCCTAACACTTCAAGCTTTAAGCAAAAATGGGGGGATAGAAAAGAGATTAGGAATTCCTTAGCCCTAGCTTCATTTGCAAATCCAAGTTTTAGCTCCAAAAATCAAAGAGAAGCTTAGGTAAGCATCTCCTTCTTCTTCTCCATCTCAATCTCTCTCCAATTTCAGAAATTTCCTATAATTAATTCGGGAAATTATTGTTTATGATCTTGGATTGGAGCTTTTAGAGTTGAAATTGAAGAGTGGTTGATCTTCCTTTGTTTTCAAGCTTCTCCTTCCTTGTTTTTGTGTAAAAGGTGAGTTTTTGAACTCACATCTATGTCTATATCTTTGATAGTTGTTAGATAGTGACTCGTAACATCTATTCCTTGTCCATTTTCTTTAGATTGAATTAGTTTTATGAATATTCAAATTTTTGGTGTTTTGAAGTTAAATCTTTAAAAATTCTAGCTTTGATGTTTGATCATGCTTTTGGTGGCGAATCGAAGAGCCTATAGGGCTGGGTTGCCGATTGGCGTAAACCCCTGGCGCCCATCGCTCGTTCGATCGCAAATTGTTTGGGATTTTGCCCCTTGGGGGCTAGGCTGAGAATACTAGAATTTCTAGTTCATTCGACTGGACTAGAAGGTCAGTCGACTAAACCGAACCCAGGAATTTTCCTGGGCCAGTATCACTCAGCTGACCACTTTGGGTCAATCGACTGAGCCTGGAAACCGAAAGTTTCCAGGCATGATTCAGTCGACTGACCACTTTGGTTCAGTCGACTGAACCTGAAAACAGAAAGTTTCCAGGATTTGTGTCAGTCGACTGAGCTCCCCGGTCTAATCGACTGAATCTGCTGTCTCTGCCTATTTTGCCTTTTGTGTTTGAATTTCCCACTTTTAATCGATTCTTGTTTCTCCAATTTGTTGTTATCACCTTTGTTGACTTTGATAACTTCTTTTTTGGGATTTTTGAGGAATATCCATTTTGATGGGTTTGGCACTGATTTCTTTGGATTTAATTCACATCTTCGAATGTGAATTTTTGGTGATTGATTGTTTTTACAATCAATTTTTTGATTTGTCACTTCAAAATACAAAGGTTTCTATACTAATAGTAAATATTCAAACTATTTCTCAAATATGATTTCAACTCTACTTTTAATACAAAACTTGTTTATAAAGCCGTTTTCCAATCTATTAGTATACACAAACCTTTACCTCATTCGTATGAGAAAATCTATTTAAACGGCTTAGCAAAACAAGTGTTATGAAATGTTTGTGTTTACTTCGTCGGTTAATTTTGAGACTTGTTCGGTTGAAACTCTTGTGACAATTTTCAAGTGGAGATCTACAGTTTGTTCGTAAATAATTAAGCCAAGCCCTTGGTTATGGGACATGAAGCTGAACTCATTTGTTTACTAGCTTAGTGTAATTCACACTTTTTATTGATCAATGTTGATTATTTTGTGATTTAGACTAGCGATATGGTATGTCTCTTCGTCCACGTAGGGGACTGTACCTCGTTTTGTTGAGTTTTGCCTCATTTCTTTTATAGGCTAACGAACTATTGGTTCTTTGGAGTTTCGACTCATTTTTATGGGCTAGCGACCCATGCACATTTATAGAGTTTGGTTCATCGGACGTACCATTGTACAACGTCGTTGTCTGTCTTATCAGGTTCATCGGACGTACCATTGTACTACGTCGCTGTTTCGAATTATTTGAGTTTCAGTTTCCTTGGGCATACCGATATTGTACTACATCGTCACACCGGCTCTATGGTTAGCGACCATGGGATGACGACTCGTTTGTGATATACATGTTGGTGAGTTTTCATGCTCCCGTTTTGTGATAGGCCTCCCCCTTTTGTGATTTCTGGATTTCTAGTTGATGATTTCTAGAATTTGTGATTCACCAATTTTGTGATTGGCATTAATATATTTGTCAATATTTGTGGTTTGGTGAATAAAATAAAGAATACGACATTCTTTTTAGTGCTTTGAGATTGTTGAGATATTGTATGATTTTTATGTTGTCTAATGCATACTTTTCGTAGTATGGCATTATTGTTATCATACATTTTTGTCATATCTCTTCTTCTATCACATTTTATCTGATATTTATAGATAGACCGATCCGTTTATTATTTTCTTATTAAATAATAATCGAGTCAGACCGAGATGTTATAGGTGCTTCTGCTTGACTCCTTATCAGTGATCATCATCTGACTTTTGTCTAACTACATTAAATTGGTAGTTTCTTTTTGTTATACATTTGAGATTGAGACTCCTTGATGTATACATATTCTTTTATCTAGCACTTGTATCTATTCTTTTGTGACATTGTGGATCTTGTTTGACCACTACTCTGATGTACACTTCTATTTGTTATATTCATATCTGTTTCCGCCTTTGTGATATGAATATCTGTGACTGATTTGTGTTATGCTTATTTCTATAATTTTTTTATGAAGATCATATAGCCACTGTGTAGTAGCTTTGAGTTTGTATCGGTATGTCAGATTTCCTCTTGAAATGAAGTGCATGTTTTACTATCTGACAAATCGGTGCTCGCAGAAAGTAATTACATGGACGGTCGCTCCTCAACAACCTTATTCTTCGTGCCAGTTGACGGCATTACTCCGTAGTGTTCTTGGATAGCGTGAGTATAGAGGTTGGGCGTCACAAGAATTATGCAGCAGAAGCAAGGTGGCAGCTATTCTAGAGTGGAAGCTATCGGAAGTTGTAGTATTTGGATTAAAGGATTTCTTCGGGGAATTTTTTAGCATTTGAGGCTAGATCGGCAAGTGCACCTATTTTGTCTTTTCCGGGTAGGAGGAGTAAGTGAAGTCTACTGATGATTATGGAGTGGAGTTTGTGTTTTTTATTTTGGGTAGACCTTGAGAGGATCATTTTGTTGGATTGTTTTTTATCCTGTTTGTTTTAAGAAGCATCAGCGAAGGTTGAGCTGATCGATGTAGGCAGCCCATAATCGCTAGATGAGTTTTGTGGTTCAGAGATGGAGGAATTTGGAACTCGAAACTGAAGATTTGAATTCTGGATAAGGTTTTCCCTGGTATAGAAGAGCTACAGGATTATGTAAGATTGGAAAGCTGGCTCAGAAATATTTTGGATCTTTTTGCGTTTTGATAGGGATTAGTGATTTGGTCTTCAAGGGTTGAATTGCCAGTTTGGAAGACTGGGATTCAATGTATTTCACGTATCTCCGAGGGAGTATGTGTATGATCCATCACTGGTTTTGGAACCAGCAGTTCAGAAGGATTTGATTGTTGAATCGGACTTATCTGTGGTCAGATCTCTGGTATAGATGGTAGATCTAGATGAGTAGGAGCTCTGTAGCTTAGTTGTGTAGCTAGTCTGGATTCAGTGGAGCGAGTATTCCAGTATCAGTATCTCGGAAACTCGGGATAGTTTTAGGAAGCTTATCCGGATCTGTGTCCCGATAGTTAGAAAGGTTTGATTGTATGAAATTGGTGTTTGATTGATAGTGTATGGTTGATATGTATGCTTGGATTGTTGAAATATAATAAAACATTGGGATTATCTTTTGTTTAAATTTCGGGGACGAGATTCTTTTAAGGGGGAAGGAATGTGATATCCAGGAATTTCAAGCAATTTAAATGTGATTATTTCTCTTAGTAAATTAATTAAAATTGATAAATTGTTATTTTAATCAATATAATGTGATGATTTTAATGATAGTTATAAATAGATTTTTAAATGGAATGATTATTTTTACAAATTTAATTTGGTTGTTTTATAAATAGATTTTATATAGACTTGTTATTTTCAAATTTAAATAAGTATTATTTAAATGTATATGTATATATATTTATTTAAGTTAACTTTTAAAAAATATAATTATTATTTTCAAATTTAATAATGTGTTTGTTAAAATTAATATATATATATATATCTATATCTATATATATATATATATATTTAAGCTGATTTTAGCTTGGAATTTTAAATTTGAATTTGAATTTAATATTTGGATTTAAATTTGAATTTAAAGAATAATTATTTTAAAATATTTTGGATATAAAAATGTATGAATAAAGTTTTCATTAGAATATATTTTGTTTTACATTGTTTTTCTTTAAAAGATTTTATTTATATAAATTTAGAAAGTATTTATTTAGATGGTAAATAAATACAAAGGTTTTATATTTACATTTATAAATGGATTAAATACACTACGTATGATTTTATCTAAAATATGATTGGTTTTATTTTTATTTTCTTTTAAAGGTTTTATTTTTACAAATTTACAAAAGCATTTATTAATTTAAAATATACCAATTAATTAGGATATTTATATAAAAGCTTTTTAAATCATTTTAAAAATAAATAAAAAGATGCATTAATACATGTGTTAGCTTATAAATTCACTTGATAACATGTGTTAAGAAATTAAATAGGGTGGAAGACAAGTGTCACAAATATTATTTTCATTTTCTTTGATTTTTAACGAACCATAAATTAGTTTATATAAGCATACATCTTTCATTTCTATTTTCTTTCTTATCTCATTTCCAAACAAAGAAAACCTATAAACACCTTCCAAAATCAAAACATTTTAAACATTCTTCAAGCTCAAACACAAAGCGCTGTAATTCATTTCTCAAATCAATAATCAAGCCTGTAAATTTTCCTCAAATACAAACCTGTAAATCTTTTTCCAAATCAAAACACCCAAAGCCTGTAAACCATTTTCAAAGCAAACATGTAAACAAGTTCTCAAATCAATTACAAAACCTGTAATAAACATACAAGTTTCAAATGCAACCTGGATTATCAAAGCTATCAGCAGCAATTAAGTTTCAAACTGCATCAATTAAACAAGAATCAAGTTCAAGCATAGTTTTTTTTCAAGCATCTTTCAAATCTGAAGTACATTCCAGTTTTCAAAGCTTCAACCCAGTTTTTCAAACTCTCAGCATTTTATTTAAAAGATGAGTAAACTTTTAAATTAAAAACTTACGTAACAAATATCTATTGCATGTTAATTATTGTGTTGATGGTTGCTTTGCATATATGTATATATGTAAGCCTGTGTGTATTTCTGTTGATTTTAACATCTTTTTTCTTAGTTTAAGCCTCTATCCTTTAAACTGTGAGCATGAAACATCTTTAAATTTGATGCATATGCTAAATGTTTGAAGTAAACTCATGAAGTATGTCTGAAAATATGTACATATGTTGTTTTTAATCTAAATATATGTATATATGAATGATTTTAAACCTGAGTACATATGTGATTCATTTGTGCATATCTGTGCTTCTCTGTTCCATGTTACAGAGTTTAAGTGGCAATCAAAATTCTTGATCTTTTTATAAAACCACTGTTAGGACCTGAATTTAAAATAAAATAGTTTAGTTAAATCATAATCTAAGTACCAAAAATAGATTCAAGTATTTAAAAGATTTGAACTATGCTAGAATATGTAAAATACAGTTGTGATGTTAAAATCATGTTAAATCAAACGTTTTAATTCGTTGTTTCAGGGTTATAACTTGAATCTATTTAGAAAATTAGGATTTTTAAAACTAAATTCAAAATTTTTAATAATGCATTGAGGATGCATTTTGGAAATGACTAGAAATTGATGTTAAGGCTTCCTCTGGCGATCAAGGGGTAGAGGAGCCTCGGGGTTTCAACTGGAGGTGGATAAAGTTGCAGGGTGCTTGGGAAAAATGCCTGAAGGTGTTCCTGATTGTCGAGACGACGTTGAGGAGGAGATTTAGGTTTTTGAACCTAATTTGGGCGTGTTTGGAATTTTGATCATGGCGTCGTCTCTGATGCATTGAGTTGCATCAAATTTGGGAAGTGGCTGCATGGAAGGATTAGGATGATGTGGCCAGTGTTTCTGGTGTTTCGGTTATCGACGTTGGCCGTTCGAGACGTTTTCTGGCAAGGGTCTGTTTCCAGTTTTCAACTGGACTACTCGATTTTGATTGTTGGCTTGTGCGAGAGTTTTGACGATGGGAGTTCATTGCTGCATCGATGGTCGATGAGTCGAGAATACCGTAGATGGTCGGAGGGGTCGCTGGTGATGGTGCATGTGCACGAGGTGGTTCTCGTGTCAGTGTTTTCGGGTTTGGTTTGGTCTCGAAGTGAGAATCGGGAATTTTGGGTAGTGACTCGGGTTAGTACTCGAGTAAATTATGAGGGTTAAGCCTTTAGATTTCAAACTTAAAATGGAATTTAAGTTTTTGAAAATGGAAGAGAAGAAGAGGAACTCGGGTGTTTCTCTGGTGATGATCGTGTTAGACCGGAAGTATGATTAAAAATAGTTTTCAAAGGTTTTAAAAAGGTTTTTTATAAAACAGGTTTAAAATTTAAATAAAGTAAATTTTAAATTTTTTGAAATGAATCTTGTTTTTAAATTTTATTCTTTATAAAAATAAATGTTTTCTTTAACATTGTTTAAGAAGTTTTGAAAACTTTGTTTAATTTAAATTTTGTTGAATAAAGTTAAAGTCATTTTTAAAACTTAAGAAGAAATGAAATCTTAAAGATTTTATAAAAGCAAGTTTAAAATTTAAATTGAAATTAGTTTTTTTTAAACTACTACTTGATAAATTTTAAAGCATTTAAAGGAAGTTGTGATTTGTAACTTTAATTTATCAAGTTGTATGAGTATTTTGAAACTTAATTTATGATTTAATTAAGTAAATTTATTTATTTTTAAAATAAAATGTTTTAATGATAATTAAGGAAAAAATAAGATAAGGTTTTATCTTAAGATAATTATGGGTTTAATGATTTGAGATTAATTAAGTTAATTAAGAAATTTAAGTATAATTAATTAACTTAATTAATTAAGTATAAAGGGTTAATTAAATAATTAATTAAGAACAATTAATTAATTTAATTAACTAATGATTAAGGATTTAATTAATTTACAATTGAGGGTTATAATTAATTAATTAATTAAAGGTTAATTAATTATAATTAGGATTATTAATTAAGTAATTAAAGATTAATTTATTTAGAAGTTAATTAATTAAGTAATTAGAGATTAATTAACCGGTAATTAAGAAAAACTTAATTAAGTTTTATTAATTAATAATTAAGTTTTATTAATTAATAATTAAGTTTTATTAATTAATAATTAAGAGATAATTAATTTATAATTAAAGATTAATTAAGGGTTAATTAACTGTTAATTAAGGATTGATTAACTAGTAATTAAGAAGTGCTTAATTTGTAATTAAGTTGCATTAATTGATAATTAAGGTTTATCAATTAATAGTTAAAGAATAATTAATTAAAGATTTAATTAATTTGTTTTAAGCATAATTAAGGGATGAATTATCCAATTGTAATTAATCAAATGAATGTGATTAATTTAAGTTAACTAATTTGTTAACTAATTAAAGATAATCTCTTGGTGATTAATTAAGTATAAATACTTAATGAGATTAATAAGTGTAATTACTTAGTGTAAGTAATTAATGTATAACTATTGGATGTAATTAATTAAATGGAATTACTTAATGAGAAGTAATTAACGAGTAATTACTTAGTGGAAGTAATTAAGCATTAATTGCCTGGTGTAATTAACCAAAGGATTAATATAATTAATTAAGGAGTGAATTAATTAAGGTAAGTGATTACAGAATGGTAATTACTATTTATGATTAATTAAGGTTGATTAATTAGTTAAAGTATAATTAATTAATGTAATTAATTAAGGATCAACATAATTAATTATAATTAATTAACTAATGGAAATAATTAATTAAGGATCATTAATTAATGTAATTAAGTATTAATTAATGAGAGTAATTAAAGGTTAATTACTGTAAATAGTTAAGGATAATTAATTTGTGTAATTAATTAAAGGATCATTACTTTATGTAATTAAAGAATAATTAATCAAGGTGATTAATTAAGATGGATATTTAAAGGATGGTTAATTAATTAAAGGTTAATTAATTATTGATTAAGCAAAGTTAGGTGATTAATTCTTAAATAATTGACTTAATTTAAGTTAATTAAATTAATTATAATAAGGATTAATAATTGTTGCTTATGGATGATTGTTTGAGTAGAATATCTGAATTGGTTGATATCTATTGGATGATATTCTGTGATATTCTGTGATGTGATATTTGATATATCATTGATAAATGTGTGATATTTATCTGTGTTAATGCTGTGTGAATTCAAGTATTGAATTGAATTGAATTGTTTAAACCTTTAAACAATTTGGCCTTTAAGATACGTTTGGATTTCAATGAGACCGGGATCAGGTATCAAATTTGAATATCCGAAAACTACATCGATCCAAGTTAAACGTTTGGTCGTGATATCTCAAAGTGAAGATCGAGATGGAGTTTTAAAGTGCAAGGGTCATTGTCGTTAACTCCGAGGGTGATTCTAAAATGAGTGTAACGAGATAATGCCTTCGGTTTCGTTCGAACCCGGAATGAACTTGTATGTATTGAATGCTTTCATAACATCATCAGGTGGACGTTGAGCATTCTAAGATAAATGTGTTCTATAAAGGTAATCGTAGCCTCAAGCCTCATCAACCGGAAATGGCTAAAACAGAGGAGGTGCAATAAGGCTAAGTGGGTACACCCAAGTAGGATGAGATTTTCCCCTGTCTAAAGGTCCTTTTTTATTCGGCTGTGTGGGCGGTTGTGAGCTACAACTGTCGGGGTTGTCTTGTTCGGGACTGTCCAGTAAGAGACGGTTCCGGCCTTGTGCTGCAGGGGATTGGGAGTAATCCTTGGTACGTTGATCTAGGACACGTACTGTGACGGGCGGTACCCCAGTAGCCCTGCCATTGTATGGAATCCAATCTCCAATAAGTGACCGTACGTACTGATTGTGCCCAATTATGTTGGAATGTGAGATGTAAGCATTCCAGCTATTTCTGTATTTTACTAGAAAACCATAGACCCTATTATAATATCACTGGATTTCCTATCAAATTTTTTGGTTAGCGTAAGGTACAAATTTACCCATGTTTATGTGTGAGGAGTCTTACGTGATACCTTTTCTTTTCAAAGTTAAGCAACTTTAACCCATTTACTCACACCAGACCCATGTCTGACCCGAAGTTTATTTTCTGTTTTTTATATCTCTTGGGTACTCAAATTTTTATGAGTAGCCAAGTTATTCAGGTTAGATTTGACGAATTCTGGAGAAGATATGGAGCAGACGGCTTCAGCGTTTGTAGATAAATAGTGGTTCCGTTGTATTGATCACTGTGTTGATATCTATATTGTATATTGAGTTGTATAATAGATGGATCTATATAACATTCTAGTATGTGATGTATAAGCTGTGTAACTCTGATAGATGTTGTATATTATATAATATTTATGTGAATAATATAATTTATTCATTCCACTGTGAGATTCTGATGTTGTTTAGTTCTTTCGTCTCTATCTTTTCTCTTTTCTATCGCTTTCTTTCTTAATAATGATGCGTCTTTCTTTGGAGAGAAAACGGGTCGTTTCACGCGCCATCAACAGTCACTGGCTTGAAAGTTCCCTCTCTAAGACTCCGCTCAATGACGTATGGACTTTCCCACGTAGGATTCATATGCCATGGGACCGAAAAAACTCGCTTCAAAACAAGATCGCCCACATCAAGGATTCTTGGTTGGATCTTTTCATTATAATATCTAGCGACTCGATGCCTATATGCGGCCGCCCTTAAATCAGCTTCTTTACGTTTTTCATCAACGAAGTCCAGTGATTCCAGCAAGAGATCCCGATTCGTCTAAGGGTCATAATGAGTTACCCGATGTGAAGGAATTTCAAGTTCCACGGGTATAACGGCTTCCGCGCCATATGCCAATGCGAATGGAGTTTAACCAGTCGTGGACTTGTGGGTGGTCATGTAAGCCCAAAGTGCTATTGGAAGCTCATCCACCCACTTGCCTCTAGCATTTTCCAAACGTTTTTTCAGTATGGACTTGATTATTTTGTTTACGGCTTCTACTTGTCCATTGGCTTTTGGATGAGAAATTGTTGCAAACATTTTCTCAATGCCATACTTTTGACAAAATTCTTTGAACTTCCAACTTTCAAACTGAGTTCCGTTATCCGTAATGATAGTTCGCCAGAGGCCAAAACAACATATGATATTTCGTACAATGAAATTAATGACCTTTTTTGTGGTGATTGTAGCTAAGGGCTCTGCTTCCGAACACTTGGTAAAGTAATCGACCGCAACTATTGCGTATTTTGCACCACCTTTGGAGATAGGTAAGGAACCAAATATCAGTTCCCTATATTGCAAACGGCCAGGGACTAACCATTTGTGTGAGTTCCGTTTGCGGAGCTCTCGGTATTTTTGCGTATTTTTGACACTTGTCGCATCTTCTTACGTAGTCCGCAGCATCCCGATTTACAGCTGGCTAATAGTATCCATAGCGGAGGATCTTTTTTGCTAGTGTCTTCCCCCCATATGGCCACCACATTCTCCTTCATGAACTTCCTTCAGGACTCGTTTTATTTCCCCGTGGGCAATGCATCAGAGTAAGGGGACCGAGAATCCCTTTCGATACATTATTCCGTCTTGCATTACATATCGTGCAACTTTGCGAATGACTTGTCGTCTTTCACTCTTTCTTATGGGCAAGACCCCGTATAGCAGGTATTGCTTGAATGGGGTTATTGTAATGACCCGAAATTTTCTAACCCGAAAATTTAAGATAGTTATGAAAAAGAAGAAAGAGATAGAAGAAGAAGAACAGAAATATCAACATCTCACATTCGCAGCGGATAAAATATAATAATAAATAATAACAGTTTACAAGAGAATATTATATCTGTCGATTACATTTAATATACATCAGAGTTTCACATATATATACAGTCTTTGAATATACACAATTATCAAGTCCCGGATTAACAATAATATAAATACAGCGGATATACTCTATACGATAATGCTATCCAGCTCGCCTGCTGAGCTCTAAAACGTACCTACCTGAAAATCTGTAATACTCGGTCTGACCCGAGCATTATATCAAGTAACACCTGGGTCAGGCTGGAAACCAGCGTGAGTAAACTCAACTAACATTGAATACCAAAGAAAACAACTTATATGAACCCGGGGTAACATATATCAATTTATCCCATTCACAATTTTCTATACACAACCCTTATTTTTACATATCAATTTCTAAGTACCAAACTTAGATAACATAATCCAATTCACTTAAATCATTTCATTTCTGCCTATTGATTTCACAAATCAATTTATAAAAAAAAACGAAGTGGTTTCGGGTATTTCCCAATACCCGATCCAGTCCCTTCGACTCTCATATCATCCTATCTCAAGTTAACCAAATGAAATACCCAACATATCATATCAGAGTTATCAACTCATTCAAAATACACAATACCAATCAATTATTTATAAGCAAATTTTATCGCTTCCAAATTAACTCAATTTATTCAAATTATATTTCTAACCTCCAATCACTTAAATTGTTTACTTGTCAATTACTTAATTCAAATCAAATAACTTAATCATCCATCCAATATTCCTCTTAATTAATCAACCCGAATCAATTATCCTTCAATTTCATTCGAGCATCTATCTTTAATTAACTTCACAATATTAATTATACTTAACCAAAAATCATTAAGTAATCTCAATTTCTTCATGAATGAATTTACCATATTAATTGCATAAATTCTTAAGCACTTATATTAATTAATTTTCTTCATACATCACTTGTTATGGATTAATCAATTCCAATTTATTAATCTTTAATTACAACGTACATTATATAAGCTTATGATTTCCAATTATATTTCGATTATCCTTAGCTAAATTAATTATATCAAATAATTAATCATTAATTGAACCGCAAACATTTATCCTTCTTGATTTAACTTAACCAGTAATTTACTATCTTTATATTTTCTTCATAAAATAATTACTCCTTTATTTACTATTTTAATTAATCTCTTGATTTATTCCACAAAGTAATTATATATGTATATTTTTATCACATTTGGAAATTACTTATTAAACCAACCAATGATTATTCCAATTTAATATAAACTTAATTAATTAACCTAAATCATTAATTAATTTAATTCATAAATTTTCCATTTAATTATCATACCTATTTACTTATTTAATGAATCACCGCTCATTAAACCTTATTTGATTTTAATTAGAACCATTTACTTATTTATGATTCAAGTTCAAAACCATTTAAAATTCAAACACCTCGAGTCAAAACACAATTAACTCGAGAAACGTCCAAATCTAAAATCACTAGATCATCAGTACATATCCAAACATTTCAATCATTCACCCACTATCTAAATTCAACCATTTGAATTTAAATAAATAAAGAAAACCAGAGCATGAGATTACTCACTTTTGATTTTTTTTATCTTTGCAATCCATTCCAATTTGATTTTGTCTTCATAGTTTTGACCTTGTATAAATATCATATAAATTAATTAACACTTGAATCTTAAATCAACAATTTATTATCATTTACTTATTTAATTTAACTAATAAATTGACTTAAATTCTTAAACTAAGAACTACCTTAAACATATATTTTTAGTCCAAAAATTAAATAAGTTAATTGATACAATTTAATCCACAACATCCATCATTTTCAATTTAAATCCTTATATCTTCAAAATCTATAGTAACTTCTGTTACTTAAATATGTAAATACATTATATACATTCATATAAATTCTATAGCATTAAAATCTATTTTTTTATTTCCGTAAGAACATAAGAATCTTGAAACTTATTCCCATAGTTAAACCTTCCAATTCTCAAATCCAAGAAGAAATAATAAACGTGAAAACTGCTCACCCAAAACTGTCGACATCGAAGATGCCGCAAGCCCCACTGTTGATCAATGAGAGGACACCTCAAACCTCCAAAACTTCGATCTTTCCATCATCTGCTCGTGTTCTCACATGAGCTGCCGTCCTCAAAGCCTTCGCTGCCCCGATTAACTCGTCGTGCCCCGCAATCACACCTTGCAGCCACCATCAACATCTCCTCATTGCTATCTCGCGTGGACGCGACTTCGCCTCCCCTTCGAGAATCCCCAAATCACGACAAGACGGATGCCTAAACCTTTGTTCGAAAACCCTTCTCCCCCAATAACACTGCGCGCAGCGATACTACCCCAAACGAAACCCTACCCCTTCAATCAATCGCGACTTCAACTCGCTCTCCTCTCCCTTGCGCGACTCGCGCGCGTGCTCTGCTCACACCCTGCTTGCTGAAAACGAGGTTATCAAACTCGAGCAAAAGAAACGATCTTCAATTGAATGAGAATCGAATCCATTAGAGGCCGGCTCGGCCATTTTTTTTTATTTTTTTTTTTATTTATGGGTTCGATCTTCTGCCTAGCGAATAGAGAGGGGGTGACGTGAATAAAATTAAAGGAGGGTGGAAAGCTTCCTGAACACGACATGGTAAAGGGAAAATATCTCGTTAGTTAAATTAACTTATATTATAAAACTTCAAATCGTCTCGTTAAGCGCCAGTTAAAATTTGAACTCCTCTTAAGGAATGCCGCTAGACGATTATAGGGTTTTATCCATGTTCCGAACGCAATGGATCGTGTTTCGGAACCTAACTCGGTCATACGCGCGAGTTACGGAAGTAAATGATCAATTTTAAATTAAAACGATTAAAATAGTTCAAAGCATTTTGAGCCGCCAAGGTCAAATGACAACTCCGATTGCCACGAAAATTGAAATCCGATAACAATTAACTATTTTGGATCCAATAGAACTGGTTTCGTCAAATTCCGAGACTGTGCCTCGAAAGGCTATTTTTAAATTCAATCTAAACAATATAATTTCAAAACTGAACAAATTACCTTTAAATTAAAATTCAATTATTCAATTATCTCCAAGATCATCGTTATAAATTTTATATGCCTTCAAATTATTTTGAACAGGTTTAGAAATTTCTGATTCAACAATTTACCCGATTTCAATTATTAAATGCAATATTTAAACTATATAATTCAAAGATTTAATTATCAAGTAAATATTTATTTATGGAATTCAAGTTAAAATAAACTTTTAAATATTTAAAATCAATTAATTATTCAAATTTAAATGGTTAGAAATGTCGGGTCGTCACATTTATCCATGACTCCTTCTCGATTTCTATTTCTAGCACGAAATCTACCTCCATCACATTTATACTCGGAGCATGTAAGGTTTCAATGGAAACCAATCCCATTTGCTATGCGTCGCCAATACTTGCAAATTTGGCCAATGAATCGGCTTCTCTGTTTTGTTCACGCGGGACATGTGAAATATCGTAATATTCTAGGTCTGCTAACGGCTCTTGAACCTGACCAAGGTACGGAGTAAGCCTCTGCCCCTTCGCTTGATAATCTCCCCACACCTGGTACACCACAAATTGTGAGTCACAAAAGATTTCAACCGATTTTACTCCAAGTTCCCTGATAAGTTTCAAGCCAGCAATCAATGCTTCATATTCAGCTTCGTTATTTCTAGCTGGGAAATAGAGCTTTAGAGAGTAACAAATTGATCGATTTTCGAGAGTCATAAGAATTATACAAGCCCAAGAACAACGGTCGTTGGATGCCTCATCGGTGTACAGTTTCCATCGAATGGGAGGAATGACATCATGACTGTTTGGTTCATCTGACACGGCGAATTCAGCGATGAAGTCTGCTAGCGCTTGCCCTTGTATGGCCCTTCATGGTAGGTAGGTAATATCGAACTGACTCAACTCGATATTCCATTTCAACATCCTTCCAAAGGTTTCTGGTCGTTGGAGTACCTGTCGCAAGGGTTGATCGGTATAAATACAGATCGAGTGTGCCTGAAAGTATGGACAAAGCTTGCGTGATGCAATCATCAAGCAGTAGGCCAGTTTCTCAATTTTAGGTTAATTTCTTTCTGCCCCCATTAAACGTTTACTGACATAGTACACCGGCTTTTGAATTCAGTTCTCCTCGCGAACCAAAGCCGTAGTGAGGGCATGTTGGGATACAGCCAAGTATACATACAACACTTCATGGTCTACAGGCTTCAACAGCACCGTGGGACATTCCAAATGCCTTACCAAAGCTCGGAATGCGTCCTCATAGTCGGGCGTCCATTCGAAATTTCTATTTCCTTTCTTTATTACATCAAAGAAGGGAATACACTTATCTTTAGCTCTGGATATGAATCGACTCAGCGCGGCCACTTTTCCATTCATGTTTTGTACTTGCTTTATAGTTCCGGGCACTTGTGTATCTTGAATAGCCTAAATCTTTTCTAGGTTATCTTCAATTCCCTACGCATTAACAATGAAACTCAAAAACTCCCTTGACGCAACGCCAAAGGAGCACTTCAGAGGATTGATTTTCATTCCATAATATCTGAGTATGTCAAACATTTCTGCCAACTCTCAAATGTGGTCGTTTGACTATCGTGACTTCACGAGCATGGCATCCACATAGACTTCCGTTGTTCTACCAATCTGGTCTTTAAACATTCGATTCACTAGGTATTGATAAGTTGCTCCCGCATTTTTCAATTCGAAAGGCATCACCACATAGCAATATAGCCCAACGTCAGTGACAAAAATAGTGTGTTCTTGGTCTGGAATGTGCATCGAGATTTGATTATATCTCGAGTACGCATCCATAAATGACAATAACTCGTGTCCTTCTGTTGAGTCGACTAGCTGGTCAATTTTGGGTAAAGGAAAACTTTCCTTGGGGCATGCTTTGTTCAGATCAGAGTAATTTACGTAGGTCCTCCATTTTCCATTTGCTTTTTTCACTAGCACGGGGTTGGACACCCATTCAGGGTAGAGGACGTCGCGGACGAACCCATTGCCTTTGAGTTTGTCCACCTCATATCTGAGAGCGGTGAACCTCTCCGGGTCCATGCCTCTCCTATTCTTCTTTACTGGTACGTACCTCGGGTCTATGTTCAATATATGACTTGCAATGGTGGGAGAAATCCCGCACATATAAGAATGTGTCCAAGCGAAAATATCCAGATTCGTTCGGAGGAAATCAGTGAGATCCTCGGTCATCGAGGGCTTGAGTTGTGATCCAATCTTAAGTACTCACGATGGGTCATCTCGGCTGACTGGAATGTCAATCGTCAGTTTAGTCGGTGTTGCTTTTGCTTTACTAGATTCCTCATAATCATCTCTCGATCTATGTCTCTATAGATCCTATCGTGTTGCCGAAGCCAGGGCTCAGGAACTACTTGTCAATTTTCAGTGACTCGGGTGCGGAAGGAGATGTCCGCAACCTTTCCTTTCTCTCTTCGCTAGGCCTCTCTCAGCTCAGCCATATAACATGAACGCCCGGTCGCCTGATCGCCATGCACCACACCAACTCCTTTGTCAGAAATTTCAAAGTTAAACACCAAGGGGCCAAAGCTTCCCTAAACTCTGCTAGGGCCGGTCGATCCAGAAACACATTGTATGGAGAATCGACATCCAAAACAATTAAAGACAGGATTTTCACCCTCCTACGTTCATCTTTTCCAAGTTTAACTGGCAATTCAACATAACCCGCTGCATCGGTAGCTGCACCATTAAAGCCATGGATACGGGCTTTAGATGGTTTTAAATCCTTTGTCTCCATCTTCATTTGGTCATATGCTTTTTTGAAGTTGATGTTAACAGAACTTCCATAATCAATCAAAATTCTTTTCACAAATGCTGGCCCGATTGTCGCGGAGATGACCATCGGGTCGATGGTAGAAGCCTCAACCTAATCAGCATCTCAGTTCGTGAATACTATGTCGTCCACCATCGTGCGTTGCTGTTTATCCGAAGACCCATCCTCCATATTTGAACAACATTCAAAATCTGTGTGCTTTAAGGAACTGGCATAATGCTCCATCTCTTGCCAATTCTTGTCTTCCGGATGAGGTCCGTCGACTATCGTGTTTATGACCAATCTACCTACAGTTCGAGCGGGTTCCCCTGGATGGCGTGGAGCTTGCCCACGACAGGGATCTGATGTTCCTTGTCTACCTTCCCGGGGGTTCTTGACAAATTCCTATAACCATTTCTGTCGAATCAACTTTTCTATGGCATCATGGAGGTGTCTACACTGCTCGGTATTGTGCCCGTAAGTCTCATGGAAGGGGCAATACTTCCCAACCTGCTTTTGTTCCTCTGTGGACTCTTTTGGGCGTAGCTTTCGGTATTGAAAGGTTTTACAAGTCGATAGGTAGATTTTTCCAGAGATTCATTCAGGGGAGTGTATTCATTGTAAGTCGGAATCCTTGGTTTCCATTTTCCTACTTTCCTTTTCTTTTCGGGATTTTCTCCTTCGGACCCTTTAGATTGTCTTGGCTTGTTCTGGACATTGACCTGGACCTTCCCTAAGTTATCATCGGATTATTTTACAGCAATGTTACTCTTCACAGTTTCCATGCCACGCCCTAGTGCATTATCCCGCTTCATCCACCTGGCTTCCTCTCTTCTTATGAATTGATGCGCCTTGGAATAAAAACGTTCTAGTGTAGTTAGAGGCTTTCCTGCCATCCCATCGCCAAACTCCGAATCCGGATCTACCACTCGCATAAAGGCCATCAAAATGGCATGGTCATTTAGGTTGCTAACTTCAGTAGCCGCAATGTGAAATCTCTGCAAGTACTCCTTTAATGACTTCCTTGGAGCTTGAATCACACTGGACAAGGACATCACGTCCTTGGGACGAGTGGCATGAACCCTGAACTTCCACAAATTTCGTCACAAATTCATCAAAGTTGGAGATAGACCGTGGAGGAAGTCGGGTGAACCACATGGTAGCAATTCCAGATAAAGTTATCTGGAAGCATCTACACTTAGTTGCATCATTTGCTCTAGCTGAATCCATGATCCATTCATATCTCATCATATGTTGTCGAGGATTAGTCTTCCCTTCGTAGGCTAGAATAGTCGGCATGTTAAACTTCCTGGGGGTACTCGGCTTGTAGAATAGTATTTGTGGATGAAGTATGACTCCTGGATATCCCCCATGATCATTAGTTAAGCATTGATTTTCTCTCATAAGTTGTCTAAACATAGCCGATAGGTCTGGGGTTTGTATGGAAGATGGCAGGTTGGAATCAATCCTACGAGACCGTTTTGGTTGGTGTCTCCTTAGGTGGCGATCTGTGAAACGTGTATCCTGAGGACCAGCTTCATTAGGGCCTTGGTGAGCCGGCCATCTAGCTTCCACTCGTTCTCTAGATCCTAAATTTCCTATCCCAGTTTGGGTGTGGTTTCCTTGGTGCAAGTGAGGGGCCATGGTTCCGGGTAGGGAACCTGGACCATCCCTAGTACATCGATCAGCAATTCCTACTTGTGTTGTTTCAGTTCTACGGCGTCTATGCCTGGGTGGTTCTTCAGACAAGGATCGGTTGTCAGATGAGGAGTAAGGATCGGGGCTACCTCCAGCATTATGATGTTATTGTTGAGTAAGCTGAGCCATAAGGTTGGCATTAGCTTGAATCTATTCGTCAAGTTGTCTCCTACTTTCCATGAGTTCTCTCATCAGCTCGTTGAACTCCATTCTAGTGACAACCTCCATTTGGCTTTGGGCGGAGACAGTCCCTACACCCAGATTAACTTGTTGATTGCTGGATCCTACTTGTTGGACGCTAGCAGTCCCGTTGACGTCCACGTTGTGCGAGGCTGATCTGGTACGAGGTCTTCCTATTATAGAGTTATTAGTAGGAACTCTGAATAGAATCTACGGGCTTCCTGTGAATGACTTGGATCTCCTTCAGGGAATTTCTTTAATCCATTAGCTACAAAGTAGATCCTAATAACCTGAGAATGGGTTCTCAGTGAAAGCACCAAAATGTTAGCACCAAAATTAGTTACTAACACCAAAAGAAATATTTGAGTAGAGAGATTAATGAAGATAGAAAATTAAAATTGAGGAATGTATGCAGAATTAATTGCAAAAACTTGAACACCAGATTTATAGTGGTTCGGCGTAACTGCCTACGTCTTAGTTTAATATTTATTTCCTTTTCAAATAATTGAATACAGATATATTCCGTACACCAACAACTTGAACACGAATTCTAACTGAAAAAAATGAGTCTTGAAAGTGGCAAAGTTTCCCTAGTGTTCTTGAAAAAAAGTCCCTTTCACTGTGCCCCTGCCTTTCTACTTATAGGCGAAGATAGGTTGGACTTCTCTCACGGGCCCAGGAACAAGGTATCTCGGCCCACAATAAGTGACTTCTACGCACCGGGCCAGGCATGCCAATCGAATCATGCTGAGCGTGGAATGCTGGTCGAGAATTGTCTGGTCAATCATCAAGCGACTCAAAGCAAGCCCTCAGGAGAGCTGAAGCAAGTAACGAGTTGACTCGAAGAAAAGTTATGTCGAACGCCCTTACTTTGTTGTGGGTTTGACAACTAGTTTACACTTCTAGTATGCGCCGAGCCAGGGATGCCGAACATTAGTTGCTGAGCGACCTTGCTGGGTGACTTTTCCAAACAATGTTGCCAAAGAGGGTTGCCGAACGGCATTGACCGAACGATGGATGCCGGGCGGTGATAACTGAGATGGTTGCGCTTCTAAGGTTGAAGCAATTTTACACCAAGCGGTAATTGACCGAACGGTGAATTTTGGGTTGTTGACTCAAAGCTAAGTCATGCCAAGCGTCCCCCTTCACTCGTCCTATTGAAGTCATGCCGAACGATAGATGTCGAACCCTCCCGTGCCGAGCGATAGAGGTCGAACAAAGGATGTCGAGCGATGCAGGTCTAACTAACAATGCCGAGCGATGCAGTTCTGACTAACAATGCCGAGCGATGCAGTTAGGTCGAACGATATGCAGGTTGAGCGGCATTTAGGCCGAGCGACACTTGCAGGCCGAACGGCACTTAATAGTTTGTCTCTCGTAGCCGGGCCAAGCAACCGGGTAATAGTATAAACATGCTTATAAGTAATAATTTGGCGATATTAGTATGATCGATAACGAAATTTTTAAGGTGCCTAAATAGAATAGATATTAAGCCATCAACAATACAAGTAGAATAAAGCCTTTTATCCTTATTGTATATTGGATAAATAAATTAGAAGATAACAAAATTAGTTAAATATAAAGCTTGGATTAACGTAAATAAGGATGTTACAATAACGGAGAATGAAGATGAACATGAAAATTTTGAAATAAAAATTATGGACAAATGGATATGAAAGGGTGTACAAGGAATACATAGTAATAAAATGACAGTAATTCAGAAATTAAGGAAAGTAAAAATAAGAATGTATATGAAAATTTTTAATGTACTTTTGATAATATGTGATAAATACATATTAGTAAAGAGACTGGAAGATAAAATGAAGTGAGTATATTACAAAGTAATTATAAATGTGGTAATTAATGTAAGCACGGGAAATTTGCAACAAATGAAACAAACTCATAATCTTATGAAGGAAATAAACTAAGAAGAAACACAATTTAAGGCCAAAAACCCCAAGAAAAGATATGAAATTAGTAATGTAGAACAAAAGCAACAAATTCAACATTGAATTAAATGAAGAAAAAACATGACAATATAAAAGTCAATTTTTTTAATCGATCTCAATGGAATCAAACAAAACAACAAATTGAACACTGAATTAAATGAAAAGACAAATAAAAACATAAACTTATTAATTTATCTCTATCAAATTAGTGGTTTTTGGAGGTCTTTAAATGACGTTTCCATGAAAACGGTAACATTAAAAGTAAGCAAGGTAGAAATACAATCACTATAAAATATGTGTATATTGAAAATAATTTAAGATAAAGGAAAAGTGAATAACTATTAGTCAATTAAATTGAATTCAAATCAAAATAAAAGAAATAAAAATCAATTAAATTTGTTTGCAAAGAATCCTTGTATTGAAACTATTAAACATGGGAAATAACTGAGAAAATACAAAAATTATTGTATTGAAAATAAGGAGAAGAGAAAAGAATTATTGTTAGAATATAAAGGAAAAATAATTGCAGGATTATTGTACGCGGAAATAGAATGTCACAAAGGAAAACATATAAAATGAAGAGCTATATGCTATAAAAAAAATTATTTTCAAAATAGCATTTATAAATCTAGTAACCTACTGTAAAATAATCAAACTCATAATCCTACAAATCGAAACAAAAATCATAAGAAGACATAATTTTAGGCATAAAAATAAAATAAAAAGCAACAATTTTGAACAAAATTAATAATTTCATCATCAAATTAAATTAGAACGAAAATAACATAATACAATTCAAACATTTAAATCGATTTTGATCGATCCGGTCGGCCAAGATTTTTGGGGGCTCTTTAGATCAGTAATACTGAAAGTATGGTAGAAGTACAATGTAATATGTCAATAAAATCATAAATAATTCAAGATGATTACAAAGTTAAGAACCGTTGGTGAATTGAATCAAATTCTAGTTAAAATAAAAAAGTTCAAAAGATCGATCAAAACTTGCGTACCGGAGTTGCCATGAAGATAAAATCAAAACTCTTAACTACAACCAAAGAAAGATGATTGAAGCTAACCTTTTGGAAGAATGATACATGTTAACATGATTTTTCCAACCATGATCTATAAAAAAGATGATTTCTTAAAGATTAAGAAATATTTTATTCAACATATTAATTTCTCTAATTCATATTAATCAACATAAATTGACTTTAAAAAATAGTACATACCCAAAAGCATAAAACATACCATAAAACATGAAAGAGAGAATTATATGATTACAGTTAAAAAGGAAAATATTCTACTTGCACTCAATGGGAAAAACGTAGGATATGATAGTGTTTATGAATTTAAAAATTTATTTTAGATAATAAGTTGAGAAAACGAAAATAAGTAGAGAAAATAAGCATGGAACATTTCAAAATAGTTGAGACAGAAAATGATCTATTTTAGATATGAAGTTGAGAAATTGAAAATAAGAAGAGAAAATGGACATGAATATTTTTAAACAGCTGAAACAGAAAATAAAAGGGCACATAGTTATTAATATATAATGTAAATTTAATTTGTATTTTGGAATGGTAAGTAATTATTAAAGGGGTAAATGAAACTTTTCTCGTGAATTAACTAGAGAAGATGATTGGAAATAAAAATGAATGAGAAATAAGAATACATATGGTCTAATATTCTACTTTATATATAACAGAATAGACACTACAAGGGAGAACGACTATTCCAACGGCTCCAAGCCATTGGCGGCCATTGGTAGCCGTTGGAAATGTCGTTGGAATAGCGTTCACGCTTTCCAACGGCTTCCAACGGAAGCTACGGGGCATTTCCAACGGTATTTCCAACGGCTACCAAGGGCAAGTAGCCGTTGGAAGCCGTTGGAAGCCGTTACAATAAGATGACCAATAAGTGAGAAAAAAAAATTATAACAGCAAGCCATTCGCCTTCCAGCAACACTTACTCAATATATATCCATTTCCCTCCATTTCCACTACATTTCACTTATATATATATATCACATATCCAACACATTATACCACAAACAATATAAACAACCAAACATTACGTTTTCAAACCAAACTACAAGTCAATATGTACATAAACAACAAAACCTTCACCAACACCAACTCCAATCCATATTTAAGTCAAAATATACAATGCAAACACTTAAACCTCACCACCTCAAAGTCAATATATACACAACAACCATCAAACACAATCCTCACCACCTCAAAGTCAATATATACAATAACCAAACACAAAGACAATAATCATCATACCTGTCAAGCATCATCCTCACCTCCGGAAGCACCAGACGGCGAAGGGAAGGAACAATGCCTATGCACGTACTCCGCTAAACGTTGATTCAGCTGCTCCATTTGTATAGCGCGAAGGCGGTCCTGCTCTTGCAGCTGCCCAACCATGTCTCTAAGCTCTTTTACTTCGGCTTTGTCGCACGCCTTTTGAGCTGCCCAAACCTGCAAATAGAATGTGAGATGTTCACATTTGTATTATAATCATTTTCTTAAGCAATGCATATTTTAAAATATAGAAACGTAAATGACGTGATCTTAAGCAATGCATATACCACGAGGAAATGCATATTTTATTAAATGATAATGGTGCAGGATGGTAAATCACGTATATGTTAGACTTAAATCAGGTAGAAATCATCATATGCTTATTGTATCTATAGGTTAATTTATTAACTAAAATATTGCAATGTTTATAAGATTACCGCTTGGTTTCCATAGCCATAGCGCCTATTCTGCTGCGTCGGATACATGATAACGTCGAAAATATTATCTTGCTCCTCTATCGTCAACTCATCGCGCTCCGATTCTGAAAGTAGCTCTGCCCGTGCCTCTTGAAACTTTGCCTAAAATAAAAAACAATTATAGGTTAAAAGTAGTAGAATAGGATTTAAACTTATCGATATTAATAAAATAAGATTTAATATATGCATAAACATGCAGCCGTCCCCTTATCATCATCCCACTGATATGTAATATTGCCAGCATTGTCTGGTTGTCTTGATGCGTTTGTGTGGCTAAATACCTCCATTATAGACACAGGACGTCCAAGCGATCTTTCCTGCAATAAATAATTTATATATTATAATTTTTTATAGCTAATCACTGAACTGATTAATATACAAAATGTAATAACGGTTTAGATTCGTAATTGATAAATTTACTAAGTCATCACGGTGATGCTGAAAAGACTTGGATCAGCAACGATGCGTTACAAGATTCCTACTTCTATTGGCGGAGTTCCTTTCCAATTCCACCTGCAATTTAAATTGAATATTATATTTACTAATTGCGAAATAATTAACTATATATTTGGTAGATTTACCTTGAACTCGTCGGACTCCCACCAACTAATCCAAGAATCCCATACGGAAGCGCCCATCCAGTTCGGTTTCTTCCCCGTTTTTTAAGAGCTGACATTACCTTCCTGTAATTTTTTGCGACCTTCGAATTCCAATGGCGCTTAACCATGGCGACATCGGGCTCCGCCAAGTCTACTTGCCCCTGTACAAAGAGAAAATATTACTAATTGTTCATTTATACTTATTCATATAGTAAAGTGATATAAACTCACCAGAAAATTCTGCCAGATGGCCTCCCTGACGTGGTCAGGGATCTTACTCCACTTAGGCTAGCAATCTGTCATCCGGCTCATATATGATTGCTTGGAAATGCCAAGCACAACTCCTGAGGGCTCCAAATCAAATCTCCTGTGTTAAATATAAAACAAAGCTTTAGACAAGTACATATATGTATGAACAAATTTATGTTGTTATCATTTTAATTTTAATACTTACGCTCCATCAGTATTCGGCTGCAAATATACAAGTGGTCGGGCCGGAGGCTCACCACTACTCTCGCCGGTCGAGCGAGAAGAGCTACGACGTTTGAAGCCTGACATAATACATGTTGAAAATATTTATTTTTAATTATAGACATAGATAAAATGATGATGATATGTGGTGCATGTAATAAAGTCATTTTTAATTGGTAGTGCGCATGTAATGATGATGATGATATGTGATGCGTGTGCGTGAATAATTGTAAAAATTACCGGATATTACTCGGTCCTCGTCGTTTTCTGATTCAGACTCGGTCTCGTGTTCTATATCGTTTTCCTCTACACTCTTAAATGATTTGACTAATATAGTTGTCTCATCATTTAATTGTCCAAAATCAGTTTGATCGTCTGTAATTCTGATTTCAACATTTTCCTCGATATCTGCTTGATAGGCTTGTTCTCCTGGAATATTCTTTCCATCGAATGTAAATCTCGCCTTGGTTTTAAAAACCGCAGACCAATCCACTTTATCTCTTTTTAAATATGGATAAGGGGCATATTAAACTTATAGGGCTTGTTTGGGTAGTACAAAAGGATCGTACTGTTGATAACGGGAGGTATGTTTTATTTCTATAAGATTATAATTTGGATGCACGTTAATACCAGAACCTGGAACATTGTTGAACCAGTTGCATTTAAACAAAAAAACTTCCTCTGCGGGTCTTATAAAATATGTCAATTGCAAAATCTGGGTTAACACGCCATAAAAATCATGTATATGATTATTAGGATCATCACCGCCTTTAACAAATACACCGGTATTGTTTGTTAATTTTTCAGCACCGTATTCTTTGGTGTTGAATTTATATCCATTAAAGAAAAATACTAGATACGTTTTAACTTTCCTTTTCGGTCCCAACGCCAAATGTTTTAATCCTTCATCGACCACATTATTTGTAGGATCACAAACGTAGTTCGAAAACCAAGTAGCGAAATTTTTGCTTAAATCGCCGTTTGGATTTTGTGATTCATAAACACTGTAAACAAAAATATAATATATTGATTTATTATTCATTTGCACATGCAGTATTAAATTAAATTTATCAAAACTTGTAATCTGATAATTACCTAATAACTGGTGTAACTTCTGGATAATTAAGAAGAATATATGTGTGTGCTACATGATAATCTCTATCACCTAACCATATTTCTACATATTTTCCAACAAGTCGACCATGTTGTTTAAAAATAGATAACATTGCTTTCGAAGAAGAATCTTGTTCAACGGCCTCATTATTACGCGCAATACTTTGAAATGATATATTCACATGATCATTGACATAATGAGAGAAAAAGAACGATGCTTCTTCTTCGATATATGATTTGCAAATCGAACCTTCAACTCGAGCTTTTTGTTTCACTTTTTTCTTTAAATGATTTAAGTACCTAATAAAAAATATTTCATATAAATATTGATTTTTATTTATAGTTAAATTAAAATTTACATACTCAGTATTAATAACATGCCTCTCGAATGGAAACATCCATCCGTATTGCAAAGGACCTCGAAGACGTGCTTCAAATGGAAGATGAACAGGTAAATTCTCCAACATTGAAAAAAACCGGAGGAAATATTTTCTATAGTTTGCAGAGCAGTATAGGGATTTCTACCTCAAGTTTACGAAGATGGTCAACTTTTAACGTAGTTGAACAAAGCTCCTTATAAAATAAACCTAGTTCTGTTATAATCTTCCAAACTTTTACGGGCAACAATTCTTTGAAAGCGACGGGTAATAAATTTTGCATCATTGCATGACAATCATGGCTTTTCATCTCACTCAATCTTCCGTTCTTATAGTCGACACATCTACGAAGATTAGATGAAATTCCATCAGGAAATCGTAATCCTTCCACCCATTTCAACAGTACTTTAACTTGGTTGTTATCTAGTTCATAACATGCTTTGGGTTTTTTAGTGTCATTTGGCTTCATATGAAGCTCAGGACGATTACATATTTCTTCTATATCACGTCTATATTTCAGATCGTCATTAGTCTTGCCCTTAACATTCAAAAGTGTATTAAACACATTATCGAATACGTTTTTCTCATTATGCATCACGTCAATGTTATGACGGATTAAGAGATTTTTTCAATAAGGCAACTCCCAGAATATACTCTGTTTGCAACAATTATGAAACGTCGATTTACCTTGGATTTCAGTTTACTGCCCGGTTTCATGTATCTTTGGGTAATCTTTTACAAGTTCATATATATCTTCACTTGACCAAATCGTTGGTGGTTGTAAAGTCTCATATCTGTTAGCTATGAAGTATTTTTTGTCCCTTCTAAAAGTATGATTAATATGGAGAAAACGTCGATGACAATCAAACCATGAAATTTTCTTCCCATGCCGTAAAGAAAATGCTCGTGTTTCTTCCATACAGTAAGGACAAGCAAAACGACCGGCCGTACTCCAACCCGAAAGCATTTCATATGCAAGAAAATCGCTAATAGTCCATGACAAAGAAGCGAACATCTGGAAAAAAAATTTCGATACGTCGTATGTTTCAACTCCTTCATACCACAATGTTTTTAACTCTTCGATTAGTGGTTGTAAGTAAACATCGATACCCCGTGTCGGATCATCAGGGCCAGGGACGACAATTTTGAGAAACATATATGGAATTTTCATACACATCCACGGGGGTAGATTGTAAGGTGTAATGATTATAGGCCAAGATTAATATTTAGAACCAAACTGAGAAAACGGTGAAAATCCATCAGTACACAAACCTAGTCTTACGTTACGTCTCTCTGTTGCAAAATCGGTATATTTCTTATCAAAATACTTCCATGATTCTCCATCAGATGGGTGTGTTAACGTACCTTCTTCAGGTGTTCTCACACTGTGCAATCTCATATGATGCGCTGTTACAGATGATGCATATAACCTTTGAAGTCTAGGAGCGATAGGTAAATAATGCATACGCTTGTATGGAACTTCTTTTCCCTTTTTTTCCTTGGTTTGTATCTTTCTTAATTACATATTTTACAATTCCGAAGACTGACATCATCTTTCCAAAACAACATGCAACCATTTAGACATGTATCAATTTTTTGATACGGCAAACCGAAAGATGACATAAGTTTTTTCACTTCATAATAATTTTCGCACATTAAATTATCTGATGGCATATGGCGTTTAGAAGCTTGTACAACAGCCGTAAATCTGGCTTCTGTGACGTTGTACTTTGATTTCATTGCAATGTACTCTGCAGTTGTTGATAATTGAGTGTCGCTAGTACATCTATTCCAAAGAGGTTTCTTAGCAGCATCCAATAAATCATATATATTTTTGGCTCCATGGTTCCTCTTCGACGTTAACATCGTCGTTATTAATTTCAACAGTGGGGAACATTGATCGTGCTGCATCTTCAACCATATGTTCTATGAGATTCGTCGTACTAACTTCATCACTAATGACCTCTATTGACTATTCTTCGTTGCGTATTATAATTTCTCCATGACGATCCCACACCAAATAATTGGTGACGAAACCATATTGGCGCAAATGAATTCTAAGCATATTCGGTACTAAATGCTTCAACAATTTGCACCTACTACATGGACAACGAATTTCTACGTCGTTTCCAATATTACTTAAAGCAAATTCGACAAACACATTTACCCCGTTGAGAAAATATTTACTTATTGAGCCTCCCATTTCTCTTCTTTGATACATTCAGCTCCGATCAATAAAATAATTGACCATTTTTTCTACTGTAAAACCTATGATCAATAGTAAAAAAATGATTAATCAAATTCGATAAACACATTTATATTTTACTGTTTTTTATAATCCATTTTTGTTTATATACAAAGTTATATTTCATGATATTTTGTTCACTTTTTTGTACCTTTGTGATGGTCGGTCATCCTACTTTCCGTTACAAACACAATAGTAATTACATTTCTTAAATCATATCGTTATAAACGATTTTTCAAAATTTCGACAGCATTTCCCCCGTGTTCCTTGTATCGTACACATATGCATGTACACAAGGAACGAAAAGGAAATGCCGTCGAAATTTTGTCAACCGTTTATAACGATATGATTTATGAAACGTAATTACTTTATAGTGTTTGTAACTTGTCCAATACAGGGACAAATCCAACATATATTATATCAGATGAATATGAATATCCATTTTGCAATAAAAACGAATATTCATATAACGATCATATATATAACGATCATATGATTTACGAAACGAATATTCATATAACGATCATATACAATAGGAGGGTTTTGCTGTAATTGGGGAAGGAGGAAATAATGTTTCGGGCTCGGCTTGCGGCAGGTATACGCGCATATTTCCAACGGCGAAATTTCCAACGGTTATCAACGGCTACCAACGGCATGTAAAAAATAACGCGCCGTTGTTAGCCGTTAGAAAATACCGTTGGCGGCCGTTGGAAAGCCTTCGTGGCTATGTACTGTATTCCTAGTAGTGAGATGTGCATTTTGGACTCACTATAAAGTTTAATCGTAGACAGGTAATAAGTTGCTAATCAACGCCAATTAAAATCAATTACTCGTTATAAAAGTTCATATATACTAAGAATCTGAACTCCATAAAAAGGAAAAACTATCATACGTTTAGTTTTCTATTGTAAAAGTTGGAACAAATTCAACCAATTAAACAATTTCTATCCATTTTATACAAAGAAAACACAACAATAAACAGCTAACGGTCAAAAACAAAATAAAATGGAGCCCTAAAAGGGGATACCAAAAGAGTAATTAAACGGTCCAACCTCTAGCCAAGACTCCCGGATTCAAAACAAAATTATATAATTTATTATATAATTTATTTATTCTATTATTACTATTTGTATTTACTTATTTAATACTGGGATCTAACATGTTATTATGTTCATGATATAAAAAAAAGCGACAGACAATCATCACTTTAATGATCGGTATATTAACAAAATCTAAACTACTGTATAAACTAATGCACTGCCAACAATAATGCAAAATAGTATTTAGAACACTTATCCCATGTAGAGAAATGAAGAAAAATATATTAAAAAGATAGTACTTCGAAAATTAGAAGATTTCAGGCAAAAGATACTGCTAATAGTTTCCGAATCAAACAAAACTATGTTTTTATGTGGTGTATATATTCGGAACGAATAAATATACATATATGCCACTACTGCATTTATCGTCTTGTATTCTAGATGAACTCCCTTCTAGCCTGGTCCGACCACAGACAGAAAGGTTTTCAGCTAGCTCAAAACAAAGATTTAACGCCTCCAACAATGTTATGCAGTTTTATGGGATCCACCTCCGCGTCTTGAAATGGCAGTAGGGCGGATGGAAATCAAATTTACGACATGTTTACCAAGAAGCAAGTATCTTACCAACGATTTTAGTATAAAGAACATCAAAACATGCTACTTTAAATATAATTTCCAGTTCATATTCTTCAGTTGAACTTTTGGATGATTTTTTGATCAAGCTTGGTAAACAAAATTATAATCAGAAAAATAATTAATGCAGGGAAGATAATTATTGTAATTACTTAAAAAGGAATTTATTTAGTATCCTAAATCATCAAATTACACGTTCAAATATTATTTTTTTTTTTTGAAGATTTAGAGAACTAAGCTTTGCTTATAAATTCAAAAGAAGTATGCATATGTTATATCTAGCATAAGACTCAAATTCTAATTGTAACCGCCCGTATTTTGGACCTTCGAATTTGGATATTTAGTTTGTTTAAATATTTGATTTGAATTAAATTATAATAAAATTTATGTTTCAAATTTTGGCTTGATTTCTTATAATGTATTTTTAATTTAAATTTTAGGATATTTTCATAATTTTTAATTTGAAAAACAATTAAATTTTTGTTTGACGTTTTTTACGGCAAACATGGATACTTTGAAACTTCATAGAATAAGATAACATGTCTATTTTATTATTGTTTTGAAATCGTGCTACATTATTGTAGACGATCGTGTTTTTATTTATGTCATTCGCAATTCGTACGTGAAAGAATACGTTTTACCCCCAAAATCGTTTTAGAAACAAAAATTTAAAACACGTCTGTACGTAAGGGGACATAATCTTTATATGCACATGCTTTGGTTATCCTTGTTTTGGACATTGGTGGCTGCATTAAATGTTGTTTTGCATTATATAATACATGTTGGATACCTTTACATTCATTAACAGAGGGGTGACATTTTTTTCTATACACATGGAAAAAAATGACACACTTTCTTATGCATGGAACACATTTCCATTTTCTTTTTCTTGCGAAAAGAACACAGCAAACTTTTCCCTTTCAATTTCGTAAATCCAATAACTGCTCAAACATTAAATATCAGCGGAGGGTGTTAACACAAAAGTTGTAGATGACTCGAAGATATATGTTTTTCATTCTTGTTGCACTCGAAATAGTGGAATAAAGATGGAGTTATGAGGGGAAGAAGGAGCTGCATGTGTACCATGAGCATGAAAAAAAATAGAGAGTAGCAGGTGCATGAGTTTGAAGGCAGTGTTGGGTTTTGCTTGCGTATGTTCTTGCATGTGACTTGTTTATATATTTGCACATACATAACAACACATATTTAAGGGGTGAGACATTTTTCTTTTGCACATGGACACACAAATATGTGTGAGTTTCATGAAGTAGCAGGCAGTGAAACATGAGCATATACAGGCATTAATATTGATGTGTAAATTGCAAGTCTAGGGTAGTGAGAAGTTGGGCCTTGGGCCGAGTTGGTTGTGGCTATAGGTTGTGTGAATGTAAGTGTGTGAGTGTTTGTGCTTGGCCGTGTGTTTGAGTTTGGTGTTGGCTGACGCATGAGGGAGGAGAGTGCTTAGGTGCATGCATGTTTGGGAGCACAGTTTTGGTTTTCTAAGATGGAGCACCATTCATTGCATTTGAGTCCAAAACAATGTGTTCTCTAGCATAAGCTATGGGGGGAAGCTTGTGGAGCGGGTCCCGAAGGAAGAGTGTGGGCCGTACTTTTTTTTTGGACTGGCATAGCATAGGTGAGAATAATTCAAAGTTATTTGTTTTAAATTATATTTTTTTTAATTGAGGTTTCAAAACCCTATAACTTGCTCTTTTTAAATCCGATCAACATGCCAATTCTTGCGCCGTACTTGTAGAGATAGGTAAAACATTGTAGTGTAATTTGTCTATAGCGTTTGGCCGTGTATGAAAATATTACATACTAAAACAGACAGAATTTATTTGCGTTATTTTAAATAATAACGTCGTTAAGTTATTGAACCTTAATGAGTGTTATCTATTTGGCCAAATAAACATTATATTGCTAAATTGAATTAATTTGAACATCGGTTTAGCGGAATAAAACATTATTCTGCTAATTAAATTAATTTCACATTTAATTAGGAGAATAAATTCATGTTCTGTTATTTTATCACTACAAGAGAAACGGCTATTTCCAACGACGAATGGCCGTTGGAGGCTGTTGGAAAGCCGTTGAAGGCCGTTGGAATTGCCGTTGGTATACATTTCAACAGTTTCCAACGGCCTCCAACGGCATCAACGTGGATATACCAACGGCTTTCAACGACAAATTTGCCAACGTGGCAAAGCCTGTTGACCAACATGCTGTTGGAAATCGTTGGAATATGCCGTTGGACGCCGTTGGAATTAAATGGCCAATTGGCCGTTGGTAGCCGTTGGAAGCTGTTGCAAATCTGGGTATTTTTTTTTATACAAAAGCAGCGGTGTTTGCTTCCAGCCACACATAACCACAATTATATCAAAACAGCTCCATTTCGAGCATATACATATAACAACTATATCCAAACATATATATATAACCAAATCTTACATATATTTCAACATAAACCAACAACCAAACAAAACACAACATAACCATCATTAAAAAATCCAAACCAACATCAACAAATCTACACCAACATCCACAACCAAACCATCAGAATGTATGAAATCCAAATATACACAAACCATCACATCAAAATGTATCAAATTCTCACCAACTCCAAAATATAAATGCCAATAACAAAACACACCTAAATCACTCAGCACCAGAACCACCAGATGATGGAGGCTGTCCATACTGTACGATGAACTCCGCCATACGCCGATTCAACTCCTCCGTCCTCGCTTCATGCAGCAAATTGCGTTCCCGCATCTCAGCAAGCTCGGCTCGTAGCTGCGCAATCTCTTCTTTATCTTGAACCCTTTGATATTCTTTCTGGGCTGTCTGAACCTGTAAACAAATTTAAATTATCAACTGCACTAAAAAATTAGTATTAAAATAATTGCAAATTAACTAACCGATTGGCTTCCATATCCGTAGCGTCTGCCGCGGGTCACTGGATCCATGACGGACTCAAAAATGGTGTCCTCCTCATCGGGGGTCAAGTGAGCTCGTCCCGTACTCTCAAGTAAGGCTGTCCGCGCTTCCTGAAACTTTTGTTGTCATGCAAAATATAATTGAATTTAGTTAATTACGTTATTTCAATTAACTTGTAAGTTTTAGTTACTTATGTTATACTTACATAGGCAGCACGCGCTTTGTCATCGTGGTCCCAAGAGTAAGAAACTGCGCCAGAATCATCGACCTGAGTCAATGCATGTGTATGGGTAAACACATCCCAATAACTAACAGCCCCCCGCGTTGTCTCTCCTGAAATATGTACATATAAATATACATTATTTATAATTTAACAAATTAAAACTTAAAATAATTAACTATTTGTCTTATTTAATAATTATACCAAATCTTCCCGGTGATGCTGGAAAGACTTGCAACCACCGCGATGTGTAACGGGGTTCCTGCTCCTGTTTGCAGAATTCCTCTCAGACTGCCTCTGCAAATTTAAATTGAAAACAAAAATTGTTTTGATAGTTTTAATTATTTATATATTATTTGCCTCAAACAATTTAAATTAAATATATGATAGAGATTTATCACAAAATCCTCGTTGCTCCACCAGGTGGCGAACTCATCAAAAACAGCTTCACTCATCCAACGAGGCCTCTTTCCCGATGTTTTGATGTTGTTAATCGTTTCGCGATAGTTTTTTGCAATTTTGCTGCTCCAATGGCGACGGACAACTGAAACATCAGAATCGGCCAAGTCCACTTCCCCCTGCACGTTTGAAAAAATATGAGTTATACAGTTGCTATAAATAGTGCAAACATGAATTGACATAATATACATGACTACATAATGCAATAATTGCTATACCACACATACCAAAAAGTCCTGCCAGATAGCCTCCCGCACCCCCTCTGGTATCGCAGTCCACCTCGGCCAACACGAGGTCATACGAGCTATATACGCCCGTCGCGAGATCGTGAGTATTATGTTGGAAGGCTCCAACGAAAACCCACCGCTGTGTAAAAACAGAAAAAAACATTTAATATTCCGTTACTACTATATATATTTGATAAAAGATTGTATGGAATAAAATTCAATTTTGAAACTTTATACTTACCTGCCATCGGCTTTGGCTTTCAGCCATACCATAGGCCGAACACCCGGCTGTGAAGGACCAGCATCATCACCTCTCTGTGAGCTGGAAGATCCGAAGTGTGAACGTCTGCGTCTCGACATACCTATATGAAATCATAGTATAAAGAAAAGCAAGGGTAACATTGATTAATTTAATATGCAAATGGTGTCAGAATAATGAATATGGCGTAACATACATTATGGCGTAACATAAAAGAGACTTTGTGATACATATCATATAAAATTACTTTGGAAATAGAAAAATGAAAAAAAATTACCTTCTCAAAATATTGATTAGTGGTCAATCCTCATCGCTTTCGGATTCTGACTCTTCTTCGCACTCTATATTTTGTTCCTCTATACTCTCAAATGCTTCAATTAATGCATTTGATTCATCGTTTAGAGGTCCAAAATCTATTTGATCGTCGGTTAATATTATTCCTCTATTTTCCTCGATATCTGCTTGATAAGCTTGCTGTTCAGGAATATTTCGTCCATCAAATGTAAACCTTGGTTTGGTTTTAAAAACAGCCGACCAGTCTATTTTATCTCTTCTTAAAGATGGGTAAGGAGCATAATAAACTTGAAGAGCTTGTTTGGCAAGTACAAAAGTGTCGTACTTATAATACCTCGAAGTATATTTTATTTCTATAAGATTATATTTTGGATCCACGTTTATTCTAGAACCTGTAACGTTGTTGAACCAGTTGCATTTAAACAAAAATACTTCTTCCGCGGGTCGAGTGAAATATGTCAACTGCAAAATCTGGGTCAGCACGCCATAAAAGTCATTTATGTGATCATTTGGATCATCACTACCTTTGACAAATACACCAGTATTGTTAGTTGATTTTTCTCACACCGTGCCATCTCATATGTTGCGCAGTTACAGAAGATGCATATAACATTTGAAGTCTACGAGTAATTGGTAAATAATGCATACGCTTATACGGGACTTCCTTTCCCTTTTTCTTTTTTGGTTTGTATCTTTCCTGATTACATATTTTACAATTTCTAAGGTTGATATCTTCCTTCCAAAACAACATGCAACCCTTTGGACACGTATCTATTTTTTGATACGGTAAACCGAAAGCCGACATCAGTTTTTTTACTTCGTAATGATTTTCGCACATTAGATTATTAGAAGGCATATGTCGTTTCGCAGCTTGTACAACAGCCGTAAATCCAGATTCTGTGAGGTTGTATTTGGATTTCATCGCAATGTATTTAGCAGTTACTGATAACTGGGTTCCGCTTGTGCAGCCTTCCCAAAGGGGTTTTTTCGCGGCATCTAACAAATCATTTTTTTTTGCCCCAATATTTGGTTCTTCTTCAGCATTACCATCGTCATCAGTTAATTGAGGAACATGAAACATTGAACGTGCAACATCTTCAACCATATGTTCTACAAGATTTGTCGTACCAATTTCATTACTCACCACCTCCTCATCTTGTACATGATTAGATGCTAACTGTTCCCCATGACGATCCCAAATCAAATAGTTCGATACGAAATCATACTGACGCAAATGAACTCTAACCATTTGTGGTATCAAATGCTTTAACAGTTTGCATTTACTACATGGACAACGGATTTCTTTTAGTTTCCGTTATTACGTAAAGCAAAATCCATAAATACGCTAACACCATTATTAAAATGTTCACTTGTTGAGCCTTCAGTATCGACCCTTCGTTTTTTGTACATCCAGCTCCGATCAGTAAAATAATTGTCCATTTACCTACGCATATAATTAAAAAGTACGATATAATTTTGCGTTGACATTTTTATTAAAAATTTTTTATAAACATTCTTCTTGTTTTTGTTATATCTGTTAAAATAATACTTAAAGCTTATTTTGAAATGAACATTATATTCTATTTAAACAATTTTATTAGCAAATTTGATATTAATTGATCATTGACACTTTGTTGATGGGTCATCCTACCTCCCATTACAAATACAATAACGTAATTAAATCACATAAATCATTTCAATTTAAACGATCCAACAAAATTTCGACAGCACTTCGCTTTAGTTCCCTGAACAGTACACAATTGCGTGTACACAGGGAACATAAAGGGAAGCGCTGTCGAAATTTTGCGAACCGTTTAAACTGAAATGATTTACGAGATTTAATTACGTTATTGTTTTTGTAACTTGTCCAATACAGGGACAAATCCAACAAATACTGTATACGATGAATATAGATGTCCGTTCTGTTAAAAAACGAATATCCACACAACGATCATATACAATACTTATCAGACGGGGCCAAAAACACTCTAAGGGTTTAAATTTTTAAATTAGCGATATAAAAGTTTAAATTTTATTTTCATAAAATTTAAACTTTTATATCAATAAACAAATTGTTGAATCAACGCATATATAATGATTTTTTCCTAAAACCAAAAAAATGCAGTGTGTGCGTGCAACGTATAAAATAAACGAACAATGTTATACATATAATCGCATCACAAATCACATTCAGTCATGCACAAACTATATCACGTATATATCGTATCATAACATGTCAAAAATGAACAATTTATATGTCAATATAATCACTTAATTTCTACGTACGTTTTTACGCAATTCAATCACCAATATAATAACAAGTGAGGTTCATGCTTAGGTTAGTGACAATTATTAAGTTTGAAACTAATTTAATAATAAACCTAATTTAACAAATCATAGTTAGACATGCAATAATTAGTTTAATAACAGTAATTAAGGTCCAATACACTACACTACACGAACAATAGCACAATACATACATTAAAATTACCAATTTAACCTAAAATAAAAAATTTAACAAAATTAGGGTTTTAGCAAATAATACCTGATTTTGGAGGTTGTGAAGCTTGCAAACGAAGATGGGGATGCTAGAACGTGTAGAAGGGGATAAAATGGGGTTGGAAATGTTTTAGGGGGGAAAATGGGGGTTTTTTGGAATAAATTTCGGGTGAAGATGGAATGGGGAAGAAGAAAATCGAGCTGCAGGTTACTCTCGGTTTTCCAACGGCATATTTCCAGCGGCTGCCAACGGCTTCCAACGGCAAGTGTTCTTTGTTATTAAAAAATTTCGGGAAAAAGCTTGCCGTTGCTAGCCGTTGGAAGCCGTTGGTCAATGACCGTTGGAGGCCGTTGCCCCTGCCCGTTGCTATAAATAGTAATTCTTGTAGTGTATAGATTTGAACATCTGATTATATATCGTTAATTGATATGCCATTTTGGATAAGTGATATGGTAACCAATGATGGTTAAATGTTAAATTATTTATAGTCGCTGATTATGTGAATATTGGTTATTAACTTGGAAAGTTAACCTTGAATGAGATGTTAGCCTGCATAAGTACCAGGGTGATCGTTAAGCCTCCTTAAATTTTAAAAAGTTATAATTTTATTTTAAAGTTAATTTATATTTTTTTATTTAGTAATAAGATTTTAAAAGGTAATAATTATTTATTAATAACATTTTAAAGATAATTAATAATTGTTTAATAATGATTTAAGTTAATTATATTATTAATATGATTCTTAAAAGTTATTAAAAAATGATTACTTATTTTTTAAAAGTTATTTAATTTTGTTAAAAGGTTTAATTTAATTATTTAAAGTGTTTTAACTATACTTTGATTTTTAATTAAAGTTATTTAATTATATTTATAGTTTAACTAATTATCATATTAATATTCGTTAAAGTTAATTAATTATTGTTTTAATAACGTTTTAGGGTTAATTAATTATTATATTAATATTGTTTTGAAACTAACTTATTAATACAATAATAGTGTTTTAAAATTAATTTAATATATTATTAATGGTATTTAAAGTTATTATTTAAATGAAATTTAATTTAAGTGAAATAAAGAATGTTTAAATAATAGCTTATTATTTAAAATTATTTTAAATAGTTTACGATTAATCAAAGGAACCTTACTGACTTTAAGAGACCGTCTAACAAGTTTGTTTAAGGGGATTTTCACCCAATGGGCTTCTTTGTGCAAGGTAATTAGTTTTAAGAACAATATTTGTGAAAAATTAGTTTTAAGGACAATTTTCAGAAAAAAGAGAAATGAAGTTATCATTTTCAGTTATATAGAAATAATGATAAATGAATTTATCATTTCGTTGTATAACTTAAAAAGATAAATGAATTTATTGTTTTTTGTAAATTATCCTTAAAACTAATTATTCAGAAATATTATCCTTAAAACTTATTACCCTGGAATAAGAAGCCCTTCAACCTAATTTCCACTTTGTTTAAATACGGGAAGAGTTTTACAAATGGTTTCGGATATTTATGTAAGTATTATAAATGATTTTTAAAGTTCTAAAAAGGAAAAGTTTTATAAATGGGGTTTGAGATTTATAAAGAATGTTTTATATATAGATTTGAGATTTATAAAGAAATCTTATAAATAGATTTAGAAATATTTGTAAGATAATTTTTTTTGGAAGGAAATGGTTGATTTTTATAGCGTAATTCGACGGGCAGAGATTGCCTACCCTTTTCTGTGGAGGCGTTGGGATAGCGACGTAACTATCGAGTAAACTACGATCCATGATTGATATTGAGCGATACTTTCCATATCTATTTTTACGAGTTTTCAAGTTTCTATGTTTTTGAAAGTGAAATGGTTTGTGAATATACTTATACCATTGAGATAAGTATATGGTTATATTTTCTAGTAACAGAAATATAGTGGTTTGTGAATATACTTATCCCGTTGAGATAAGTATATGGAAGTGATTCTCAGTATCTGAAATGTGAATTTAAATTAATAAAAGATTTATTTAAAGAGATTTAGTGGTTCCATGGGTAACGTGATCTTTTTTTTGAACGTTTGTTTATTTGATAGTTAAATAACTGGCTATCAAATCTTAGCCTAAATATGCAATCCTTCATAATTTTGGTGGGAGGGAAATATACCCTACTTAACACTGAAGGATATTAACTCTGGAAATATCTAGGGGAAACACGGATATTATATGGTACAGTTACCATCGGGGGTGCTATACTGTATGTATAAACTTGTTTTGTTCTTCTAGGACAAATGATAAGGAGATCCGTTCACTTAAATGGTTAGGGGGTGATCCCGGGGATTCGGCGTTTGGTTTGTAGAGCACCCGGGAAGCGTAAGAGTGTACTCATATGAGATGACTCAAACCCGTAACCACTCCAAAAACCATATACGGTTCTATGGAGGAGATTCGTAATATATTTAGATATTGGAATCCATGTGCGGTTTCGAAACCCGTTGAGGATATGCGAATCTATGTGTAGTTCCAAGATCTATTTGAGATGTGGGAATCAATGTGTGACGCCCCACCTCTATACCCACGCTAGCCAAGAACACTATGGAGTAATGCTGTCGACTAGCACGGAGAATAAGGCTGTTGAGGAGCGACCATCCGTGTAATTGCTTTGTGCGAGCATCGATACGTCAGATAGTATAGCATGTAATTCTTTTCAAGTGGAAATCCGACATGCCGACACAAACTCAAAGCTACTACACAGTGGCTATAATATCTTCGGAAACAAATACAGAAGTAAACATAACATAAATCAGTCACAGACAATTCATATCACAAAGGCGGAAATAGATATGAATATAACACATGAAAGTGTTCATCAGAGTAGTGGTCAAACAAGATCCACAATATCCAAAAAGAATAGATACAAGTGCTAGACAAAAGAATAAGTATACATCATAGAGTCTGTATCTCAAATGTATACAACAAAAACTACTAAGCTTAAGTAGTTAGCCAAAAGATCATATGAAAGTCCGATAAGGAGTCAAGCAGAAGCACCTGTAATATCTCAGTCTGACCCGAGTATTATTTAAGAAGAAAATAATAAACGGATTAGTCTAGCTATAAATATCAGATGAAGTGATATATAATGAGAGATATGACATAAACATATAATAATCACAATGCCAAGCTGTGATAAATAAGTAATTGAAAATCATCAAGGGATTATTCAATGTCACAAAATCTACACAAGAATCAAAGAAACGTCATACTCCTAATTTAGTTCATCAAACCATAAATATTGACGATTATATCAATGTCAATCACATAAGTCAATGACACACAAATTCATCAATGCACAAATATTGACAATAATATCAATGTCAATCACACAAGTCAATGACACACAAATTCACCAATGCACAAATATTGACAATAAATCAATGTCAATCACAAAAGTCAATGACACACAAATTCCAGAATTCAATACGCGAAATCCAGAAATCACAAAAGTCAATGACGCACAAATTCACCAATGCACAAATATAGATAAAACTTATCAATGGAAATCACGAAAATTGGTGAAACACAAATTCTAGAAATCATCTCAAGAAATCCAGAAATCACAAAGGGGGAAGGCCTATCACAAACGGGAACATAAAGCCCACCAACACGTGTATCACAAACGGAACGCTAATTCCATGGTTGCTAACCATCACAAATTGAGCCGAAGCTCCACAAACGGCCCGAAGACCATGGGTTGCTACCCCACCAAATTGAGTCGAAACTCCACAAAACGGGGTTTCACAAATATTGATAAAACTTATCAATGGAAATCATGAAAATTGGTGAAACACAAATTCTAGAAATCATCTCAAGAAATCCAGAAATCACAAGGGGGGGAGGCCTATCACAAACGGGAGCATAAAGCCCACCAACACGTGTATCACAAACGGAACGCTAATTCCATGGTTGCTAACCATCACAAATTGAGCCGAAGCTCCACAAACGGCCCGGAGACCATGGGTTGCTACCCCACCAAATTGAGTCGAAACTCCACAAAACGGGGATTAGTCTCCCTCGCAGACAAAGAGACATCGCACATTGCTAGTCTAAATCACAAAGATGATCGTCATGATCAACGAGAAGTGTCGATTACAGTAAGCTAGTAAATATATGAGCTTAGCATCATGTCCCATAACCACTAGCTTAACTTAAATATTTACGAACAAATTGTAGATCTCCACTAGAAAATTGTCACAAGAGTTTCAATCGAACAAGTCCAAGAATTAACCAACAAAGTGAACGCAAGCGTTTCATACCACTTGTTTTACTAAGTCGTTTAATTAGATTTCTCATACGAGTGAGGTAAAGGTTTGTATATACTAATAGATTGGAAAACGGTTTTATAAACGAATTTGGTATTAAAATAGTATTGAAATCGTTTGAGGAAAGAGTTTTGATATTTACTACTAGTATAGAAAACCTTTATATTTTAAAGTGACAAATCATAGAAGTGATTGTAGAAACAATCAGCATAAAAATTCACATTCGAAGACGTGAATAAAATCCAAAGAAATCGATATCAAATCCATCAAAGTGGATATATCTAAAATTCGCAAAGAAAAGGTCATCAAAGTCGATAATAAATGACAACAACAAAAGGGAGACAACACGAATCGATTAAAGTTGGATATTCAAACGGATTAGCAATATAGGCTAATCTGGCAAATAGTAGCAGGTCGGTCGACCGGACTCCCTGAGTCGGTCGACCGAACCAGGGGTTGGAAGTGCTCGGGGTATCAGGTCGGTCGACTGGCCCAGGGGGCTCGGTCGGCCGAAGCCTGTAACCAGCACTTCCAAACAGAGGCAGGAAGTGCCTGGACTACAGGTCGGTCGACCGGCCCAGGGGGCTCGGTCGGCCGAACCTGTATGCTTGCACTTCCTACCCTATTTCAAAAGAGGTGCAACTCTCGATCAAATTGCAATCGCACGAGCAACGGCGCTAAGGGTTTATGCCAATCGACTACCCGGCCCTATATGCTCCTCGATGCATCACCAAAAACATGTTCAAACATCAAAGTTAGGATTTTTAACGAATTGAACTCAAAACACTAAAAATTGGAATATTCACAAAAGCAATCCAAATCAAAATCAAATGCACATGAATAAGTGTTAGGAATTCATACCTAACAATAGAAGAGAATTATAAGCATAGATGTGAGATTAAAAATCTCACCTTTGAACCCGAATCAATGATGGAGAAGCTTTAAAAACAAGCTAAGATCAATTCCTCTTCAATAACAACTCAAGAAGCTTCAATCTAAGCTTAAAAGAGAAACATTTCTTAAATTAGGTTTAGGAATTTTCTGAAATCAAGGAGAGAAAGAGTTGGAGAAGAAGAAGGAAAAGCTTACCAATGGGTTCACTTGAGTTTGGAGCAAGAAGATGGATTTGCTAAGCAAGCTAGGGCTTAGGAATTTCCTTTTCCCATCTCTTCCACCATTTTTACTTTAGCTTGAAGTGTTTTAATTAAAGAGGAGAAGTTATGAAGAGAAGGGGTTGGGCTGAGCTAATAAGGGTGCAGTCCAAACCAAAGTCATAAGCGGGAAAAAGTAGCAAAAATCAACTTTCTCCAAACATACCGAAGCTTATACTCAAAAAGGTCGCAAACGTCATTTTGAACTCAATGGGGGTGGTCTCGAGTCCCAATTCGACTGTTTGCACAAAGTAGCTTTTCGGACCAAAATCCGATGAACGGTGAAATATTTAAATAAAATATTTAAATATATAATCGATAAATATGCGGGTTGTTACAGACTCCCCTCCTTAAAGAAATTGCGTCCTCGCAATAATTAAGAAGGAAATATAAGAAGTAACAACCTAGAAGCATATTAACACAAAAGAAAATTGAAATAAGAAGTTCACCATAAAGAGCACGAAGGAGTAAATCCGAAAGTTTTCGTTCGATGAATTCTCAAGATTTCACATGAGCAATCCTTAGGATTTGAGAACCATTGAACTTTTATCAAAAAGAATATCTTTATATCGAAGGCGCTCAACCTCTAAAGCAATGATGCGAATAGAATGTTGCTCAAAAGTCAAATTTGGTGAAACTTCAATCCCTCAATAACACCGGGCTCAAGAATAAAAACCGGAAACATAAAAGCATTTCCATAGTTAAAAGACGTGGAAAACGTCAAGAATAGCAGAAAGTTGAGCCGGTGCAACGGCGTAGTACAAATACGGTACGCCCGAGAAACTAGAAACTCGAATAATTTGGAACACCGAAGTAGTACAAAGACGGTACGTCCAATGAACCGAAAAGCCAAGTCATTGATGTAGTACAAACGGTACATCCAATGAATCGAAAAGCAAAGACATTGATGTAGTACAAACGGTACATCCAATGAATCGAAAAGCAAAGACATTGATGTAGTACAAACGGTACATCCAATGAATCCAAAAGCAAAGACATTGATGTAGTACAAACGGTACATCCAATGAATCAAAAGCAAAGACATTGATGTAGTACAAACGGTACATCCAATGAATCAAACAACAAAGACATTGATGTAGTACAAACGGTACATCCAATGAATCCAAAAAGAAAAGACATTGATGTAGTACAAACGGTACATCCAATGAATCAAATAGCAAAGACATTGATGTAGTACAAACGGTACATCCAATGAATCAAAAGCAAAGACATTGATGTAGTACAAACGGTACATCCAATGAATCAAAAGCAAAGTCATTGATGTAGTACAAACGGTACATCCAATGAATCAAAAGCAAAGTCATTGATGTAGTACAAACGGTACATCCAATGAATCGAATAAGACGGAACATCGATGTAGTATAATAACAGTACATCCGATGAACCGAACACCATAAAAGAACATCGGACACTAGTCCATAAAAGGAATGAGATAAAAATCAATAAAACGAAGTGTACCAAAACGTCCGATGAACTTGATGAAAAGATAATTCCATTCAGACAACATCAAAGAATCAACCACTTGTTGCTTACGACAAAGCGCATTGGCAACACGATTTCCCTTCCAGGAATAAAAAGAATATCAAGATCATAAGATGTCAGGAACTCGAGTCAACATGGAGTTCCATATGAGAAAATAATTATTCCAAAGATTTATGATCGAGGTGGAGAACAAATTTCTCCCCCAAAGATGATGATGTCAAACTCTAAAAGCAAAAACAATAGCCGCGAGCACTAGATCATGAGTGGCATACCTAGTCTCGATAAGCTATAATGATTTAGAAGCACAAGTGATAGCACGTTCTCCTTTGCAGGAGAACGGCATCCAAACCAATACGACTAGTATCGGTACAAATAGCAAAGTCTTGGTTCCCCTTCAGGAATCACAAGAATAAGAGTATCGGAAACGAATTCTTTCAAATAATCTTCTTTCGCAAAAACTTTCAAAATTACATTTATCTCAATGTAAAAATATTTCTAGAAAAAATTACAATTTACAAGTCAATATATCATGTCTGATTGTCACATCAAAGCGTTTAGGAAATTCCTATCGATAACGTTGATCAAGCGCATCGACCAAAATTCTTAAAGCACTCAACGGGCAATACAATCACAAAATCATCTTTTATAGGATAAATAAATATCTTAAAAAGTTTTAAGAATATTCTTTGTTCGTTTCAAGAACAAAATCTAGTTTTACTTATAAATAAATCTTATGAAAAAGATTTGCAAAATTTTTAAATTTCTATTTTCATCCAAAATCAGTAAATAGAAGAATAGTCTCATCGAAATATTCATAGAATATTCGATTTATAAAATGGATGAAATAAGCTGGACAATTTGAATGACATAATAAGTCATTCATAAGAATCATAACGAGTGCGGAATGCGGTAAGTGGAATGCTAATTTCCGCAACTCGTAGCAAACGAAAACCGGTGGTAAAGTCAAACTGAAAAGACCTTAACACCACACAAAAGATTTCTTAGGTGATAATCCTAAGACAAACTCAAAAATACCGGAAAATTTCTCAAACTACATGAATGAGAGAAATAACACTTTCCTTATAAGTGGGCTTAAGGAATAAAATGATGCCATCAAGTTGGAATCAAAATCATAAAGGAAAAATAGAAATCTGCTTAACAGATTGAAAATGTCGAAGATGAATAGTCCAATCGAAAAATAGGATATGGGCTTCACAATGATTAAGCCGATCCTTTCAAAAAATCAATTTCGAAGCCTAAGTAAAAATATCGGCTCGGAAAGAAAAGTCTCATAAAATAATTTCGACATCAATAAAAAGCAAATTGAGTGTTGCGGATCTACCATCCGGATTCGCAATCCTCAAAGAAGTCATCAAGCCCAAAATATTCAAAGAAAAAGAATCGACAAGTTCTTTTGATATAAAATAGTGAGATGGAACCCATATCAAAAAGAACTCAAATAAGAAGATCACGAAATAAAACAATGCCATCAAGGATTGAGTGAAAAGTACCTTGACCAAGAGAAGAGTTGCTAGGGGCTTGCACAATATTTAGCTTTCTCATGTCCTTGTTCAAAAGTTTGGGACACGCATATAAAAGATGACCCGGTTTCTTGCAATAGCGACAAGAATGGGGTTTTGGACACATATTCGCATAGTGTTCCATAGAATTACAATTGTAGCATCCTCCACGATTAGGGATTGGAGTCTTTGCTACAAAAGTAGTTTGCTTCACTCTCTTATTGGGATTAAGGCTCTTGAACTTAATATGCCTCTTCTTGGAAGTCCCAATATCACAAACACTTCCTTTACCAACCTCTCCATGAAGAAGAGTAACATCCACAAGCTGATTGAAAGAAACTTCAAGTTTCAAAGGTAGAACCATTTCGGGGTTCTTAACCAAAGCATAGATAAACTCTTGATTCTTTACCAGATCCAAAAGTTGTTGAGCAGACATGAATACTCCATCCAGGGGAGTAGCACTAGATTGACCGGAGCTGGGACGACCAGGTCTAACCATTTCTCTTCTTTAAGAAAGAAAGAAAGAAGAGGAAAAAGTTATTCTCAAGATGAATATCAAGCAATTCTTGATAGATAAAACAAGGAATCATAAAGAAAATAGGATGAATCGGTACGAAGACTCGAATTAAATCCTAAAGCACGACTCCTAAGAAAGACTTAGGACGATGATCCTTGTTATAATATTCCATATTGTTCCGAAGTTTGGCTCTGATACCAAGATGTGGCGCCCCACCTCTATACCCACGCTAGCCAAGAACACTACGGAGTAATGCTGTCGACTAGCACGGAGAATAAGGCTGTTGAGGAGCGACCATCCGTGTAATTGCTTTGTGCGAGCATCGATACGTCAGATAGTATAGCATGCAATTCTTTTCAAGTGGAAATCCGACATGCCGACACAAACTCAAAGCTACTACACAGTGGCTATAATATCTTCGGAAACAAATACAGAAGTAAACATAACATAAATCAGTCACAGACAATTCATATCACAAAGGCGGAAATAGATATGAATATAACACATGAAAGTGTTCATCAGAGTAGTGGTCAAACAAGATCCACAATATCCAAAAAGAATAGATACAAGTGCTAGACAAAAGAATAAGTATACATCAAAGATTCTGTATCTCAAATGTATACAACAAAAACTACTAAACTTAAGTAGTTAGCCAAAAGATCAGATGAAAGTCCGATAAGGAGTCAAGCAGAAGCACCTGTAATATCTCAGTCTGACCCGAGTATTATTTAAGAAGAAAATAATAAACGGATCAGTCTAGCTATAAATATCAGATGAAGTGATATATAATGAGAGATATGACATAAACATATAATAATCATAATGCCAAGCTGTGATAAATAAGTAATTGAAAATCATCAAGGGATTATTCAATGTCACAAAATCTACACAAGAATCAAAGAAACGTCATACTCCTAATTTAGTTTACCAAACCATAAATATTGACGATTATATCAATGTCAATCACATAAGTCAATGACACACAAATTCACCAATGCACAAATATTGACAATAATATCAATGTCAATCACACAAGTCAATGACACACAAATTCACCAATGCACAAATATTGACAATAATATCAATGTCAATCACACAAGTCAATGACACACAAATTCACCAATGCACAAATATTGACAATAAATCAATGTCAATCACAAAAGTCAATGACACACAAATTCCAGAATTCAATACGCGAAATCCAGAAATCACAAAAGTCAATGACGCACAAATTCACCAATGCACAAATATTGATAAAACTTATCAATGGAAATCACAAAAATTGGTGAAACACAAATTCTAGAAATCATCTCAAGAAATCCAGAAATCACAAAGGGGGGAGGCCTATCACAAACGGGAGCATAAAGCCCACAACCACGTGTATCACAAACGGAACGCTAATTCCATGGTTGCTAACCATCACAAATTGAGCCGAAGCTCCACAAACGGCCCGAAGACCATGGGTTGCTACCCCACCAAATTGAGTCCAAACTCTACAAAACGGGGTTTCACAAATATTGATAAAACTTATCAATGGAAATCACGAAAATTGGTGAAACACAAATTCTAGAAATCATCTCAAGAAATCCAGAAATCACAAAGGGGGGGGGGGAGGCCTATCACAAACGGGAGCATAAAGCCCACCAACACGTGTATCACAAACGGAACGCTAATTCCATGGTTGCTAACCATCACAAATTGAGCCGAAGCTCCACAAACGGCCCGAAGACCATGGGTTGCTACCCCACCAAATTGAGTCGAAACTCCACAAAACGGGGTTTAGTCTCCCTCGCAGACAAAGAGACATCACACATTGCTAGTCTAAATCACAAAGATGATCGTCATGATCAACGAGAAGTGTCGATTACAGTAAGCTAGTAAATATATGAGCTTAGCATCATGACCCATAACCACTAGCTTAACTTAAATATTTACGAAAAAATTGTAGATCTCCACTAGAAAATTGTCACAAGAGTTTCAATCGAACAAGTCCAAGAATTAACCAACAAAGTGAACGCAAGCGTTTCATACCACTTGTTTTACTAAGTCGTTTAATTAGATTTCTCATACGAGTGAGGTAAAGGTTTGTATATACTAATAGATTGGAAAACGGTTTTATAAACGAATTTGGTATTAAAATAGTATTGAAATCGTTTGAGGAAAGAGTTTTGATATTTACTACTAGTATAGAAAACCTTTATATTTTAAAGTGACAAATCATAGAAGTGATTGTAGAAACAATCGGCATAAAAATTCACATTCGAAGACGTGAATAAAATCCAAAGAAATCGATATCAAATCCATCAAAGTGGATATATCTAAAATTCCCAAAGAAAAGGTCATCAAAGTCGATAATAAATGACAACAACAAAAGGGAGACAACACGAATCGATTAAAGTTGGATATTCAAACGGATTAGCAATATAGGCTAATCTGGCAAATAGTAGCAGGTCGGTCGACCGGACTCCCTGAGTCGGTCGACCGAACCAGGGGTTGGAAGTGCTCGGGGTATCAGGTCGGTCGACCGAAGCCTGTAACCAGCACTTCCAAACAGAGGCAGGAAGTGCCTGGACTACAGGTCGGTCGACCGGCCCAGGGGGCTCGGTCGGCCGAGCCTGTATGCTTGCACTTCCTACCCTATTTCAAAAGAGGTGCAACTCTCGATCAAATTGCAATCGCACGAGCAACGGCGCTAAGGGTTTATGCCAATCGACTACCCGACCCTATATGCTCCTCGATGCATCACCAAAAACATGTTCAAACATCAAAGTTAGGATTTTTAACGAATTGAACTCAAAACACTAAAAATTGGAATATTCACAAAAGCAATCCAAATCAAAATCAAAGGCACATGAATAAGTGTTAGGAATTCATACCTAACAATAGAAGAGAATTATAAGCATAGATGTGAGATTAAAAATCTCACCTTTGAACCCGGATCAATGAAGGAGAAGCTTTAAAAACAAGCTAAGATCAATTCCTCTTCAATAACAACTCAAGAAGCTTCAATCTAAGCTTAAAAGAGAAACATTTCCTAAATTAGGTTTAGGAATTTTCTGAAATCAAGGAGAGAAAGAGTTGGAGAAGAAGAAGGAAAAGCTTACCAATGGGTTCACTTGAGTTTGGAGCAAGAAGATGGATTTGCTAAACAAGCTAGGGCTTAGGACTTTCTTTTTCCCATCTCTTCCACCATTTTTACTTTAGCTTGAAGTGTTTTAATTAAAGAGGAGAAGTTATGAAGAGAAGGGGTTGGGCTGAGCTAATAAGGGTGCAGTCCAAACCAAAGTCATAAGCGGGAAAAAGTAGCAAAAATCAACTTTCTCCAAACATATCGAAGCTTATACTCAAAAAGGTCGCAAACGTCATTTTGAACTCAATGGGGGTGGTCTCGAGTCCCAATTCGACTGTTTGCACAAAGTAGCTTTTCGGACCAAAATCCGATGAACGGTGAAATATTTAAATAAAATATTTAAATATATAATCGATAAATATGCGGGTTGTTACACCATGTGTGATTCCGAGACTCGTTTGGGGTATTGGAATCTATGTGGGATTCGGTCATCGATTTTGGTAGCGATGCGTAAGCTAGAACGCCGAACATAGCCTCGTTAGCGGAAATGACTAAAACCAAAGATACGAGACATGGCTAATCGGGTTGGCAAACCCATAGGGTGTAGTCGACTCCTCCTAGATATCACTTATAGTTGTTATGCATACATGGGGGATGCACTCGGTCTAAGCGAGACCAGCCATGTTTTTCCTATGGTACATTATAGGGATGCATGCTGCTTCAGAAGGATATCTCTGATCCTTGTGCATGAGGGCTGTTCTCGAAGCACTGAGGGCACCCCCATGGGAATCCTACTGTAACCACCCGGAATTTTGGACATCCCGAGTTATGAATATTAATTTATAATATTCGGTAATATTGTATTTTAATATACAATATTCCCATTAATCAATGATTAATAACTGTATACAATTTTCCAAATTAATATAACTTGAATTTTCAAATCTATATTAAATTACAGATTGATTTAAATGGAATTTCTTATATGTATATTTTGTTTTAAAGATAAAATATGTATATACTATTTTAGATTAAATATATGTTTTTTTTGAAGATAAATATGTATATTTTATTCTAAAGGTGAAATATAATAGAAAAATTAAATTTATTGAAAATCATATTCATATATTTTACATATAAGGAGAACAAAATTCATATGTATATAAAATTTGGATAGAAATTGATAATGAAGTAGAAAAGAATATTTTTGATTTTGGGTATATAAACAATGTTGTTTACATTAAATAAAAAGAAGTTCTAAGTTTTTTTTAATGATATATATATATATATACATTGAATAAGGAAATTATATATATATATATATATATGTTAAGTTAAAAGGAAAGTTTATAATATTTAAATAGATAGAAATGTTATAAATTAAGAGATGTGTATAATAATCACATAAATATAAATAAGAGGAAATTATATATGTATAGATAGCTAATGAATTTAGTCTATTTGGAAAATAATATATATTTCTATATTTTAAATGAAAATATGTATATATGAATACATATATACGTGGAAATACTTTTTAACATCTTATAGTCCTTATAATACATATGGATATAGGGTGTCAATACCGAACGTTATTTATTTAAATAACATATGTATATTAAGGTGTATTAACTAAAAAGTGTTATTTTAATATAATACTAATCTTCCCAGTGTTAAATATGGGCTGCCTAACTTCTCAAATATAATTACATATACCCTAAGCATTATTTAATCTAGTTTCTTATTATTATTTTAAAATGCATTAGTCTCTCATCTTTATTTCTAAAAACGTATTAATGACAAATGCATTTCCACTTTGTCAATATAATTTAGGCTGTCTAATTTCTCGAACATGCTTATATGTACTTTCAAGTATCCTATGGTTTATATAAACTATATAATAAATAAAAGACTTTAAGTTATTTACTGTTAAGAGAGAAATAGGTTAACTAAAAAACTAGAAAACATAAACAAGAAGCAAAACAGTTTTAATTATGTAAACTATAGGTAAGTTAGTGAGATATTTTGAATCAGTAAACATTTTAAACATCTGGCATAAGCTACCTGATCAAATTAAACATAGTCATTTTAATTTTCTTTTCAAATTTCACTTGGCATAAGATAAATCATTTCAGCCACCAAATAGTCATTTCTGTCCATCTTCTGTTGATTACAAGCATGTGTGTATATATGAGCATTTCAGTTCAGAGTTGTTGTTTTAGAAATTAAAAACAAGTAAAGAAGCCTCTGTTCAATTTCATACAATCAGAAAACAAATTTAAAAGAAAAGAAGAAGTAAGCACTCTATAAAATCAAGTCCGTGAATTAAGAAGATAGGAAGCATTCTTTGTTTTTAAAATTGAAACCCAATCTCAACAATCGAGCAAGAATTTGGGCAAGGATTAAAATCAAGTTCAAGTTTTCAAATAAAAGACTTCAACTTCAAATTTTAAAACATCTGGAATCAATGTGGAAGGTGAGAAACCTTAATCTTTTTAACCTGGAAATGAAATTGATCTGTTACTCTGTTAAACTGTGAAAATTTTGTTCATCCCAGTATTTCAAAAATCCATATCTCTTCACCTAGATCATTTTGCATGTTGATGTAAACTAGGAACATGTTCATTTTCTAGTAGAGTATTAGTTAAAAATAATTTGTGAGCAAATTATGTTGTATAGTTCGATAGGGTTCAATTTTACAGTGAACAATCCAATTTAGCGAAAAATAAATGCTTTTAATTCTAGGATTCAATTATGCAGACTTAATTCTTGTGTGAAAATATGAATTTTGGTGGTAAAGTTATAATTTTTAGTGCTGTATATCACAAGATATTGTTAGATGAACGGATTTCGTTCAAAAATATATTTCCATCGACCTCGTCGACGAGAGGAGTTGTGGCATGTTCTAGAAGGAGCCGGTGGACATTGAGGTGGGGTTGACTGTGGCGGAATATTGAATTTGGGTTTGGATGGCTTGATCGAGTGGGCTTTAGGGTTTTGGGAATGGTTTCGGTGGTCGGCAAACGCAAGAAAACTGGGAGATGTTGGAGCAACCGAAGTTCATGAGGTTTGGCTCGGAGGTAGATGTTGGAGTGGGCTTTCGATCGAGGTAGGTGGCGTGTAAAGTAGTGGTCGGACGTGAGTGCAGAAGCTTGATTTATGGTGGTAGTTGATTGCTGGTTTTGGAAATTTAGTGGAGCTGAAGATTGATTATTCGGTCGGAGGCGATATTTGCATCGGCGAAGTGGCTTTTTGGATCGAGAGATGGTTGGAGACTAGACTGGGGTGTCACGGCGGTGCGACGATCAGAAATGAGGTTGTGCACGTGCACTTGTGTTGCCATGCACGAGTGTCCCAGGCTGGTAGTTCTCGTGTTTGATGTGTGAGCGTTTTGGTCAGCGTAGTCTTGAGTTTTATCGAAATGTTGCTCGATTCGATCAAAGCTGGATTTCTGTATGCCTAAGTCGATCGTGGTTGGTAGTGTTCCTGATGTTGGAACTGTATTTCGGTTGGTCTGGTAGAAAAAGAGGAAGAAGAGAAGAAGTGGTAGTTGTTGGGTTGGGCTATGGCCCAGTTTAGGCTGGCGTAATGAATAGGTTCAGGGTTGTTTTAGTCATAGGTTTGGATTTCGTCCCGCTGGGTTTTGTTATTTAAAAACAAGATTGTTAATAAAAGGATTTGGTTATAAAATTAAAACAAAATCCATAACCAATTGACCTTCCAAAGTTTATAACCAACATGATTTAAAGTAAAACTTTTAAACCAATTTTCTTTAATGTTAAATGTTTATTTAAAGTTTTATATAGACAATGGAATTTTAAAATATATGATTTTTTTTACTTTAAGTCTATTTAATTTAGGTCGTTTAAATAAGTTATTTTATTATTAACTAGTCAAGCTTTTTACATTAATAAGTTATTTATTAACCCTTGAGTTTATTTGAATAAAGTAAGGTGTAATTAAGATAATGAAGGAAAACATATTGTTTATACTTTTGAATTAATACAAATTGTTAAGTGATTTTATAATAATTATTTAATTTCACATATTATAAAGTGTTATTATGAAGATGGTTCGTATCGACGGTTGTTATGATGTCGTACGATTCATTGTGAAGTTAAATAAGTAAAATTTTATAAGCTTGTTTAGATTGAATTTACTTACCAATCGGAAATGAATGTCGTTGTATAATTTTATACTATCTGTTAAGATGTTCCCAAACTAAGAGTTATGTTAATTGTAAACTATTCAAACTATTTGACATCTGGACAGCGGAAATAGATACTATTCCACTTAATAGTTAATTTAACTTCTACGGGTAGTTTAAAGCCATCGATCTGATATTATCTATGAAATTGTTACTAGCAATGATAATCTCTGATATGTTATTCATGCATATATCTGTTATTTGTTAGTTAATTATATTTGAGAATACAGTGTGAATCGATCTATGGAAGCTGATTGATTTTGAATATCTATATTGAGTGTGAATTGTAGATTGAAAGTACCGTTGAGACTGATAAGCCTCATTCTGTTTGGATTGATTTTGAACCTAGTTTTGTTTTAAAAATAAATATTATTTCTAATAATGTTTTAAAAGAATTGATAAGTATTTTGGAAATATCAAAAGTAGTTTATTATTATTTTTGGAAATCTTACAAAGGTACAATTTTTATAAGTATGTATTATTTAAACTATTTCAAGTATAAAAACTATTTTTTATTAATTATCTAAAAAGTATTTTTTTTATTAAATTTTTATTTAATTATATTTTCTTCAATATAATCTGTTAAATATAAGTGTTGTTTGAAAATAATATATTATAGAAAACTTTTATAAAAAGAGTATTTTTATTTAATAGACTAGAGAAATGTATTTGGAAATTTTAGAAGTATGATTTGAAAGAAGTTGTTTTAAAATATATATATTTAACCAATTAAATAAGTTATCTTATTTATTTTAGTAAGTTTAGATTTTGAATGAGAACAAGGCTAAATAGTTGTAATAGGAAATAACTTGATTGAAGATTGATTGTTTTGATAGTTAAATAACCAACCATCAAATCTGGATAAAACTTAACTTTAGAAATATCTAGAGGAAACTCGAGAATTATATGGTACGGTTACCGTTTGAGGTGCTATAACATACGTATAAACTCGTTTTTTATCTAGGACGAATTATAAGGAGACCCATCCACTAATGGTTAGGAGGTGAACTCCGATCTTGTATTTCGTCGGTGTATTTCCTAAAGAACCGGGGTTGACTTTACCAGGAAATAGCGACGTTGTTTCGAAGATACCTGGATCGGATTTGTAATCCGAAAACCCCTTCGATCTAACGAGTATGTTTTCGTGATGAAGACTAGAGCTTGAAGTCGAAGATGGAGTAGTAAAGTGCAACGGCTAGTCGCTACTAATCCTGAGGGAGATTCCAAAATGGATGTAGTAGGAATAGTGCCTTCGGTTCCGTTCGAACCCGTAACGGACTTATATGGATGAATGCTTTCAGAACGTTGTCAGGAGGACGGTGAGCATTTTAAGTGATATGTTTTGAAAAGGTATTGCTGATCCTCGAAACTCATCAATCGAGAATGACTAAAAATCAGGGGATATGCAGCAAGGCTAAGTGGTTAGCACCCAAGTAGGGTAAGGTCATCTTGTCTAGATGTCCCTTTTTATTTCGGCTGTGTGGGCGGTTGCTGATCCCAACCGTGGGGTGATCTTACTCGGGCTATCCAGTAAGGGGTAGTCTGGTCTTGTGTTGCAAGGGAACAGAGGGGTGTTCGGTACGCTGATCTAGACCTGGTACTGTGATAGGTGGTACCCCAATGCCTAGTCATTCATTGGAAATCCATTCTCCCTACGTACCCTTTACGGTTTTGATTTGTGGCTAGTATGCTGAAATTTAATAATGTAACAATTTCTGCTATTTGAATAAGTATTTGTATACAGACATTATTATAATATCAGAGGATTTTATAAGAAATGTTTTGGTTATCGTAAGGTAAAAACCCGACATGTTTATTTGTGGCGTGGTCTTATGAGATACCTTTGATCTCAAAGGATTTTTAAACCTTAATAAATCAAGTTGTGTGTATTTCTCACGCTGGTTTACCAGACTGACCCGGGCTTGGTGTTTTCCTATATGCTCGGGTTATACCGAGCATATTTCTAGGTTTAGATGGAAGATAGGAAGCTTTAGGAGAGTAGCTGGAATCAGAAGACGTATTCACGTAGATGCTTATATTCAGTCTGTATTTGGTTGTGTGGTCAACTAGTTGTAAGGACAGGATTGTTATAAACTGTCCCGGTTGAATGGTTGTAACTTTGATTTAAAATCTGTATATGTTATTAAAGTAACAATTTTGGTTTCATGTAAAGATTTATTTATATTATAGTTTTGTTCGATCCGCTGTGAGATTCTGATTGTTCTCTTTTCTTCTATCTTCTTTCTGTTTGTACCTTCTTTCTTCTTTTCACTATCCATCTTCCCGAGCGATTTAGCTACAAGTGTGGTTTAAAGTCAGTTTAAATCGGTGCGGAAAAATGGGTTGTGACATTGTGGTATCAGAGCCTAGGTTGAGTGAATACCTAGGTTCGGGTGGGTTTCTCATTAGGGATAGAGTCTGTAGCAACCTGTTTGAGTCTGAGTGTATATATTTATGTACGAGAGCGCGTATTTATTAGTTATATAAAAATGATTTTTATATTGTGTTAATTGATTGGTTAAGTGGCATATGGATTCTGGCCAATACGAGTAGCTAACTTTATTGATAGGGATCTCTAAACACTTGAACTAGGCCAATGGACACAATATTGCTTTTTTAAAGGGGTGAATGAAATAATTTTACCTAAAATATATTTTCTATATAAAAAGTTATGATTTTTAAATAAACATGGTATTTAAAATGATTGGTTGTGATGATAATAATTTATCATCTATGATTTAAATGGTATTAGTCGTCAACCTTGAGTATATTCATTAGTTGCCTTTTTTGACTTGAGTATACCCTTAGAAATCTGAAACCTTTAGAATTTGAATATTGGGAAAATGGATTTTTATTAAGTTTTATTTACTACAGGAATTTGGAAAAAAAGAAAAAGAAAAAAAACTTTTAAGCTAATAATTTGGGAAAAAAATTTCACCCTTTAAGATAATTTTCATAATTATGGATTTCTAGAAAAGGATATTTGAGAATTTAAAACCTTATAACAATTTATTTTATATATATATATATATATATATATATATCGTTTTATAAATTGAAGAAATAAATTGTTTATAAACTTACTATATTATTGTATATTTTTCTCTTCCTTATAATCACTTTTCAAATATATCCTTAAAATATTTTGGAAAGAAGATTTTATAAAATCTTGGATTATAGGAATTTAAAGAGGGAGTAAATTTTGAAACGTAAACTTTGATGTATTCTTTAACCTACAGAAATGTAACCTTAGGATCTCACCTTTGGGTTTTGGTATTGATTGTAGAGAACCTGTAGCATCAGTCGTGGTGGAGCACTGGCTAGGGCTAGGGGGGATGGTGATTTTGATCGGGTCGGGAGAAATCGGGCGGATCTTAACGAGCCGTCCTTATATGAAGTAGCGCCAGAGGAACCGATAGAGCCTGTTAAGCAACCTCAGCCTTAGCCTCAAGAAGAAGACCCCATGGAGGAATTCAACAATGAAGAGGCGTTTGAAGTTGAGGGTGAAGATGAGGAGTTTGATGACGAGGAAGAGTTTGAGGTAGAGGAGGATATCGAATCAGAAAATGACGATGTGGTCATTTGGGAGATTGGGGAGGTTGTTGAGGAGCCAGTTGCTGGCGTAGATTTCCTTTCGAGAGAGCCTAGTCCAGAGATTGTTTGAGTTACTTTCTCTTGGTAGTGTGTGCCTTTTTGTATGTGTTTTTGACCCTTGGACGTCATGGATGTTTGATGTTAAATGTTTGGTAGGGTGATATATATATATCTGTATACATTTGTATGTTTGTATGGATGATGATAACATTTGCAGGGATATTTTGGCTGGTACTAGATATAATGCATATTTTGATATACAGTATGAATCCATGTATTTACTGGTGTAGTTTGGATTGTTATTGATCAGTTCTAATGTGTGTGAATAATTTCTAAATTAGCTATGGAATTTCGGGGATGAAATTCTTTTAAAGGAGGAGGAATGTAACGATCAGGGATTTTAGACTTTCTGAGTTGTGAATATTAGTTTATAATATTCAATAATATTGTATTTTAATATACAATATTCCTATTAATCAATGATTAATAATTGTATACAATTTTCCAAATCAATATGACATGAATTTTCAAATCTATATTAAATTACAGATTGATTTAAATGGAATTTCTTATATGTATATTTTGTTTTAAAGATAAAATCTGTATATATTGTTTTAGATTAAATATATGCATTTTGTTTTAAAGATAAATATGTATATTTTATTCTAAAGGTGAAATATAATAGAAAATTTAAATTTATTGAAAATCATATGCATATATTTTACATATAAGGAGAATAAAATTTATATGTATATAAAATTTGGATAGAAATAGATAATGAAGTAGAAAAGAATATTTTTGATTTTGGGTATATAAAAATGTTGTTTATATTAAATAAAAAGGAGTTCTTAGTTTTTTTCAATGATATACACACACACACACATCGAATAAGGAAATTATATATATGTTATGTTAAGTTAAATGGAAAGTTTATAATATATAAATAGGTAGAAATGTTATAAATAAAGAGATGTGTATAAAAATCACATAAATATAAATAAGAGGAAATTATATATGTATAGATAGCTAATGAATTTAGTCTATTTGGAAAATAATAAATATTTATATATTTTAAATGAAAATATGTATATATGAATACATATATACGTGGATGCTTAAAAATAGTTTTTAACATCTTATAGTCCTCATAATACATATGAATATAGGGTGTTAATATTGAATGTTATTTATTTAAGTAACATATGTATATTAAGGTGGAAAGTGTTATTTTAATATAATACTAATCTCGTCAATGTTAAATATGGGCTGCCTAACTTCTCAAATATAATTACATATAACCTGAGTATTATTTAGTCTAGTTTCTTATTATTTTTTTAAAATGTATTGGTTTCTCATCTTTATTTTAAAAAATGTATTAATGACAAATGCATTTCTACTTCGTCAATATAATTTAGGTTGTCTAATTTCTTGAACATGCTTATATGTACTTTCAAGTATCCTATGATTTATATAAACTATATAATAAATGAAAGACTTTAAGTTATTTTCTGTTAAGAGAGAAACATGTTAACTAAAAAACTAGAAAACATAAACAAGAAGCAAAACAGTTTTTAATTATGTAAACTATGGGTAAGTTAGTGAGAGATTTTGAATTAGTAAAGATGTTAAACATCTGGCATAAGCTACCTGATCGAATTAAACATAATCATTTTAACTTTCTTTTCAAATTTCACTCAGCATAAGATAATATCATTTCAACCACCAAATAGTCATCTCTGTCCGTCTTCTGTTGATTGCAAGCATGTGTATATATGTGAGCATTTCAGTTCAGAGTTGTTGATTTAGAAATTAAAAACAAGTAAAGAAGCCGCTGTTCAATTTCATACAATCAGAAAACAAATTTAAAAGAAAAGAAGAAGTAAGCACACTATAAAATCAAGCCTGTAAATTAAGAAGACATGAAGCATTCTTTGTTTTTAAAATTCAAACCCAATCTCAACAATCAAGCAAGAATTTGGGCGAGGATTAAAATCAAATTCAAGTTTTCAAATCAAAGACTTCAACTTCAAATTTTAAAACATCTGGAATCAATGTGGAAGGTGAGAAACCTTAATCTTTTTAACCTGTAAATGAAATTGATATGTTACTCTGTTAAACTGTGATTTTTTTTCTTTTTTCATCCCAGTAATTCAAAAATCCATATCTCTTAACCTAGATCATTTTGCATGTTGACGTAAACTAGGAATATGTTCATTTTCTAGTGTAGCATTAGTTAAAAATAGTTTGTGAGAAAATTATGCTGTGTAGTTCGATAGGGTTCCATTTTACAGTGAACAATCCAATTAGGGAAAAATAAATGTTTTTAATTCTAGGATTCAATCATGCAAACTTGATTCTTGTGTGAAAATATGAATTTTAGTGGTAAAGTTATTATTTTTAGTGTTGTATATCATGATATATTATTAGATGAATGGATTTCGTTCAAAATTATATTTCTGTAGACTTCGTCGACGAGAGGAGTTGTGGCCTGTTCTAGAAGGTGCTGGTGGAAATTGGGGTGGAGTTAACCATGGCGGAATGTTGAATTTGGGTTTGGATGGGTTGATCGAGTGGGCTTTAGGGTTTTGGGAATGGTTTCGATGGTCGACAAACGCAAGAGAACTGGGAGATGTTGGAGCAACCGAAGTTCGTGAGGTTTGGCTTGGAGGTAGCTACTGGAGTGGGATTTCGATCGAGGTAGGTGGCGTGTGAAGTAGTAGTCGGACGTGAGTGCAGAAGCTCGATTTGTTGTGGTCGTTGATTTTTGGTTTTGGATATTTGGTGGAGCTGAAGATCGATTATTCGATCGGAGGCGATATTTGCATCGGCGAAGTGGCTTTTTGGATTGAGAGATGGTTGGAGACTAGACTGGGGTGTCACGGCGGTGTGACATTCAGAGATAAGGTTGTGCACATGCACTTGTGTCGCCACGCACGAGTGTCCAAGGCTGGTAGTTCTAGTGTTTGATGTTGCATGCGTTTTGGTCAGCGTAGTCTCGAGTTTTATCGAAGTGTTGCTCTATTCGATCATAGGTGGATTTTTTTACGCCTGAGTCGATCATGGTTGGTAGTATTCCTGATGTTGGAACTAGATTTCGGTTGGTCTGGTAGAAGAAGAGGAAGAAGAGAAGAAGTGGTAGTTGTTGGGTGGGGCTACGGCCCAGTTTAGGCTTGCGTAAATGAATAGGTTCAGGGTTGTTTTAGTCATGGGTTTCGGGTTTCGGCCCGCTGGGTTTTGTTATTTAAAAACAAAATTGTTAATAAAAGGATTTGGTTATAAAATTAAAACAAAATCCATAACCAATTGACCTTACAAAGTTTGTAACAAACATGATTTAAAGTAAAACCTTTAAACCAATTTTCTTTAATGTCAAATGTTTATTTAAAATTTTATATAGACAAAGGAATTTTAAAATATATGAAATTGTTTTTACTTTAAGTCTATTTAATTTAGGTCATTTAAATAAGTTATTTTATTATCAACTGGTCAAGTTTTTAAATTCATAATTTAATTACTAACCCTTGAGTTAATTTGAATAAAGTAAGGTGTAATTAGATAATTAAGGGAAAACAAATTGTTTATACTTTTGAATTAATACAAATTCTTAAATGATTTAAAATTATTTAATTTCACATATTATAAAGTGTTATTATGAAGATGGTTTGTATCGACGGATGTTATGCCGTTGTACGATCCATTGTGAAGTTAAATAAGTAAAATTTTATAAGCTTGTTCAGATTGAATTTAATTACCAATTAGAAATGAATGCCATTGTATAATTTTATATGGTCTGTTGCGATGTTCCCAAACTAAGAGTTATGTTAATTGTAGACTATTCAAACTATTTGACGTCTGGACAGCAGAAACAGACACTATTCCGCTAAATAGTTAATTTAACTTCTGTGGTAGTTTAAAGCCATCGATCTGATATTATTTGTGAAATTGTTACTAGCAATGATAATCTATGATCTGTAATTCATGCATATATCTGTTATTTTTCAGTTAATTATATTTGAGAATATAATGTGAATCGATCTATGGAAGCTGATTGATTTTGAATAGAGGCATTTTACCAGAAGGACAAACTTTGCAGTCCAACTAGTTTCTAGGACACACATTCACAAAAATTAATTTCAAGGCCAAAGTCGGTAGAATAATTACTTTTAAGGACAAAGTCAGCAGATCAATTATTTCCTTGGACATAATTTCAAAGGTTTTTAGGGCTTAAAAACTAATTATTTTGCATTTTATCCTTAAAAATAATTATTTCAGCTGTGTGTCCTAGAAACTAATTGCGCTTTCTAAAGAGGCCCTTATGGAAAATTTCCACTTTTGAATATCTATATTGACTGCGAATTGTAGATTGATAAGTACCGTTGAGACTGATAAGCCTTATTCTTTTTGGATTGATTTTGAACCTAGTTTTGTTTTAAAAATAAATATTATTTTTTAATAATGTTTTAAAAGAATTGAGAAGTATTTTGGAAATATCAAAAGTAGTTTATTATTATTTTTGGAAATCTTTATAAAGGTATAATTTTTATAAGTATTTATTATTTAAACTATTTCAAGTATAAAAACTATTTTTGTAATAATTATTTAAAAAGTAATTTTTTATATTAAATTAGTATTTAAGTATATTTTCTTCAATATGATATATTAAGTATAAGTGCCATTTGAAAATAATATATTGTAGAAAACTTTTATAAAAAGAGTATTTTTATTTAATAGACTTGAGAAATGTATTTGGAAATTTTATAAGTATGATTTGAAAGAAGTTGTTTTAAAATATATATATTTAACCAATTAAATCAGCTTTCTTATTTATTTTCATCTGTTTAGATTTTAAATGAGAACAAGGCTAAATAGTTGCAATGGGAAATAACTTGGTTGAATAGATTGATTGTTTTGATAGTTAAATAACCGACTATCAAATCTGGACAAAACTTAACTTTGGAAATATCTAGAGTAAACTCGAGAATTATGTGGTACGGTTACCGTTCGATATGCTATACCATACGTATGAACTCGTTTGTTCTCTAGGACGAATTATAAGGAAACCTTCCACTAACGGTTAGGAGGTGAACTCCGATCTTGTATTTCGTCGGTGTATTTCCTAAAGAACCAGGGTTGTGTTTCCCGAGAAATAGTTGTTTCGAAGAGACCAGGATTGGATTTGTAATCCGAAAACCACTTCGATCCAACGAGTACGTTTTCACGATGAAGACTAGAGCATTGAGTCGAACATGGAGCAGTAAAGTGTAAGGGTTAGTCGATACTAATCCTGAGGGTGATTCCAAAATGGATGTAGTAGGAATAGTGCCTTCGGTTCCGTTCGAACCCAGAATGGACTTGTATGGATGAATGCTTTCAGAACATTGTTAGGAGGACGATGAGCATTTTAAGTGATATGTTCTAAAAAGGTAATGCTGAGCCTCGAACCTCATCAACCGGAAATGACTGAAAATCAAGGGATATGCAGCAAGGCTAAGTGGGTAGCACCCAAACAGGGTAAGGTCATCCCTGTCCAGATGTCCCTTTTTATTTCGGCTATGTGGGCGGTTGCTGATCCCAACCACGGGGTGATCTTACTCTGTCTATCCAGTAAGGGGTAGTCCGATCTTGTGTTGCAAGGGAACGGAGGGGTCCTCGGTATGCTGATCTAGACCAGGTACTGTGATAGGTGGTACCCCAGTGCCTAGTCATTCGTTGGAAATCCATTCTCCCTACGTGCCATTACGGTTTTGATTGTAGAACCGATTTTGTGGCTAGTATGCTGGAATTCAATAATGTAAAAATTTCGGCTATTTGAATAAATATTTGTATATAGACACTATTATAATATTAGAGGATTTTATAAGAAATGTTTTGGTTATCGTAAGGTAAAACCCCGACATGTTTATTTGTGGCGTGGTCTTACGAGATACCTTTGATTTCAAAGGATTTTTAAACCTTAATAAATCAAGTTGTGTGTTTTTCTCACGCTAGTTTACTAGACTAACCCGGGCTTGGTGTTTTCCTATATGCTCGGGTCAGATCGAGAATATTTCCAGGTTTAGCTGGAAGAGAGGAAGCTTCAGGAGAGAGCTGAAATCAAGAGACGTATCCTCGTAGATGCTTATATTCGGTCTGTATTTGGTTGTGTGGTCAAGTAGTTGTAAGGACAGGATTGTTATAAACTATCCCAGTTGAATGGTTATAACTCTGATTTAAAGTCTGTATATGTTATTAAAGTAACAGTTTTGGTTTCATGTAAAGATTTATTTATATTATTGTTTATTCGTTCCATTGTGAGATTCTAATTGTTCTCTTCTTCTATCTTCTTTCTATTTCTACCTTCTTTCTTCTTTTCACTATCTATCTTCCCGAGCGATTTAGCTACAAGTGTGGTTTAAAGTCAGTTTAAATCGGTATGGAAAAATGGGTTGTGATACCTACACAATTAGATAACATGCCTTATCGTTTTTTGGTTATATACCTAGTATTACTTTGATGCACGCTCACGAGCATGACAGCTACTTGATTATTATTAGTATTTTCACCCTTAGACATTATTATAATATCACCAGATTCTCTGATGTTAGGATTTTGGTTATTGTAAGGTAAAAACTCATCTGTGTTTATGTGTAGCGTGGTCATACGAGATACCTTTAATTTTAAAGGATTACAAGTTATAATGAATAAAATTCCTTGTGATTTAATTTCTCAAGCTAGTTTTACCAGACTGGCCCGGGCATTGTTTTTCTATAATGCTTGGTTAGACCAAGCATATTTCCAGGTTTAGTTGGAGATTTTTTTGGAGCTTTAGGAGGCGGGCTAGAGGCCCTGAGACGTATTCACGTAGATGGTTATTTTTCTTCCACTGCATTCATGGTAGTATTTATCAGAAATTGTGAGGACATATTGTTATAACTGTCCATGCTGAATAGGTTAGTATACTTTGATTGATGTATGTATATATATATATATTACAGTTTTTTGTGTAAAGATTAGTTTATATTATAGATTATTCGTTCCACTTTGATATTCTGTGTTGCTTAACTTCTTCTTGTCTTCTTTCTTCTTCTTTTCCCTAACTATTTGCCTTTCTATTCAGTTTAAGTGTGTCGTGTGTGGTTTATTGACCACTTAAACTGCACAGAATAGTAGGTCGTTACACTAATAGTTCATATATAAGGATATATGAGTAAATTCCTTGCCAAGTTAACATGGAGGAGAATTCATATCATATATCAATGTTAAACTAAATTGTTTACTTACTATACATATATGTTTAATCTAAATCATAAAATTTAATTTTTAATAGTTCATACGTTTGGATATATGATCAATGCATTGTCATGTTTACACGGAAAAGAATCCACACCGTATATCCTATTGAAACTAAAGATTCCACATAATAGATGACATATCCTTTGGCTACTCATTTTACTAGTAAATTACATCATATTCGTTCTTAATTTGCCTTAAAAAACAAAATATACATTTTAGAAAATAATATATAAACAACATTTTTTTGGTAAATTCTCTTAGTATATTGCTGCATCATATTAATTTCTAAATTACTTTAGGGATATAATCTGTGTTATATGGATCCATTAAATAACATGTGTTTAGTGATACTCTTTAATTGTTTATTAACAGACACATAAGGAATATGATCTAAATATCTGTTGTCTATTTAATTAAAGGTAATTAAGGATAGTAAATAATCATGTTATATTTTACCTGTCTACTACAAAATTAATTGCAAAAGATACTATTTTCCAGCATGCTTATACTAGGGTCCAAACCTTAAACAACTTCCATATGTCAAATGTACTGAAAATGAACTTAATTTGTAAATATTTTTAATTTCTGGTGTTCGACGTTTATAAGTGCAAAAATATGCACATGAACCCAAATGTTTTAGCATTTTTTTTTTCACCATAAGTGAAATATAGGCCAAAAACAAAGCTTCAACCTTTAGTTTTGCACTTGATGCTTACATTTTCTTTAAATAATGAAAAAATACCCTTAAATATAAAAGTTTCAAAACAAATTAAAATTAAATATATATTAAACCATACTACATTTTGTAATCTATATCTTGTGAATAACATAAACCCTAAGATCTAGAATTACATGATTATCACATATGTAATGAATCAATAAAACATACCTCCAGACATCTCGTATATGAATCAGCAATGGTTGTTGTCGAAAGCTGTTTCAATGGATAAAGGATATGGTTTCTCTCTCTTTTCCTATATCTTTCTTTATGTGTTTTTTCTATATCCTTTGTGATGGGCAAAGATTAATATTAATCGGTAGAGAGAGGACCAAATTTCCATATTTGTAGACTTAGTCTTGATCGTCCATCAAGATCAAGATGAGAGAAATTAACGCTCTAGATTATAACTGTTTTATTGATTAGCATATTAATATCAAAACCCTATAGATTCTATTGACCACAAAATAAGGAAGAAAACATTTAAGGAAGGAAACGAAAATCCATTAATGTTTTCGTATTAATTTCCTTACAAAACAGTCAAATTTCCTTACACACTTAAGTTGAATAAATACAAAATATTGAATTTTCTTTTATAAAACTTCAATATAAATTTTTATAACTCATTTTACAAAGTCGTCCAAGAAGATCAACATTATAAGATATATTATAAGTATAAGAAAAATATTAAATTCAGTAAAATAAACATAAGAGTTGTTAAATTTTTATATAAGAGAATAAATCATAATGAATATTATATCTTAATATCTATCTCAAAAGTTAAAGGTCAAAATGTATTGGTTTTTAAGGTAAAATGACTAAAAATAGTTCCTAGAAAAGGGTGGAAAAATCACTTTAAAAGTTCATTACCAAAACCATTTAACAGTGAAAAATATCTAAAATTTTATTATAAAAAATTATTATTTAATACAACCCTTCTTTTCACATATATATATATATATATATATATATATATATATATATATATATCAATATTACCTTATACCATCACAACATTTTATCCATCAGTTGCCTTAGGTTTTCAAACTTATGTACACTTTCTTATGGAAAACATGTCACTTTCATACATTTTTTTTAACTAAGTCGACATCAATATTTATCTTAATATATAATACCTCAACTCCTAGCTTTATTTTTGTTTACCAATCGACTAACAACCTAATACAATATGGTTGGTGCAATTATCCAACTGTAGACTGATTTAGTTTACCTTTACATTCATTATTAGTTTAGTAGTGCGAAACCATGCTACGCACATAGGTTGTAGTTTATAATAATTCATTTATCCTTATGTCAGTAATTTCAAAACCGATACCATCATTTCAATGACAATTATTTGTAAAAGTTTACGATTTTTATCAAGGTGCATACTATTAATCGAACAACTAATTCTAATATTTAATGTGTTCATAAAAGCATAAACATGCTATGCTAATAAAAACATAGAATGGAAAATAACATAATAAATTGACAAGAACAAAAACATGTTGGTGCAAAATAATAAACTAAATTGGTTAAATTGAGTACAGTAACCAAATTTGCAGTTGATAATAAAAAAAATCCATTTATGTGACCTATACGAACTTTTAATTAATAGAAGTTCACCATCTTTCATTGATTACTAAATACATAAAATAAAAAATTCGTAAGTGTATAATACTTGTTCATTGTTAATATATTGAGACATTGATAATATAATCAAATATCGTTCCCTTATATGCACAAAAGTTAATTTACTACCTGTGTACGTAATTCGATCAAGGTATTCATGTGTATTCCAAACATATTTTAGAATGAAACATAGAAAAACAACCAATATTATTTCCAAACTCCAAACTTACTGCATGGAACACTTAAATAAGATTAGAATAATTTTAAGAAATTAATTCAGATCAAACAAATTAAGCTAGACTATTTTAAATATTTCAAAATTTATGCATCTTTACTCTTATTATGAACCATATTCTCATGATCTTCCTTATTCTTTCATAGTTACCAAAGATTTCTTGTTATTTTGATCATCCTTTTTCTTGCACCTTTTCTTTTGAGGTTTAACATTTTGATGAAGATTCTTACTTTTCCCAGATTTGATTAGTTAATATGTGCTTAGTGTAAATAAGGCAGATTTTAATAAACCGCTAAATAGCTAACATAAACCAACTTGGTTAAAATATTCATATAACTTAAAATTAGTATAACTAGATTTACTTTCCAAAACTTCCATATTAAGGTCAGTTTTTCGCAAATTACAATCTAATGCATGAAAAGGGAATGTAATATTCTAATGCAGTGTTAATTTGTCGGAATTATAATTGTAAAATTTCAATATTTTATGGATATTTCTGTAAATTTCAACTAATAAAATGAAAATATCTGACCTAATTTAAAACCAATATAAAGAAATAAACTATATTATATTTAAAGAGGCAAAAAAAGGAAATATGCAGTTCAGTTACATTTTTAGATGTACTATAAGTGACATATTAAAATTGTTTTAAAAATATCACATTTACTTATTTATATGTTTCAAGTTTTATGCGGTAAGTTTATGTGAAAGAAATATGGGTTTCTATTCTAATTTGATTGATTTTCCAAATACACATTCTATGCATAATTTTGGTGATCGCAATCAAGATTTTGGTAATTCACGTAATTTGTTTTTCTTCTAATTTAAGTATGTATGTTGATTATATAATGCATATTCTAGTTAAAAGGTCATGTATTCAAGTTTAATAGTCAATTTTCATTACCGTTACTCTTTTCTATCCGTATAGTTTCGAAATTTCATTTTCTTTCAATATTTCGACCTCTTTTCTTGATATATGTTACATAATTGTTTTTATCAACTAATTTCATTAAATGAAAAAAAAATATTTACTTGGTGTTATTTAAGAAGTCTTAGTAAATTTGCTCATTGATAAACTCTTAGTAATGAGCTTTGAAAATTATTTGTTTCATAATATGTGATGTTTTCGAGAAGGAATATAGAGATTAATATTTCGATTTTTAAAAAGATGCTAATATCACTTCTAATACATCCAAAAATGCAGCATGGTATTTAATCAGTAAGTATAAATAAATGCAACATGATTTTCATAATATAATTAATTAAAGATGATGAGAGAGTAGAGAATTGAAATGAACTAACTAGGCGAATGTAAAAATTCATCATAAAACTATAATAATTAAGTATTTAAAAGAAGAATAAATGAGAAAGTAGACAAAAAATTGGTCATATATCTAACCTAATATATAATAATATATAATATACGGATATAGATATAACATTATATAGAGTAAATGGAAATGATTTAAATTAGGAAAAGGGAAAATTTTGGCATTTTAAATAATTCAATTTGTTTGATCTAGAAAAGGTGAGTGAGAATCCTATACTGTAGATAATTTAACAAATCACACACAGCAAAAAATAGGCCCAAAATTAAATAAAAACATGAAACCTTTTTGACATTTTAACTAAATTAATTCTATGTACAAAGGGTGAGATGAATGCATATTTTAGTAAAATGAATTTTTTTAGAAGATGTCAATAATATAGTTCTTAAAGAAGAAAAATAAATCTCGTAGTCTTGAACTTCGAAGTTATAGAAGGGTATTGTTATTGACGCTCTGGTATAGATATGAAGGGGCAAAGTTTTATGAGCACACCATACAAAATTAAATTATTACGAGGGGCACTCATAATATTAGTAAAACATATATATTTACCTATTTTCCCTTAGTTGAAACATCAATACCCTAAATAATTTCATTTCCGCTCTCCTTCTCTATCTCTTTTAAAAGAAATTAATGGTGAGAACAAATAATTCATCCCGATCTTCACAACCAGATCCTAACTTTGCTAAGAAGCTAATGGAAAGGTGCTTTCACAATATAATTTATCGCACGTTTTTTTAACTATGTTAGAAGTTAGAGTTTAAAATACTGTATTGAATGCTTTCTTGAATAAGAATCAACATTATCTCTTTCTCATTTGCAATCCTATTTCAAAGTGAGTTTGAATTCTTCATTATTTGATTAATGACTTTGGATTAAAGGTTAATGGTGATTGATGGAAAATGAGGATAAATAAAAAAGGGCGGCTAAGTAAATTTGATTGTAATCTTTTGGGGAAATTATTTTGATTATTATGCCTCGTAATAATAATAAATTATCTAGAAGAATTAAATGCTTCATATCCAAAATCGGAGTGTCAATAGAAATGCCCTTATAGAAATGTGAAAAGTTAGGAGGAAATGTGTTATATTTATTTTGTAATGGAAGGTTTGATTAGATGTAATAACCCGCACTTTAGTGGACCTAGATTTTCGCTAACCTAAAAACCCAAGTCCACAAAAATACGGATTGTTGGTTTGGTCAAAATTGAAGATATATCAGAGCACTAATGGTAATAACTCACGGCAGAAATAAGTAAACATAATAGATCATACTAATCACCATGACCAAGAATTGACACCTCAAATATCAAATGCCTTAGCTAGACCACCACTCCAAACAATATGAGTAGCTGCCTTTTAAATCATGAGGGTTGGAATGAGGAAGGGGTCAGAACAATGTTTTGATCATTGATAAATTACACATCTTATACGTAACACTAGCTTATGTTGATTGTTCACGATTTCTTTTTATGTTAGATTTGCCATTAGTCGCTATGACTCCATCGCTGTGTATAAACCGTTCCCATCTACGTCATATAGACACACACACACACACACACACATGCATACACACACACACACACACACATATAAGTATATATATTCCATTGTCCACCAATGGACCTAGATACTATCCCCCTTAGTATCTATCGGTCAGCACTTCATAAGGATTCATTACCTTATTGCATCACGATCGTCGTATAACTCGAGGAAATCCTATAGTGAGCACCGACGACCTCCAATCCTTAAGGCCCTGTATTCTTTGTGGATTTTCACCTTTGTTCGCTTTATATATCTTGGATTTCCTGCCTCACGCAGCTCCACCCCATCCATATTTTTGATGGAACCCATGATATGGATTAACTAGCGTTGCCCTATCAAACAGACTAACAAAAAACCGTGGCAATGCATTACCCAACTGAATCAATCCTGGTAAGTGGAAGAGATTAGTTAGGTGAAGCCATGTCCTTCTCATTCGAGCTCGATAAATATGCAACTCCTAACCCTTGTTTTGGTACTTATGCACGTCAGCCTTTGCGCATCCTATTGCATAAGTTGGTGTGACGACCCGGAATTTTTGAGCATTTAAAATCGGAATATTTAATTGACTTTAAATATTCAATAGAACAAAACTTAACTTGAATTACGAATATCACAAATTATTTGATAATTCAACTATTGAATTAAATAATTTGAAGTTGGGTGAAATGTTGAATTTGGAGTTTTAAGCCGGTTTAAAATAATTTGTAGGCTTATAAAATTTATATCGATAATATGGAAAATAGTAAAAGCGTTAAAAATTAAATTTGGAAGTGTTTTGTTTAGTTTTGAATTTTATATCGTTTAAATTGAATTTAAAAATAGCCTTCCGAGGCGCTGTCTCGGAATTTGACGAAACCAGTTCCATTGGATCCGTAATATTGAATTATTATCGGATTTCAAATTTCGTTTTTATTGGAGTTAGTGTGTGGGTGTATGATATGTAAACGGGCTAGACATTTAATTGAAAACAATCTAACGAAATTTTATTTAATAAATCAAGCTTCTTGTGTACGCCAAGTCTTCCTTTATCTTCCCGTGTACTTCAACACTCGTTTTTTTTATCAAAGCTCTTCTTCATGTTAAAAAAAAATCAAGACAGTTTGTTTATAAAAAAAAATTCAATGGCCGAATCTACAACTCCCACTTCAAAATTCATTCAGAGAAAAAAAAAACATTTTTATGATTCAAATTTGTTCAGGCCGAAGCCACGTTTTCAAAACGAAAATTTCCATAAGTCAAAAAAAAATCGCGTGCCATCTTCCCATCACCCATGGCCGCGCGGTCCCTTCAAGTCCGGAGTTTTGCAAATCGAGTCGCGATCTGGTAGTAGAAGGTGGAGGCCGTCTCTGGCAAGGGGGGATTCGACGTATCTAGGGTTTGATGATGGTTTTCTTTGCGCGTTTTGGGGCTGCGGCGATTTGCGTGGGTTGGTGATGGATTTAGGTCGTCGCGCGAGAGGGCTTGAGATTGTTTTGGCTATGGCGGCGTGGAGGTGGTGGCGTGGAGGGAGAATGACAGTAGTTGCTTACAGTAGCTCGGGGTGTTGGGGTATGGTGACAGCGAGCTCCATTTCGATAGATAAGGGCAAGGTAAACTCGATTTATTTTCTATTAAATTTAACACGATAGCATAATGCTGTATATTCGTAGAGAACGGATTTTAAACCCGGATTTCTTATTTTACCAATTTATAAAAATAAAATAAAATAGAAGAAGTAAATATATATATATATGAGATTTTAGGAAAATATATATAAAAAGAAAAAAAAAATAAGGGTATATAAAGGTAACATGCTTAAAGCCCATATAAATTATTATTTTTATGCAGTTTGGAAAATGGAAAATATATTTATATGCAGTCTAGAAATGAAATCAGCAAGGTTACTTAATAATGTATATTAGTGATTTAGGCGATTAATAAACTTATTTAAAATTATTTAGTTACTAAAAGAAATTGTAAAAGAAAAAAATTGGTTTAACTAAATTATTAGTTGAGTTATTTATTTAATGGCAAGTAATTTGTTAATAAAACTCATTTATTTGTTTTAGTTACCAAAGGATATTTCATTGAAGGAAAAGTAATTTAAATAAATAATTAGCTAAGTAAAATTATTAGAGAGAAGAAATTGTTCAATAAGCTCAAATATTAATAAAATGTAAAATGGTTTATACAAGGTTAATTGTGAAGAATTTGGACGAAACAAGCTGGTTTGGAAATGGGTTGCAAACGGAATAAGGTGAGTTAATCTCACTCAGCTGATTATAAATTTAAATTTAAATGACTAAATTTTAAATAATTGTTTGAATGTTTGGATTGATTGATGTGATATAGTATGATATATTCTGGAATTGGCATACTGTTGTGCTAACATCTGTGGATGCAGGGAAAACAGGTTGGAGGGATCCAACTGGACCCCTCAACTTTATTTAATTATTTAATATTCTCTGTTATGAATATTTGATATTCTGTAATGAATTATGTGGAAATATTGAATGCTATGGCTTGATTGTTATAATCGGGCAATAATGAATTACCATAATATAATTTGAGTTTGGAAATGAAAATAAAAGAAGTGAAGTTGTAACTAAAATAATTATAGAAAAGTTGAATAAATTTATGAATGAACTGGAAAGAAAATAAAGTGATTTTAAAATTTTAATGGGAAGAAAAATTTAAATAAACAGAAGGTTAATGAAACTTAAACTTCAATGTTATTATATAAAAGAACTAAACATTTATTTTAAATTTAGGATTTAAATTATTTAATAAGAATAAAGAAGAAATTGGGAATAACTTGAAATTTGTATATTTCAGCTAAAGGATTCAAAATCAAACTGAAGATAATAATAAAGTCCATGATTAATGAATTTCGAAATGAACTGATAAGTAAAGAAATTTATTTCAGATAGAGTAAATTAGAAATCAATTTGGGAAAGTGATTTAAGTAATTGAGATTGGGAATTTCTCCCTGAATAACCAAGTACGTTTTCAAAGTAAATTTTTAAATGTAAATTAAAAGTTTAAAGTTGTTTTAAGAAGTATGTTTTGAAAAATTTGTTGTTTCTAAATATTTAAATTCTTAAGCAAGTATTCCTTTTTAATCTATTATAGCAATAATTATTTAAAGAGTGACTTAGTATTTTATTTTTAAAGGTGAAATTTAGTTTTATATTTTATTTAGTAACATTATTTTCAAATATTCATATAGTTTGTATTTTTAACAAATCATTGAAATAGTTTTATCTAAAATGTTATAAAGTATATTTCTAAGTAAAATGTTTTAAATTATTTAAAGATCTAGTTTTGTGCCTGGTAATTTCAAAGAAGAGAAATAAATATTTAGGGAAGTTTATTCTGAAAGAAAGATGGTTTTGAAACTGATTTCAAAGGATTGAAAATAGAAATATATCTTTGAGGATATTTTGAGGTAAATAAATAATTTGGGAAATTACTTATTGTTTGATGGATGTTTGTGAATGTTAATTGATGTTAAATAACCGACTATCAATGTTGGACAATGCTTTGATCGTTTCGAAGAAATCAGGATCGAGATTTATTTCTCGAAAACCACTTCGATCCGGTTTGTACATTTCATGAAAACGATTTTGGATTCGAAGATGGAGCGGTGAAGTGCAAGGGCTAGTCGCTACTAATCCTGAGGATATTTCCAAAATGGATGTAGTAGGAATAGTGCCTTCGGTTCCGTTCGAACCCGGGACGGACTTGTATGGATGAATGCTTGTGAAACATCGTCAGGTGGACGATGGGCATTCTAAAGGATATATTCTATAAAAGGTAACGCTTATCCTCAAGCCTCATCAAATGGGAATGACTGAAAATCAGGGGTTATGCAGCAAGGCTAGGTGGGTAGCACCCAAGCAGGGTGAGGTCATTCCAATCTAGATGTCCCTTTTTATTTCGGCTTAGTGGGCGGTTGCTGATCCCAACCGCGGGGTGATCTCACTCGAGATTATCCAGTAAGGGGTAGTCCCGGCCTTGTGTTGCAGGGGAGCGGGCGTACTCCTCGGTACGGTGATCTAGGCCCCGTACTGTGACAGGTGGTACCCCAGTGCCTAATCATTAGTTGGAAATCCATTCTCCCTACGAGCCTTGTACGAGTTTTGTTTGCATTACCCACTCTGTGGCTAGTAGCTAGAATTTAATGAATGTAACAATTTAGGCTATTTTATAAGTATTTGTATATAGACCCTATTATAATATCAGAGGATTTCTATAAAAATGTTTTAGCTATCGTAAGGTAAAAACCCGACATGTTTATTTGTGGCGTGGTCTTACAAGATGCTTTTGTTTCCAAAGGATTTTGAAAACTTTAATAATCAATTGGGTGTGATTTTCTCACGCTGGTATTCCAGACTGACTCGGGTGTTATTTAACTATAATGCTCGGGTCAGACCGAGTATTATAGGATACAGGATATATTGTTGTGGAGCTCAGGAGACGAGCTAGATGACGATACGTACATTCGTACTTGTTTATATTTATATATTCCGCTGTTTGAGTTATTGTGTATCTTGAGTTGTTGTGTATCCATTGTATGAGATTGATGTTGAGATGTGATGGATGTACTCTGATGATGTAATATATAAACAGAAATATTTGATTTTGATTAAAGATCATTTATTATCTATTATATTTTATTCTGCTGCGATGGTTAGATTCTGTTGTTGTTTTCTATTTTCTTCTTCTACCTCTTCTTCTTTAACCCAAATGGGTCGTCATAAAATAGAGTCCGTAGTACTCTAGAATGAGTTTGAGCGTATTAATAAATATGAGCGTGTATTTGTTAGTGAATATAAATTGTTTTAATATTGCGTTGATTGATTTATTGAGTGGCATATGAACCTTCGTCGACACAGTCTGCGCAACTGTATTGAAGGGGTTTCTAAACACTTGAATAGAACAATCGACACGGTATTGTTTTGAAATGTGGGTAAATGAAATAATTTTACCCAAATATATTTTGATATAAATAAAAGTTTTGTAAACTATTTTAGCTGATATATGGTTGCCTGGATGTTAGAAATGATAATATTAAAGTATTATCATTGTTAAGTGAAAATTTAACTAGAAATTGAAAATTAGAAATTTAAGGGATAAATTCATTATAGAATGGAATTTATAAATATGAATTATAGCTGTAAATTATAAATTGAAATATAATTAATTGGGAATTTGTATAAACATAAACTATACAAATGCATTTTAGTTAAAATTTGAATTAAAATAGAATTTGAAAACTTTAAAACCCCGGAGATTTTGAAAGTATTTTGGAGGTAAATAGTATTATTGTTGTTTTTGGGTTATTTCTGAAAGGTAATTTGTTTAAAAAGGATTTTGGAAAGGGAGATAGCATTGAATTCACTTCAGTCACTGGAAAATAACTTCGGTGATGACTGCAGCATCATCGATGTTCATTTTCGAGTTTCTAAGTGATGGATTGCTGCCAAATTGATTTGTTCAGAAAAGCTAGTTGTTTTTGAAAATTTCAAAGGAAATTTGTTGGGAATAAAACCAGGATTGGTTTGGCCTTTGAGAAATGTGATTTGTAATGTTAGAGATTTTAAATGATTTGAAACCAAAAGCCGGGTGTTTAAAAATCTTGATGAGATAGTTGTAAGCTTACAAATGGAAATGATTTTTATACCAGGAAGGGAATATAAGATTTAGATGTTGGAATTTAAATTTAAAAGGAAAAGTTAAAAATGGAATTAACATGGATTGGAGAATAAAATTTAACTGGATTGAAATAAATCGAATAAGCTGGAATTAATATCCAGTTGTATTCGAATCAAGTTGAAATCGAATTGAGTTAAATAAAACTGAGTTAAAATAAAATTGAATTGGAATAAGAATTCAATTGAATTAATGAATGGAATTAAATTCTTACCTGAATAAATGGAAATAAATTGGTTAAGAATTGGATTGAAGTAAATAAATTAGAATTACTCGTAAAGGAATATAATTCCATAAAATAAAATATGCATGGAATAAAAATATGCTTGAGTTATAGATAAGCATAAGGCTTGAGTTAAAATAAAAGAATAATATATCCAAGCCTATGATGAAGGGAATTGTGTAAATAAATAAGTGTAAAACTCGAACTAAAAATACAAGATGAATATATTCAAGTCTAGAATGCATGGAATTATGTAAATAATATGTTGTGACTTACAAAATCAAATAGTGAGATATAAAATCCCAAAATAAATATAGTTTGATGTATTCCAAAATAAAATAAAAATCAAAACTTGGATTATAAAATAAATTTGAACCTAAGAAAAATTAAATGAAGAGATTTTGGGTGTTAAAATCAAGTTCTGGATTATATGTTGGGGAAAAACTATTTAGATAATAAATTAGATAATGAAATATGTAATGAGAACCCAATGCAGTTAAATAAAAGCTGAACTGTGAGATAATAAGGAAGATTGGAAATAAAACTCAAGATATAAAATTTAGTTCGATTCAAAATGGTTGATGAATTGAGAATGAGATTGAATTGTGAGTTCATAAAAGTGAATGGTAAATTGAAAATGAGATTGGATTAAAATAGTAATGGTTTGTATTGTGAATAAAATCCAAATATGTAGAAATAAATTGAAATGACCTTGTAAATTTATTTAAGTGAACTGAGAATGGATCGAACTTGGAAATTTGAAATTTATAATAATAAATCAAATAAATTTGTAGTTGAAAGGAGATTGGATTGAAATAGAATCAAGTTAAATTGAAAAGAGAACTTGGTTTGCAAAATGAGAATGAGCTTAAGTATAAATTAGAGTGAATAAACTTAAGCTAAAAGATGGAAAGGAGTTGAATTGAATTCAACTTAAAATTAAGTTTAATAATATTAGATTGGTTTTAAATCAAGTGAAAATAAATTTTTAATCGAAATAAAATTCGATGAGTTTTAAATAATATTAATGGAATGGAATTCCAGAATAAATAATTGTAAACCATTTAAAATTATTAAGGGATTGAAATAACTTGAGACAATAAGGAAAATAGAATGTTTCGAGTTTATTAGAATGGTTTAAGTGAATGTGGATAAACTAATTATACTGAATAAATAAATGATGGAATAAATAAGTGTCAAATGAAGTGTTGGTTTAAATGAGTTGAGAAATGGTTATTGAATGGAATAGCTTGGATTGTCTTCGAGCTAAATAAAATAGTTTGGAATAAACAAATATGAAATGAAATGTAAATAAATGGATTGTAAATAAAATTTAAATGGAAATAAGTTGAGCTAAATAAATGATTGTGAATGGGTTAAAATAAAAAGGAAATTTAATTGGCAATTAAGATGAACCTAGGTTGTAAATGATTTTGAATAAACTAATTTGATTAATAAAATGAAATGCAAGTGAATGGATTAAAATTTGAAATGCAATGAAAATGAGGATATATGGATTGTGAATAAATTTAAAATGGAATAGAATTGAGTATAAATTGAGTTGAAATCCATTTAAAATTGATTATAAAACTCAAGTGCTTATTTATTCATATAGATCTCGTCAAATTGCATAGAATAAATTGTCATCTGAAGTAAATGGAAGTAATTAAAATTCTATGAGTTGATAGAAGTAAAATAAATTGATTTTGGAAGCAATTGAATTAAATATGAGTTTAGTTTGCTTTGGAATAAATTAAATGTAAGCGATTGAGTTTTAAACCATTCAAATTAATGAAGTGGTATACGAATGGATTGAAAACCATTCAAATTGAATGAAAATGGTTTTTAAATTAATTGAAACAGTTAGATTAGTATGTAAACTGTATAGTTGCTTACAGAAAAATGTTTAGTGTGAATTTCTTTTAGAATTCATATGTTTTAACCATTACAACTATGTGAAATATAGTTAAACTTCATATATTTGGCACTTACATGTTTAAATTGAGTAAGTACAGGTACCTGGAAGCCGTGTGGCTGGATTTGGTAGTGCTATTTGCTAAAAATAATAAGCTGCTTGCTTAAAAATGCTAAATAAGGTACGCCTACGAAATAAAAATAGGAAATATGAACTGTTTTTGGTTTTTCCGACCGTGTGGGTCGATGTATATATATTTATCTCTTTTGTCAAATTGCAAAAGCTCCTCCGTACAAAGGAGACTCTGCCAAAAAATTTCAGAAATTTTGAGAGTTAGAAAATTTTTGGAAATTTTGAAAAATTTTGTTAATGACAAAACAATTTCAAACTGGAAAATTGAAATAAGTTAGTAAATAAAACTAATTAAAATAAGGACATGAATCAGTATAAATGAAAAATAAAATTTAAATATTTAGAGTTTAAGATAAATTGAATTCATATGGAAATGAAAGAATCAATTTGGATAGAAATGATATAAACTGAAGTGGTAAGGTGAAAATGTATATAAAAAAAAGCATATTAAATACTTATACCAAACTTAAGAAAGGAATAGTGAATTCTTAATTGGAAATTGATAATATAAATATATTCCAAGTTAATATTTGGATGAATAAATATTGACATTTTGTGAAAAAGTCGATAAAATGTTTTGGGATATTGTGCTTCGATATTAGTACTAAACAGGATATGCAGACACTATAAAGGGAAAAGAGAATTGAATTGATTTCGAGAGATAAATTTGAAATGCTCGACAAAAAGGTATTATTTAAAAATGGTGTGAATTTGATTGGGATTTTGGATTGAGCCACTTGGCCTTTTATTTTCTTTTTGGTTTTGGGAGGCCGTAGAGCCATTTTGTAGTTGTACCGAGTCAGCCGCGTAAAGGAAACGCTGACGAAATTTTTCGGGAATTTAGGGAGTTAGAAAAATTTTGAGAAAACTTTGATAATTCAAAATTGGTTTTAAGATTAAAACTGGAAGGGTTGAGCAAATAGATTGGTTGAAAACTAGGGAAAGGTTTGGAAAGTTAATAAGAATGATAATGGGTCTTTTAATAAAAAGATAGTTGGATAGATGTTGTACTGTTTGATTTTAGGGAAATAGTAAACGGGTATTGGATCATTCTTCTAAATTAGTAATTTCGGGGACGAAATTCTTTTAAGGGGGAAGGAATGTGACGACCCGGAATTTTCGAGCATTTAAAATCGGAATATTTAATTGACTTTAAATATTCAATAGAACAAAACTTAACTTGAATTACGAATATCACAAATTATTTGATAATTTAACTATTGAATTAAATAATTTGAAGTTGGGTGAAATGTTGAACTGGGAGTTTTAAGCCGGTTTAAAATAATTTGTAGGCTTATAAAATTTATATCGATAATATGGAAAATAGTAAAAGTGTTAAAAATTAAATTTGGAAGTGTTTTCTTCAGTTTTGAATTTTATATCGTTTAAATTGAATTTAAAAATAGCCTTCCGGGGCGTTGTCTCGGAATTTGACGAAACCAGTTCCATTGGATCCGTAATATTGAATTATTATCAGATTTCAAATTTCGTTTTGATTGGCGTTAGTGTGTGGGTGTACGATATGTAAACGGGCTGGACATTTAATTGAAAACAATCTAACGAAATTTTATTTAATAAATCAAGCTTCTTGTGTACTCCAAGTCTTCCTTTATCTTCCCGTGTACTTCAACACTCGTTTTTTTATCAAAGCTCTTCTTTATGTTAAAAAAAAATCAAGACAGTTTGTTTATAAAAAAAATTTCAATGGCCGAATCTACAACTCCCACTTCAAAATTCATTCAGAGAAAAAAAAACATTTTTATGATTCAAATTTGTTTAGGCCGAAGCCACGTTTTCAAAACGAAAATTTCCATAAGTCAAAAACAAAATCGCGTGCCATCTTCCCATCACCCATGGCCGCGCGGTCCCTTCAAGTCCGGAGTTTTGCAAATCAAGTCGCGATCTGGTAGTAGAAGGTGGAGGCCATCTCTGGCAAGGGGGGATTCGATGTATCTTGGGTTTGAAGATGGTTTTGTTTGCGCGTTTTGGGGCTGCGGCGATTTGCGTGGGTTGGTGATGGATTTAGGGCGTCGCGCGAGAGGGCTTGAGATTGTTTTGGCTATGGCGGCGTGGAGGTGGTGGCGTGTAGGGAGAACGACAGTAGTTGCTTACAGTAGCTCGGGATGTTGGGGTATGGTGACAGCGAGCTCCATTTCGATAGATAAGGGCAAGGTAAACTCGATTTATTTTCTATTAAATTTAACACGATAGCATAATGCTGTAAATTCGTAGAGAACGGATTTTAAACCCGGATTTCTTATTTTACCAATTTATAAAAAGAAAAAAAAATAGAAGAAGTAAATATATATATATATATATATGAGATTTTAGGAAAATATATATAAAAAGAAAAAAAATAAGGGTATATAAAGATAACATGCTTAAAGCCCATATAAATTATTATTTTTATGCAGTTTGGAAAATGGAAAATATATTTATATGCAGTCTAGAAATGAAATCTGCAAGGTTACTTAATAATGTATATTAGTGATTTAGGCGATTAATAAACTTATTTAAAATTATTTAGTTACTAAAAGAAATTGTAAAAGAAAAAAATTGGTTTAACTAAATTATTAGTTAAGTTATTTATTTAATGGCAAGTAATTTGTTAATAAAACTCATTTATTTGTTTTAGTTACCAAAGGATATTTTATTGAAGGAAAATTAATTTAAATAAATAATTAGCTAAGTAAAATTATCAGAGAGAAGAAATTGTTCAATAAGCTCAAATATTAATAAAATGTAAAATGGTTTATACAAGGTTAATTGTGAAGAATTGGGACGAAACAAGATGGTTTGGAAATGGGTTCCAAACGGAATAAGGTGAGTTAATCTCACTCAGCTAATTATAAATTTAAATTTAAATGATTAAATTTGAAATAATTGTTTGAATGTTTGGATTGATTGATGTGATATAGTATGATATATTCTTGAATTGGCATACTGTTGTGCTAACATCTGTGGATGCAGGGAAAACAGGTTGGAGGGATCCAACTGGACCCCTCAACTTTATTTAATTATTTAATATTCTCTGTTATGAATATTTGATATTCTGTAATGAATTATGTGGAAATATTGAATGCTATGGCTTGATTGTTATAATCGGGCAATAATGAATTACCATAATATAATTTGAGTTTGGGAATGAAAATAAAAGAAGTGAAGTTGTAAGTAAAATAATTATAGAAAAGTTAAATAAATTTATGAATGAACTGGAAAGAAAATAAAGTGATTTTAAAATTTTAATGGGAAGAAAAATTTAAATAAACAGAAGGTTAATGAAACTTAAACTTCAATGTTATTGTATAAAAGAACTAAACATTTATTTTAAATTTAGGTTTTAAATTACTTAATAAGAATAAAGAAGAAATTGGGAATAACCTGAAATTTGTATATTTCAGCTAAAGGATTCAAAATCAAACTGAAGATAATAATAAAGTCTATAATTAATGAATTTCGTAATGAACTGATAAGTAAAGAAATTTATTTCAGATAGAGTGAATTGGAAAACAATTTGGGAAAGTGATTTAAGTAATTGAGATTGGGAATTTCTCCCTGAATAACCAAGTATGTTTTCAAAGTAAATTTTTAAATGTAAATTAAAAGTTTAAAGTTGTTTTAAGAAGTATGTTTTGAAAAATTTGTTGTTTCTAAATATTTAAATTCTTAAGCAAGTATTCCTTTTTAATATATTATAGCAATAATTATTTAAAGAGTGACTTAGTATTTTATTTTTAAAGGTGAAATTTAGTTTTATATTTTATTTAGTAACATTATTTTCAAATATTCATATAGTCTGTATTTTTAACAAATCATTGAAATAGTTTTATCTTAAATGTTATAAAGTATATTTCTAAGTAAAATGTTTTAAATTATTTAAAGATCTAGTTTTGTGCTTGGTAATTTCAGAGAAGAGAAATAAATATTTGGGGAAGTTTATTCTGAAAGAAAGATGGTTTTGAAACTGATTTCAAAGGATTGAAAATAGAAATATATCTTTGAGGATATTTTGAGGTAAATAAATAATTTGGGAAATTACTTATTGTTTGATGGATGTTTGTGAATGTTAATTGATAGTTAAATAACCGACTATCAATGTTGGACAAATGTGTTGATCGTTTCGAAGAGACCGGGATCGAGATTTATTTCTCGAAAACCACTTCGATCCGGTTTGTACGTTTCGTGAAAATGATTTTGGATTCGAAGATGGAGCGGTGAAGTGCAAGGGCTAGTCGCTACTAATCCTGAGGATATTTCCAAAATGGATGTAGTAGGAATAGTGCCTTCGGTTCCGTTCGAACCCGGGACGGACTTGTATGGATGAATGCTTGCGAAACATCGTCAGGTGGACGATGGGCATTCTAAGGGATATGTTCTATAAAAGGTAACGCTTATCCTCAAGCCTCATCAAATGGGAATGACTGAAAATCAGGGGTTATGCAGCAAGGCTAGGTGGGTAGCACCCAAGCAGGGTGAGGTCATTCCAGTCTAGATGTCCCTTTTTATTTCGGCTTAGTGGGCGGTTGCTGATCCCAACCGCGAGGTGATCTCACTCGAGATTATCCAGTAAGGGGTAGTCCCGGCCTTGTGTAACGCTTCGATTTTTCGTTGCCGAAAAACCGAATAGTTATGGGTTTAAGAAAAATTTAGGAAAAGAAAAGAAGAAGAAAGAAGAATTTAGAGAGGGAAAAGAAGATAGAAAATTTTAGATAGAAGAAAAAGAGAATAGAGGAAAAAGAAAAACAGAAGAAAATAGGACGGAATAGAAAACAACAGAACAATAACAGAATCTTACAATTCGCAGCGGAACAACATATAATAATAAATGAATAATCTTTAAACAAAGAACTATATCAGTTATTACATTACATCACATTTCATTACATCATATCATCAGAGTATACAACAACAACAACAAATAGTGCAGCGGAAAAAGAAATACTATATAAACTAGTAATACGCCATGCCATCCAGCTTGCCTCCAGCAATTCCTGAATATCCAGAATATCCTGATAAACCTTAACTTGACTGCCCGTGTGGAAATTGGTGGGCACTCAGAGTTTAGGAAGGAAAACAATAAACTCCAAGTCAGTCATGTGACTGGTGTGAGAACTCAAAACAGTTTATTTATCTTTAAAATCAAAATAGAGGAATATTTTTAAATTCAATTCGCAATGCTTTTAAAAATGAGACTACCATAAGGCCTCCCGCACACACACACAATGCAAACGCAGAATCGGAGGAGATTTCTCCTTATTATAGTCAAAGATGCTTGATACACATTTAAAATAACATTTGATATTATTATTAGTGCATAGTGTAGGAAAAATTCGTTTCGAAAGTAGAATATAAATCTTAGCCAACATACGACCATTATCGTATGCCTACTATAGCTACCATCCAAACAATGGTGACCACCATAAGTGAATGGCAGGTTCTACAACTAATACCGTACAAGTTTCGTAGTGGGAATTGGATTTCCAACAAATGGTCAGGCCAAGTAATTTCCCATTGCCACATGAGAATGCCTCTGGATAGACATCCCCGAGAACCAAACCGGAACTCTGCCAACACAAAGCTGGGTTACCCCTAACTGGGTAACTACTGACACGAGCACGCCATTCCCCGATCGTAAACGACCTTTCTCACGGGATCCCGAAAACCAACAACCACAAAGTAATAAATTCGTAGTAACCACATAGGTTAAATATCTGGGCTCCATACCATGATACCACCTCTATCCAGAAGGAAATGTACATACGCTAAAGGGTGCTACCCCTCGTAACCTTGCCGCATCTTTCCTGTTTTGACCATTTCCGGGGTGTGAGGCTCGACGAAGTCACGTCCACAAAAACATACTTTATACAAAAGCCATGCTTTGGGTCAACAAATGATCAACACAATGATCACTAAGATAGACGATCAAATAAACGATCCTATCACAATAATCAACACAATGATCATTTCAGCAACACTCAGCATGTCACATTACCAAATTGGGAATATATCGCTGATAACATTCAACTACATAACCTCTGAGCTCGTACGTCTCAGAGAAGGGTGTTAAGCTAAAAGAATAAATTCTTCGCCACCAACAGAAATATATTTGAAAGAAATCGGCTTTATGTCTCAACTTGTAATGTCAGACACACAATCCATACAAGTCTGTTCCGGGCTCGAACAAAACCGAAGGCACTTACAAAGAAGTCCTTGCAATCCGGGTATTCACAATCCCGATCGAATTTCCCATCACTTAAGGAATCTCTATACCAGGAGCTACCCAGTGCAGAGACAATCGATAGGTCATCCTATCGCTTTCGCAAAAACTCGGTCTTCAACACCGATCTTCAAATGCAATTTACAACGACGTATCACATATTCGGAATGGGTTATACGACCCCATGGTCCTTTCCCGGTTAACCCGAATAGTGAGCGCTTATTCAAAAATAAGTGTAGCATTCACATTCAAACAAATCACATCAATTACCCATTCAAAGGGAAATATTGATAGTCGGTTATTGAACTATCACTGGATATGCACACATCACCAGATTCCAAATAATTTTCCAAATTATTTATTTTCCAAAATATCTTTACAAGATATATAATTTCACACTTCAAAAATAAATCAATATTTATTTTTAAACCAATTCCACTTTCTTTTATAAATTCCTTAGAGAATTTATAATTCCAAAATATCAATGAATATTCGATTTCGATTATTCATTTCAATTTATCTTCAAAAAAGATAAATTCTCTATACGTTTCATTTCACATTGGAAAAACATTTCCATACTTATTTATTCATAAGTAATTCACAAATTCTATTTATTTTCAACACTTGGAAAATATTCAATATACTTAAATCGAAATTAAGTATATATTTCATTCTTTAAGGAAATCATTCTCTTAAACATATTTGTTTGGGCCAAAACGAATGTTACGTAAAACATCGTTACGACAACCCAAAATCACTAGTATAGGGATTCGAAATTAAAATAGATATATAAATCCCAATACTATACAAAACATTTCCTTTCGGAAATCATTTACTATAACAACAGAGTTATAGTCCACCATTCCTTTTTATTTCTCGAAACATCTATTTCAACAATAAATGTTGAAATCTATGGTTTCGAATCTCAACATGTTTAAAAACATCGTTAGATCGTTTTAATTCTATTTAAAACATCACATCTAAACATTTTCTTTAACGTATTATTCACTATTCGAAAACGTGAATATACTTCATTAACAAATTACATCAATTCTATGCATTTTATTTCAAAGGATTACTCACTGTCTAAAACGTGAATATAACTCCATTTATAAGTTATAACAATTAACTTATCAAAATAAGTTGTTTGCGGATTTATAAAACAAGTTTATAAATTCCATTTCTATTTATTTATAAAAACTTCTTTTTTTTATAAATTCTTTTATTAACCTATTCCAGTTTATAACTCAATTATAAACTAAAAGTTCATATTATAAGTTAAGTGCTTATAATCTATTTGTTTGCAAAAATCGTTCCTTTGAACTTCATAATTATAAATCTTATAACCTATAAGATTCAATTATTCACCCAAATCTATTCCTCAATTAACTTCACCAATTTATAAATCTTACTATTTATAAATTTTATTTATAACTTCACAGTTTATAATTCTATAAATTTCATTCATTTATGAAATTCATTTTCACTTCATTCAAACACTTATAAAAACTCGTTTTATAATGTCTATATTTCAATTTATAAATATCCATTTATAAATCACTTAATATAAATCAATTTATATTATTCTTTAAAACGTCTTTAATCTCCTTTATAATTTCACCATTCTCTTGATTTATAAAATAATTAAATTTTATGAATCCTATATTTAAACTTTTCACAATAAATTCAAAAATCCCAGTTTAAACTATTTTATACATCATTAACCCGTATTTTCAAAAATCAATCTTTTAACTATATTTCACAAAAATCATAATTTTATAACTTTAAAAATTATACCGTTTAATTATTTAAAATGGGTCAATTCCAAAAATATAGTATATTTTCAAAAATCACTTTTAAAATCATTTTTAAATTCCAAAATCTGGGTCCAATGATGCTACACACCAAATAGTCAATCACGACAACAACGATATCATATATCGTATATGATAATCAACGAATATCAAAATATCCATAATCAAATAAATACTGTTGAGGAATCCAGTTGGATCCCTCCAACCTGTTTTCCTGCATCCAAAAACATTAGCACAATACCAATTTCGCTCCAGTACGAAATTATCGCGGTATATGTTCTTATTAAATATTATCCGCTTAATAACGGCGCAATAGGGTCTCATCCGCTAAACAAATAAATGCGGGAAATCAATAACTGCAATATATACATATGCCAATATATATATATTGATATTATATATAATACCAATTTCACTGTTTATGAAATATTCGCGGTATATGTTTTTAATAAATAACATCCGCTTACTAACGGCGCATAATGTCTATTTTAACAAACAATAGATATCAATCATCATTCAAACATGCATTCAAATATTTTAAATCTAACTATTTAAAATAAAATCGAAACTGATTCGATTGAGTGAGAAGTTCTCACCTTGATTTTAAATTCCATTTTAGCGATTTATTTCGAATAAAATTAAACGGACGTTTAATTTTAACCAAAATTCTCACTAACTCCAAACGACTCCAATCCAATTTCATCGCGTAGTGCTCGTCCATACGATTCCAACGCAACTGAGTTTGCATTTTTTCGACCTCGTATGAAAAAGATATGATTTTTACAAGATTGTACACGATTTTTATAAACTAATTACAACTTTAATTATAAAATTTATAACCTAACTCAAACATAGGCCGCACGATCTCCAGATCCAAATCACAACCGCACGTCTCTACCCCCCTCTTCTTCGTTTACGTGACATTACAGTACACCGAACCCAACTCCAATCATTTTTAGGGTTTTATATTTCGATCACCTCGCTCAACTAAACTCCATCACGTCGCCACCACGTCGAAGCTCGCACCTGACTCCACCTCCACCCTCAGACCGCACCCACTCGGCCACCCTATTTGCGCGCGAATCGAGGCCGACTTCATGACAAACGCGGGCAATTCTCTCACAAGTCACAACTCCATTCGTGATCTCTACCGTTCAGATTGTAGCTCTCGATGTACTCTTCATTTTGTTAGGTGAAAGATTTTGCAACCGATGCATGGATTTGGAGATTTGGAGGGAGCAAGGTGGGAAAATTCTGGCCGTTTATAATAGGGTGGCGGCTGCAGTTGAAACTAGGGTTTTGTATATATTTTTTTTTTAATTTGTGTGAGGGCTATTTATAGAGAAAACCGAAACACTATTCATCCGGGAATTCCGAACTCCGATTTACGCGCCGAAACCAGCGTTTCTAGGGTTTACCCCGCGTTCCGGACACAATGGAACAGGTTTCGAAAGCTAATTCGGACATCTGTGCGAGTTATGGCTGTAAACGCTCAATTTGAATTAAACCGATTTAAGTCGATTTCTAGGCGTTTTAATTTGTAACGGACAAACGGTAAATCCAATTGACTTGAAATTTGAAACCTTACAATAATATCACATTACGGATCCGATGAAACTGGTTTCGTCGAAATCCGAGACTTTTTGAAAAATGGCTATTTTGACTCGCCAAATTTAAATTAAAAATAATTCGATGCGTTTCGAGCTGCCACGATCAAACGATAACTCCGATTGACACGAAATTTGAAATCCGGTAATAACTAACTATTACGGATCCAATGGAACTGGTTTCATTCAATTCTGAGACTGTTCAAAAATTGACTATTTTTACTAGTCGATTTTAATATTAAAATATTCAATTTTTACAAATAAACTTTTAATTCGATTTTAAAAGTTCTAAAATATCCTTCTAACTTCAATATGATAAAATAAAATTTTACAAATTATTTTCAATCATATGTAACTCAATTTTCAATTATTTCCATAATTTAACGTATTAAATTATCGATTTAATTATTCAATTAAATCCAAAAATTCAAATAAAAATTTATTCGACTTATAAATTCACTCATTAATATTTAAAATAAATTAAATATTCAAATTTTAATTTCTAAAAATTCTGGGTCGTTACAATCTTCCCCCCTTAAAAGAATTTCGTCCTCGAAATTATTAAGTAAGAAAAATTACAGAATCTATTAATTTTCCAAAAATTCATAGTTAAACTTCTTACAATACTTACTAAGTTTTCAAAATCATTCTTAGTTATCTTTTCAAAAACAACTACTATTGTTTAACTTTCAATTCCAAAATCAAAGTTTAAGTTTTCAAAATTTTCCAATTTTCTCAAATTTTTTCTAACGCCTTAAATTTTCGGAAAAATTCGCCATAGTCTCCTTTGCGCGGCTCGATCCGAAAAAAAATGACAGTATATATATCACAAATATACATCTCATCAAGTAATGAGGCATCCCGAAGGGAAAAAAAAGTAAAAGTACGATATTTAATCCGAGATATGTACCTTATATTTTATTAGCAAGCATATACGGCTAATATAGCGCGAAAGCGAGCTCCAAATGCGAAGCAAACGCGATCCGCACCTACTAATTACTCAACAAACAACATGAGAATCATGCATATAGATAATAATATCGATATACAACATATGGCAACATAATAACTATATATACTAACATAGCAAATGTATGAAAAGCAATATATTCAACCATCAACCAACTAGCATTCAACAAATTCATAATCAATATATATTCATTTATATTCTCATTAATATTCAATGAATTGGGTTTTCAATTTAATCACCTTTGATTCATATACAGTGGATGATCTTTCTAACATTCATTTTCAATTAGTTTATATTCACTAATTCATATTCAAGTTGGTTCACTTCCAAATCAAATTCAATTCCATTTCAAATTTATTTACTTTCATTTACACTTAATGAATTTTATACAATCATCTAACAACCATATATCAATCAATGTATATTTATTAATTTCAACCAAATTACTTTACTTATCAATTGGTTTAATTAATTGATTTTTTTATTCAACTATTCAACTTTCAATAACATTACATTTTAATGAATTAACTCTTATATCCATTATTTCATATCAACTTTATTCACATTTAATTGATTATCATTCAATCCATTCATTCAATTCATATTCAATTACTAAAGTTGAATTTCATTTCATAACTCAAGTTCACATTCATTTTTTTTTTTACAATTCATATTCATAAATGTATTCATATAGTTTCACTTCTTATATATATAAGTTTATTTCACAATTGTAAATCACTTTAATTATAATTTAATTCTTATAGTTCATTTTACTTATACAATTATTCTTTTATTTAGATTATTCAAACATCTAAACAATCAAATTATATATACTTTAATAATTTTGAAAATTTATTTCCTTTATATATAAAAATATACTCAAGGTAAAATTATTTCATTTACCCAATTTTAAAACAATATTGTGTCGAATTGTTCTGTACAAGTGTTTAGAGATCCCTATCAACAACGTTAATTACTCGTATTAACCAGAATCTATATACCACTCAACAAACCAATCATCACAATATAAAACAATTTTATATTCACTAACAAATACGCTCTCATAGCTATTATTACACTCAAACTCAATCTAGAGCATTACTGACTCTATCTCTAATGAGAAATACCCAACAGAACCATGGTTGTCGCTTAACCATAAGCTCTGATACCAAATGTAACGCTTCGATTTTTCGTTGCCGAAAAACCGAATAGTTATGGGTTTAAGAAAAATTTAGGAAAAGAAAAGAAGAAGAAAGAAGAATTTAGAGAGGGAAAAGAAGACAGAAAATTTTAGATAGAAGAAAAAGAGAATAGAGGAAAAAGAAAAACAGAAGAAAATAGGACGGAATAGAAAACAACAGAACAATAACAGAATCTTACAATTCGTAGCGGAACAACATATAATAATAAATGAATAATCTTTAAACAAAGAACTATATCAGTTATTACATTACATCACATTTCATTACATCATATCATCAGAGTATACAGCAACAACAACAAATAGTGCAGCGGAAAAAGAAATACTATATAAACTAGTAATACGCCATGCCATCCAGCTTGCCTCCAGCAATTCCTGAATATCCAGAATATCCTGATAAACCTTAACTCTTGACTACCCATGTGGAAATTGGTGGGCACCCAGAGTTTAGGAAGGAAAACAATAAACTCCAAGTCAGTCATGTGACTGGTGTGAGAACTCAAAACAGTTTATTTATCTTTAAAATCAAAATAGAGGAATATTTTTAAATTCAATTCGCAATGCTTTTAAAAATAAGACTACCATAAGGCCTCCCGCACACACACACAATGCAAACGCAGAATCGGAGGAGATTTCTCCTTATGATAGTCAAAGATGCTTGATACGCATTTAAAATAACATTTGATATTATTATTAGTGCATAGTGTAGGAAAAATTCATTTCGAAAGTAGAATATAAATCTTAGCCAACATACGACCATTATCGTATACCTACTATAGCTACCATCCAAACAGTGGTGACCACCATAAGTGAATGGCAGGTTCTACAACTAATACCGTACAAGTTTCGTATTGGGAATTGGATTTCCAACAAATGGTCAGGCCAAGGAACTTCCCATTGCCACATGAGAATGCCTCTGGAAAGACATCCCCGAGAACCAAACCGGAACTCTGCCAACACAAGGCCGGGTTACCCCTAACTGGGTAACTACTGACACGAGCACGCCATTCCCCGATCGTAAACGACCTTTCTCACGGGATCCCGAAAACCAACAACCACAAAGTAATAAATTCGTAGTAACCACATAGGTTAAATATCTGGGCTCCATACCATGATACCACCTCTATCCAGAAGGAAACGTACATACCCTAAAGGGTGCTACCCCTCATAACCTTGCCGCATCTTTCCTGTTTTGACCATTTCCGGGGTGTGAGGCTCGACGAAGTCACGTCCACAAAAACATACTTTATACAAAAGCCATGCTTTGGGTCAACAAATGATCAACACAATGATCACTAAGATAGACGATCAAATAAACGATCCTATCACAATAATCAACACAATGATCATTTCAGCAACACTCAGCATGTCACATTACCAAATTGGGAATATATCGCTGATAACATTCAACTACATAACCTCTGAGCTCGTACGTCTCAGAGAAGGGTGTTAAGCTAAAAGAATAAATTCTTCGCCACCAACAGAAATATATTTGAGAGAAATCGGCTTTATGTCTCAACTTGTAATGTCAGACACACAATCCATACAAGTCTGTTCCGGGCTCGAACAAAACCGAAGGCACTTACAAAGAAGTCCTTGCAATCCGGGTATTCACAATCCCGATCGAATTTCCCATCACTTAAGGAATCTCTATACCAGGAGCTACCCAGTGCAGAGACAATCGATAGGTCATCCTATCGCTTTCGCAAAAACTCGGTCTTCAACACCGATCTTCAAATGCAATTTACAACGACGTATCACATATTCGGAATGGGTTATACGACCCCATGGTCCTTTCCCGGTTAACCCGAATAGTGAGCGCTTATTCAAAAATAAGTGTAGCATTCACATTCAAACAAATCACATCAATTACCCATTCAAAGGGAAATATTGGTAGTCGGTTATTGAACTATCACTGGATATGCACACATCACCAGATTCCAAATAATTTTCCAAATTATTTATTTTCCAAAATATCTTTACAAGATATATAATTTCACACTTCAAAAATAAATCAATATTTATTTTTAAACCAATTCCACTTTCTTTATAAATTCCTTAGTGAATTTATAATTCCAAAATATCAATGAATATTCGATTTCGATTATTCATTTCAATTTATCTTCAAAAAAGATAAATTCTCTATACGTTTCATTTCACATTGGAAAAACATTTCCATACTTATTTATTCATAAGTAATTCACAAATTCTATTTATTTTCAACACTTGGAAAATATTCAATATACTTAAATCGAAATTAAGTATATATTTCATTCTTTAAGGAAATCATTCTCTTAAACATATTTGTTTGGGCCAAAACGAATGTTACGTAAAACATCGTTACGACAACCCAAAATCACTAGTATAGGGATTCGAAATTAAAATAGATATATAAATCCCAATACTATACAAAACATTTCCTTTCGGAAATCATTTACTATAACAACAGAGTTATAGTCCACCATTCCCTTTTATTTCTCGAAACATCTATTTCAACAATAAATGTTGAAATCTATGGTTTCGAATCTCAACATGTTTAAAAACATCGTTAGATCGTTTTAATTCTATTTAAAACATCACATCTAAACATTTTCTTTAACGTATTATTCACTATTCGAAAACGTGAATATACTTCATTAACAAATTACATCAATTCTATGCATTTTATTTCAAAGGATTATTCACTGTCTAAAACGTGAATATAACTCCATTTATAAGTCATAACAATTAACTTATCAAAATAAGTTGTTTGCGGATTTATAAAACAACGTTTATAAATTCCATTTCTATTTATTTATAAAAACTTCTTTTTTTTATAAATTCTTTTATTAACCTATTCCAGTTTATAACTCAATTATAAACTAAAAGTTCATATTATAAGTTAAGTGCTTATAATCTATTTGTTTGCAAAAATCGTTCCTTTGAACTTCATAATTATAAATCTTATAACCTATAAGATTCAATTATTCACCCAAATCTATTCCTCAATTAACTTCACCAATTTATAAATCTTACTATTTATAAATTTTATTTATAACTTCACAGTTTATAATTCTATAAATTTCATTTATTTATGAAATTCATTTTGACTTCATTCAAACACTTATAAGAACTCGTTTTATAATGTCTATATTTCAATTTATAAATATCCATTTATAAATCACTTAATATAAATCAATTTATATTACTCTTTAAAACGCCTTTAATCTCCTTTATAATTTCACCATTCTCTTGATTTATAAAATAATTAAATTTTATGAATCCTATATTTAAACTTTTCACAATAAATTCAAAAATCCCAGTTTAAACTATTTTATACATCATTAACCCGTATTTTCAAAAATCAATCTTTTAACTATATTTCACAAAAACCATAATTTTATAACTTTAAAAATTATACCGTTTAATTATTTAAAATGGGTCAATTCCAAAAATATAGTATATTTTCAAAAATCACTTTTAAAATCATTTTTAAATTCCAAAATCTGGGTCCAATGATGCTACACACCAAATAGTCAATCACGACAACAACGATATCATATATCGTATATGATAATCAACGAATATCAAAATATCCATAATCAAATAAATACTGTTGAGGAATCCAGTTGGATCCCTCCAACCTGTTTTCCTGCATCCAAAAACATTAGCACAATACCAATTTCGCTCCAGTACGAAATTATCGCGGTATATGTTCTTATTAAATATTATCCGCTTAATAACGATGCAATAGGGTCTCATCCGCTAAACAAATAAATGCGGGAAATCAATAACTGCAATATATACATATGCCAATATATATATATTGATATTATATATAATACCAATTTCACTGTTTATGAAATATTCGCGGTATATGTTTTTAATAAATAACATCCGCTTACTAATGGCGCATAATGTCTATTTTAACAAACAATAGATATCAATCATCATTCAAACATGCATTCAATTATTTTAAATCTAACTATTTAAAATAAAATCGAAACTGATTCGATTGAGTGAGAAGTTCTCACCTTGATTTTAAATTCCGTTTTAGCGATTTATTTCGAATAAAATTAAACGGACGTTTAATTTTACCCAAAATTCTCACTAACTCCAAACGACTCCAATCCAATTTCATCGCGTAGTGCTCGTCCATACGATTCCAACGCAACTGAGTTTGCATTTTTTCGACCTCGTATGAAAAAGATATGATTTTTATAAGAATGTACACGATTTTTATAGACTAATTACAACTTTAATTATAAAATTTATAACCTAACTCAAACATAGGCCGCACGATCTCCAGATCCAAATCACAACCGCACGTCTCTACCCCCCCTCTTCTTCGTTTACGCGACATTACAGTACACCGAACCCAACTCCAATCATTTTTAGGGTTTTATATTTCGATCACCTCGCTCAACTAAACTCCATCACGTCGCCACCACGTCGAAGCTCGCACCTGACTCCACCTCCACCCTCAGACCGCACCCACTCGGCCACCCTATTTGCGTGTGAATCGAGGCCGACTTCATGACAAACGCGGGCAATTTTCTCACAAATCACAACTCCATTCGCGATCTCCACCGTTCAGATTGTAGCTCTCGATGTACTCTTCATTTTGTTAGTTGAAAGATTTTGCAATCGATGCATGGATTTGGAGATTTGGAGGAAGCAAGGTGGGAAAATTCTGGCCGTTTATAATAGTGTGGCGGCTGCAGTTGAAACTAGGGTTTTGTATATTTTTTTTTTAATTTGTGTGAGGGCTATTTATAGAGAAAACCGAAACACTATTCATCCGGGAATTCCGAACTCCGATTTACGCGCCGAAACCAGCATTTCTAGGGTTTACCCCGCGTTCCGGACACAATGGAACAGGTTTCGAAAGCTAATTCGGACATCTGTGCGAGTTATGGCTCTAAACGCTCAATTTGAATTAAACCGATTTAAGTCGATTTCTAGGCGTTTTAATTTGTAACGGACAAACGGTAAATCCAATTGACTTGAAATTTGAAACCTTACAATAATATCACATTACGGATCCGATGAAACTGGTTTCGTCGAAATCCGAGACTTTTTGAAAAATGGCTATTTTGACTCGCCAAATTTAAATTAAAAATAATTCGATGCGTTTCGAGCTGCCACGATCAAACGATAACTCCGATTGACACGAAATTTGAAATCCGGTAATAACTAACTATTACGGATCCAATGGAACTGGTTTCGTTCAATTCTGAGACTGTTCAAAAATTGACTATTTTTACTAGTCGATTTTAATATTAAAATATTCAATTTTTACAAATAAACTTTTAATTCGATTTTAAAAGTTCTAAAATATCCTTCTAACTTCAATATGATAAAATAAAATTTTACAAATTATTTTCAATCATATTTAACTCAATTTTCAATTATTTCCATAATTTAACGTATTAAATTATCGATTTAATTATTCAATTAAATCCAAAAATTCAAATAAAAATTTATTCGACTTATAAATTCACTCATTAATATTTAAAATAAATTAAATATTCAAATTTTAATTTCTAAAAATTCTGGGTCGTTACACCTTGTGTTGCAGGGGAGCGGGCGTACTCCTCGGTATGGTGATCTAGGCCCCGTAATGTGACAGGTGGTGCCCTAGTGCCTAGTCATTAGTTGGAAATCCATTCTCCCTACGAGCCTTGTATGAGTTTTGTTTGTATTACCCACTCTGTGTCTAGTAGCTGGAATTTATGAATGTAACAATTTCGGCTATTTTATAAGTATTTGTATATAGACCCTATTATAATATCAGAGGATTTCTATAAAAATGTTTTAGCTATCGTAAGGTAAAAACCCGACATGTTTATTTGTGGCTTGGTCTTACGAGATGCTTTTGTTTCCAAAGGATTTTGAAAACTTTAATAATCAATTGGGTGTGTTTTCTCACGCTGGTATTCCAGACTGACTCGGGTGTTATTTAACTATAATGCTCGGGTCAGACCGAGTATTATAGGATACAGGATATGTTGTTGTGGAGCTCAGGAGACGAGCTGGATGACGATACGTACATTCGTACTTGTTTATATTTATATATTCCGCTGTTTGAGTTATTGTGTATCTTGAGTTGTTGTGATCCATTGTATGAGATTGATGTTGAGATGTGATGGATGTACTCTGATGATGTAATATATAAACAGAAATATTTGATTTTGAGTAAAGATCATTTATTATCTATTATATTTTATTCCGCTGCGATGGTTAGATTCTGTTGTTGTTTTTTATTTTCTTCTTCTACCTCTTCTTCTTTAACCCAAATGGTTCGTATTTCTGTACAACTTGAGTTGATTGTTGTAGAATAGTGTTGACACAAGGGGTACGGATTTGCGGGTTGTTACAGTTGGATCCCACCCATCGTCTATTTAGATAGCCTGGTGCAATCAAGGAAATACCCTCCTCTAACAAACTTAAGCGGATTACTAGTGCTGGTATAGTCTTGCTAGCTGGAAAAGATTCGCCCATTGCGTGCAATTAAGGAGGTTATTTTGAAAGCTCCTATTGACTTAAGAGTATCCCTTCATCTCTATGCAAGCATATACTCTCCACGGGTCCTATTGGTTGGATATGTTTCTAGCATCCCAACCCAGTCTAATGATCTTAAGTCATATATTCTCTTTAATTATAACATACAATTTGTAATAAAATTCTGAGGCTACATATATACATATTTCATATTCATGTATATTTATTGTAATGACCCGAAATTTCGATGACTAAATTGGTTAAATTAATAAGATTTTCGTAATTAAATTTAGAAAGAAATAAAAAATTTATAATTTATATTGAAGTAAATGTTAAGAATGAAATATGGCAGTGGTAATTAAAAAAATTTATTAGTAATTTGAATAAAATTCTAATAAATGAAGTAGTGAAAGTGTTATACCTGGATATAAATTGAATATGAGAAAAAAAGGTAAGTATTGAATAAATTTATGAAATAACACATTGTTAACAGTAATTGGATGTAAATTAAGGAAATATGTTAATGCAAGTTGATAATTAACGAACTTGAATGAACATGCCAATTAAATAAAATAATTTAAACGTCATGACTTAGTTATAAATGGAATATAATAAAAATAAATGTAATTATTGTATTAATGTGTGAAATAATATGATAGATGGAAATTGTTTGTGAAGAATAAACATACAAGTATTATAAAGGGATAATGGTGACAAATGGTAGTTGTTACCAATTAATCTACCAATTACAAATAATGGTAATTAAATTTACTTTAATGATAATTAATATAATAGTGGAAAGTGTGAATGTAAATTTAATAAAAACATAAATTTATTTATAAGTTAGTAATTGATGTAATAAAAGTAGGAAACCAAGTAAATAAATTAATTGAGAATATAAATCATAATTAATGTACATATTTGGAAAATATAATAAAATGGAAATAGTATTTAGTACAAAGTAAAGATGGATATTTGGATATAGTAGTATAATGAAAGAAAAACAAATCATTCCATTGAAATCTAATTTATAATAAGTGTAATTATTATAGCAATTGGAATTAAATATTATGCAATTGAAATGAAGATGAAAATGGAAATATCGAAGTATGTAATGCAAGTGTATCATAAATAGTAATGGAATAAAATTAGTGTTATATATGGAAAAATAACCTGGGTTGATAGGTAACAAACTTTTAAATGCAATTAAAAGCAAATAGGTGACAATTAATATAGGTTGTTTATTTATTTAATGTGTTAAATAAACTTTGGTAATCAATTATAATAAATCTTAATTTAAGGTTTTGTTAATGTAAATTAAAGTAATAATCGAAAGTAATGTTAATTTTATTCATAATTGGAAAATTTGTTGAATTTTAAGAATGGGAATAAAGATTTATCAATTTATTAGGATTTGAACCATAATAATTGGAGTTATTGCAAATAAGTAAAATTAAATATTAATTATTACGTTAATTGAAATGAAGATGGAATGTGAGAATATTAATGTAATAGATTTTGAATCCAATGTTGATTTCATCCGTTTGATAATAATGAATTGAATAATAGAATGAAAAGTAAACTAAATAGAATTATTGGAAATTTAATTTATAATTTATAATTTAATGAAATTGAGGTTAATACTAAAATTGATAAATTAATAAACTCTAAATTGACATTTAAATTTGTTTAAATCATTGTATATGATTGGGAAATCAAAAATGATGAAATTTGTCGGTTAAAGAATTGAAATTGAAAATTTGATTTAATTAGTTAATTTATTAATTTAATTAATTAATGTAAAAATAGCCATTTTGGCCAGCGACTCGGATTTTGACGAAACCAGTTTCATCGGATCTGTAAGGGTGAATTATTGTTGGGTTTCAAGTTTCGTAACAATCGTACTTGTCATTTGATCGTACGGACTCGAAACGCCTTGAAATCAATGAAATTGAAATCAATTGAAATCAATTTGAAATAATTTAATTTTAGCATAACTTCTTCATACGATGGAATTTGGACCTGAAACCTGTTCCATTGATTTTTAAATATTTTAAAACATCTAGTTTGATATATGGGTCGACCCAATTTCGTTCCAGAGTCAGAACGGGCTTTTCGGGCCATTTTATCGTTCAGTGCGTATATCCAATCGATCTGATCTATTCTATTTTAGCTTTATCTATAAATAACCTGTTATAAACCCTAGCCTACCTTTATTTCTGATTTTCCTGTACGTACAATTCAACTATATCTACTCCTCAATGGCAGACAATCAATTCTAGATCCAATTGCAGTTCAAAATCAAATCAAAATTTCAAACTCCTCAAAAAAATTCAGAAAAATTATATATTGCATATCTCGACAATACGAATCTGCATCAAGCGTTCGTTTCCAGAATTGATGCCCGATTTAACGACAAATCGCGGTCAAAATTAAATTTGGGGTTTTGATTTCGTCGTCAATCGGCGAAATTGATTGAGGGGTTTCGTGGAGATGGTCACGTGGAGTCGATGGGTGGTGGTCTTGTGGCCTAGCTCGACCTGTGGCGGTGTTAATTGGTTTTTAGGGTTTTAAATCCTCAACGGCTTGGTGGTGGCGTACGCAAATTAAGGCAGTCGGAGGTTGGGTCGTGGTCGTGGGGAGATGCGGCTCGTCGTAGGCGAGGGAATAGGGGTGGTCGCGGGAAGTCAGGTGGCCGGAGTTGCTCATGATCGTTGGTCAAAGTTTGGGGCTGTGGGTTCGTGCATCTGGATGTGCGCATTTCCTGTAGTTGAGCGTGAGTGGAAGGAGGGTGCTGACGTGTTAGGTAGTTGTGTTGATTTTTTTTTTCTTTTTTTTTAATTTTATCGTTTAAAACTTCTAATGCGTATAACTTTTTCATACTTGATCCAATTCATGCGCGGTTTTCTCCGTTAGATTCATATTGGAATTCCGGACATTTTGGCGTAGGTTTGGACGGATTCTAAGATTGTTCAAATTTTGGGTTTAAATTGGATTTGAATTCAATTTAAATCCAAAAGGTGAGTGTTTTAACCCACTCACAACTTCTAAAATTTCTTATGTTTGTTAAAATTATTTTTGATGTGATTAGAAATTAATTTGTGACTGTTTGACATATTTTCAATCATCATCTCATTTAAATTAGATTTATTGGATTAAATTTTTAATTAAATTATTATTGCATATAAACTGCCAGTTAAATTGTTAATTAATTTATTTTGAATATAAACCGCCAGTAAATACCTGTTATTCATTATCTGTTATATATCGATGTTATTGTTTGAATTGGATGATGATTGTGATAAATGGTAGATGATTGATATTGGATAAATGGATGTTGTACTTTATATTGTTATAAACTGCAAGTTGTTGTTATGCATTTTATTTTTTGGGATTACGGTTTGAAATGATATAACCATATTTTTATTTTAAATTACGGATTGAAATGATAAATATCCGTATCACTTGACCATAGGGTAGAAAATTATATACACACACCGTAGTATATATATAAAATATTTTGAAAATAATTTCTATGGTTTGGAAAGAAATATACGGTTTAATAAATATTGATTTTTTATATTATAGAAATATTATTTTATATATAGTTAAATTTTTGAATTTAAGCTAGGTATGAATTTGTTAATAAAAACAAGTTTAATAATAGAGTTTGATTTTATAAAAATAAAATATGGTTAAGTATTTGAATTTTATTTTAATATAAAGGTTATAATGATTTAGATACATTATGGAAGATAAATTGGAAATTTATTCGAAATTAAATTTATTTAAGAATTTAACTCAAATAAGCTGATGTAAAATTTATTAAATTTGAATTTTTTTAAAGGTATGATTTACAGCTTGATTTTGGGTTAAGATGAATTAAATGAATATTTCAAGTATAAATAAATTGAAGGAAATATTTAGTTATTTGTAATTTAAGTTTTATTTAAATGATAATGGACTTATTATGCAAACATTTCAAAACTAAATAATAGAAAATTTAATTGTTGAATCGTAATTACCAACCTCAGTTTTGAAATTTGTTTAATACTTAAAGTTGAAATATATTGAAATCGAAATGGTTTATTTAAAACCGAAAGTGAGTTGAAAGTTATGAATTGATATTTAATTTAAAGTGAATAAAAATGGTGAAGTCGAGGAAATTATTTACTTTATAAAGTAATTTTAAATTCAAACTATTTTATTTTATATACTGTTTGAAAATCCAACCCATTTAAGTTTTGAAAGTTATGGTTTAGAAGCTATGAAATTCGAAGGGTTATATTTTGAAAAGTTATATTTCAAGGGTTTGGTTTCGAAATATTATAATTTTGAAAGTGTTATGATTTTGGAAAGGATATATTCAAAATAAACATGATTTTATATTGGTTTGGGTTTTATAAAAATGATATCATATTTATTGGTTTTTGAAAGGGAAATAATATCGTATTTATATGGTTTTGAAATGGATAGTATATTTTGGTTTTGAAGTATAATTATTTTGAAATGACCGCGGTGTTATAATAACATTTGTTTGTTGAAGAGACCGAGATCGGAAGTTGTCATACTCTCTGCCAACTTCGAAAACCACTCGAACAACCATGTACGCGGTGGAGATTTCAGAATGAAGTAGGATGGTGGCGGTGTTTCCTCTAAGGTATATACGTGGACCTGACTCCCGTGAGTTGGCATAAGGTGGCTAAAACAGGAGCAATTGACAGGCTAAGAAGGTAGCACCTTTTATCGGACACATCCCTTCGATATTATACTATAACTTTTGGATTGATTCGGTGGCCACTTTTGATTTTTGATTTGGGGGTGTGGCTCGAGGTGCGCGGTAGCTGTGCGCTACGCGTTACTACCGGCCCGGAAGCATAATTGTTATATCTACCCTGGCATTGCCTAGTTGTGCCGTGTCACCTACCCTATCGCGCCTTGTACGAGTTTGGTTTTCTCCCTTAGCCCATGTGGTATCCTCTGGTGGCTTCCTGATCAGGAGGGACCATGATATTAATGGACTACTGGGACTATTACGTGTTAAGGGCTATATGCGTAACCCCTTAATGCTATTAAAAAGTAAGTTTATTTTACTATAGACATTATTATAATAGCGAAATATTACTACATAGTAAATAGTTTAATGGATCCTTAGGAGATGTGAATCCCGAGCATCTCTTAAGTTATTGCACTCACGTTGACACTGGGTAGGAGATGTTAAATTCCGTAAACACCTCTGACATCGTTCCACTCATATTATTTATCGTTGATTTAACTTACATAAGATCTTTTAGTTCTGACTCGAGTGTTTTGTCTTTTCAATTCGCTCGGGTCAGCCTGAGCATTTCAGGTTTGAAGACCTTACTTCTGGTGGATGAAGACGAAGATTTTATTACTATGATTTATTATATTTTTCCACTGCATTCATCCTACTCCGCTACATTATTTATTATTCCTAGTATGTGTGACTATGATATGCATTGTATAAGTATAATCAAATGTTTTTGTAAAACCGCTTCACAAACTGTATATTTGATTATTATATTTTATTGTTCCGCTGCATGATTCTATTTTGTTCTTTTTTCTGCTTTTTCTTATGTACCCCATAACAATCCGACCTTCTGTGTGGTTTAAGTCTGACGTGTGTGGTTTATCGTCGATTTAAAACGTTCAAAAAAGCAGGACATTACATCTGGTATCAGAGCTTGGGTTTAGCGATAAATGTTAGCTTTGTGGGGTCTGACTCTTTATCAATAGTGTAGTCATACCCTATGATGAGTCGCTGAGTGTATATATATGAGAGAGCGTATTTGTTAGTGTTATAAAAAGGTTTTAGTATTGTGCTAATTTGTTCCGTTTTGTATGTATAAATTCTGGTTAGTGCATGGGATGTTATGACATCAATAGGGATGTCTAAACACTTAATAGGACAGACCGACACAATATTTGTTTTGAATATAGGTGAATGAAATAATTTTGCCTATTATATTTTCTATTATATAAATAAATTTTTTACAAAGGTTATATTTGGTTGAAATATATTGGTTGTTAGGTAGTGTAATCCATAAATATGAATAAAGTAGGATTTGAAAATAAAATAAATGGAATTGGAAATTTAGAACTTAAGTTCCGGGGTTTTCAAATTTTTTTTTGAATGATTTTGAAATATAATAATAATATTATTAGAAGTATTTTCAGATATAAATATTTTAATATAATTTGAAAGAATTATTTTAAAGAAACTCTAGAAAGAAATAAGTTATGTACTCCCCTCTCTGTCGTTGGAAAATAATTTCGGTGATGAGTGCACGCATCATCGACATTCATTTTCAAGTTTTGAAGTGGAAAGGCCACTGTAGTAATTTTACCGCAAATTTGTTTTGGTAAAAAAATATAAAATTTCAAATTGTTTAAATATAATTGGATATATAAGTTGTAAGTATATGCATTTATCTATTATTTTTAAATAATTTAGATAAAACCCGGTATTTAATTCTTAAGTTTCCGTCAATGAATAGTTTCGATTAGTGCAGTGAAATGAAATTCAACTAACAAATTGAAACCTCTAAAGGAAATAAGAGATTTAATGCTAAGTATAAATGGAATTAAAAAGAAAGTTGAAATTTGTAACTTATAAAACAAAAGATGTAATTATTGAACATTAAATTAAATTAAACGATGAGGTAAAACTTATATAAATTTCATTTGCATTCTTTAACATATATATAACTTACCAAAAGATTTTATGTTGTAATTAAATTAAATTCTTTTATAAATTGTAATTGAATAATTTAACAAAAGATGGGGTAAAACTTGTATAAATTAAATTCTTTTATAAATAAGGATTTGATGTTGTACTTGTTGTAAACATAAGTTGTAATTGAAATGTTACTGTAATAAAGGTAATAGGGAAAAATTATTGTAAGTATAAGATTTTAAATTTAAGTAAATAAATTAATATGCACAGAAATTGAATTAAACATTAATACTATAAATAAATGAAATTGAATAATTGCAAGTAAATTAAAAGGACAAATCATTATATGAAAGAAAAGAAATCAAACAACAAATAGTATGAAATAGCTTAATTTATTGTTTGGATTTGTTGTTTGTTTTGGTTTATGGTTGTTTGGGTTGGGATACTTTAAATTTGTCTAGATGTATGAATAATCTATTTAGTTTCATCTAAGACTGTTGAGTAAATGGTGCACTTAGTAGTTTATCTTTCATTCTGTACAATTTAAAGTTTTGAACCCGAACAACTATTTGTTTTGTTTGATATGAGTGGATAATTGATGTATGTTGATTTTATATGATGGTTGTATGCTTGTTGCAAGTGATGGTTGTTATATTAAGTTGTTTGTTATTGATTAAAACAACTTTAAATATTTCATTTGATATAATTATTAACTCCTTTTGGATTATATAAGTGAAATTCAGGTTATGGAAGCACTTGCTACTGCATTTGGTTTCATGATAATAGGCGTTATTTGGCCGACAAATAGGTACGTTCTCGGATTATGGTTTATAGCGTTATTATATTGTTTTCTCGTGTTGGGATATATTATTTTGGAAATTATATGTGATATTTTGTTATATTTGACATTATATTTTCTCCTGAGCCTCTCCGTACAAAGGAGACTCTGCTGAAGTTTTCTATAAATTTTGGACTTCGAAAATATTTTGAAAAATATTTCCCAAACTCTATTAATTTGAGTATAAAAGATTTAATGGTTATAAATTGGTATATTTTATTTAAATCAATTAATTTTGTAAATTTAATTGTTTATAAATTTAATATTTTAAGTAAGATTTATTGATTTCTTAATTCATCTTTTCCCTTCTTCTTCCTTTTTGGGGATGAAAAGTTTTGAGTGGGGGAGAGTGTAACGACCTGTAAATTTCGATGATTAAATTGGTTAAATTAATAAGATTTTCGTAATTAAATTTAGAAAGAAATAATTTTTTTATAATTTATATTGAAGTAAATGTTAAGAATGAAATATAGCAATGGTAATTAAAAGTAATTATTAGTAATTTGAATAAAATTCTAATAAATGAAGTAGTGAAAGTGTTATACCTGGATATAAATTGAATATGAGAAAATAAAGGTAAGTATTGAATTAATTTATGAAATAACACATTGTTAACCGTAATTGGATGTAAATTAAGGAAATATGTTAATGCAAGTTGATAATTAATGAACTTGAATGAACATGCCAATTAAATAAAATAATTTAAATGTTATGACTTAGTTATATATGGAATATAATAAAAACAAATGTAATTATTGTGTTAATGTGTGAAATAATATGATAGATGGAAATTGTTTGTGAAGAATAAACATCAAGTATTATAAAGGGATAATGGTGACAAATGGTAGTTGTTACCAGTTAATTTACCAATTACAAATAAGGGTAGTTAAATGTAACTTTAATGATAATTAATATAATAGCGGAAAGTGTGAATGTAAATTTAATAGAAACGTAAATTTGTTTATAAGGTAGTAATTGATGTAGTAAAAGTAGGAAACCAAGTAAATAAATTAATTGAGAATATAAATCGTCACTAATATACATATTTGGCAAATTTAATAAAATGGAAATAGTAGTTAATACAAAGGAAAGATGGATATTTGGATATAGTAGTGTAATGAAAGACAAACAAATCATTCCATTGAAATATAATTTATAATAAGTGTAATTATTGTAGCAATTGGAATTAAATATTACGCAATTGAAATAAAGATGAAAATGGAAATATTGAAGTATGTAATGCAAGGATATCATAAATAGTAATGGAGTAAAATTAGTGTTATATATGGAATAATAAGCTTGGTTGATAGGTAACAAACTTTTAAATGCAATTAAAAGCAAATAGGTGACAATTAATATAGGTTGTTTATTTATTTAATGTGTTAAATAAACTTTGGTAATCAACTACAATAAATCTTAATTTAACATTTGGTTAATGTAAATTAAAGTAATAATCGGAAGCAATGTTAATTTTATTCATAATTGGACAATTTGTTGAATTTCAAGAATGGGAATAAAGATTTATCAATTTATTGGGATTTGAACCATAATAACTGGAGTTATTGCAAATAAGTAGAATTAAACATTAAATATTACGTTAGTTGAAATGAAGATGGACTGTGAGAATATTAATGTAATAGATTTTGAATCCAATGTTAATTTCATCCGTTTAATAATAATGAATTGAATAATAGAATGAAAAGTAAATTAAATCGAATTATTGGAAATTTAATTTATAATTTTGAATTTAATAAATTGAGGTTAATACGGAAATTAAATTAATCAACTCTAAATTGACATTTAAATTTGTTTAAATCATTGTAAATGATTGGGAAATCAAAAAGGATGAAATTTGTCAATTAAAGAATTGAAATTGAAAATTTGATTTAATTAGCTAATTTATTAATTTAATTAATTAATGTAAAAATAGCATTTTGGCCACTGACTCGAATTTTGACGAAACCAGTTTCATCGGATCTGTAACGGTGAATTATTATAGGGTTTCAAGTTTCGTAACGATCGGACTTGTCGTTTGATCGTACGGACTCGAAACGCCTAGAAATCGATGAAAATTGAAATCAAATTGAAATAATTTGATTTTAGCGTAACTTCTTCATATAATGGAATTTGGACCTGAAACCTGTTCCGTTGATTTTTAAATATATTAAAACATCTATTTTGATATATGGGTTGACCCAATTTCGTTCCAGAGTCAGAACGGGCTTTTCGGGCCATTTTATCGTTCAACGTGTATATCCAATCGATCTGATCCATTCTATTTCAGCTTTGTCTATAAATACCCTGTTACAAACCCTAGCCTACCTCCATTTCTCATTTTTCAGTACGTACAATTCAACTATAACTACTCCTCAATGGCAGACAATAATTCTAGATCCAATTGCAGTTCAAAATCAAATCAAAATTTCAAACTCCTCAAAAAAATTCAGAAAAATTATATATTGCATATCTCGACAATACGAATCTACGTCAAGTGTTCATTTTCAGAATTCATGCCCAATTTAACGGCAAATCGCGGTCAAAATTAAATTTGGGGTTTTGATTTCGTCGTCAATCGGCGAAATTGATCGTGGGGTTTCGTGGAGATGGTTGCGTGGAGTCGATGGGTGTTGGTCTTGTGGCCTAGCTCGACCTGTGGCGGCGTTAATTGGCGTTTTACGGTTTGAAACCCTCAACGGCTTGGTGGTGGCGCATGCAAATTAAGGCAGTCGGAGGTTGGGTCGTGGCTATGGGGAGATGCGGCTCGTCCTAGGCGAGTGAATAGGGGTGGTTGCGGGAAGTCAGGTGGCCAGAGTTGCTCGTGATCGATGGTCATAGTTTGGGGCTGTGGGTTCATGTGTCTGGATGTGCACGTTTCCTGTAGTTGAGCGTGAGTGGAAGGAGGGTGCTAACGTGTTAGGTAGTTGTGTTGTGTTGATTTTTTTATCTATTTTCTTTATTTTAATTTTATCGTTTAAAACTTCTAATGCATATAACTTTTGCATACGTAATCCAATTCACGCGCGGTTTTCTCAGCTTGGTTCGAATTGGAATTCCGGATATTTTGGCGCTAATTAGGCCATATTTTGAGACTGTTCAAATTTTGGTTTAAATTGGATTTAAATTCAATTTAAATTCAAAAGGTGAGAGTTTTAACCCACTCACAACTTCTAAAATTTCTTATGTTTGTTAAAATTATTTTTGATGTGATTAGAAATTAATTTGTGACTGTTTGACATATTTTCAATCATCATCTCATTTAAATTAGATTTATTGGATTAAATTTTTAATTAAATTATTATTGCATATAAACTGCCAGTTAAATTGTTAATTAATTTATTTTGAATATAAACCGCCAGTAAATACCTGTTATTCATTATCTGTTATATATCGATGTTATTGTTTGAATTGGATGATGATTGTGATAAATGGTAGATGATTGATATTGGATAAATGGATGTTGTACTTTATATTATTATAAACTGCAAGTTGTTGTTATGCATTTTATTTTTTGGGATTACGGTTTGAAATGATATAACCATATTTTTTTTAAATTATGGATTGAAATGATAAATATCTGTATCACTTGACCATAGGGTAGAAAATTATATATAGACACCGTAGTATATATATAAAATATTTTGAAAATAATTTCCATGGTTGGAAAGAAATATACGGTTTAATAAATTTTGATTTTTGATACTATAGAAATATTATGTATATATAGTTAAATTTTTGAATTTAAGCTAGGTATGAATTTGTTAATAAAAACAAGTTTAATAATAGAGTTTGATTTTATTAAAATAAAATATGGTTAAGTATTGAATTTTATTTTAACATAGAGGTTATAATGATTTAAATACAATATGGAAGATAAATTGGAAATTTATTTGAAATTAAATTTATTTAAGAATTTAACTCAAATAAGCTGATGTAAAATTTATTAAATATGAAATTTTTAAAGGTATGATTCACAGCTTGATTTTGGGTTAAGATGAATTAAATGAATATTTCATGTATGAAAAATTGAAGGAAATATTTAGTTATTTGTAATTTGAGTTTTACTTAAATGATAATGGACTTATTATGCAAACATTTCAAAACTAAATAATAGAAAATTTAATTGTTGAATCGTAATTACCAATCTTAGTTTTTAAATTTGTTTAATACTTAAAGTTGAAATATATTGAAATCGAAATGGTTTATTTAAAACCAAATGTGAGTTGAAAGTTATGAATTGAGATTTAATTTAAAGTGAATAAAAATGATGAAGTCGAGGAAATTATTTACTTTATAAAGTAATTTTAAATTCAAACTATTTTATTTTATATACTGTTTGAATATCCAAACCATTTAAGTTTTGAAAGTTATGGTTTAAAAGCTATGAAATTCGAAGGGTTATGTTTTGAAAGGTTATATTTCAAGCGTTTGTTTTCTATATATTATAATTTTGAAAGTGTTATGATATTGGAAAGGATATATTCGAAATAAAAATGATATTATATTGATTTGGGTTTTATAAAAATGGTATCATATTTATTGGTTTTTGAAAGGGTGATAATATCGTATTTATATGGTTTTGAAATGGATAGTATATTTTGGTTTTGAAGTATAATTATTTTGAAATGACTGCGGTGTTATAATAACGTTTGGTTGTTGAAGAGACCGGGATCTGAAGTTGTCATACTCTCTGCCAACTCCGAAAACCACTTTAACAACCGTGTACGCGGTGGAGATTCCAGAATGAAGTAGGATGGTGGCGGCGTTTCCTCTAAGGTATATACGTGGACCCGACTCCCGTGAGTTGGCGTAAGGTGGCCAAAACAGGTGTGATTGATGGGCTAAGAAGGTAGCACCTTTTATCGGACACATCCCTTCGATACTGTACTATGACTTTTGGATTGATTTGGTGGCCACTTTTGAATTTTGATTTGGGGGTGTGGCTCGAGGTGGGCGGTAGCTGCGCGCTACGCGTAACCACCGATCCGGAAGCGTAATTGGTATATCTACCTTGGCATTGCCTAGTTTGCCGTGTCACCTTACTCTATCGCACCTTGTACGAGTTTGGTTTTCTCCCGTAGCCCGTGTGGTATCCTCTGGTGGCTTCCTGATCAGGAGGGACCATGATATTGGATGGACTATTGGACTATTACGTGTTAAGGGCTATATGGGTAACCCCTTAATGCTATTGAAAAGTAAGTTTATTTTACTATAGAAATTATTATAATAGCAAAATATTTCTACATAGTAAATAGTTTAACGGATCCTTAGGAGATGTGAATCCCGAGCATCTCTTAAGTTATTGCACTCACGTTGACACTAGATAGGAGATGTCAAATACCGTAAACATCTCTGATGCCGTTCCACTCATATTATTTACCGTTAATTTAACTTACATAAGATCTTTTAGTTCTGAATCGAGTGTTTTGTATTTTCAATTCGCTCGGGTCAGCATGAGAATTTCAGGTTTGAAGACCTTACTTCTGGAGGACGAAGACGAAGATTTTATTATTATTATTTATTATATTTTTCCACTGCATTCATACTGTTCCGCTGCATTATTTATTATTCGCTGGTGTGTGTGACTCTGATATGCATTGTATAAGTTTAATCAAATGTTTTTGTAAAACAGCTTCATGAACTGTATATTTGATTATTATATTTTATCGTTCCATTGCAAGATTCTATTTTGTTCTTTTTCTTTCTCTGCTTTTTCTTTTGTACCCCATAACAATTCGACCTTCTGTAAGGTTTAAGTCTGACGTGTATGGTTAGTCGTCGATTTAAAACGTACAAAAAGGCGAGACGTTACATTTATTCTACTTACATTTTCTTTACCACCTCTACATCTTTTATGTTTGACATTATGTCTTCATTTTACTATGCATTTAACATTTCAATTATCAAACTCATTTACCACTTCTCATTTTGTATCTAGCGTTGCTACTACATTCATTAATTCAACTTTGATTTCTATTTCATTTCATTTCATTATTGGAGTCAATCCAAACATTGTTCAATTTATTTATTTTAAGAAAATTAATCCATTTAATTCGATTATCAGACTCAATCCAAATATCAATTTCATTTCCCAGCTACTTTTTTCTTGCCTATCTCTCAAACTTCAATTTTCAATGGTTTTCACTTTACTAACTTTTTAGTTTCATTCCTATTTAAATATTCACCTTTGGGATTTGCTACATTTTAATAAACTAGAATCTAAACTTTAACAATTAGCCGTTACACAGTAAATTTCCATATTTTTTCACAAAGAGGTGGTTTGTGCGATATTTGTAATTACGGTGAGTTCACTTTTATTTATTGAAATAGAAATTATAAAATATAGTAACAGTCTTTATTTTGTACATCTCTTTCTTTTATAGACATATATTTATTCCTTATCATTTCGAGCATCTCATTTTTGCTAAATTTAAACCCGACATTATATGGAAATCCACTTACAATAATATACATTCCAATGAACTAAAATATCATTAAAATCCCAAAATTCCAATTAACTTCGTTTTTCCAGTCTCAACCACTAATACAAATAAAGTGAAATCTTAATTCATTGTGTTTTAGTTAACTAATTCGACGTAGAATTGATAATTAAAATTATTTCACAATAACAGAATTAAATTAATCATTATGCTTCTGTAATTATCAGTACAAACATATAGGCAAGTTTACCATCTTCAACATTTCATACATGTGAATTTATTTGTAACGACCCATATTTTACGTATCGACAAATCGTAAAATAGTTGCATTAGGTCGTTGATGTTGTTAACTCGTTTAGAGTATGAGTCGACCAAAGCTTAAGTCGTTTGGAGTTTGAGTCGTGTAGTGCTTAGGACGGTGGAGCGACCTATAGAAGTTGGCGACTTAAGGGTTTAGGCGACTTAAGAGGTTAGGTCGAATGGGAGTTAGGTCGTGTAAAAGTTAACTCGTGTGGTGCTTAAGTCGTGGGTAGCTTAGGTCAGGTATTTCTTAAGTCGTGGACGAGTTAAGGAATGGAGCGACCTATAGGTTTGAACGAGTTAGTGTGTTAGTGTTAGAACGAGTTAACGGTTTAGTGGATTGGGTGACTCATAGAATTGGACGACCTAAGAGAGTGACCGACCTAATGGGATAAGTGGGTGAGTGGTGGTTGACGACTTAAGGATTCGAGCGACCTAATAGAAGTCAGCGACTTAGTGGTGAGCGACCTATATTAGACAGCAGTGTATAGATAGGTCGCGAGCGACTTAGTGATTAGGTCGCATAAGTGTAAGGTCATGTGACCCTGTGTTTAGTTAAGTCGTGTGGTCTGGGTTTGGTTACGTCGCGGCATTTGCTAAGTCGCATATCAGTTAGGTCGTAGGTCATGTATATCAGTTAGGTCGTTGAGGCGGCTATGTTGCTAATCCGTTAGGCCGGCTTTGTAGTTGAGCCGCTAAGCCGGGTAAGGGCTAAGGGGTTAGGTCATTGTGTCGTGTGGGGGCATAAGTCGTAAGTCGTTGGGCTTTTAGGTCGTGGACGACTCATGGGGGCGGCGACCTAAGGATTTCCAGCCTATAAATAGAGGGGGTTTGGTTCACTTTTTGGCACCGGATTTTGAAGCGATGAAGTGCTGCTATTTTGAGAGCTCGACTACAACACTTCTTCACTTCTTTTCTCCACTCTAATCTAGTGATTCCTTCCATCTAGATTGAAGATCAAATCAAAGATCCAAGAGCCAAAGTTGAAGATCTTCATCCATTCGAGAGAGATTTCATCGTTTGAGGCGGAATCTTGTCGGATCAAGCTTGGTTCTTCGCTGTCCAGATCTGAAGTTGGTAGCTTTTGAGGTGTTTAGGTGATTTGATGAGTGGTGGTTATCTCTCACACGGACCCAAAGGAGTATATTGGATCGGTGGTTTGTTTATGTGTTAAAGAAAGTGATTTCGTGCATTTTTCTTAAGTCTGCATGTAGATCTATTGTTCATGATGATTTGACATCTATTTTACTACATGTTCACTTATGCAAGTTACTCATCAAGTTGTAGAGATATTGTTCATAATTCATGCTTGTTAGAATGCATGTTAGATTTGGACTCTTTATTTACGAAATTTCCATTATTGTTGTAATTGTTTATTTAGATCTTGTTTGAATGATTGGTTACTTGGATTAATGTTTGATTTGATGGATTAGTTGATTGATAACTTGATTTGGACAAGTTGGTCGAAGATGATTCAAAAGCTAAGTGGAAAGGCTCTTGAATAAGGAAAGCTGCTTGTGGCATATGAAGCGGATGTTGAAGCTCATATGGATATATTTGATGATGATGGACTTTGCCATGATGTGATGAGGCAAACCATGATGTTGAAATGGGACTTTGCTATGATGCGACGAAGCAAAGCATGATGTGAGAAAGCCTTGGTTTAATCCAGACGGGATCATCCCAAGCATGTTGATAACTCGGTGATGGGGTCCGGGTTTGTGGATAATGGTTAGCTTGAGAGGTGCTTGAGCTAGTATGGGAATAGTCGTCGAGGAGGATGACTAGAAGGCTGAGATTTCATCGTTGTTGAAGGTTCTAGCATGCTCAAAGCAAGAGTACGTTGGGACGGGTCACGATGACGTTCCAAGCACGGGTCACGATGACGTGCTAGTACTCTGGGTAGATACGATAGTCCTAGGCACGGGTCATGACGACGTGTGGAGTTATGTCTAGAACCGGGGTTGCCATTAGCCCTTGACGGACGACTGAAAGAAGGTGACGGTCATTCAATTAACGGTGATATCAAAGCAATGATAACAGTGATAGCCAGAGTCATGGATGTTTGGTTGCACCATCATTCGATCTCAAGAGCGATGCTTTCTGGGTGCTTATCTGATCTTGGTTTAGGCCTTGGGGGTTTGTACTTGAAAAACATCGACCTTGACTAGAGTGATAATTGCTTTACTTAAATTGTCTACTTTGCTATGTTTGTTTATGCTTAGAGGGTCTGGGGGCTGTCACTGTAGAATGAGGTGGAGTAGGATGGTTGAGTTCCTATTCCTTTTACCCTTTATGCTCTTTTGGTATGTTTGATAGTTGATTTACTGCTCACTAAGACTGTTGTCTGACTCAAGGTTTTATGTTCAACTCTTATTACCTTTGGCTGTTCATCCATGTTGGGATGGGCAGACTAGGTAGCAGGTGACAGGTGCTGTTCTTGGCTACCAACGCTGTTGATGACGAAGACGGGCTGGAGGCTTTTGCATATTGTTTTCTTACCATATGTACTGGATGTTCCGCTGTTTGTTTGATACTCTGAGTGTTATGTAGTGAGGCTTGATGTATTGACTATTCATATGATTGTATAAAACTATTGTGAGTTTATATGACTCCGTTCTGTGGAGCTTCACTATGTATACTTTTCTATTGTATTTTATCCATGCGCTGTGAGTAATACGATAGACTATTCTGTTTTATCTTGCCCTGACTATCGTCCATGGCTGCCTGGCACACTTTTCAGCGCACCATTCCCTTGTTTTCGTGCGGGAGTCATGGGCGGTCGTCACATTTGGTATCAGAGCTTTGGTTGATCGATTTTAGCCAACGCTCGCTGACGTAACTACGTATGAGAGACGTAATTGTAATTTTTATGAATGATTACTATATATAATATAGTAGCTTAGTAGTATTAGAACCTCTTATGCAGTTGTTTCTCAGGATATATTAATCATTTTCTAATAGGTATTAGGAATGAGTCGAAGAGGGAGACCAGCTGCTAGGGAAGGCCGTGCTGTTGAGGGGGCTGCTGATTATGCTCCTATGTTCGAGGCTATGATGACTTCGATCATGAGGAGGATGCCAGCTCCGGGACCATCAGTAGATGTTGGAGTTCAAGTTCAAGCTCCAAGACCAGTGGATTTTGCTAAGTTGTGTAAGGACTATACTGCTCTTGGAGGAAAGGTTTTCTTGGGGACAGAATCAACCATAGAAGTCCAGAGATGGATAAATGCTTGTAGAAGGATCTTTGGTGATTTGGGAATTGAGGATGCAACTAAGAGGAAGCTTGCATCAAGGCAGCTTCAAGGGAGAGCTTTGGATTGGTGAAACTCTATCACCATTGATACTCCAGAGGAAGAGATCACTTGGGAACAATTCCAAGTTAGATTTGAAGCTAAGTTCATTTCTACGGCTCAGAAATCTGTTTTGTTTAAGAAGTTTGTGGAACTCAAGCAAGGTGGAAGATCAGTTCTTGAGTATGTTTCTGAGTTTGAAGCTTTGTCCAAGTATGCCAGATCGTATATTGATTCTCCCTATCAGAAGAATGAGAAGTTTGTGACAGGCTTGGACACTTATCTTGGAAGACAGTTAGTGGATCATTTGGACGATCCATTTGAGAAGCTTGTGGAGAAAGCTCTCAGGCATGAGAATCTGTTTCCTAAGGAAGGATCTGTTGTTGCTGTGACCAAGGAGCAAAGTGGAAACAAGAAGAGAAAGCAACAACAGCAGAATGGTAAGGATGGCCAGAAGAAGCCGAAGGGCGAAGAGATCTGCTACAATTGTCGGCATAAGGGCCATTTCTCTAGGGATTGCAAGAATCCAAAGGTGCAGTTGAAGTGCCACAACTGTGATAAGCTGGGGCATATCAGGAAGGACTGTCCAGAACCGAGGAAAGACAAGCAGATTGTGCAAGCTTATGCTTTGGGGGCTGTTCCATCATCTTCGAAAGCTCCTACTGCTGAAGAAAAGGGGAAGAGTGTGGTGGTTCAAGGTACTCTTTCCATGTGTGGTGTTCCAGTAAGAGTGTTGTTTGATACTGGGGCATCACATTCCTTTGTTTGTTATAAGTTGGTAGACCAGTTGGGTTTGGAACCGGATATAGTTGATAGGCCATTGGTTGTGACTAATCCAGTTGGGGGTTCGTCTTGTTTGTGTATGGTATGCCGTGGTCTAGTTGTATCGAGTCATGATTGCTCTTTTGTTTGTGATTGTTTTGTTCTAAACTTTGCGGGGTTCGGAATTATTTTGGGTATGGACTGGCTTAGGAAGTATGCGGCAAAGATTGATTGTGAGAGGCTTGAGGTGACAGTCGAGAATGTGGAGGGGTGAAAGGTTGTGATAAGATGTAAGCATGAGGAAGGCGTCTTCATGAGCTTCATGTATTCACTGGTTGTTCCACGAGATGGACTGTCATCGGTGCCTATTGTGAATGGATTTGAGGATGTCTTTGACGAGGTCAAAGGGTTACCGCCGCATAGGGAGATCGAGTTTCGTATCGATCTAGTTGAGGGAGCCAGACCTGTTGTGATGCCTCTTAGGCGGATGGCGCCTAGGGAACAGCAAGAGTTGAAGGTGCAAGTTGATGACCTTTTGCAGAAAGGATTCATTCGGCGTAGTGTGTCCGAATGGGGTGCACCAGTTGTGTTCGCAACCAAAGCGGATGGATCGTTGAGGTTGTGTGTCGATTATCGTGAGCTGAATAAAGTGACTAAGAAGAACAAGTATCCATTGCCGAGAATAGATGACTTGTTTGACCATCTTCACGAAGCTAAGGTGTTTTCTCAGATGGATTTGGCAACGGGATTTCACCAGTTAAGAGTGGCGAAGGATAGTGTGCCGAAGACTGCTTTCAAGACACCATCCGGGTTTTATGAGTGGCTGGCAATGCCGTTTGGATTGACCAATGCACCAGCATATTTTGTGGATCTTATGAATAGAGTATTCAGAGATCAGTTGAACAAGTTTGTACTTGTGTTCGTGGATGATATTTTGATTTATTCCTGAACTAAAGAGGAACACAAGACACACTTGTGGATTGTTTTGGAAATCTTGCGGAAACATCAGCTGAAGGCTAAGTTTTCGAAGTGTCACTTCTGGAGGAGTGAAGTGAGGTTCTTAGGCCATGTTATCTCTGGAAATGGAATAGCGGTTGATCCCACGAAAGTGGCAGCAATCCATGATTGGGTTAGACCTAAGAATGCATCTGATGTGAGAAGTTTTCTTGGATTAGCAGGATATTATCGTCGGTTTATCAAGGACTTTGCCAAGATAGCTGCACCATTGACAGGATTGACGAAAAAGAATCAGGTATTCAGATGGGATGATAAGTGTGAGCAAGCTTTCGGAATCTTGAAAGAGCGACTGACAAGTGCTCCTGTTTTGACTATTCCGGGTGGGAATGATGAGATGGTGGTTTACACCGATGCATGTGGTACTGGACTTGGAGCAGTACTGATGCAGAAGGATAAAGTTGTTGCGTATGCAAGTCGACAACTGAAGCCGCATGAAAGGAATTATCTGACTCATGATTTGGAGTTAGCGGCGATTGTTTTTGCTTTGAAGATGTGGAGACATTACCTATTGGGAGTTCGATTCGAGTTGTTTACAGATCATAAGTCGTTGAAATATCTTTTCTCCCAAAAGGATTTGAATCTTCGACAGCAACGATGGCTAGAGTTTTTAGCATCATATGATTTTGATATAGCCTATACTCCGGGAAAAGGTAACGCAGTGGCTGATGCGTTAAGTCGAAGACATGCAGATTGGGAGCCATGTTTTCAGAATGGAAGAGTCTCGAGTATTTGGCTGGGTTTGACTTCAGGCCTAGATATGAATTGGAACCTGAGATGTTGGCAAACTTATCGATAAGACCTACTCTTGTGGAAAGGATTGGCGAAGGTCAAAAGCGAGACGATAAGCTTGTCAAGATTATTCGTGATTTGGAATCTGGATTGGATCCAGAAAAGGATAAAGGATTCGAGGTCGATCGAGAGGGTTGGCTTCGAAAACAAGGACGACTGGTTGTTCCCGATATAGATGAATTAAGAGATGAAGTTCTGAAGGAAAGTCATCACTCGAAATTGACAATTCATCCAGGTGAAAATAAGATGTATCGGGACATGAAGAGAACCTATTACTGGGAAGGCATGAAGAAGGATGTTGGAAATTTTATTTCCAAATGTATGAACTGCCAGTTGGTAAAAGCTGAACAGAAGAAGCCAAATGGATTGCTTCAGCCATTGGAAGTTCCTACGTGGAAGTGGGAGCAAATATCGATGGATTTTATCGATGGTCTACCTAGAACCAGGGCAGGAAATGAAGGGATTTGGGTCATTGTAGATCGTTTGACTAAGGTGCAAGATTCATTCCTGTTCGATAAACTAGGACTGCATCGAAATTGGCTGAGTTATATGTTAAGTGGATAGTTCGATTCCATGGTATTCCGAAGAGTATAGTGAGCGATCGAGACCCATTGTTCACTAGTGGATTTTGGAAGAGCTTCCAAGAAGTTTTGGGGACCGAGTTGTGTTTGAGTACAGCTTATCATCCCCAAACAGATGGTCAGACCGAGAGAGTCAACCGAGTTTTGGAAGATCTCCTTAGAGCTTGTGTTTTAGATTTCGGAGGATCATGGGAAGATCATCTTCATTTGGTGGAATTTGCGTATAATAACAGTTATCAGACAAGTATTGGTATGGCACCATATGAGGCATTGTATGGAAGACCGTGTAACTCTCCGACATGCTGGTTGGAAACTGGAGAAAAGTTGATACTTGGGCCAGAAATGATTCGACGGACTTCAGATTGTATAGAGATCATTCGGCGACGAATGAAGGCAGCCCAAGATCGACAGAAAAGTTATGCCGATAAGCGTCGTAAGGATTTGGAATTCGACGTAGGCGATATGTTTTTCGTGAAGGTTTCTCCACTGAAGAAAGTTATTCGATTCGGGAAGAAAGGAAAGTTGACTCCGAGATTTGTTGGACCATTCCCGATCATCGAGCGAATTGGAAAGCTTGCCTATAAATTGGAGTTACCAGAAAAGATGGCGGGTGTGCACAATGTTTTTCATGTATCATATCTATGGAAGTATGTGCACGACCCAAGTACAGTGGTTTCGGTTGATAGCTGTGAAGATTTAGAAGTTGATCCAGTTGTTACGAGACCTCGTAAGCCGCTTCGTGTTGTTGAAATCGACACGAAACAGCTTAGGAGGAAGACGATTACGTTGCTCAAGGTACAATGGAGTGATGATGTTAACGACTGTACGTGGGAGGAGGAAGAGAGGATGAAGGCAGATCATCCTGAACTCTTCGAGGTATGGCCCTAAGGTGTCGTGACATCTCACGAATTTGTAACTTCTTCTAGTCTTAGAATTCTGCATGCTAGGCTAGTAATTGGATGCATGGTCTGTTGATTGCTATGGATGGTAGGCATGCAGAATAGTTTTGATTGCTCTTGTTTGTTTGGAATTTCGGGGGCGAAATTCCTAAGGGGGAGAGAATGTAACGACCCGTATTTTACGTGTCGACAAATCGTAAAATAGTTGCATTAGGTCGTTGATGTTGTTAACTCGTTTAGAGTATGAGTCGACCAAAGCTTAAGTCATTTGGAGTTTGAGTCGTGTAGTGCTTAGGACGGTGGAGCGACCTATAGAAGTTGGCGACTTAAGGGTTTAGGCGACTTAAGAGGTTAGGTCGAATGGGAGTTAGGTCGTGTAAAAGTTAACTCGTGTGGTGCTTAAGTCGTGGGTAGCTTAGGTCAGGTATTTATTAAGTCGTGGACGAGTTGAGGAATGGAGCGACCTATAGGTTTGAACGAGTTAGCGTGTTAGTGTTAGAATGAGTTAACGGTTTAGTGGATTGGGCGACTCATAGAATTGGACGACCTAAGAGAGTGACCGACCTAATGGGATAAGTGGGTGAGTGGTGGTTGACGACTTAAGGATTCGAGCGACCTAATAGAAGTCAGCGACTTAGTGGTGAGCGACCTATATTAGACAGCAGTGTATAGATAGGTCGCGAGCGACTTAGTGATTAGGTCGCATAAGTGTTAGGTCGTGTGACCCTGTATTTAGTTAAGTCGTGTGGTCTGGGTTTGGTTAGGTCGCGGCATTTGCTAAGTCGCATATCAGTTAGGTCGTAGGTCATGTATATCAGTTAGGTCGTTGAGGCGGTTATGTTGCTAAGCCGTTAGGTCGGCTTTGTAGTTGAGTCGCTAAGCTGTGTAAGGGCTAAGGGGTTAGGTCGTTGAGTCGTGTGGGGGCATAAGTCGTAAGTCGTTGGGCTTTTAGGTCGTGGACGACTCATGGGGGCGGCGACCTAAGGATTTCCAGCCTATAAATAGAGGGGGTTTGGTTCACTTTTTGGCACCGGATTTTGAAGCGACGAAGTGCTGCTATTTTGAGAGCTCGACTACAACACTTCTTCACTTCTTTTCTCCACTCTAATCTAGTGATTCCTTCCATCTAGATTGAAGATCAAATCAAAGATCCAAGAGCCAAAGTTGAAGATCTTCATCCATTCGAGAGAGATTTCATCGTTTGAAGCGGAATCTTGTCGAATCAAGCTTGGTTCTTCGCTGTCCAGATCTGAAGTTGGTAGCTTTTGAGGTGTTTAGGTGATTCGGTGAGTGGTGGTTATCTCCCACACGGACCCAAAGGAGTATATTGGATCGGTGGTTTGTTTATGTGTTAAAGAAAGTGATTTCGTGCATTTTTCTTAAGTCTGCATGTAGATCTATTGTTCATGATGATTTGACATCTATTTTACTACATGTTCACTTATGCAAGTTACTCATCAAGTTGTAGAGATATTGTTCATAATTCATGCTTGTTAGAATGCATGTTAGATTTGGACTCTTTATTTACGAAATTTCCATTATTGTTGTAATTGTTTATTTAGATTTTGTTTGAATGATTGGTTACTTGGATTAATGTTTGATTTGATGGATTAGTTGATTGATAACTTGATTTTGACAAGTTGGTCGAAGATGATTCAAAAGCTAAGTGGAAAGGCTCTTGAATAAGGAAAGCTGCTTGTGGCATATGAAGCGGATGTTGAAGCTCATATGGATAGATTTGATGATGATGGACTTTGCCATGATGTGACGAGGCAAACCATGATGTTGAAATGGGACTTTGCTATGATGCGATGAAGCAAAGCATGATGTGAGAAAGCCTTGGTTTAATCCAGACAGGATCATCCCAAGCATGTTGATAACTCGGTGATGGGGTCCGGGTTTGTGGATAATGGTTAGCTTGAGAGGTGCTTGAGCTAGTATGGGAATAGTTGTCGAGGAGGATGACTAGAAGGCTGAGATTTCATCGTTGTTGAAGGTTCTAGCATGCTCAAAGCAAGAGTACGTTGGGACGGGTCACGATGACGTTCCAAGCACGGGTCACGATGACGTGCTAGTACTCTGGGCAGATGCGATAGTCCTAGGCACGGGTCATGACGACGTGCAGAGTTATGTCTAGAACCGGGGTTGCCATTAGCCCTTGACGGACGGCTGAAAGAAGGTGCCGGTCATTCAATTAACGGTGATATCAAAGCAATGATAACAGTGATAGCCAGAGTCATGGATGTTTGGTTGCACCATCATTCGATCTCAAGAGCGATGCTTTCTGGGTGCTTATCTGATCTTGGTTTAGGCCTTGGGGGTTTGTACTTGAAAAACATCGACCTTGACTCGAGTGATAATTGCTTTACTTAAATTGTCTACTTTGCTATGTTTGTTTATGCTTAGAGGGTCTGGGGGCTATCACTGTAGAATGAGGTGGAGTAGGATGGTTGAGTTCCTATTCCTTTTACCCTTTATGCTCTTTTGGTATGTTTGATAGTTGATTTGCTCACTAAGACTGTTGTCTGACTCAAGGTTTTATGTTCAGCTCTTATTACCTTGGGCTGTTCATCCATGTTGGGATGGGCAGACTAGGTAGCAGGTGACAGGTGTTGTTCTCGGCTACCAACGCTGTTGATGATGAAGACGGGCTGGAGGCTTTTGCATATTGTTTTCTTACTACATGTACTGGATGTTCCGCTGTTTGTTTGATACTCTGAGTGTTATGTAGTGAGGCTTGATGTATTGACTATTCAGATGATTGTATAAAACTATTGTGAGTTTATATGACTCCGTTCTGTGGAGCTTCACTATGTATACTTTTCTATTGTATTTTATCCATCCGCTGTGAGTAATACGATAGACTATTCTGTTTTATCTTGCCCTGACTATCGTCCATGGCTGTCTGGCACACTTTTCAGCACACCATTCCCTTGTTTTCGTGCGGGAGTCATGGGCGGTCGTCACAATATTGCAATTTAATTTTAATTCTCGGACATATAAGAATAGATCAGCAACGATATAATCTATTATTAAATGAGAATGTATAATATTCTCACTCATCTTTAATTAGCGCTTCGAAACCTTTAAATCTAATCCAGATCTAAGTCGGTTATCGATATTCTTCATTTTTGACTCCTTATTCGGATCCACATACAATATTTATACAGATCTCATTAGAAATTAGATTAGAGAAAAGAGATTTAAATTTAGATTTATTAATTAGAACTAGATCTAAAAGAAATTTTGGAGGAGAAAGGAAAATGGCAGAGCTTATGTAACATCCCACATTTTTGTACGTTTTAAGCAGACACACATGTCGATTCAAATCATACATAAGGGTGGATTGTTATGGGATAAATAAAGAGAAACAAAAAACAAAATAGAATCTTGCAGCGGAATGACAAAATATAATAATCAAATAACAGTTCATGAAGCTGTTACAAAATCTTTGATTGTACTAATGCAATACAGATCAGAGTTACACATTGAGAATAATAAATAATGCAGCGGAATAGTATGATGTAGTAGGAATAATGTTTAATAAATAATAGTAGTACAAATCTTCATTTTCATCCTCCAGAAAGTAAGGTCTTCATATCCTAAACTGATCAGGCTGACCCAAGCGAATTGAAAGGACAAAACATTCGAGTCGAAAATAAAAGATCTTATGTAAGTTAATCAATGGTAAATATGCGTGTGACGGCGTCAGAGATGTTTATGGGGTTTGACATCTCCTATCCAATGTCTAACGTGAGTGCAGTAACTTAAGAGACGTTCGGGATTCACACCTCTTAAGGATCCATTAAACTATCTACTATATAGTACAATACGCAATTATAATATCTCATAGTAAAGTAAAAGTATTAAAATAGCATTAAGCCGTTACCCATATCCCCCTTAACACATTTTTATATATTCCCATAGTCTATACAGTACATTAACTCCCCCCATAAACTGGAGGGCTATCAGAGGCACACCATAGGTATGGTACTTAACGAACTCGTTAAAGGCGTGCTAGGGCATGCTAACACGACACACGAGGAAATGCCAGGGTAGATATACCAATTGCGTATGCGGACTGGTGGTAACGCATAGAGCTACTACCGCCCACCTGAAACACCCTCCTAATCAAAAATTGATGGGTGGCCACCAAAACAATCACAAATCAGAATATAATATCGAAGAAGTGTGCCTGATCGGAGGAATGACCTCACTTGGCCCGAAGTGGCTCCTGGTTTTAGTCACATATAAGCTGACTCACGGGAGTCAGGGTTACGTCATATCTTATACAAAAATCATTTACCAAATTGTGACGCCCCACCTCTATACCCACGCTAGACAAGAACACTACGGAGTAATGCTGTCGACTAGCACGGAGAATAAGGCTGTTGAGGAGCGACCATCTGTATAATTGCTTTGTGCGAGTACCGGTATGCCAGATAAAAATATAAATTTTCATCTCTAGAGGAAATCCGACATACAGATAAAACTCAAAGCTATCACACAGTGGCTATATAAAATCTTCGGAATCAAATATAGAAATAAACATAACATAAATCAGTCACAGATAATTCATATCACAAAGGCGGAAGAAGATATGAATGAATAATTAACACATGGCAGTGTATATCAGAGTTGTGGTCTAAAAAGATCCACAATATCACAAAAGAATAGTTACATGAACTACACAAAAGAATAAGTATACATTAAGGAGTCTATATCTCAAATGTATACAACAAAATAACTACTAATCTAAGTAGTTAACCCAAAAGTCAAGGAGTTAATCCCGGATGAGAAGTCAAGCAGAAGCACCTGTAACATCTCGGTCTGACCCGAGTATTATTTATAAGAAAATAATAAACGGATCAGTCTAACCATAAATATCAGATAACATGATATAGAATAGGAGATACGACTAAACACATAATAATCACAGTGCCAAGCTGTGATATATACAAGTAATTGATAATCAACAAGAGATTAATCAATAACACGATAATCTACTCAAGATAAAAAGGGAATGTCATACTCCTAATTTCATTCAACAAGCCACAATAAATGACATATAAGATATGGCATAGGCGTATAATATCCATAATGGCATACTACTATAAGTATGTAAATGATAATCAACAAACGATTAATCAATATCAAAGAATCTTCTCAAAGATCCAAAAAGGTATCATACCCAAAACTTGTATTCACAACAAGTTAATGACACACAAATTCCAGAAGACTACACAAGAAATCCAGAAATCACTAAAGTCAATGACACACAAATTCCAGAAGACTACACAAGAAATCCAGAAATCACAAAATAAGGGGGGAGGCCTATCACATGAACGGGAGCATGAAAACTCACCAACAGCTGTAACACATGAACGAGAAGCTATCTCATGGTAGCTAACCATTAATTTGACACACGAATGGTCCGAAGACCTGACACACGAATAGTCCGAAGACCGTGGGTTGCTACCCCACAAATATGACACACGAACGGGGTTTAGTCTCCCACGCAGACAAAGAGACATCGCACATTGCTAGTCTAAATCACAAAAATGATCGTCCCGATCATCGAGAAGTGTCGATTACAGTAAGCTAGTAAATATATGAGCTTAGCATCATGTCCCATAACCACTAGCTTAACTTAAATATTTACGAACAAATTGTAGATCTGCACTAGAAAATTGTCACAAGAGTTTCAATCGAACAAGTCCAAGAATTAACCGACAAAGCGAACGCAAGCGTTTCATACCACTTGTTTTACTAAGTCGTTTAATTAGATTTCTCATACGAGTGAGGTAAAGGTTTGTATATACTAATAGATTGGAAAACGGTTTTATAAACGAATTTGGTATTAAAATAGTATTGAAATCATTTGAGGAAAGAGTTTTGATATTTACTACTAGTATAGAAAACCTTTATATTTTTAAAGTGACAAATCACGAAGAAGATTGTAAGAACAATCAAATCACAAAAATTCACATACGAAGACGTGAATAAAATCCAACGAAATCGATAAAGGATCCATCGATATGGATATTCAAAAATCCCTAAAAAGAGTCATCAAAGTCATAATAGATGATAACAACAAATAGGATTATCACGAATCGATTTAAATTGGAATTTCAATCTAAAAAGGCAAATTGGACTCAAACAGCAGGTTCAGTCGACTGAACAGAGTTTTTCAGTCGACTGACCCTGTACATGGAAAATTTCCAGGTTCAGGAAACTTTCTGTTTTCAGTTTCAGTCGACTGTGCAGAGTTTTTCAGTCGACTGAATCATGCCTGGAAACTCTCGGGTTTCAGGTTCAGTCGACTGAACAGAGATATTCAGTCGACTGAATCATGCCTGGGCTGTTTTTCAGCCAAATACAAATGAAGAGCAAACTCCTCCAAAATGCAACCGGACGAACATTGGCTCTAAGGGTTTATGCCAATCGGCAACCCGGCCCTATATGCTCCTCGATGCATCACCAAAAGCATGATCAAACGTCCATAAAAGGATTTCACACAAATTTGACTTAAAAACTCAAAAATTGGAATATTCACAAAACCAATCCAAATCAAGAGCAAATGCACATGAAGAAGTGTTAGGAATTTATACCCAACAACCAAAGATAATTATAGTCATAGATGTGAGATAAAAATCTCACCTTTTCACAAAATCGAACAAGAAGAAGCTTGAGAGCAAATGGAGAATCAACCTCTCTTCAACACAACCCAAATGAGCTTGAATCTAAGCTCAAAAACAAGAACATTCCCAAGATTAGGTTTAGGAATTTCTGAAATTGGTAAGAGAATAAGTTGGAGAAGAAGAAGAGAAGCTTACCAATAGGTTCTTCTTGAGTTTGGAGCAAGGAATTTGATTTGCAAGGGAAACTAGGGTTTTGGAATTTTAATTTCCAATCTCTCCCACCATTAATACTCTAAAAACTGAAATGAGAAGAGAATGAGGGTGAGTGGGGAAGAGTGGCTCAGATTTGAGCATAAGTTAACATAGGGCTGAGCCCAAACCAAACCCAAAGTGAAAAGTAGCAAAAAATCAACTTTCTCCAAACATATCGAAGCTTATACTCAAAAAGGTCGCAAACGGCATTTTAAACTCAATGGGAGTGGTCCCGAGTCCTAATTCGACCGTATGCAAAAAGTAGCTTTTCGGACTAAAATCCGACTAACGATATAATATTTAAATAAAATATTTAAATATAACATCGATAAATATGCGGGTTGTTACAGACTCCCCTCCTTAAAGAAATTGCGTCCTCGCAATATTACAAGAAGAGGATATATAGTAACAACCATAAAAGCATATTCAACACAAAAGAAGTTTGAAATAAGAAGTTCACCTTAAAGAGCACGAGAAAGTAAGTCCGGATGTGTACGCTCGATGTACTCTCTAGATTCCCAAGAACAATCCTTAGGATTTGAAGACCATTGAACTTTAACAAGCGGAACATCTTTATTTCGAAGTCGCTTGACTTCCGAAGCAATGATACAAATAGGATGTTGCTCATAAGTTAAATTAGGCGAAACTTCAATCTCTTCCACAACACCGGGCTCAAGAATAGAATCGGAATCTCGAAGACATTTCCGAAGTTGAGAAACGTGAAACACGTCATGCATAGCAGAAAACTGAGCCGGTAATAAAAGGCGATAAGCCACGGAACCAATGCGTTCAGTGATAGGAAATGGCCCAATATATCGAGGCGCTAACTTTCCCGATCGACTGAAACGTACAACACCTTTCATAGGTGAAACACGAATGAACACAAGATCTCCCACAGAAAATTCTAACTTCCTTCTCCGGTTATCGACATAGGATTTTTGTCTACTCTGGGCTTCTTTCATCCTATGACGAATAAGATCAATCTTTTCTGTAGAATCCCGAATAAAATCTGGACCTAAAACCAGCTTCTCACCGGCCTCAAGCCAACAAGAAGGAGATCGGCATGGCCTTCCATAGAGTGCCTCAAAAGGTGCCATACCAATACTAGATTGGAAACTATTATTATAGGAAAATTCAACAAGTGAAATATGATCTTCCCAACTTCCACCAAAATCAAGAACACAAGCACGAAGAAGATCTTCAAGAGTTTGATTCACACGCTCGGTTTGTCCATCGGACTGGGGATGATAAGCGGTGCTAAAATTAAGCTTCGTTCCCAAAGCTTTTTGAAGACTCTTTCAAAATCCACTAGTAAACAATGGATCACGATCACTAACAATAGAAGTAGGAACACCATGCAATTTAACAATTTCTTTGATAAATATTTTGGCCAAAAGAGGAACGGTTCGATTAGACCGAACGGGAATAAAATGGGCAGATTTAGTAAGCCTATCAACAATCACCCATAATCTATCATGACTCGAATGAGAACGGAGAAGGCCATCTATAAAATCCATGGAAATTTGATCCCACTTTCAAACTGGAACTTCTAAAGGTTGCAATAACCCACCGGGCCTTTGATGTTCGGCCTTAACGAGTTGGCAAGTCATGCAACGTTTAACGAAGTTAGCGATGTCAAGTTTCATTCCCTCCCAATAATAAAGTCGCTTCATATCCGCGTACATTTTACTACTACCGGGATGAATGGTAAATTTAGAGTGATGAGAATCTTCTAAAATATCTTTACGAAGATCACCAATATTTGGCACGACAAGTCTACCAAATTTCCGAATGCCGCCATGAGAATTGATATCAAAGTCTTTCAATCCTTCAATATCACTTTTATCCTTAATATTTTGGCCAAGAAGAGCCAATTCGGGATCTAGCCTTTGAGCTTCAAGAATGCGGTCCAAAAGAGAAGGATGAGCCTCAAGGCTACATAAAACAAATGATGAGCATAACTCGGATACACGGTCTCGAATCTCACAAGTGGATAAGATCTCGAGATCGTTCCATTCGGATATCATCATAGAAACAACAGCTTGTTGTTTACGGCTAAGAGCATCGGCGACACGATTTCCCTTACCGGGAGTATAAAGAATATCAAGATCATATGGTGCAAGAAATTCGAGCCAACGCTGTTGACGCAAATTAAGTTCTTTTTGAGAGAATAAATATTTCAAAGACTTATGATCTGTGTAAAGAACAAATTTCTCTCCTAAGAGATAATGACACCAAATCCGAAGAGCAAAAACAATAGCCGCAAGCTCTAAATCATGAGTGGCATATCTAGTCTCAGCAGGCTTTAATTGCCTAGAAGCATAAGCAATAACGCGTTCCTTTTGCATAAGAATGACACCCAAACCAATGCGACTAGCATCGGTATAAACAACGAAATCTTGATTCCCATCGGGAATAACAAGAATAGGAGCATCAGAAAGAAGTTCTTTTAATTTCTGAAAAGAAGCTTCACATTTGTCCGACCAAATGTATTTAACACCTTTCTTCGTCAGGCTAGTGAGAGGCACGACAATTTTAGAAAAGTCCTTGATAAAACGACGGTAATAGCCCGCCAATCCGAGAAAACTACGAATCTCTGTCACACTCTCCGGTCTCTTCCAATCTTGAATCGCTTCAATCTTTGAAGGATCCACGGAAATTCCGGATTCAGAAATAATGTGACCGAGAAACTTCACACGAGATTGCCAAAAGTGGCACTTAGAAAATTTTGCCTTTAATTGATTACTCCTAAGAGTTTCCAACACAATCCGAAGATGTTTTTCATGCTCCTTCTCGGTTTTAGAATACACAAGAATATCATCAATAAAGATGAGAACAAATCGATCAAGAAAATCTTTGAAGACTCGATTCATAAGGTCAACGAAATAAGCAGGGGCATTCGTTAACCCAAATGGCATCACAAGCCATTCATAAGATCCATACCGAGTACGGAACGATGTCAAAGGAATGCTATCCTCTGCAATACGAAGCTGATGAAAACCGGTGGCCAAGTCCAATTGTGAAAAGACTCTAGCACCACTAAGTTGATCGAATAGATCATCAATCCGAGGTAAGGGATATTTATTTTTAATAGTAAGATCATTAAGCTTGCGGTAGTCAACGCAAAGCCTAAGTGTACCATCGGATTTCTTCACAAAAATAGCCGAAGCTCCCCAAGGCGAGGAACTAGAGCGAATAAATTGCTTGGTCTCCAATTCTAATAATTGTTTACGCATCTCCTCGTTTTCTTTATTGGACATACGATAAGGAGGACGAGTGATAGGTTGAGCTCCCGGAATAAGATTAATTCTGAACTCAATTGCTCGCTTAGGTGGTAATCCTAAAACGGGCTCGAATATGTCAGAAAATTCACAAACGACGTGAATAAGAGAAATAATATCACCCTCATCATCATCATCGTCATCACGAGGATTTAAAGAATATAAAGATGCAACCAAAGCAGAATCTGAATCTTTAAGAATAACAGAAACCTGATTAACAGATTGAGAATGTCGAAGATGAATAGTCCGCTCAGGACATAGCATATGAGCTTCATAACGGTTAAGCCAATCCATTCCCAAAATCATTCCGAAGCCCAAATAACGCATGACATGCAAATCGGCTCGGAAAGAAAAATCACACAAAATAATCTCGACATCCTTACACAATAAACTGATTGTTGCGGATCCACCAACCGGATTCGCAATTCTCAAAGAAGTCATTAAGCACAAAACATCCAAAGAAAAAGTATCAACAAGTTCTTTTGATATAAAAGAATGGGACGCACCCGTATCAAAAAGAACTCGAAAAGGATGATCACGAAATAAAATAATTCCATCTAGAATAGAATGAGAAATACCTTGGCCACGAGATGTGTTGCCAGGGGCTTGAGCAACATTAAGCTTTCCCTCCCTCCTATTTTGAAGTTTGGGACACACATGCATAAAATGGTCCGGGCTCTTGCAATAGCGACAAGTACGAGGCTTTGAACACTTGTTCGCAAAATGGTCTTTCGAACCGCAATTATAGCATTTCCCTTGAGTAGAGGAAAAGGTCTTTTCAGTAGGAGTTGCTTGCCTCCCTTTCTTATTGGGATAAGGGCCTTTGAATTTACTTGGCCTCTTCTTGTTGTTGAAGTTTGGTTTGGAACCCACCACTTCAACATCATTCTCCCTATCCGCCTCTTCAAGACGAAGAGCGATATCAACTAGTTGGTCGAAAAAAACTTCTAACTTTAGAAGTAATGGCTTCTTGAGACTTTTGTTTAAGCCATAAACGAACCTCTGATTCTTCTTAAGAGGGGTGTTGATGTATTCAACCCCATATTTGGAAAGCGACTCGAAGGAGGCGACGTAATCAGTCACGGATGACTCACCTTGAACAAGGTCTATAAATCGTCGAGCCAATGTCACTTTTTCTGCTTCTGGTACGAATTTTAACTCGAAGCGCTCTCGAAATTTCTCCCAAGTGAGATCCGCTTCATTAGTCTCAGAAATAAGAAGTTCGTACCAGTCCAATGCTCTTTCTCGGAGCATACTAGAGGCCACCTGAACTCGATGAAGGTCAATAAGATTCATGCGAGAAAAGATTCGATCGCATGACCTTAGCCAGGCCTGTACTTCAATAACAGTTTCGGAACCTCTGAATGGCTCCCCACCCAAATTAGTGTAATCGCTACACAAGCATGCAAATCCCGACTTTGGGTGAGTAGGTTCCGGGTTAGCTCCAGCTGCTTGAGCATTTGTTACCAAATCAAGAAGCTGTTGAGCAGTCATAAAAACTCCATCCTGGGGCGGAGTGCTAGATGGCAGGGCTCTGGGGCTGCCTGGTCTAGACATTTCTCTTCCTTTAGAAAGAAAGAAGGAAGAAGAAAAAGGTTATTCACAAATGAATATCAAGCAATCTTGATAGCTAAAAAAAGGAATCATAAAGAAAATAGGATAGAACGGTACGAAGACCCGAATAAAATCCTAAAGCTCAACTCCTAAGATGGACTTAGGACGATGATCCTTGTTATAATATTCCATATTGTTCCGAAGTTCTGCTCTGATACCAAGCTGTGACGCCCCACCTCTATAACCACGCTAGACAAAAACACTACGGAGTAATGCTGTCGACTAGCACGGAGAATAAGGCTGTTGAGGAGCGACCATCTGTATAATTGCTTTGTGCGAGTACCGGTATGCCAGATAAAAATATAAATTTTCATCTCTAGAGGAAATCCGACATACAGATACAAACTCAAAGCTATCACACAGTGGCTATATAAAATCTTCGGAATCAAATATAGAAATAAACATAACATAAATCAGTCACAGATAATTCATATCACAAAGGCGGAAGAAGATATGAATGAATAATTAACACATGGCAGTGTATATCAGAGTTGTGGTCTAAAAAGATCCACAATATCACAAAAGAATAGTTACATGAACTACACAAAAGAATAAGTATACATTAAGGAGTCTATATCTCAAATGTGTACAACAAAATAACTACTAATCTAAGTAGTTAACCCAAAAGTCAAGGAGTTAATCCCGGATGAGAAGTCAAGCAGAAGCACCTGTAACATCTCGGTCTGACCCGAGTATTATTTATAAGAAAATAATAAACGGATCAGTCTAACCATAAATATCAGATAACATGATATAGAATAGGAGATACGACTAAACACATAATAATCACAGTGCCAAGCTGTGATATATATAAGTAATTGATAATCAACAAGAGATTAATCAATAACACGATAATCTACTCAAGATAAAAAGGGAATGTCATACTCCTAATTTCATTCAACAAGCCACAATAAATGACATATAAGATATGGCATAGGCGTATAATATCCATAATGGCATACTACTATAAGTATGTAAATGATAATCAACAAACGATTAATCAATATCAAAGAATCTTCTCAAAGATCCAAAAAGGTATCATACCCAAAACTTGTATTCACAACAAGTTAATGACACACAAATTCCGGAAGACTACACAAGAAATCCAGAAATCACTAAAGTCAATGACACACAAATTCCAGAAGACCACACAAGAAATCCAGAAATCACAAAATAAGGGGGGAGGCCTATCACATGAACGGGAGCATGAAAACTCACCAACAGCTGTAACACATGAACGAGAAGCTATCTCATGGTAGCTAACCATTAATTTGACACACGAATGGTCCGAAGACCGTGGGTTGCTACCCCACAAATATGACACACGAACGGGGTTTAGTCTCCCACGCAGACAAAGAGACATCGCACATTGCTAGTCTAAATCACAAAAATGATCGTCACGATCATCGAGAAGTGTCGATTACAGTAAGCTAGTAAATATATGAGCTTAGCATCATGTCCCATAACCACTAGCTTAACTTAAATATTTACGAACAAATTGTAGATCTGCACTAGAAAATTGTCACAAAAGTTTCAATCGAACAAGTCCAAGAATTAACCGACAAAGTGAACGCAAGCGTTTCATACCACTTGTTTTACTAAGTCGTTTAATTAGATTTCTCATACGAGTGAGGTAAAGGTTTGTATATACTAATAGATTGGAAAACGGTTTTATAAACGAATTTGGTATTAAAATAGTATTGAAATCGTTTGAGGAAAGAGTTTTGATATTTACTACTAGTATAGAAAACCTTTATATTTTTAAAGTGACAAATCACGAAGAAGATTGTAAGAACAATCAAATCACAAAAATTCACATACGAAGACGTGAATAAAATCCAACGAAATCGATAAAGGATCCATCGATATGGATATTCAAAAATCCCTAAAAAGAGTCATCAAAGTCATAATAGATGATAACAACAAATAGGATTATCACGAATCGATTTAAATTGGAATTTCAATCCAAAAAGGCAAATTGGACTCAAACAGCAGGTTCAGTCGACTGAACAGAGTTTTTCAGTCGACTGACCCTGTACATGGAAAATTTCCAGGTTCAGGAAACTTTCTGTTTTCAGTTTCAGTCGACTGTGCAGAGTTTTTCAGTTGACTGAATCATGCCTGGAAACTCTCGGGTTTCAGGTTCAGTCGACTGAACAGAGATATTCAGTCGACTGAATCATGCCTGGGCTGTTTTTCAGCCAAATACAAATGAAGAGCAAACTCCTCCAAAATGCAACCGGACGAACATTGGCTCTAAGGGTTTATGCCAATCGGCAACCCGGCCCTATATGCTCCTCGATGCATCACCAAAAGCATGATCAAACGTCCATAAAAGGATTTCACACAAATTTGACTTAAAAACTCAAAAATTGGAATATTCACAAAACCAATCCAAATCAAGAGCAAATGCACATGAAGAAGTGTTAGGAATTTATACCCAACAACCAAAGATAATTATAGTCATAGATGTGAGATAAAAATCTCACCTTTTCACAAAATCGAACAAGAAGAAGCTTGAGAGCAAATGGAGAATCAACCTCTCTTCAACACAACCCAAATGAGCTTGAATCTAAGCTCAAAAACAAGAACATTCCCAAGATTAGGTTTAGGAATTTCTGAAATTGGTAAGAGAATAAGTTGGAGAAGAAGAAGAGAAGCTTACCAATAGGTTCTTCTTGAGTTTGGAGCAAGGAATTTGATTTGCCAGGGAAACTAGGGTTTTGGAATTTTAATTTCCAATCTCTCCCACCATTAATACTCTAAAAACTGAAATGAGAAGAGAATGAGGGTGAGTGGGGAAGAGTGGCTCAGATTTGAGCATAAGTTAACATAGGGCTGAGCCCAAACCAAACCCAAAGTGAAAAGTAGCAAAAAATCAACTTTCTCCAAACATATCGAAGCTTATACTCAAAAAGGTCGCAAATGGCATTTTAAACTCAATGGGAGTGGTCCCGAGTCCTAATTCGACCGTATGCAAAAAGTAGCTTTTCGGACTAAAATCCGACTAACGATAAAATATTTAAATAAAATATTTAAATATAAAATCGATAAATATGCGGGTTGTTACACAAATCATCCTACTTCATTTCTGGAATCTCCACCATGTACATAGTTGTTGAAGTGGTTTTCGGTATTGGCAGAGAGTATGACAATATCTGATTCCAGTCACTTTAACAACCGAACGCTTATTACACACCAGATGGTTCTTTTACATTTCAAAAGTAAATTCACAATTGATATCAAAATATCATATTCTAAAAACCATAATACTTTCAAATCATGTTCACTTTCAAATCATATTCACTTTTAAAATCCATATTCGCTTTCAAAATTCATAATTTCTTCCAAAACATATTTCCTAAATACGTTAAATTCCTACTTCAAAATCATCAATTTTGATTTATTATACATTTAAATCCCAATTTAGGTCCTTTCATCATTTTTGAAAACCAACGAATTTGAATAAAAACACTTCCCTTTTTCCTTAGTCTGAAAATTTTAAAATTAGTTTAAATAGTTATAAATAGTTAAAATAGTTATAAATAGATTTAAAATGGGTTAAATATAATTAAAATAGATTAAATGTGTTTAAAATAGATTAATTAGATTTAATGTAAGTTAAAATGGTTTAATTAGTTTTAAAAATAAATTGAATGGTTTTACAATAGGTTAAATTGATTTAATACAGTTAATATAGGTTAAAATAGTTTATAAATCTGACAATCTTAAAATTTAGAACCTTAAAAATAATATAATTTAAAACAGTTTATATTTGAAAACAGTAATTTGTAATTTATATCAATTTAAAACTATTTATTTCATTTCAACAAATTCAGACCATTTCAATTTCTCAATAAATCATTTAATTCGACATCGCTTCCAAAACATGTTCAAAATATCACTTTAAATCATTCCGATTTTAATACATTCAAAGTTTTATTTCCCAACAACTCAAATAACGCAATTCTGACAAATTCAATTTCTTAAAACCATTCCTTTAAATTGATTTCACATTTAACATAAAACTTGATTTTTCAATAATACTTATATAAATTAAATCTTTCTTCAAAATCTCATTTAGTTACATTCAAAAATTAAGGATTTTAAAACCATTAATTTAACCAATCTGGTGTCCGTATATAATTTTCTACCCTAGGGTCAAGTGATACGGATATTTATCATTTCAATCCGTAATTTAATAATTTACATTTATATATCATTTCAAACCGCAATCCTGACTTAATAATAAAATCCATAACAAACTTGCGTTTTATAACAATATAAAATACAACATCCATTCATTCAATATCAACTGTCAAACATCCATCACAATCATCGTCCAAATCAATCAACAAATATCAGTATAGAACAGATAATCAATAACAAGTATTTAACTGGCAATATATATTCAATAATAAATTAAATAATGATTTAATGTAATAAATTCGAATTAACTAAGAGATGATTCAAAATATAACAAACAGCCATAAATCAATTTTTAATCACATCATAAATTAAATTTAACAAACATAAGAAATTATAAAAAGTTGTAAGTGGATTAAAACACTCACCTTTTGATTTAATTTGAATTTGAATCCAATTTACGCCCAAAATTCAAACGATTTCAGAATTCATCCAAATCAGCATCAAAGTGTACGGAATTCCGATGCGATCCTAGCAGAGAAAACTGCGTGTGGTTAGGACCTTGTATAAGAATGTTGTACGCGTTAGAACATGAAACGGTTTAAATTAGAAGATAATAAAAAAATTAATTTAGCAACCTTTCCTTACCACGTCATGATACCTCCTTCTACAGCAAGCCCTAAATGCAAGCACGAACGAAGATAGCGTCGTCACCACGTTAATGAACGACAGAGGCAATCGATCGCTGCGCCTAGATCCAACCTCGTCGTCGCATGCGCCTCGCCTGGATGCTCTCCCCAGCCTTGTGCGACCCCACGCGGCACTCAATCGCTGTAACACTTTCAGCCACCGCCAAATTTGTGAAACCCTAATCGAATTTCATGACCAATCTGATCGTCGAATCGACGAACGAACCATACAGATGAAGTCCCCTTAGTCCCCTCTACAAAACCCCTCAGACGATTTGATGGTCGGTCACAGTTCATCACGATGCAATGAACGACCGAAATTTGTTCTTCAATTTGTGGATAGATAGAGGTTCAATTTGAAAACAAATTACAGATCTGAGATGCGCTCGAGCTTCAAATCGATATATAATTCGATATATATTGAGGAGTTGAATTTTTGACTTTAAATTTTATTTGAAATTGCAATCGGGAATTAGGTTTTGTCTGCCATTGGAATGAGAAGGAGCAAATGGAATTGTACGTACATAATTGAGGAATAAGAAATGACCTAGGGTTTATAACGATATGTATATAGGCAGAACAAAATAGAAAGGACTGGGCTCGATTGGTTTGGAATGTTGAACGATGCACGACCCGAAAAGCCCGTTTCGACTTCGGAACGAAAATGGGTCAACCCATATATATCAAAATAGATGTTTTTAAATATTTTAAATGTAATGGAACAGGTTTCAAGTCCTAATTACATCGTATGAAGAAGTTATACTAAAATCAAGTTATTTCAAATTGATTTCAATTGATTTTAATTAAATCGATTTCTAGACGCTTCGAGTCCGTATGATCAAACGACAAGCCCGATCGCTACGAAACTTGAAATCCTTTAATAATTCACCGTTACGGATCCGAGAAACTGGCTTCTTCAAAATACGAGTCAGTGGCCAAAATGACTATTTTCACCTTGTTAAATAAATTAATATTAAATTGAACTAAATCATTTTTTCATTCAAATTCTATAATTTATAATTTTTATCATCTTGGATAACTATAGTAATTTATAATCCTTTATAAAAAAAAATCTATATCAATTTAAAGTTAATTATTCACCAATTACAGCATCAAATTTCAATTTCAATAAATTCATTAATTATCAATTGAAATTCCAATAAAACCATTATTTGGTTTTAAATCCTATTATTCAACTAATTGTCATCTCATGGCTATAATTACAATTGGTTTGTATACTAATACATCAATAATTTTCCAATTCATCCAAATATCAATTGTCACAGTATTTAACTTCATTTATTGTGAATTGAATTCCATTTAATCATAATTAATTCCAAATAACTGATTTGATTCAATTCTAATCCTTTTTAATAAGTCTTTTATTACTATATAAACCTAGTTAATATTTGTTTGTCTTTCATTGCATTAATATATTCAAATTTCCATCTCTCCTTTGTATTAACCATTATTTTCAATTATATTGAATTTGTCAAATATATACATTTATTATCATTAAAATCTCAATAAATTTTTTCAACTTGGTTTCATTCTTTTATTTTATCTTACGAATAAAATATACATTTCCATTCATTTTATTACATTCACACTTTATAATTACTGTCCTAACTCACATTAATGAACATTTATTTATATTTAAATATAATTGAATTTCAATTAATTTTATAGACTAATTAAATAGGAAACTTATAATAATTGTTACCATAACCTTTAAGTGCACTTATGAATCCATTATTATTTACAGTCAATTGTTATAATTAATTTCCCAACACAAATTCTATTCACCTATCATTAATTATGCGGTAATTCATTGATCAATTTAATACTTACATTTGTTTTCATACAACACTTACTCTTATTTACTTATATTCAATTTATACCCAAATATAACATTTATAGCTAAATTAATAGACCAATTAAACAGTAACTTACAACCGTTACTATAACCTTTAATTTACATTTATGAATTCATAATTTAAACACAAATGTTACAATTCTTTACATAACTCAAATTTTATTCAATGGTCATTTAATTCATACTATTTCATTTATTAAACCAATGTTTACATTTGTCTTCTCACATCAATTTATATCCAAGTGTAACATTTACATCATTTCATTCATTGGAATTTCATTCAAGTTATTAACAATTAACTTACATTTATATTGTTACAATTCATTCTAGTTGTTATTTCCATTATCAATGCACTAATTTTCATTTTCTTCAATATTAAATTTCCAAAATCTTATTAAATTAACAAATTAAATTATCGAAAATGACCATGTCGTTACATTCTCCCCCACTCTAAACTTTTCGTCCCCGACAAGGAAAAAGAAGAGAAAAGAAAGAATTTAGTAATTAATATATCTCTTATTCAAAATATTAAATTTATAACACAATAAATTTACGAAATTAAATGTTTTAAATAAAGTATACCAATTTGTAACCATTTAAATCTCTTTATACTCAAATTAACAAAAATTTCGAAAAACCCGTAAAATTTCTAAGTCCAAAATTTACGAAAAATTTCGGCAGATCTCCTTTGTACGGAGAGGCTTGGTAGAAATTATAATATCAAATATATAACAATATATAACATATATCTCAAAAGAATATATCCCAACAATGGGAAAATATATATATTATCGCTAGAAAACCGTAATCCGAGAACGTACCTATTTGTTGGGCAATTAACGCTTAATTATGAAACCAAAATTAGTAACAATTGCTTCCATAACCTGTATATCACTTATATAATCCAAATAGAGTTAATAACTATATAAAATGAAATGTTTAATGTCGTTTCAACCACTAACAAACAAATCAATATAACATAACAACAACCACTTGCAACGATAACATAAAATCATCATATGAAAACAATATCATTAACCATCCATCTATAGCGAGCAAAACAAATGGTTTGTCCGGGTTTAGACACTCTTAATAACACAGAATGACAAATAAACTACTAAGTATACCATATACCCTATAGTCTCAGATAGAACTTAACAGATTTATTCATACATCCAAGACAATTCGGAGCATCCTTTCCTAAACAACCATAAACCAAACAAACAACAACTTCCAACATTATTTAGGTTTATGTTAACATATTTATTTTCATATCATTTATAAAATGACTCATTTCTTAAATTTACATTTATTTCTCACGAAAGTTCAATTCCCATTCATTCATTACTTTATTCCATTTATTTACATTCATTTACTTACAGTATTCATGTTCAATTCAATTACTTAGCATATCAATTCATTTAATTAAATTTCTAATTACTTACTTTCAAAACTCATTTCCTATTACATTTTTATTGTAGTAACATTTCAATTTTAACTTAAGTTTATCACTACTATAATATCAAATTCTTATTTTATAAAAGCAATTCATTAAATACTTTCATTACTTTAAGTTTTACTTGTATAATATTCCGTTACATATTCTTTTAGAATTTCAACTTTTATAATTGGTAAGTTATCTATATATGTGTGCGCGTGCGCGTGTGTGTCATTAAGAATGTAATTACAAGTTACACAAGTTTATCTCATTCTTTTAATTAACTCAATATTCAATAATCATATCCTTTGTTTTATAGGTTACAAATTTCAGTTTTCTTATATACTTCAGTTAAAATTTAACATTTAATTTCTGATTTTCGTTTAGAGGTTCCAATTATTAATTTGTTAAATTCCATTTCATTAATTAAAATCTTTAATTCATAGAAATTTAAGAACTAAATGTAGGATTCCATTTCAAATCATTTGAAATGATCATATATAAAATCATATCTTTGTATGTATCAAATCATATTTGGAAATAAAATTTATATTTATTTATCAAAACAAATGTGTAGTAAACAACTACAACGGTCTTCCCACTTCAAAACTAGAAAATGAATGTCGATGATGCGTGCACTCATCACCGAAATTATTTTCCAACGACAGAGAGGGGAGTACAAAACTTATTACTTTCCAGAGTTTCTTCAAATCAATTCTTTCAAATCATATTGAAATTATACCAGAAAATATTTCTAAGTAATATTATTATTAATTCCAAAATCATTCGAATTTTTTTTTCAAAACCCCGAAACTTAAGTTCTATATTCCCATTTTATATTCATTTTCTTTGTAAATTTTATTTCTCAATCAATATTTATAAAATTCACTACCTAACAATAAATATATGACAACTAAATATCTCATTTATAAAATTATTATTTTATATATGAAATATATAATAGGAAGAATTATTTCATTTATCTATATTTCAAAACAAATATTGTGTCAGTCTATCCTATTAAGTGTTTAGAAATCCCTATCGATGTCATAGCATCTTATACACCAACCAGAATTTATAAATACAGAACAGAACAAATTAACATAATATTGACACTAACCCATACGCCCTCCCATATACGTACTCCCAACGACTCATCATAGGTTATTACTACCCTATTAAATATGAGCCATACCCCCACAAAGCTAAGGTTTATCGCTAAACCAAAGCTCTGATACCAACTATAACATCTCGCCTTTTTGTACGTTTTAAGCAGACACACAAGTCGACTCAAACCATACATAAGGGCGGATTGTTATGGGGTAAATAAGAAAAGCTGAGAAAGAAAAAAAATAGAATTTTGTAGCGGAATGACAAAATATAATAATCAAATAACATTTCATGAAGCTATTTACAAAATCTTTGATTATACTAATACAATGCAGAATAGAGTTACGCATACCAGAAAATAATAAATAATGCAACGGAGCAGTATGATGCAGTAGGAATAATATTTAATAAATAATAATAGTACAAATCTTCGTCTTCATCCTCTAGAAAGTAAGGTCTTCAAATTTTGAAATGCTCAGGCTGACTCGAGCGAATTGAAAAGACAAAACACTCGAGTCAGAACTAAAAGATCTTATGTAAGTTAAATCAACGGTAAATATGCATGTGACGGCGTCAGAGATGTTTACGAGGTTTGACATCTCCTATCCAGTGTCCAACGTAAGTGTGACAACTTATGAGATGTTCGGGATTCACACCTCCTAAGGATCCGTTAAACTATCTACTATGTAGTGCAATATGCTATTATAAAATCTCACGGTAAAGTAAAAGTATTAAAATAGCGTTAAGGCATTACCCATATCCCCTTTAACACATTTTTATATATTCCCATAGTCTATATAGTACAGTAAGTCCCCCCATAAACTGGAGGGCTATCAAAGGCACTCCATAGGTATGGTACAAAACAAACTCGTAAAAGGCGCGCTAGGGCATGTGAACACGGCACACGAGGAAATGCCATGGTAGATATACCAATTGCGTATCCGGACTAGTGGTAACGCATAGCAGCTACTACCGCCCACCTTAAACACACTCCCAATCAAAAATCGATGGGTGGCCACCAAAACAATCACAAATCAGAATATAATATCGAAGAAGTGTGCCCGGTCGGAGGAATGGCCTCACTTGGCTCGGCATGGCTCCTAGTTTTAGTCACATCTAAGCTGACTCACGGTAGTCAGGGTCACGTCATACCTCATATAGAAATCGTTCACCAAACCATCCTACTTTATTATGGATTCTCCACCACGTACACAGTTGTTAAAGTGGTTTTCAGTATTGGCAGAGAGTATGAAAAAATCCAATCCCAGTCTTTTTAACAACAGAACGCTTATTACACACCAGATGGTTCTTTTACATTTCAAAAGTCAATTCACAATTGATATCAAAATATCATATTCTCAATACCATAATACTTTCAAATCATATTCACTTTCAAAAGTCATAATTTCTTCCAAAATCATATTTCCGAAACAGATTAAAACCTTACATAAAAATCATCAATTTTGATTTAATATACATTTAAATCCCAATTAGCTCATGTCATCATTTCATCATTTTTTCCTTTAAACCAATGAATTTGAATAAAAACACTTTCCTTTTTCCTTAGTCTGAAAATTTTGAAATTAGTTTAAATAGTTACAAATAGTTAAAATAGTTATAAATAGATTTAAAATAGGTTAAATATAATTAAAATAGATTAAATAGGTTTAAAATAGATTATTTAGATTTAATATAAGTTAAATGGTTTAATTAGTTTTAAAAGTAAATTGAACGGTTTTAAAATATCTTAAATTGATTTATACAGTTAATATAGATTAAAATAGTTTATAAATCTGAAATCATAAAATTTAGAACCTTAAAAATAATATAATTTAAACAATTTATATTTGAAAACATGAATTTGTAATTTATATCAATTTAAAACTATTTATTTCATTTCAACAAATTCAGACCATTTCAATTTCTCAATAAATCATTTAATTAGATAACGCTTCAAAAACATGTTCAAAATATCACTTTAAATTATTCCAATTTTAATACATTTCAAAATTATATTTCCCAACAACTCAAATAACGCAATTCTGACAAATTCAATTTCTTAAGACCATTCCTTTAAACTGAATTCGCATTTAACATAAAACTTGATTTCAATAATACTTTAATTTATATAAATTTAATTTTTCTTCAAAATCTCATTTAATTACATTCAAAAATTAAGGATTTTAAAACCATTTAATTTAACCAATCCGGTGTCCGTATATAATTTTCTACCCTAGGGTCAAGTGATACGGATATTTATCATTTCGATCCACAATTTAATAATTAACGGTTATATATCATTTCAAACCGCAATCCCGACTTAATAATAAAATCCATAACAAACTTGTTGTTTATAACAATATAAAATACAACATCCATTCATTTAATATCAACAGTCAAAGATCCATCACAATCATCATCTGAATCAATCAATAAATATCAGTGTAGAACAGATAATCAACAACAAGTATTTAATTGGTAATATATATTCAATAATAAATTAAATAATGATTTAATGTAATAAATTCGAATTAACTGAGATGACGATTCAAAACATAACGAACAACCATAAATGAATTTCTAATCACATCATAAACTAAATTTAACAAACATAAGAAATTTTAGAAGTTGTGAGTGGGTTAAAACACTCACCTTTTAATTTAAATTGAATTTGAATCCAATTTAAGCCCAAAATTCAAATGATTTCAGAATTCGTCCAAACCGCGTCAAAGTGTCCACAATTTCGATACGATCCTAGTGGAGAAAACCGTGCATGAATAGGACTTTGTATGAGAATGTTGTATGCGTTAGAACATGAAACGATTTTTAAACTAGAAGATAATAATAAAAAAAAAAATAGCAACCTTCCCATACCACGTCACGATTCCTTCTTCTACAGCATGCCCTAAACACATGCACGAATGAAGATAGCATCGTCACCACGTTAACGAATGCCAGAGGCGATCGATCCTGCGCCTAGGTCCTACCTCGCCGCTGCATGCGCCTCGCCTGGCCGCTCTCCCCAGCCTCGCGCAACCCCTCGCGGCACTAAATCGCTGTAACAATTCCATCCGTCGTCGAATTTGTGAAACCCTAATCGAATTTCATGGCTAATATGATCTTCGAATCGATGAACGAACCATACAGATGAAGTCCCCTCAGTCCCCTCTACAAAACCCCTCAGACGATTTGACGATCGGTCACAGTTCTTCCCGACACGATGGACAACCAAAATTTGTTCTTCAATTTGTGTACAGACAGAGGTTCAATTTGAAAAATGAATTAAAGATCTGAGATGCGCTCGTCGAGAGCTTTAATCGATATATAATTCGATATATATTGAGGAGTTTGAATTTTTGACTTTGAGTTTTATTTGAAATTGCAATTGGTAATTAGGTTTTGTCAGCCATTGGAATGAGGAGGAGCAAGTGGAATTGTACATATAGAATTAAGGAATAAGAAATGACATAGGGTTTATAATGACATATATATAGGCAGAACAAAATAGAAAGGACCGGGCTCGATATGTTTGGAATGTTGAACGATACACGACCCGAAAAGCCCGTTTTGACTCCGGAACGAAAATGGGCCAACCCATATATCAAAATAGATGTTTTTAAATATTTTAAAAGCAATGGAATAGGTTTCAAGTCCTAATTCCATCGCATGAAGAAGTTATGCTAAAATCAAGTTATTTCAAATTGATTTCAATTAAATTGATTTCTAGGCGCTTCGAGTTCATACGATCAAACGACAAGTCCGATCGCTACGAAACTTGAAATCCTTCAATAATTCGTTGTTACGGATCCGATGAAACTAGTTTCGTCGAAATCCGAGTCAATGGCCAAAGTGACTATTTTCACGTTATTAAATAAATTAATATTAAATTAAATCATTTTTTTCATTTAAGTTCAATAATATATAATTTTTATCATCTTGGATTACTTTCGTAATTTATAATCCTTTATAACAAATTTCTATATCAATTTAAAGTTAATTTATTCACCAATTATAGTATCAAATTTCAATTTTAGTAAATTCATTAATTGTCAATTGAAATTCCAATAAATCTATTTATTTGGTTTTAAATCCCGTTATTCAACTAATTGTTCATGGGTATAATTACCATTGGTTTGTATACTGATACATCAATAATTTCCCAATTCATCCAAGTATCAATTGTCACCGTATTTAACTTCATTTATTGTAAATTGAATTCCATTTAATCATAATAATTCTAAATAACTGATTTGATTCAATTCTAATCCTTTTTATTAAGTCTTTTATTACTCTATAAACCTAGTTAATATTTGTTTGTCTTTCATTGCATTAATATATTCAAATTTCCATCTCTCCTTTGTATTAACCATTATTTTCAATTATATTGAATTTGTCAAATATATACATTTATTATCATTAAAATCTCAATAAATTTATTCAACTAGGTTTTATTCTTTTATTTTATCTTATGAATAAAATATACATTTCCATTCATTTTATTACATTCATACTTTACAATTACTGTCCTAACTCACATTAATGAACATTTATTTATATTTAAATATAATTGATTTCCAATTAATTTTATAGACTAATTAAATAGGTAACTTATAATAATTGTTACCATAAACTTTAATTGCACTTATGAATCCATTATTATTTACAATCCATTATTATAATTTTTTTCCAAACACAAATTATATTCACCTATCATTAATAATGTGGTAATTCATTGATCAATTCAATACTTACATTTGTTTTCATACAACACTTACCTTTATTTACTTATATTAAATTTATACCCAAATATAACATTTATAGCTAAATTAATAGACCAATTAAATAGTAACTTACAACCGTTACTATAACCTTTAATTTACATTTATGAATTCAGTATTTAAACACAAATGTTACAATTCCTTATATAACTCAAATTTTATTCAATGGTCATTTAATTCATACTATTTAATTTATTAAACCAATGTTTACATTTGTCTTCTCACATCAATTTATGTCCAAGTGTAACATTTAAGTCATTTCATTCATTGGAATTTCATTCAAGTTATTAACAATTAACTTACATTTATATTGTTACAATTCATTCTAGTTGTTATTTCCATCATCAATCCATTAATTTTTGTTTTCTCCAATATTAAATTTCCAAAATCTTATTAAATTAACAAATTTAGTTATCGAAAATTTACGAGTCGTTACAGCTTACCTGTTCATTAGAAAAATAATGAGTTGAAAGTGAAGCTCCAGTTTCTAATTTATAGACGTTCAAATCAGTGCTAAACGTCGAACAAAAATAGATTAGACCTGGGCTACATGGCCTTAAGTTACAGCCGCTACCAAAACAAGGGGGGTCAACTGCTCTATAACCTTGATCGACCGCTCATGGTGGACCATTCCTAGGTCATGGTCGACCCAAGTATGCTAAAATGGTGTATTTTTTAGCGTTGGTTGATTTAATTGATTTGTTACCATTTATGTTCCAATTAACGTTGACTAGCGTTATCTTATACCATAATTAATTTTCTTAAATGTTAAACTACCATTAACTTTAATGTTGTTAATCAATCATTAACTAATTTCAAATTATTTCCTTAATTTGATATATAATTATTTCCAACTATAAAAATCCAAACATTGATAAATTTTTTGTTTGAATTTCAATTTGAAAAGTTTATATATGAAAATTAATCATAAAATCGCCATGAATCAAATGGTATAAGTTTCATAGTCAAATTCCAACATTACGAAAATTCCATTTTCACTAATTATTTATTAATTAATTTTTATTTTAATCAATTAACGTAAAATGCAGGGCATTACATTAGAAAATGTATACCATTATTTGGTTAGGACATACTTACAAATGAGAACGAAGTTGATGTAAATTCTCAAAATAAAAGGGATGGTGGGCTTTATTGTGAAATCTGAAACTATAAACCATGAGCATTAAGAATGTAGAGATTAAAGAAGGTGTGGGATGAATGTTCTTTATAGTAAAATAAACGTGAGATGAGATAAAATGATATCTAAAAGTATTAAAATTAATTCTATCGACTTTATATATAAAATAAAATTATTGAGGAAGATAAAGAAGCAAGAATGCAATTGGAAATAATTTTAGAAAGCTGGTGAAAAAGATTTATGGATGGTAACTTTTGAACATGAATTAGTTAATTTATATTGGTATGGCTAGCGCATAGCAAGGAAAACGTAGGGTCAAAAATATAAAAAAGAGCTTAGATTAAGGAGTGATGGGTATTTGGATTGATGATTAATGGAAAAAATTGTGAAAACTCAAATATACCATACAATGTACTAACGAAAGGAATACAAAAAAGGAGAAGATAGTAATAATGTTAAAGTACAAATTATGGTTTAATTGAAAACTTTGAGTTATAGAAAGTTGAAGTGTTCTGAGGAAGTGTATTTGTATGTATTTTATAATAGAGGGAGAAAGTGGGAAATGAATGATATTATTATGTTAAGACTAATTTTACAAATGAGAATGAAGTTAATGTAAATATTCAATAAATTTGAAAGAGTTTTTTAGTGTAGAATATGAGTTACAAATTGTGACAATAAGCATTTATAGATTAAAGGGAATGAGAGATAAATATTGATTTCATACTAAACTTCTTGTGTAATAAAATAGATTAGATTTAAGATTAATTAAAAGAATTAAAATTAATTCTATTTAACTTTAAAGTAATTCTCCCTAAAATAAAGTTGATAAGAATGACAAAGAAGCATGGATGTCATCGTTGATAATTTTATAAGGTAGGTGAAAATGATGTAGGGATGGTACATTTTCAAAATTAATGAACAATAGAGAGTGAATTTTTATTGGAATGCACTAGTTATGGGGGGGGGGGACAAAAATTAGGGGCAAAAATATATTAAAAAAGTTGCTTGAATTTTGAAGAGATAAGCATCTGGATTGATATTAAATGGGAAAATAATTGTAAGAGCTTGAATTTCTTATATAAATGAATGTACATGAGCTTTTGGATTGATATTTAACGATAACAAAATTGTTGCTAGCTAAATGATTTATATAATAGAATAAATGTGACTGTAATAATTTCCACACTTATGTGGAAAAAATATTGAAATTGTGACCACCCGAACTCGATGCCTAACAAACGACATCGAAATCTTTATCGCTGGAGCTTGCAATAACATTAGATGATAAACAACATAGCGGAAACAAAAGATGATAACATTGATATACAATATAGATACAATGTGATATACATCATGATACAACAACCCAACACCATCAGAGAATATATACAACACGGCGGAAATATATCGACATGAGCAAAGTCTTCAAGAGAATCCAATACTGCAACTCCAAACAAAAACTCCAAAGCCAAAGCTCCAAAACTTCAAGCTCGAACTACCATACAGCTGAACTCATAGCAAATGCGATCTAGAACGCGATTGCCAAATCAAAAACTTCAAAGATTCAAAAGCTGAAGAAGATCTTCAAATGCTACCAAACCTAAAGACTTCAAAAAGATATCGAATCTACACCTATTATTGGATTATCTGAAAAACCCAACTCTAGACTGCTCGTGTGGAAAATTGTGGGCACCCAGAGTTTAGGAAGGGAACAATAAACTCCAAGTCAGTCATGGGGCTGGTATGCGCAAAAAAACAGTTTATCTTTAAAACAAACAACAAAAGAATTTAAAACATTGAAATCCATAAAGCTTTTTGGAAAATGAAACTACCATAAGGCCTTCCGGCACAAACACCATGCAATCGCACACTTGGGGGAGATTTCTCCTTATGATAGTCAAACATGCTTACTACACGAAAACCATTTGAAATTATTATTAGTGCCTAGTGGAAAACATTTTGAAAGTGTAATATTAATCTTAACCAGCATAGGTGCCATTATATTATGCCAGCTATAGCTACCACCTTAGGTGGCAGGTTATACAATTGCAATCGTAAAGGGCTCGTATTGTTCGATTGGATTTCCAACAAATGGTCAGGCTAAGGAACTTTCTATTGCCACATGGGAACGCCTCTTGTGATAACCCGGATTTCTGGGCATCTGGAATTGAAAATAATTGGGTTAATTAATAGAATATTAATTTAACAAATAATATGATGATAAATATTTATACTTGGATAAATATTTATTTGATATTCTTCTTGTATAATTTTGCAAAATCATTATTTTCAAACAAATGTAATGTGTGTTTGTTTAAATATATGAATGAGTGGATTTAAACTTAATTTGAATTTGAGATTTGAAAATTCAAAAATAAAATAAAATAAATAAATACCTTGAAATGAAATAGGATTTGAATACATATATGAGAATGTGATTATTTACTTATACATAAATTAGTTTCAAATTTATTTTCTTAAAGGTTATATATAAATACAAATAAAAGAAAAGTAGAAATATAAATTTATAACACACACACAAACATATATATAGTTAAGTAAATTTTTTTATTTAACATAAGACATTTATAAATATAAAAGCTAAATTTAGAATATCATGTAAATTCACATAAAAACATATAAACATAAATTTACAAATGCAAGTAAAATAATAAGATTTAAGCCATAAACTTATAAATAAAGTTAACATTTGAGTTTAGACATAAAATCCCTATTAGTGACAAGTGTTACTTAAATGGAATAGGTATTTAACAAATGTAAAGAAAAGTAACAAATGGCAAAACAGTTTTCATTTAAAGTTTCCATGTAAATAAATATTAAAAAAAATAAAAAAAAATAGGAAAGAACAAATCAGATTTAAAGGCCATCTCAACATCAAACAAGCTCTGTTCAAAATCTAACCTGAGCAAATCAAATTTAAGCTACAACAAGGGTCATCCCAACATCAAACAAACTCAAAGATCTGATAGTTCAAGACAGATCTGTTTAAAGGCCATCTCTGTTTTTTTTTTTACAGGTGAGTGATCTTACTTGGTTTTATTTGATTTATAGGAATGCTTGTGAGTTGTCTATAAAGTTTAAATTTGGTACCGACTTTGATATGCATGTTGAAAATTTGCAGTGATATAGTGTAAAATTGTTTGCTGAATGATTGCTGTGATTTGCATGTTAGAAAATAGTATGGACCTGTGTATTTTTGTTCTGAAATATACATATCCTCTTATTTAAAAAGGATTCTAATACATTTGTAAATTTATATCTTCTAATAAAATGATTTCAGACCTTGATCCTTAAAGTAAAGATGGATATGATAATGTAAACTGAATTTTCTCTTTTATATAATTTCAAGAATTTATATTAAGAGATAAATTCAAATGAGTAAGTCACAATAACATATGAAATAAGTCAAAAATTTGATGTTTACCAATTCAAGTTTGGATTTTATATTATGATTCGCACTAGCAAATCAAGAATTTAGGTGGGTAAACTTAGATTTCTTGTTTGGGAATTAAGGAGATAATCGAACTTGAAAGAAATGGGGTTTATTACCAATTTCTAGCAATCAGCATGGTGGATGACGTCGGGATTGTGGTCGAGGCTAGCTGGAGAGTTGACGACCCTGAGAAAATTAGGGGTTGTTTTTATTAGTGGCCGAGGTGGCTGGAGTTGGACCAGTTAGGGTTTTATGCTCTGTTGAAGCAATTGTTGTATTTGCGATTTGTACGTGAGTTGTGGTGAATCGGAATGGTTTGCGATGGAGGGGATCAGTGCTGGTTGATGAGGGGATGCTGTGGTAGGGATGGCGAGGGGTCTTGTAGGCGAGATCGATGGCGAGAGGATGGTTTCCGATGAAGGTATGTTCCAGATTTTGGTTGATGGGGTGCGATTTCGCTTTGCTAGAAAATTCGTCGTCGTGGGTAGTTGATGGGTTAGTTGAGGTCGTTAGTGATCTGTCGATGGTCATAAGGATGGCCAGTGGTGGTCGGTGAAGGGTGTACCGTGCACACGTGCACGTTGCTTCAGAATTTCTGAGGCTTCGGGGAACTTGCAACTTTTCTTGAGTTTTCACTCGATTTACTCGAAGCAGAGAGAAGTCTCGTGTGAGTGTCGCGCCTTTGCTCAGGAGTTTAAAGCGTTGTCTCGAGTTTAATTGGTATAAGTAACAGTTTAAACAGAGAGGAGAGAATAGAAAAGGGTTTCAGGATTTAACTCAAGAACTTGTGTTGAAAAACGTTTCTAAGCAAAAGTGAAACAAAGTTTAGGGTTATGAAAATAATTATCTTGCAAAGATAAATGTTGAATAAGTTTTAAAATATATTTGAAGTAGATAAAAATATATTTTTTATATACAATGACGGTTAGGGCTCGAGTCTGAAATAGGTATATATGTTTAGTTGATGAAGTAATTAAATTTTAAGTTTTTTTCGAAAGGAATAGGATTAAAAAATGTTATAAGATTTGATTGTTTAAAATAATTTTTTACAATAGTTAAATTCCTATATGTTCTAAGTGAGGGTTTGAATAATGATATTAAATAAAATATAAATTATTTAATAAGGTTGGTTAATTGATTAAGGAAATCAGTTGAAGGAATAATTAACTAATTTAATTGTTAAGGTAATTAGTTAATTAAGTTGTGAAATCAATTTAGGGTGTTGATTTATTACTGTGATTAATTATTAAAGAAATCGATTAATAAAGAATAATTAATGTAATTAATTAAGGGAAAATTACTAAATGTGATTCATTTGATAATAATTACTTAATGAAGTAATTAATGAATAATTACAGGCTGCAATAAATCAATGGGTGGTTACTTAATAGAAAGTAATTAAAGAGTAATTACTTAGTGGAAGTAATTAAGTATTATTATTCAGTAAAAGGACCTATTAATTAATTAAAGGATTAATTATTTAATATAATAAATTAATAATAAAGTACTGGATGTGATAAATCAAGGTTGATTAGTGGATATGGTAAATTAATTAATGTAATTAGAGAGGATAAATAGGGAATGATTAATTAATGGTTTGTAATTAATTACTGTTAAGTAAGCAAGATTTAAAAATGACTAAAGTAACTAATTTGATTTAATTAGTAATGGGTGATTAATAAACCTTGCTTATGAATGATTGGTTGATATTTCTGATATGAAATGTTTGTGATATGTGATGTTTACCTCGAACAGTGGTTGTGTGGTTATCTGTCGATAATGAACCATTATATAATAGGTGACATCTTATATTTAAGGTCTAATTGTGTTTCTCTTGAATAACATGGGATAAGATGGTATTGGATTCGAAGAGACCGGAGCCGGGTATAGTGAATACCCGAAACCACTTCGATTCCTTATAAATTGATATGTGGGATCAATATGTTGATATGGAATGATTTAAGTTGGACCATTAAACCTAAGTTTGGCACTTAGAATTGATGTGTGAAATAAGTAATATTTATAACAGCTTGTGAAGATGTAAATTGATATAAGTTACCCCGGGTTAATATAAATTGTATGATTTTGTATTCTATATTAGATGGGATTACTCACGCTGGTTTCCAGGCTGACCCGGGTGTTACTTTGATGTAATGCTCGGGTCAGACCGAGTATTACAGATTTTGAGGTAAGGATGTCCCGGAGCTCATGAGGCAAGCTGGATGACATAAACGTATGGAAAGAATTCCGCTGTGTATATTATTTTATTATTATCTATCTGGGACGAGTTATTTTAACTGTCCAATGGTTGGTAATGTTTGTAACTCTGTGTTTAAAATATAAGTATACTGATACAGTTCTTATTTGTAAAACTATTATTGATGTGATATTATATTTTGATCCACTGCGAATGTGAGATTTATGTGACTTGTTTCTAGTTCTTCTTTTTCTTTTTCTCTTCTTCTTTTTCTCTAACTATCTTGAAATTTTTGAGTTCGAAATTTCCGGGTCGTTACATTTGGTATCAGAGCTGAAGGTTAAGCGAGAACCTTGGCTCTGGTGGGAATACTCATTAAGAATAGGGTAAGTGGTACCCTATAATGAGTTGAGTGTATAAATATGAGAGAGCGTACTTGTTATTTTCTTATATAATGGTTTTTAAATGATTTCAAAAGTAAATGAATCTATAAGAAATAGATTATCTATTATATTAAGAAAATTGGATGTAGTATTAATTAAATTAAAAATAATAGTAAGAATTAAATTAAGAAGTAATAGAATGCAACCAAATTGAAACTGGAAATAAATAAAGATATGTCTGAAATGGATTCAAACTAAAATTTGAATACTTGAATTGGAGAAGTATTTCAAAATAAGATGAATTAGAATTGGTTTCAAACCAGAAAATAGAATGGATATTGTGTTTAATAATGGGAAGATTGTTTTCAATAAACAATAAAATGTTTTAAGGAAGTAACCGTTTAAAAAGAAAATAATTTATAAATATGAAAGGATATAAAATAAAGTGGGTTTCAAACTTGTGAAGTTATGAATTCTAAATTTGAATATTTGAATTAGTTTCAAAAGGTTAAAGGAAATTATATTATTCAAAACTATTTGGAATATGATCTTATTTTAAAATAAGAGATGTTATTTAATATATACAAATGAAAGAGTCCTATTTCAAACAAGAAATGTTTGAAAATTTTAAAGATTGAATTGAAACCAAGGGTGGTTTAAATTTTAAAGGTATAGCCTGGTTGGTTAAGGAATAAACATGTTTATGTACGGATATGCATAATATCAAAGATGGTTTGAGATAAACTCTAAATATTGAGTTTTAAATTGGGAATGAGATGTGAAAACCCAAAGTGATAAGTTTTTGAACTTACAGATGGGAAATAATTTTGAAATTTGAATGGGAACTCAAATTGTGTGAATTTGACTGAATTAAGTGAATTGAATATAACTTAGAGGAAGTTAAATAAGTTTGATAGGACTACCTGATTTGGGAATTTCAATATGAAATTGAAATTTAACTTGGGAAGTTAAATGATTAATTTAAATTGGGTATAGTAATATATCCATTATTAAGGTAAAATGGAATCATTTTGGACTTAAGATTTGAATATATAAGATAAAACTTCAAGAGTTTGATTTCAAAGTTTAAATTTGATGATAAATTGAATTTCAAAGATGTAGTTGTTTAAAAAAAAGAGTTTGAATTATTCGAGCTTTATGATAGATTAAAAATGGAGTTTGAATTCTAAATTAAATTATTTAAAAGCTTTTAATGAAGGTTAACTTGGTTTAAAGGAATGAAATCAACAATTGAAGTGCTAACTCGAATTTATATAATTCGAGATGATTTAAATTTGGAATTCGAATTGAAAATTAGATCAAATTGAAATTGATTTGAATTAATTGCAATTGTGATTGAAGATATATAGGTATAAAATTCAAATAAAAAATTTGAATTGGATTAATTTGAAACAATTTGAAATTGAAGTGGATTCAATTTGAAATTAGTCCAGATTTATTTGAATAATTTGGAATTTGTAATTAAAGTTGAATAATTTTAAATTCAAATGGAATTTGAATTGAATTTGGAAGGAAATCAAGAATAATTCAACTTGTTTTGGGAATGGGGTTTGATATTGGGATTAATTCAAACTGGAGTTGAAATGGATTGGAATTGAAGTGGGTTCAATTGAATGGATATTAGTCCAAAGTGATTGGAATAACTTGGGATTGTAATTAAAGTTGAATATGTTTAAAATCAAATGGAATTTGATTTAAATTTGAAAAGAAACTGAGGTTAATTCAACTTGATTTGGGGTTGAATCAATTTCAATGGAAATTGAAATTATTAAAATTGGAATTGGGTCAATCTAAATGGTAGAGGAAATTTAAATTGAATTGATGAGAATGGAGATTGGAAAGTGAACAGTTTGATTATGGACTATTTTTAATATAAATTGTTTTAATAATATAAACCTATTTTTTTTCCAAATTATTCACTATATATACAACATTTCTTTTAAAAGCCAAATTATCTTATACTTGTTTTACAATTATTTTTTTTTGAAACTGTTCAACAATTTTCCAACTGTTTTATAAATTAATTGCTATATTTCAACTGTTTTACAAAACTAGTTACTATCATGCTATTATTTTGCAATGGTCTAAAATTTCTATAATTATTTTAACTGTTTTCTAACTAATTTACACCTATTTTACAAATTAGTAATTATTTTCCAACTACTTATCCATTTTTAAGATTTTTCAAACTATTTACTAAATTTAAACTAGACAGACTTCAAACTGCTATTGGTTAAATACCCAATCGGGATAAGAATTTAAGGAATAATCCAAAAGTGGATTAAGGCAATTGTGAGTAAGTGAATGAAATTCAAAGTAAATGTGAATAGAAATGGAATTGATTTGGCTGATAACCAATAAAGATAAATACGTAGGATGTACGTATGTTATTCTATTCGCATAGTAATGTGATCCAGATTCGAGCACAGAATTTCGAGATAGTTATATCAATCCGAGTAGGATTTTTTTCACTCGATTTTCGACGGCGAACCTGGGTATGGATTGTTGATTGGTTCTGGATGTTCTCTATCATAGTTATGACTATGCAAGGAGAATTACGGTTTCTGACCAAGAAACCAGATCTGTGTCCGCACTAGGAAGTCGGGTGGACGATACTAGTTCGGAAGTGAAATTGTGAGCGATCAGATTGGTATAGCTACGGATGATATGTGTACATCATACGAATTTGGATGAAAATTATATTGAAAAGAGTAATCAAATTTGAATATCTGATTTAGAGTAAATGGAGTAAATATCTTTGTTTTATAAGATAAAACTTCCCTTGTTGAATCTATTGCCAGAAGGAAAGGATTTTGAAAGTGTTTGAAGTATAAAAGAAGTTTTATTCAGGTTTGAAAAGATCCAAAGTTTAAAAAAAAAAATCTGTATATATATATTTATAAAGGATCATATGAGGATTTTGGAAAGGGTTTTGGGAACCTTTAGATTTGGAAAGGCTTTTGATTTTTGGGTAAATCAATGTTGAATTTGGAAAGCCTAGTTTGATAAATTATCGATTTGGGATAATTGATTTTAGTATAAAAGAGCTTTGTATAAGATCATACTAGGTGTATGATTTGAAGATAGTATATATGTATAGTATAAAATGTTTTGATGATGGCTCTGGGGAAAAAGGCGCTTCCATGAAATGAACTTCTCAGGTGTACCACCGGGTGGTGCTGCCTTGAGCCCCAAAGGGGGGTTCTAAAGTTGATCCTGTGAGGAGTCCGGACAAAACTAGTTCCTGAGGATTATGAATAGAGTATACTATAGCGAAAGTCGTGAGGCCGCTGAGAGCCAACAGTTACATGGACTTTTGCCGCGACGGCAACGTAACCCAGGATGTAACTGCGATCTATGGTATAACATAGCGAAAGTCGAGTGTGCCGCTGAGAGCCAACAGTCCGCGTTTGATTTTATATCGGCAGACTGCGACCTATGTAGGAGTGGAGAGGTTTCATTTCGACAGCGAAAATCAGAGGCCGTTGAGAGCCTATAGTTACATGGACTTTTGCTGCGACGGCAACGTAACCCTGGAATGCAACCGTGACCATGGATGAGGATGATGATTTCCAGAGCATTCTCACCAAAGATATATCCTCTATTTTCAAAAACTGTTTACTATATTTTCAATAAAATTATTTTCCAAAATATTTTCACTAGGTGTTGAAACGGGTTTACCAAGTACTTATAGATTTTCAGTCTTACGCCTGATCAACGTATGACCGAATTTCTATGAGAACAAGGATGGACTGGTGGAAACATCGAGTTATAAAATGATATTTTCTATAAGACTCTATTTTGAAAATATTATATAGGTTTTTAAGTGTTTTAAAATGATCAAAGAATATTTTAACTGGTTTTCAAATAGTTAATAAATTCTGGTTTCGTTCTTTTCGAGGACGAAAAGATTCTAAGGGGGGAGGAATGTGATAACCCGGATTGTGGGCATCTGTAATTGAAAATAATTGGGTTAATTAATAGAATATTAATTTAACAAATAATATGATGATAAATATTTATACTTGGATAAATATTTATTTGATATTCTTCTTGTATAATTATTTAAAATTTGCAAAATCATTATTTTCAAACAAATGTAATGTGTGTTTGTTTAAATATATGAATGAGTGAATTTAAACTTAATTTGAATTTGAGAATTGAAAATTCAAAAAAAAAATAAAAAAAAATAAATAAAATAAATAAATATCTTGAAATGAAATTGGATTTGAATACATATATGAGAATGTGATTATTTATTTATACATAAATTAGTTTCAAATTTATTTTCTTAAAGGTTATATATAAATACAAATAAACGAAAAGTAGAAATATAAATTTATAACACACACACACACACACACACATATATATATATAGTTAAGTAATTTTTTTTATTTATCATAAGACATTTATAAATATAAAAGCTAAATTTAGAATATCATGTAAATTCACATAAAAACATATAAACATAAATTTACAAATGCAAGTAAAATAATAAGATTTAAGCCATAAACTTATAAATAAAGTTAACATTTGAGTTTAGACATAAAATCCCTATTAGTGACAAGTGTTTCTTAAATGGAATAGGTATTTAACAAATGTAAAGAAAAGTAACAAATGGAAAAACAGTTTTCATTTAAAGTTTCCATGTAAATAAATATTAAAATAAAATAAAATAGGAAAGAACAAATCAGATTTAAAGGTCATCTCAACATCAAACAAGCTCTGTTCGAAATCTAACCTGAGAAAATCAAATTTAAGCTACAACAAGGGTCATCCCAACATCAAACAAACTCAAAGATCTGATAGTTCAAGATAGATCTGTTTAAAGGCCATCTCGGTTTATTTTCTTTACAGGTGAGTGATCTGACTCGGTTTTATCTGATTTATAGGAATGTTTGTGAGTTGTTTATAAAGTTTAAATCTGGTACCGAGTTTGATATGCATGTTGAAAGTTTGCAGTGATATAGTGTAAAATTGTTTGCTGAATGATTGATGTGATTTGCATGTTAGAAAATAGTATGGACCTGTGTATTTTTGTTGTGAAATATACATATCCTCTTATTTAAACAGGATTCTAATACATTTGTAAATTTATATCTTCCAATAAAATGATTTCAGACCTTGATCCTTAAAGTAAAGATGGATATGATAATGTAAACTGAATTTTCTCTTTTATATAATTTAAAGAATTTATATTAAGAGATAAATTCAAATGAGTAAGTCACAGTAACATATGAAATAAGTCAAAAATTTGATGTTTACCAATTTAAGTTTGGATTCTATATTATGATTCGTACTAGAAAATCAAGAATTTAGGTGGGTAAACTTAGATTTCTAGTTTGGGAATTAAGGAGATAATCGAACTTGAAAGAAATGGGGTTTATTACCAATTTCTAGCAATCAGCATGGTGGATGACGTCGGGATTGTGGTCGAGGCTAGCTGGGGAGTTGACGACCCAGAGAAAATTAGGGGTTGTTTTTATTAGTGGCCGAGGTGGCCAGAGTTGGACCAGTTAGGGTTTTATGCTCTATTGAAGCAATTGTTGTATTTGCGATTTGTACGTGAGTTGTGGTGAATCGGAATGGTTTGCGATGGAGGGGATCTGTGCTGGTTGATGAGGGGATGCTGTGGTAGGGATGGCGAGGGGTCTTGTAGGCGAGATCGACGGCGAGAGGATGGTTTCCGATGAAGGTATGTTCCAGATTTTGGTTGATGGGGTGCGATTTCGCTTCGCTAGAAAATTCGTCGTTGTGGGTAGTTGAGGGTTTAGTTGAGGTCGTTAGTGATCTGTCGATGGTCAGAAGGATGGCCAGTGGTGGTCGGTGAAGGGTGTACCGTGCACGTTGCTTCAGAATTTCTGAGGCTTCGGGGAACTTGCAACTTTTCTTGAGTTTTCACTCGATTTACTCGTAGCAGAGAGAAGTCTCGTGTGAGTGTCGCGTCTTTGCTCGGGAGTTTAAAGCGTTGTCTCGAGTTTAATTGGTATAAGTAACAGTTTAAACTGAAAGGAGAGAAATAGAAAGGGGTTTCAGGATTTAACTCAAGAACTTGTGTTGAAAAACGTTTCTAAGCAAAAGTGAAACATAGTTTAGGGTTATGAAAATAAATATCTTGCAAAGATAAATGTTGAATAAGTTTTAAAATATATTTGAAGTAGATAAAAATATATTTTTTATATACAATGATGGTTAGGGCTCGGGTCTGAAATAGGTATATATGTTTAGTTGATGAAGTAATTAAGTTTTTTTTCTGAAAGGAATAGGATTAAAAAATGTTATAAGATTTGATTGTTTAAAATAATTTTTTACAATAGTTAAATTCCTATATGTTCTAAGTGGGGGTTTGAATAGTGATATTAAATAAAATATAAATTATTTAATAAGGATGGTTAATTGATTAAGGAAATCAGTTGAAGGAATAATTAACTAATTTAATTGTTAAGGTAATTAGTTAATTAAGTTGTGAAATCAATTTAGGGTGTTGATTTATTACTGTGATTAATTATTAAAGAAATCGATTAATAAAGAATAATTAATGTAATTAATTAAGGGAAAATTACTAAATGTGATTCATTTGATAATAATTACTTAATGAAGTAATTAATGAATAATTACAGGCTGTAATAAATCAATAGGTGGTTACTTAATAGAAAGTAATTAAAGAGTAATTACTTAGTGGAAGTAATTAAGTATTATTATTCAGTAAAAGGACCTATTAATTAATTAAAGGATTAATTATTTAGTATAAGAAATTAGTAATAAAGTACTAGATGTGATAAATCAAGGTTGATTAGTGGATATGGTAAATTAATTAATGTAATTAGAGAGGATAAATAGGGAATGATTAATTAACGGTTTGTAATTAATTACGGTTAAATAAGCAAGATTTAAAAATGATTAAAGTAACTAATTTGATTTAATTAGTAATGGGTGATTAATAAACCTTGCTTATGAATGATTGGTTGATATTTCTGATATGAAATGTTTGTGATATGTGATGTTTACCTCGAACAGTGGTTGTGTGGTTATCTGTCGATAATGAACCGTTATATAATAGGTGACATCTTATATTTAAGGTCGAATTGTGTTTCTCTTGAATAACACGAGATAAGATGGTATTGGATCCGAAGAGACCGGAGTCGGGTATAGTGAATACCCGAAACCACTTCGATTCCTTATAAATTGATATGTGGGATCAATATGCTGATATGGAATGATTTAAGTTGGACCATTAAACCTAAGTTTGGCACTTAGAATTGATGTGTGAAATAAGTAATGTTTATAACAGCTTGTGAAGCTGTAAATTGATATAAGTTACCCTGGGTTAATATAAATTGTAAGCTTTTGTCTTCCATATTAAATGGGATTACTCACGCTGGTTTCCAGCCTGACCCGGGTGTTACTTTGATGTAATGCTCGGGTCAGACCGAGTATTACAGATTTTCAGGTAAGGATGTCCCGGAGCTCAGGAGGCAAGCTGGATGACAGGAACGTATGGAAAGAATTCTGCTGTGTATATTATTTTATTATTATCTATCTGGGACGAGTTATTTTAACTGTCCAGTGGTTGGTAATGTTTGTAACTCTGTGTTTAAAATATAAGTATACTGATACAGTTCTTCTTTGTAAAACTATTATTGATGTGATATTATATTTTGATCCGCTGCGAATGTGAGATTTCTGTGACTTGTTTCTAGTTCTTCATTTTCTTTTATTTCTTCTTCTTTTTCTCTAACTATCTGGAAATTTTCGAGTTCGAAATTTCCGGGTCGTTACATTTGGTATCAGAGCTGAAGGTTAAGTGAGAACCTTGGCTCTGGTGGGATTACTCATTAAGAATAGGGTAAGTGGTACCCTATAATGAGTTGAGGGTATAAATATGAAAGAGCGTACTTGTTATTTTCTTATATAAAGGTTTTTAAATGATTTCAAAAGTAAATGAATCTATAAGAAATAGATTATCTATTATATTAAGAAAATTGGATGTAGTATTGATTAAATTAAAAATAATGGTAAGAATTAAATTAAGAAGTAATAAAATGCAGCCAAATTGAAATTGGAAATAAATAAAGATAAGTTTGAAATGGATTCAAACTAAAATTTGAATACCTGAATTGGAGAAGTATTTCAAAATAAGATGAATTAGAATTGGTTTCAAACCAGAAAATAGAATGGATATTGTGTTTAATAATGGGAAGATTGTTTTCAATAAACAATAAAATGTTTTAAGGAAGTAACCATTTAAAAAGAAAATAATTTATAAATATGAAAGGATATAAAATAAAGTGGGTTTCAAACTTGTGAAGTTCTGAATTCTAAATTTGAATATTTGAATTAGTTTCAAAATGTTAAAGGAAATTGTATTATTCAAAACTATTTGGAATATGATCTTATTTTAAAATAAGAGATGTTATTTAAAATATACAAATGAAAGAGTCCTATTTCAAACAAGAAATGTTTGAAAATTTTAAAGAAAATTTGTCTGAATTGAAACCAAGGGTGGTTTAAAATTTAAAGGTGTAGCCTGGTTGGTTAAGGAATAATTATGTTTATGTATGGATATGCATAATATCAAAGATGGTTTGAGATAAACTCTAAATATTGAGTTTTAAATTGGGAATGAGATGTGAAAACCCAAAGTGATAAGTTTTTGAACTTATAGATGGGAAATAATTTTGAAATTTGAATGGGAACTCAAATTGTGTGAATTTGACTGAATTAAGTGAATTGAATATAACTTAGAGGAAGTTAAATAAGTTTGATAGGACTACCTGATTTGGGAATTTCAATATGAAATTGAAATTTAACTTGGGAAGTTAAATGATTAATTTAAATTGGGTATGGTAATATATCCATTATTAAGGTAAAATGGAATCATTTTGGACTTAAGTTTTAATATATAAGATAAAACTTCAAGAGTTTGATTTCAAAATTTAAATTTGATGATAAATTGAATTTCAAAGATGTAGTTGTTTAAAAAAAGTTTGAATTATTCGAGCTTTGTGATAGATTAAAAATGGAGTTTGAATTCTAAATTAAATTATTTAAAAGCTTTTAATAAAGGTTAACTTGGTTTAAAGGAATCAAATCAACAATTGAAGTGTTAACTCGAATTTATATAATTCGAGATGATTTAAATTTGGAATTTGAATTGAAAATTAGTTCAAATTGAAATTGATTTGAATTAATTTCAATTGTGATTGAAGATATATAGGTATAAAATTCAAATAAAAATTTGAATTGGATTAATTTGAAACAATTTGAAATTGAAGTGGATTCAATTTGAAATTAGTCCAAATTTATTTGAATAATTTGGAATTTGTAATTAAAGTTGAATAATTTTAAATCCAAATGGAATTTGAATTGAATTTGGAAGGAAATCAAGAATAATTCAACTTGTTTTGGGAATGGGGTTTGATATTGGGATTAATTCAAACTGGAGTAGAAATGGATTGGAATTGAAGTGGGTTCAATTGAATGGATATTTGTCCAAAGTGATTGGAATAACTTGGGATTGTAATTAAAGTTGAATATGTTTAAAATCAAATGGAATTTGATTTAAATTTGAAAAGAAACTAAGGTTAATTCAACTTGATTTGGGGTTGAATCAATTTCAATGGAAATTGAAATTATTTAAATTGGAATTGGGTCAATCTAAATGGTAGAGGAAATTAAAATCGAATTGATGAGAATGGAGATTGGAAAGTGAACAGTTTGACTCTAGACTATTTTTAATATAAATTGTTTTAATAATATAAACCTATTTTTTTCCAAATTATTCACTATATATACAACATTTCTTTTAAAAGCCAAATTATCTTATACTTGTTTTACAATTATTTTTTTTGAAACTGTTCAACAATTTTCCAACTGTTTTATAAATTAATTGCTATATTTCAACTGTTTTACAAAACTAGTTACTATCCTGCTATTATTTTGCAATGGTCTAAAATTTCTATAATTATTTTAACTGTTTTCTAACTAATTTACACCTATTTTACAAATTAGTAATTATTTTCCATCTACTTATCCATTTTTAAGATTTTTCAAACTATTTTCTAAATTTAAACTAGACAGAATTCAAACTGCTATTGGTTAAATACCCAATCGAGATAAGAATTTAAGGAATAATCCAAAAGTGGATTAAGGCAATTGTGAGTAAGTGAATGAAATTCAAAGTAAATGTGAATAGAAATGGAATTGATTTGGCTGATAACCAATAAAGATAAATACGTAGGATGTACGTATGTTATTCTATTCGCATAGTAATGTGATCCAGATTCGAGCACGGAATTTCGAGATAGTTATATCAATCCGAGTAGGATTTTTTCACTCGATTTTCGACGGCGAACCTGGGTATGGATTGTTGATTGTTCTGGATGTTCTCTATCATAGTTATGACTATGCAAGGAGAATGACGGTTTCTGATCAAGAAACCAGATCTGTGTCCGCACTAGGATGTCGGGTGGACGATACTAGTTAGGAGGTGAAATTGTGAGCGATCAGATTGGTATAGCGTACGGATGATATGTGTACATCATACGGATTTGGATGAAAATTATATTGAAAAGAGTAATCAAATTTGAATATCTGATTTAGAGTAAACAGAGTAAATATCTTTGTTTTATAAGATAAAACTTCCCTTGATGAATCTATTGCCAGAAGAAAAGGATTTTGAAAGTGTTTGAAGTATAAAAGAAGTTTTATTCAGGTTTGAAAAGATGCAAAGTTTTAAAAAAATTATATATATCTGTATATATATATATGTATATATATATATATATTTATAAAGGATCTTATGAGGATTTTGGAAAGGGTTTTGGGAACCTTTAGATTTGGAAAGGCTTTTGATTTTTGGGTAAATCAATGTTGAATTTGGAAAGCCTAGTTTGAGAAATTATTGATTTGGGATAATCGATTTTAGTATAAAAGAGCTTTGTATAAGATCATACTAGGTGTATGATTTGAAGATACTATATATGTATAGTATAAAATGTTTTGATTATGGCTCTGGGGAAAAAGGCGCTTCCTTGAAATGAACTTCTCAGGAGTACCACCAGGTGGTGCTGCCTTGAGCCCAAAAGGGGGGGTTCTAAAGTTGATCCTGTGAGGAGTCCGGACAAAACTAGTTCCTAAGGATTATGAATAGAGTATACCATAGCGAAAGTCGTGAGGCCACTGAGAGCCAACAGTTACATGGACTTTTGCTGCGACGACAACGTAACCCAGGATGTAACTGCGATCTATGGTATAACATAGTGAAAGTCGAGTGTGCCGCTGAGAGCCAACAGTCTGCGTTTGATTTTATATCGGCAGACTGCGACCTATGTAGGAGTGGAGAGGTTTCATTTCGACAGCGAAAATCAGAGGCCGCTGATAGCCTACAGTTACATGGAATTTTGCTGCGACGACAACGTAACCCTGGAATGTAACTGTGACCATGGATAGGGGTGATGATTTCCAGAGAATTCTCACCAAAGATATATCCTCTATTTTCAAAAACTGTTTACTATATTTTCAATAAAATTATTTTCCAAAGTATTTTCACTGGGTGTTGAAACGGGTTTACCAAGTACTTATAGATTTTTAGTCTTACGCCTGATCAACGTATGACCGAATTTCTATGAGAACAAGGATGGACTGGTGGAAACATCGAGTTATAAAATGATATTTTCTATAAGAAACTATTTTGAAAATATTATATAGGTTTTTAAGTGTTTTAAAATGATCAAAGAATATTTTAACTGGTTTTCAAATAGTTAATAAGTTCTGGTCTCGTTCTTTTCGAGGACGAAAAGATTCTTGGGGGGAGGAATGTGATAACCCGGATTTCTGGGCATCTGTAATTGAAAATAATTGGGTTAATTAATAGAATATTAATTTAACAAATAATATGATGATAAATATTTATACTTGGATAAATATTTATTTGATATTCTTCTTGTATAATTATTTAAAATTTTCAAAATCATTATTTTCAAACAAATGTAACGTGTGTTTGTTTAAATATATGAATGAGTGAATTTAAACTTAATTTGAATTTGATATTCGAAATTCAAAAAAATAAATAAATAAATAAATAAATATCTTGAAATAAAATTGGATTTGAATAAATATATGAGAATGTGATTATTTATTTATACATAAATTAGTTTCAAATTTATTTTCTTAAAGGTTATATATAAATACAAATAAAAGAAAAGTAGAAATATAAATTTATAACACACACACACACACACATATATATATATAGTTAAGTAAAAAAAAATTATTTAACATAAGACATTTATAAATATAAAAGCTAAATTTAGAATATCATGTAAATTCACATAAAAACATATAAACATAAATTTACAAATGCAAGTAAAATAATAAGATTTAAGCCATAAACTTATAAATAAAGTTAACATTTGAGTTCTAAAATCCCTATTAGTGACAAGTGTTACTTAAATGGAATAGGTATTTAACAAATGTAAAGAAAAGTAACAAATGGCAAAACAGTTTTCATTTAAAGTTTCCATGTAAATAAATATTAAAATAAAATAAATAGGAAAGAACAAATCAGATTTAAAGGCCATCTCAACATCAAACAAGCTCTGTTCGAAATCTAACCTGAGCAAATCAAATTTAAGCTACAACAAGGGTCATCCCAACATCAAACAAACTCAAAGATCTGATAGTTCAAGACAGATCTGTTTAAAGGCCATCTCCGTTTATTTTCTTTACAGATGAGTGATCTGACTTGGTTTTATCTGATTTATAGGAATGTTTGTGAGTTGTTTATAAAGTTTAAATCTGGTACCGACTTTGATATGCATGTTGAAAATTTGCAGTGATATTGTGTAAAATTGTTTGCTGAATGATTGCTGTGATTTGCATGTTAGAAAATAGTATGGACCTGTGTATTTTTGTTGTGAAATATACATATCCTCTTATTTAAACAGGATTCTAATACATTTGTAAATTTATATCTTCTAATAAAATGATTTCAGACCTTGATCCTTAAAGTAAAGATGGATATGATAATGTAAACTGAATTTTCTCTTTTATATAATTTCAAGAATTTATATAAGAGATAAATTCAAATGAGTAAGTCACAGTAACATATGAAATAAGTCAAAAATTTGATGTTTACCAATTCAAGTTTGGATTTTATATTATGATTCGTACTAGAAAATCAAGAATTTAGGTGGGTAAACTTAGATTTCTAGTTTAGGAATTAAGGAGATAATCGAACTTGAAAGAAATGGGGTTTATTACCAATTTCTAGCAATCAGCATGGTGGATGACGTCGGGATTGTGGTCGAGGCTAGCTGGGGAGTTGACGACCCTGAGAAAATTAGGGGTTGTTTTTATTAGTGGCCGAGGTGGCCGGAGTTGGACCAGTTAGGGTTTTATGCTCTGTTGAAGAAATTGTTGTATTTGCGATTTGTACGTGAGTTGTGGTGAATCGGAATGGTTTGCGATGGAGGGGATCAGTGCTGGTTGATGAGGGGATGCTATGGTAGGGATGGCGAGGGGTCTTGTAGGCGAGATCGACGGCGAGAGGATGGTTTCCGATGAAGGTATGTTCCAGATTTTGGTTGATGGGGTGCGATTTCGCTTCGCTAGAAAATTCGTCGTTGTGGGTAGTTGAGGGGTTAGTTGAGGTCGTTAGTGATCTGTCGATGGTCAGAAGGATGGCCAGTGGTGGTCGGTGAAGGGTGTACCGTGCACACGTGCACGTTGCTTCAGAATTTCTGAGGCTTCGGGGAACTTGCAACTTTTCTCGAGTTTTCACTCGATTTACTCGAAGCAGAGAGAAGTCTCGTGTGAATGTCGCGTCTTTGCTGGGGAGTTTAAAGCGTTGTCTCGAGTTAAATTGGTATAAGTAACAGTTTAAACTGAGAGGAGAGAAATAGAAAGGGGTTTCAGTATTTAACTCAAGAACTTGTGTTGAAAAACGTTTCTAAGAAAAAGTGAAACAAAGTTTAGGGTTATGAAAATAATTATCTTGCAAAGATAAATGTTGAATAAGTTTTAAAATATATTTGAAGTAGATAAAAATATATTTTTTATATATAATGATGGTTAGGGCTCGGGTCTGAAATAGGTATATATGTTTAGTTGATGAAGTAATTAAGTTTTAAGTTTTTTTTCGAAAGGAATAGGATTAAAAAATGTTATAAGATTTGATTGTTTAAAATAATTTTTTACAATAGTTAAATTCCTATATGTTCTAAGTGGGGGTTTGAATAGTGATATTAAATAAAATATAAATTATTTAATAAGGTTGGTTAATTGATTAAGGAAATCGGTTGAAGGAATAATTAACTAATTTAATTGTTAAGGTAATTAATTAATTAAGTTGTGAAATCAATTTAGGGTGTTGATTTATTACTGTGATTAATTATTAAAGAAATCGATTAATAAAGAATAATTAATGTAATTAATTAAGGGAAAATTACTAAATGTGATTCATTTGATAATAATTACTTAATGAAGTAATTAATGAATAATTACAGGCTGTAATAAATCAATGGGTGGTTACTTAATAGAAAGTAATTAAAGAGTAATTACTTAGTGGAAGTAATTAAGTATTATTATTCAGTAAAAGGACTTATTAATTAATTAAAGGATTAATTAATTAATATAAGAAATTAAGAATAATAAAGTACTGGATGTGATAAATCAAGGTTGATTAGTGGATATGGTAAATTAATTAATATAATTAGAGAGGATAAATAGGGAATGATTAATTAATGGTTTGTAATTAATTACTGTTAAGTAAGCAAGATTTAAAAATGATTAAAGTAACTAATTTGATTTAATTAGTAATGGGTGATTAATAAACCTTGCTTATGAATGATTGGTTGTTATTTCTGATATGAAATGTTTGTGATATGTGATGTTTACCTCGAACAATGGTTGTGTGGTTATCTGTCGATAATGAACCGTTATATAATAGGTGACATCTTATATTTATGGTCGAATTGTGTTTCTCTTGAATAACACGGGATAAGATGGTATTGGATCCGAAGAGACCGGAGTCGGGTATAGTGAATACCCGAAACCACTTTGATTCCTTATAAATTGATATGTGGGATCAATATGCTGATATGGAATGATTTAAGTTGGACCATTAAACCTAAGTTTGGCACTTAGAATTGATGTGTGAAATATGTAATGTTTATAACAGCTTGTGAAGCTGTAAATTGATATAAGTTACCCCGGGTTTGTATAAATTGTATGCTTTTGTATTCCATATTAGATGGGATTACTCACGCTGGTTTCCAGCCTGACCCGGGTGTTACTTTGATGTAATGCTCGAGTCAGACCGAGTATTACAGATTTTCAGGTAAGGATGTCCCGGAGCTCAGAAGGCAAGCTGGATGACAGGAACGTATGGAAAGAATTCCGCTGTGTATATTATTTTATTATTATCTATCTAGGACGAGTTATTTTAACTGTCCAGTGGTTGGTAATGTTTGTAACTCTGTGTTTAAAATATAAGTATACTGATACAGTTCTTCTTTGTAAAACTATTATTGATGTGATATTATATTTTGATCTGCTGCGAACGTGAGATTTCTGTGACTTGTTTCTAGTTCTTCATTTTCTTTTATCTCTTCTTCTTTTTCTCTAACTATCTGGAAATTTTCGAATTCAAAATTTCCGGGTCGTTACACCTCTAGAGGGACGCCCCGAGAACCTTACCCGGCTCTCTGCGAACACAAGGCCGGTTTACCCCTTCCCGGAAGTAACACTTAAAGATATGCCATCCCCGGTCATTTGCGACCTTTATCCGAGGTACCTCAATCACAAAGTAACATCACACAGTAATAAATTTACAATGTCCACATGAGTTAAGTATCTGGGCTCCATACCATGATACAACCCTTTTCTAGAAGAAATGGACATACCCTAGGGGCGCGACTCCTACAACCTTGCCGCTTCTTTCCTATTTTGGCCATTTCCGGGGTGTGAGGTCCTGATGCAGTCTCGTCCACAAAGCTACGCTTTTTCACAAACCTTGCTTTGATCAACAAATGATCAACAGCACTTCGTATGCCACATTACCAAATTGGGAATGTATCACTAGTAACCATCAACTACATAACCTCTGAGCTCGTACATCTTAAAGAAGGGTGTTAAGCTAAGAGAATAAATCTCCGCCACCAAATAGAAATGTATTTGATAGAAACCAGCTTTACATCTCAAAGTGTAACGTCAGATACACATCCATACAAGTCTGTTTTGGGTTCGAACAGAACCAAAGGCACTCCCAAAGAAGCCCTTGCAATCTAGGTATTCACAATCCCGATCGGACTCCCCATCACATATGGAGATCTCTATACCGTAGCTACTCAGTGCAGAGTCATTCGACGGGTTATCCTTTTGTTCTCGAAAACACCCGGTCTTCACCACCGGTCTTCAAATACTATCCATAACATCGTATCATTATTCGGAATGGGTTATATGACACAAGGTCCTCTCATAGAGAAACCGAATAATGAGCGCAATATTTAAAAAATATGGATAATGGGATTTCAGTTAAGTCATAACTTATTACCCAATTTTTTTTCTCAAATGGTTTAAACAAATTACCATTTTAAAAAATTCAAACAAAAAGATTCGTTTCACAAAGTTCACCCATCTTTTTCATAAAGATTTATTCAAAGATTTCAAAATAATTTCCACTTCAAATCAGATTAACTCATCCAATCTTTAAATCAAAGATTTAATGCATAGTTTTCAAAATCATTTCCAAATATTCCTTCATAACTTGGAAAACCATTTTCATTTCAACCTCAAAATCCCTTTAACAAAAATTGAAAATTCTTACCTTAAATGAAAGCTTTTAATATTTGAAAATAAATAGTTTTCGTTTCGGAAAAATCCAATTTCATTTGTACAAGTTAAAGTCCTTGGGTTTGTTAGCACCAAAATTGGTCACTAACACCCTTGAGTAGAGTTATGTGGAGAGATTAGTGAAAAGAGTGAATTAGAATTGAAGAATAGTGTAATTCGATGCAAAACGAACAACAAAAACAAGAACACCAGATTTATAGTAGTTCGGCGTAATTATATACATCCACTTTGAGTTTAATCTTTATTGCTTTCTCAATCACCTGAATACAGATACAATCTGTAAACCAATCACTTGCATACAAGTTTGAATTAAAAAGAGGAGAGTATCAAAAATGGCAGGGTCTCCCCAGTGTTCTCTGAAAAAGGACCCTTTCATTGTGCCCATGTCCTTCTATTTATGGACGAAGATGGGTTGGACTTCCCTCATGGGCTTAGGAACAAGGTACCTCGGCACATAGTAAGTGACTTCTACACACCTGGCCAGTCACGCCGAAACATGTCGATTTGCATCAAACCCTAATACCCTCAGGCTCTTCTTGGTCAGAATCTTGTCTAGTGCTAATAATAATATCTTCAACTGTCGTTTTGTAGCCGGCCCAAGGTGCAGGGTAACACTTGCCCCCCAAAGTGTGTTGTGTGAAGCAACACGACACGCTTTGAATCAATGAGTATTCCTTGTTTACAGAAAAAAATCAATCATGTTTCCTGAATAGTCATCATTCTTCAATTTTATCCTCCTAAGGTGTCATATCCTTCTTTGGTCGTCATGACGCTTGGTCGGTTCCTAATATTATAAATTCAAGGTTTTAGTTCATCAATGGCCATCTGTGTCTGGTTCCACAGGGCCAACAAGCTTCGGGTATTTGATCCATTCTTTTCTTAATAACCTTAAGTGAGAATTCAATTCCCAGTTGATTTCAAGAATTCGAACTTTTTTCAGACGTACACATGCACGTTCGGGTACATGTTCTTACCATTGGCTGTCAGTTGCGTTTTATATGCTCATAAGTCGTCATCAATTCCATCTAGTATAATTGCAATTCAACTGCAATTCCTTATTTATATTTTTTGTGAAAAAAGGGTTGTAATCAGCCACTTGATGAGAGGGGACTTCAAGTTTTATATGGATGACGACCTCAGAGCAATAAGCAAGGGCGAATGGAGTATGGCCAATCATGGACTAATGGGTAGTTCTATAAGCCCATAATGCTGTTGGGAGTTTATCCGTCCATTTTTCTCCAGCCTTTTCCAAACCTCTCTTCAGTACAGACTTTATGATTTTGCTCATAGCTTCAACCTGTACATTTGCAGTTATAATATATCATGGAAAGTCACAAGGACAGATGACATTACAGATAATGAAGTTGATTATTTTCTTCATCTTGGTCGTGATTAAGAGTTTTTCATCTGCCCATTTGGTGAAGTAATCAACTACTATGATGGTGTATTTCGCACCACGTTTAGGATCGGCAAGAAGATTATTTCAGTGCCCAAGTGGCAAACGGCTATGGACTAGCCATTTGAGTAATTTCCATTGGCAGGGTTCTTGGATTTCTTGCAAACATCTTGCACTCGTCGCATTGTCTAGCATCATCAACTGCATCTGGATTGATAGTTGGCCAATAATACCTGTAGCAGTGTATTTTCTTTATCATGGTTTTCCCCCTGATGTTATCGCCGCATTCTTCTTCATAGACTTTGCTCAAGGTATTATCATGGGCGATACACCGAAGCTTGGGGATGGATAAACTCCTTTCTACACACGACTTATTCTTAGATGATTTGGCATGAAGCTTTGAGGAGGATCTATCGTTTTCCATTCCTCCGTTCAGTAAGAATTCCTCATTGTAGATAGTCTTTGATAGGAGTCAATCATTACACCTTTTCTGGCTCTGTCTCCAAAACCTAACCGATCTCCATTCGTCACAGCTTGGAATATTAAATATTTCAACCGAAGCAATGTATGTTCGTTGCACGTCCCTAAAACTGGCCAGCTCGGCTAGTGACTGGACTTTTTTCATTTTGTTCGCTGAGTATGTGTGTAATGATGTAATACGTGAAGTCGGTTAGTAGCTCTTGGACCTGACCGAGATAAGGAGTAAGACAATGCCCCTAGCAAGATCAACTTCCTTAACTTTGCATACTACCGCTCAAGAAACACAAAAGATATGTAAATTTTCCACTCCAAATCCTTTAACAAGTTTGAGGCTGGAGGTCAAGGCTTCATACTAAGCATCTTTGTTTGTTACAGGAAATCGAGTTTCAGGACGTAGCAGATCGATCGTTCCTTAGGAGTCATTAACATGACTCCTACGCCATAATACTGATCACTGGATGCTCCATCCACGTACATATTCCACCTGTTGGTTAGTTCTCTACTACTCTTCAAGTAGTTATCTGATGCAGTGAATTCGGGTGCGAGGTTTGCTAATTTCCATCCTTGGTAGCCCTTCGAGGGAAATAAGTGATATCGAATTGGCTTAGTTTGATATTCTATTTAAGTAGTCTTTCAGACGTCTCGGGTCATTGTATGCCCTGTCGCAACGGATGATAGGCATAGACGTTGATGGGGTGAGCCTAAAAGTAAGAGTGGAGCTTTCATGATGAAATCAATAGATATTGTGTTAGCTTTTGTAGCTTCGGGTTGATATCCAATACATGGCTCGCGATAGTTAATGAAATCACATATGCATGTCAGCATGGGCCCAAGGGAACATATCATCATTTATTAAGAAAAATTCAACTAATTCTTTCATCATCACTGCACTGTGCCGTGATCCGATATTCAGCACCCAAAAGGGTTGCAATGGCTGGCTGTGACTGTCAGCTTAACAGGTGCAATCCCGGATTCTTTGAGTTAAGATGTAACTATTTTTCATAACATTCAATGTGAAATATGGTTGGGACGGTCAATGTTGATGGTTACCCTAGTCGAATCCTAGAGTCGTATCATGAGTTATTAAGTCTAATAGTGAAGGACTATGAATACCCTAATCGATTATCAACAAATTGCCAAGGATCAGGCTTAAAAGCACATTAAAGGAAATGTCGAGTAAGGGTCAGCCTCGAGTTGCGTGCAGCTGTATAGTTGGATATTGCTATGAGTTTGAATTTTCTTGTATATTCGAGTAACGCACTTTCTATTCAATGCATTCATGATTCTTTACTCGTCCTTCGGGTTAGAGTGACAGTCAGTTGCCCACGAGCTAAGGTATTGATTTACTGATTCTATCTCTATGCATCCTTTCGGTTATAGCCTTGAGTAGTTGTAATCTCTATATATAAGTTTCAACATTGAGCTTTCGTAGCCAATCTTTGAATGACCATGCGTCTGCTCTTAGTCTCGAGTTGAAAAATGCACTGCATGTATGGTTGAGTCTTGCCCTAACTATGTTTATATTCCCACCTAAAGTCCAAAGACACAGAGTTGATTGGTGAATAGTCAGTTCATATTCACCTTGCTTCTCGCTCGTGCCCCTAGGTCTGGGGCATATACCGGTAAGTAGGAAGGTCAGCCGTGCCCAATTTAGCATTACTCTCTTTCTGTTGAATCGTGGGATCAAGGCAGTTGATGGGAGGCTAGGTATCACCTATCTTGGATTGTATTATGGGTTTTCATCCAAGGTGAATAATACGATGCCTCGTCAGTTTCCAGGCGTAATTTGGACACCGGACAGTCGTCCATGTCCACTTTGGTTCATGCTCTACAGATCTCAGGGTAAAGTTGGCTACAAATGCAGTTGGGTCATGCTTATCCAGTTTCATACTCATCCCGACGTATCAAAGGAGGGTGCTGGAGAATTTTTGACCAAGTCTTCATGGTTTACCCTCCTTTCCACACTCTGGAGGTCATAGTCTTTGAAGGAACATCCGAGTCACATTCGTACGTGCTTGGTGCGGATCGGTATTGACCCTCGATCTGAGGTATGATATAGTCGGTCGCCTGTAGCTTTGGATGTCATTTCGCTTGGTTCTGTATTGAGGCCTCCCTGTTGCTGTTGCCTTATGTTGCAAAGAACACCAAGCTAGAGCTATAGTAAGCTGTCATATTCAGCTTTTAGTGATTTGTACTCCTGCTTCCAGCATTGCTTTGGCCAGGACACTGATCGGATGGTTGAACTCCATCCTTAGCGAGTTAATACTCCTCCTGTCGGTTTTAGACCAAAGTTTGCAGAATAGAGAACGGGCAGAATCCACTCATCTATTTATCAATGTTTATGCAGCACTCTGTATTCTGGTGACTTGGTGTTGTTCTCCCCCCAGTCGACTCACGCCCAATTTGTGTTTATGTTTCGGTCCATGCTCTAGGGACTTGGAGATTTGTCGAACAGTTTATGCTATATTCCACAGTTCGGGACTCAGAGATTTTTGTCAATTTATTTATACTTCAGTCCGCACTCTGGGGACTTAGAGATTTTTAAGTCGTTTATATTGTAGTCCACACTCAAGGAACTTAGAGTAATCTAGTCCGCACTCTGGGTACTTAGCGGTTTTTAAGTCGTTTATACTCTAGTCCACACTCAAGGACTAAGAGTATTCTAGTCTACACTCTGGGGACTTAGAGATTTTTAAGTCGCTTATACTCTAGTCCGCACTCAGGGGACTTAGAGTACTCTAGTCCACACTCTGGGGATGTAGAGGTTTTTAAGTCGTTTATACTTTAGTCCACACTCAGGGGACTTAGAGTACTCTAGTCCGCACTCTGGGGACGTAGAGGTTTTCAAGTCGTTTATACTCTAGTCCGCATTCATGGGACTTAGAGTACTCTAGTCCATACTCTGGGGACGTAGAGGTTTTAAAGTCGTTTATACTCTAGTCAGCACTCAGGGAACTTAGAGTAATCTAGTCCATACTCTAGGGACGTAGAGGTTTTTAAGTCGTTTAAACTCTAGTCCGCACTCAGGAGATTTAGAGTACTCTAGTTCGCACTTAGGGGACTTAGAGTACTCTAGTCCGCACTCTGGGGACATAAAGGTTTTTAAAGTCATTTATACCCTAGTCCGCACTCTGGGGACGTATAGGTTTTAAGTCATTTATACTCTAGTCCGCACTCAGGGGTTTTAGAGTACTCTAGTCCGCACTCTGGGAACGTAGAGGTTTTAAAGTCGTTTATACTCTAGTACGCACTCAGGGGACTTAGAGTACTCTAGTCCGCACTCTGGGGAGGTAAAGGTTTTCAAGTCGTTTATACTCTAGTCCGCACTCAGGGGACTGAGAGTACTCTAGTCTGCACTCTGTAGATGATTTTGAGTCGTTTATACTCTAGTCCGCACTTAAGGGACTTAGAGTACTCTAGTCCGTACTCTGGGGACGTAGAGGTTTTTAAGTTGTTTATACTCTAGTCCACACTCAAGGGACTTGAGTATTCTAGTCCGCACTCTGGGGACTTAGATATTTTTGTTGAGAGAAGTCGTATTTCCACTCTTTAATTTGTATTTCATCTATCGCATCAAGGATAATATTGTCGAATGAACGATCGAACCACGTTTGCTCATGGAATGGGATTCTACCCCCAGCATGAAGGATGAAACTTGAAAAATGGACGGTCGATTCTCGTCCGCTTGGTGATTATAGCTCATCCAATCAGGTCGAGGAAGGAGGTATATGACAGATGGTTGGATCACATCCATGCTGGGTTAGATAGTCAAATCTCACACAATTTAATTTGTATCTCTTTTATTGGGCGTATTCTCACCACCGAACCAAGGCAGGGCTGAACCAACCCACTTCCAACGCCTAGCCGAACCAACCCACTTCCAACGCCTAGCCGAACCAACCCACTTCCAACGCCTAGCCGAACCAACCCCAACCCTCTACCACCAGACCGAAGCCCCACCGGACCGGATCATTCCCCCACTAACAAAGCCCTACCGAACCACTCACTACCGTACCGGATCATCCACTCACCACCGGACCAGAACTCAACCCACTCACCACCGGACCAGAACCTCACCACCGGACCAGGGCCACCGGACCAAGACTACCGGACCAATCAACAACCCACCTACTACCGGTCCAATCCATGCTCCACCTACCACCGGTCCAATCCATGCTCCACTCACTGCCGAACCAAGACGTTACCGAACCAGCATTGCCGGGCCAGGTTACAGCAGCCCAGGCCCACCAGCGGCTATATACATCCGAGACCCCTACCCCTAGCCTCACTCTATAAATAGAGGGGGTAGGGGTACAACAATGGCAGGCAAGTTTGAGAGTTCAAGCACGGATAGAACTTTCAAACAACTTTCATATACTTGTAATCAAAGCTTTGTACTTGTAATCTGAGCAGTAAAGAAGAATAACATATAAAAGTGGACGTAGGCAAATTTTGGCCGAACCACTATAAATCTGTATGTCTTTTACAGTTTAGTCCCTGCTTTTTATATATTTGCATGAATCACCCAAATCACTAAGAACAATATAAAATCAACTAAACCATACGACTTGGAGGTGTTTGCCCATTTTTTGTGCAAACGTTTTTGGTGCTTTCACTGAGAAATCGAGCTAGAAGCTTCAGCTTCTCCCACTAAATCTTCTTCCCGACAGCATCGCTCATTGCTTGGAAGACATGCCTCCCAGGCAGAAGAAAGATGTTAGCAAAGGAAAGAACATCGCAACTAGCAGCGTTCCAGATCCTGTAATCACAGATCAAGAGAACCGTCCCGTTTCAACAGCAGTACGAAATGGAAATCAGGCAAATCCGACAGCCTCTGCCACGGAACAACCAACAGCAATTACTAGGGCAGTTCTAGACAGGGTTGTGGCTGAAGTGACTAACCGCTTCACATCCCAACAAGAAGCCTTGGTGGACCAACTCATGTCACGCTTATGGGATGCTGAAGAATCCAACCGCAACACTAAATTATGGGATGAGTTCCAGTCTGGAGGATCTGGGAGGCGACAAAGATCTTTCTTCTTCGAAGAAGGTAACAACAGAAACAGCAATGATAGGAGCCGAGCCTGAACTCAGCCCGAACTCCGACCCGAGGAAACACTTGGAATCAAACCCAACGGGGGAGGTACCAGGCGAGTGTCGAGGGTGGCTGAGTCGGTCATGCTACCTAGCCATGGAAACACCAATGAACGGGGTCGAGCTAGAGTCCAGCCCAAAGTTGGACCCGAGGAAGTGCTCAGAACAGAACCCAGTAGGGGAAGATCAAGGCAAGGGCCAAGTGTAGCTGACCCTAGCATTCTCCTAGAAGACCAGAGGCAGCCACTGGAAAATATTAGGAGTGATAGACGATACCACCCCTACAGATCATCTGGACGGAATCAATCCCGCAGAGAAGAACCAAACTCATTTCTATCTGCTCCAAATTCTGATGAAAGGATGGTGCGATTATTCAGAGAGTGCGTCCAACGGGATCAAAGAGATCGAGGGATAGGCGTTAGGGTAACCAGCCCTTTCACCCGCAATATCGAAATTGCCATCACCCCCCGAGAATGGAAAATGCCAACAATGGAACCTTACAAGGGAATCTCTGACCCCCGTTGTACACTTGCAGAGATAAACGCAGCATATGCTCATAAGTGTAGTCACGGAAGGAGTATTGTGCAAATGCTTTCCACTATTCTTGGTAGATCTAGCTACCTCCTAGTTTTGCCACCTACCCTAAGGATCCATCAGCTCATGAGAAATGTTGAAAGAAAAGTTCATCAGCCAGTTTCGCATTCATGTGGAACAACCCATGGACGCTTATTCCCTATCTAATATCAAACAGAAGCCTGGAGAGACAGTGCAGCAATATCTAACCTGATTCAATACTGCAGCGGCCGCAGTCCAAGATGCCGATGAGAAACTTATCTTAATGGCCCTCTGAGTGGTGTGCATCCGGATACTAAGTTTGCTAGAAGATTAACGAAAGAAAAACCAGCTACCTTACCTGATTTCTTCCACGAAGCCGGAAGATATATGAGACTTGAAGACGTTGCCACTTAAAGACAGACATGACAACAAATCAAGGCAGCTCATGGCGACACATCCGCTGTAGCAAAGGACGTTCGAAGAAATGACTCTAGAGACAATGTTGTGGGCAAGAAGAGAGAAAAACGTCTATATCGGTCAGGACCAAGGTTTGATACTTACACTCCTTTGAATGAGACAATCGAAAACATCTTCCTAGCCACCCAAGATGAAGTTAAGTACAGACGCCCTCCATACAAGAAGGAATCAGATAATGCAATTAAGTCTGAAAAGTTCTGCCGCTTTCAAGAATCTCATGGGCATGATACCAATGAATGCCATCATCTCCGTGACTTAATTGAAGAACACATTAGAAAGAAGAGACTGGAACGCTATGTAAAAGGTCAGAACAGGACCCCAACTCCTGTCGAAGAGAACCCAAGGCTACCTCTCCCAAAAATAGGAGAGGAAAATCGCAACACCGGCGGTGCCAGTCATGAGAAGATAGTGGTCCATACCGTATCGGGAGGACCACACATCGCCGACAAAAGCTGGACAGAGATGGAAAGATACGGAAAGTCACTTAGAAACAATGAAGGCTACGTTAATTCTTTGATGGAAGAACGCCACCCGAAGCGAAAAGAGAAGATGACATTACATTCAATAGGCGTGACCTGGAAGGAAGGCAGTACCCTCACATGGATGCTATGGTCATCTCTGCCCAGTTCGGCCCAGCCGAAGTTTTCCGAATTCTAGTAGACACTGGAAGCTCTGTAAATATCCTATTCAAGCATGCTTTCGACAGAATGAAGCTGTCAATGAAGGATGTGTCGCCCTGCAACAAACCGCTACACGGTTTCACTGGAGATGCGAAGATGCCCCTCGGGCAATTGGACCTTTTTGTTGAAATAGGAAGCCACCCCCACTCCGTTGTGCGGAAACAAATATTTGTGCTGATAGATAACCACTCAACCTACAACGCCTTTTTAGGAAGACCAGCCTTGTCTGACTTCCAAATTGTCTTGGCCCCGTGGTGCCTGAAGATGAAATTTCCAACAGACAATGGAATAGGGGAAGTAGAGAGAGATCAAGACGCCGCTCGAGATTGCTATGTAACTGAACTTCGCAATAATCGCTGGAAGGATAGAGGGAAGAATGCAGAGACTCCTCTCTGCATGAAAAACTTGGAAGCATGGCAACTAAAGAAAGCCCCTCCTCTTCGATATACCAGTGATCCTTTCAATGAATTAGACCCCAGGGACAAAGAGGAGGAGGCCACTGCCGAGCCCGCAGAGGCTATGGAGTTTGTATCTGTAGACAAACACGACTCAAGTAGACTGTTGAAAATCGGATCTCAACTAAGAGCAGAATTGAGGGATCAACTCATTGATTTTCTCCGCCACAACCTGGATGTATTTGCATGGACGCACGCTGACATGACCGGAATCTCCCTAGACGTGGCATGCCACATACTAAACATCGATCCTACCAAGGCGCTAGTAAAGCAGAAAAAGAGAAGTATGGGGGCAGAGCGATCAACGGCCCTCGATGAAGAAGTAAAGAACCTACTTGCCAACAACTTCATACGAGAAGCCATCTACCCAGAGTGGATCGCTAACCCGGTACTAGTAAAGAAGGCTAATGGGAAGTGGCGAACATGCATTGACTTATCTAACTTAAATGACGCTTGCCCGAAGGATTGCTTTCCACTCCCCCGAATCGATCAGCTTGTGGACAGCATAGCCGGGCACGAACTCTTATCTTTTATGGACGCATACTCAGGATATAACCAAATTCCTATGCACGCCCCCGATCAAGACCACACTAGTTTCATCACTGACCGGGGATTGTAATGCTATAGAGCAATGCCTTTCGGGCTTAAAAACGCTGGAGCTACCTATCAGCGCCTCGTCAACAAGATGTTTGCGGAGCTAATAGGACGAATTATGGAGGTTTATGTGGATGACATGCTAGTAAAATCGAGGAAAGCCAACGATCACGTAAGTCACCTGAGCGAGATGTTTCACGTACTTCGCCAATATGGAATGAAGCTGAATCCTCTAAAGTGCTCGTTCGGAGTGTCATCAGGAAGGTTCTTGGGATTCATCGTCCATGCCAGGGGGATTGAAGCAAGCCCCGAACAAGTCCGAGCCCTGAAAGATATCAGGATACCTTCCACTCGAAAAGAAATGCAAAGCCTGAATAGGAAGGTGGCCGCCCTAAGCAGATTCATCTCTAAAGCGACTGACAAATGCGTCCCTTTCTTCGAAGCTCTAAAGAAAGACAAAGGAAAGTTCGAATGGACTGACGAATGCTTAACAGCCTTCCTTAACCTAATCGAACGCCTCCAGAGACCACCAGTACTCTCAACTCCAAACGAAGGCGAAGAGCTATACCTATACCTTGCTGTGTCATCTCATGCTCTAAGCGCCGCTTTGGTGAAAGAAGACAACCGCGCACAACGACCAGTATACTTTGTAAGCAAGAGGTTAACAGGGGCAGAAGCCAGATATCCTAAACTTGAGAAGCTAGCATACTGTTTACTAATCACGTCACAGAAACTACGACACTATTTCCAATCTCATTCCATCAGAGTTCTAACCGATCAACCGCTAAGGTAGGTACTCCATCGTCCTGACACTTCTGGACGACTACTTAAATGGTGCATTGAACTGAGTCAATAAGATATCACCTACCATCCTCGCACCGCCATCATGGGACAAGCCATGGCCGATTTCATTGCCGAATTCACTACCAATGAAGGTAAGGAGCAATCTGAAATAGCAAAAGACATTGAGTGGAATCTCTTTGTAGGTGGAGCTTCAAACGAACAAGGCTCGGGGGTAGGTGTTGTAATAATCACTCCAGGGGAAGGAAGCTACACTATGCTCTAAGGTTGGAATTCGCTGCCACCAACAACGATGCAGAATACGTAGCAGTAATAGCTGGATTAGAACTTGCCTTAGAGATTGGAGTCAGTTCTTTATGTCTTCGTAGTGATTCTCAAATTATTGTAAACCAAATACTAGGAGAATTTCAGACTCAAGGAGAATGACTCACAGCATATCTAAAGAAGACCAAGCTGCTACTCGACCAATTGGATCACTATTTAATCAAACACATCCCTCGAGAGGAGAACGAAGAGGCTGACGAGCTGGCAAAGCAAGCTAGCGTGAAAGACGGTACCATTTCCGGAACAGTAGCCATCTCAAAGCAACTAACCCCGAGTTTCGAGCAAGTGAATCTGGTAGCTACAATCGAAGAAGAAACTTGGATGACTCCTATCGGAAAATTCTTACAAGATGGCACACTGCCCAGCGGGCATAGCGAAGTCAAGAAAATCTTGAGAAAAGCTTCCCGCTACACAATACAAAAAGGCATCCTCTATCGACGCGGCTTCTCTAACCCCTTATTAAGGTGTGTCGCTGGAAGGGAAGCCAAGGAAATCTTATCCAACATCCATCAAGGGAGCTGCGGAGATCACATTGGTGGGCAGAATCTGGCATAGAAGATACTCCGATATGGATATTACTGGCCCATCTTAAACAAAGACGCCTTAGACTTCGTCAAAAGATGTGACAGATGTCAGAAATTTGCTAAGATTCCTCGACTACCAACAAATGAGATTACTCAAATGACCAGCCCTTGGCCCTTTGCAGTATGGGGAATTGACTTGATTGGCGAACTGCCAGTGGGTCGAGGCAGAGCCAAATATGCTATAGTGGCAGTTGACTATTTCACCAAATGGGTGGAAGCGGAACCTCTAAATAAAATATCTTCGGCAAAAGTTATTAACTTCTTGATCAAAAATGTCATATGCAGGTACGGGGTTCCACTCAAAATCATATTGGACAATGGACTTCAGTTTGACAGCAAAGAGTTTGCCAACTGGTGCCACAAGCACGGAATTCGTAAAAGCTTCTCATCTGTGGCTTACCCCCAGGCAAACGGACAAGTCGAAGCTGTCAACAAAATTATCAAAACTCTAATAAAAAAGAAGCTTGAAAAATCGAAAGGCGCTTGGGTGGATGAACTTCCTACGGCACTTTGGGCCTACCGCACATCTTTCAGAACATCAATGAGGCATACTTCTTTCTCTTTGGCATACGGATCGAAGGACATGCTCCCAGTCGAAACTGTAGTATCTTCCCACCGCAGGATCCACTATAACCTAGAAGAGAACGAAGAACTCCTTCACATGTCTTTGGATCTAATTGAAGAGAGGAGAAACGATGCAGCGCTCAAAGCAGCAGCTCACAAGCAAAAGGTGGCGGCGCAATACAACTCCAAATTCAAGCAACATAGCTTACAAGAAGGAGATCTTGTCCTCAAACGAATCTTCCCGCGCCCCGGTGCACTAGATCCAATCTGGGACGGACCATATGTAATTCATAAAGATCTTCACAACGGAGCTTATATTTTGTCAACAATGGACGGAGAGGTGTTCCAGAGGGCATGGAACATCCAACACCTTCGTCGATACTTTTCTTAACTTGTACTGCCCATATGAAGTGAATTAACAAAGAGAATCAGTGGACGTAGGCATTTTCGTGCCGAACCAATTTAAAAAACTTGTCTCTTTTTTAACTTGTTCCTTCATATCTTGGCTGCTTGTTAACTTTACCCTTTTCTGTTGAACAAAATCCTATGTAATGGCATTTCCATTTAAGACGCATCACGGCACGACCTCCCCTGGACACGACCTAACAGGTACTATACGAATTTATGCCCTCGCCAATGAGACACTTTTGCTCCAGCATCCCTCTGCTGCGGGTTAACCCATTGCTCGCGATTGGCCCTTAAAGCCAACTATAATGAGCCGATTATAAGCCACCGAGAAGGCCGACTATAGCCGAGGCAGCTCATTACGGCATTTGGCTCGCCGGCGACTGCGAACCTACTTTAAGCCCCAACATAAGGTGTGGCCAGCCAGGGGTAGTTCACGGTTAACGATCGGCACCCACGCTAGCCGGCCACGGTAAATCGAATAATACCCACGATTACGGGCCATAATGGCCTGGGTAGTTACTGTGCGCGATCTCGGCTCCGATGTGTCTTAAGTACGGCTGTGGTAAAAAAGAAAACTCCCAGCGGAGGCGTAAGATGGGTGACAAATGTCTCCAAGACCCACAGCTAGGGAAAGTGGCTACAAAACCCGTTTGCCACGAACTTAAGCACATCGAAGGCCTTCCGTGATTGGAAGTTTTACTATTTCTTATATTCCTATTTTATTTATAAACTTTCCTCATATCCTATATAACGATCCCTAAAGTACAGGGAATAAAATAGGAGACACCCGCAAATGGGGATAGGAACTCACAACTGGATGACAGGACACTCAGCTGCATTCCATACTCAGTCACACAAGACATTCAAAGCTACCATCTACAACTAAAGCACGAAGGGCGGTACTCTCTTCCTTTGTCTATGAATGCGTAGCTATAATTTATTCACACATCACAATAACATTGCAAGATGTGAAATTATATTTTAAGCAAGAACTTGACATTAAACACAATTGAATCACAGGCATATGCATAGCTGCATTTCTTATGCAACACACCAAAATAACGAAAGCATTTAAATATAACAGAATCAGCTTAAGTTAAAAATTACATGCCAAGAATAAAGTCGTTCATTACAAATAATATAATTACAGTTACATTAATGTTTTGGGACTAACATAGACTGCAATGTCAATTAAACCAAAAGATGTCCCGGTCAAGTCAAGGAGTCGGCTGCATCAGAGCTTCACCTCTGTTCTACTGGCCCTCCGAGATCTACTTAACTGCCGGATCGGAACTCTCAACATGTTGACTAGAAGTAGTTGGTGCTTCAGAGGTCCCGTCTGTCCACTTCAGGAAAGAACCCATTAATAGTCATGAACAATAGGCAATCAAGTTACAAAAAGACTAAAAGGGAAGACTTACCAGCATCTGTTCCTTGATCATCATCCTCCAACTGCACACCTACCTCCTCAGCAGTAAGCAGCCGCATACCCTCCTTTACCACCACTTTCTCCTCCTTGGTGAACTGAGCTGTGACCACGTCCCTCGTGAAGGCCACACCACCCTCCTTATCTGCTTCGGCCTTAGCCTCCTCCAGGGCCCTGAGATAAATTCTGGCCATGACTCAGGGATAATCATCCATCCAGGATAAGTTGCCCTGTTTCCAAGTGCGAAAGTACATATCCTGAAGCATCTCATCCATTGTCCCCTCGTTCTCCTCGAACTTCTCTATTCGGACCTCAGAAGCCAACAGCTTTGCAACGGCAGCATCCCTCTCCGATCGGTATCGCGAGCGGTCAACCTGAAAGGATTTCCTCATCGCATCCATCTCCTCCTTCAGCTTGGTTTGAGCAAGCTCTGCGGCTTCAAGCTTCCCGGATAACTCCTCTACCCGCTCGAGATCCGCTTTCCGAACCTCATCCACCGTTGCAATAACCACATCGATCCGTTCCCTGCAGGCAGCCTTCATTTTTCGTAACTCTGCCCTTCTAGCCTCTTCCATGGTTTTATTTAGTCGCCTGGAAGCGGCCTCATACTGAGAGATCTGGATGGCCTGATCGGCGAAATGTTTGGCCTGGTCGAAAACCATTAACCGCAATCGAATGTTAGCACTCCCAATTTCCTCTCCGGTCTTGACCAGTCGGGCATGATGCCCCATCAGCTTCCTGGTCTCCTCAGCAACCCGGTCAATGTTTGCCTTAGCTTCGTCCCCCAAAATTACAATCCGAGTGGTAAGCAAATCAAGGTCCAGGGACTTAGCCTCATCAAGCACCCTTACCATAGGATTGCGAGGGAGAAGGTGCTCACCAGTAGCCTCGTCGAAGGAAATATCATGAGAGCCTGGATCCAGATCCGGATGACCCGCAAACGGATTACGAGCCAAGCCGGGATGATCTATTGGGGTAACAGTAGGGTTTTCAGACGGGTGCGGGGAATGTATAAACTCAATGTTCTCCTCCGTGGTATCCTAAAGAGGTTGAGTTGGGGGCTGAGGACTAGGTGAGGGTTTGAACAAGGAACGGCTCCTCTTCTTCTTTTGGATATCCTCTTCGATGACCCCAAGAAGAGGATGGTAGCCGACTACGTCTCCGGGGCGGTTAGTCGGAGGCTTCAGTTTAGTAGAAGCTTTGAGGAGTTTGTATTTTTCGAGACGGTGCCGAACATCTGATGTCTTGACCGCTTAGCCCGCTCCTGGAATAAAAACCAAGTGTTACAAGCATACATTGAGCTATAATTCAAAAAACGTATCAAGTTAAGAAGAGTAAAAAGAAACTTTTGTTATACAAACCCTGGGGAGGAGTAGGATACTGCAATAGGTCCTGGATCTTATTCCAGGACGGAAGCTGGCCATAAAATATTCCTAAATCCTTATCATAAATGGAGCCATCAGGAGTCAAAAATTCACCTTGAATCGCAGAAGTTGCCTTTGCTGAAATGCTCTTAGAAGATGAATCGGCACCAGTCCTGGCCTTGTCAGCTTTCTTTGGCTTCTTCACCAAGGCCGATCCTTCCTCCAACCCCTCAAAATCTAGGCGGAAAGCATCATCTGTCCACTCCTGGATATCTCCTACCTTCTCAGAAGACAGAGCCCCAGCGCCACTACCACTCTGTCCATCATCACCATGGCCATCACCATCACCTTGCCCATCACTTCCACTCTCCGCCTCACCTCCTTCATCCTCGCCTCTTTCCTCCTCCACATCTTCCTCCTCCGGAACATCTAGACATGTGCTGGGAGAGGGTCCATCGGACTTCTTAAGTTTCTTCCCCCCCCGGCGACTGGATGTTTCGAGAAGGGTTTCCTTTTGCCGCTCTTCGTCGTAGTCCCTCCTTTAGCTTTGGCATCCTTCTCCTCAGCTGTGTCTCTTTGCTTGACCACAGACTGGCGTGGCAGAATCAAGTTGAACTCCAGAAGAGTAGCATTCCTGATCAAATAAGAGGCTTCCCTCTCCCTTTCCGGAATAGGTTCTATCTCCGCAGCCATCTGAACCAGGCGATTGCTCTCTACAATCGCAAAGCCACCTGTCGCTAGCAAGAAATAAAGCACATAAGGAGGAGCATTGTAGTTAGAATAGAGATTATAAATAAGATTCAACTTACAGCCAGAGGTAAAGCGGTGGAAAGAAACAGAGTCATCCTTGACAAAAAACCATTCCTTCTTGAACATGCTGAACTTTGAATATAAGTCCAGGGCCGGCTTGAAAGACACGGCCGATTCTAAGCTAATATATGGGGACCTCTTCTTATAGCCTCTCAAGTTGTACAGATACCGGATCTCCCGGTTGGAGGGGGGCGCCCGTATTTTCGCTGGAAAATGATGAACAGACTCACCAAGATGGCATAGGAGTTGGGCTGAAGCTGGAAAGGGGCCACCTTCAAGTATGTGATAAAGTTGACTATCCAAGTGTTGATCGGAGGAATAGCCCCACACATGCAATGATACCTACTATAAGTCAGGGGGGTTATACGGCATCACTCCTTCCCCCGGCAACATCATGTGCGCTCTGTCAATCCCGAAGGATCTAGATATAATGTCAAGCTGCTCGTCTTTGAGGGAGCTGGAAAAGCAGTCAGGCGGTGAGTTCAAGAGCTCCTGAGGGCCGTACCCATCTACTAATGATCTCGGGGATGGTCCACGTCGTTCTGGCTCGGACCGGACTGGGGGCACTACGGAGGACTCTTCCTTGTCCTTGGATTTCTTCTTATCAGAACGGGTTTCTACTTTATGAGACATTATCTGCAACACGAGAAAAACATACTGTTAGAACAAGGAGTGTGGAGAAATAAACAAGCAAGTACATACGGCCTGGAATATCATTCATAATTCAAAACATAAAAGCTCGATCGGTAATTCGAGATTAAAGTCCATTCGGCTCTCGTACTTCCCAAATTCATTCGGTAGTTCGAGGCTAAGGGCCATTCGGCACTCACACTCCCAAGTTCATTCGGTAGTACGAGGCGAAGGTTCATTCGGCACTCACACTCCCAAGTTCATTCAGCAGTGCGAGGCGAAGGTTCATTCGGCACGCATAGTCCCCGGATTCATTCGGTAGTTCAAAGCATGAGAGTCATTCGGCAAGAGAAGACTAAATCACCTAGACCGGTAGTCAAACGTGATTCGATGATATGATTGATTCAGCAGGAAAGGATTTGGTTCGGCTATTTCAGTTAGTAAGGAATAACGAAAGCATGACGCCCCTATTTATAGGCAAGTATAGGTTGACCGGACCACATGGTTCGGCACTTAGGCCGAATGGGGAGAAAACAAAGCGTGACATATGCAGGCATATCCCCACTTTGGGGGGCAAATGTTAGGCGTATTCTCACAACCGAACCAAGGCAGGGCCGGAACAACCCACTTCCAACGCCTAGCCGAACCAGCCCACTTCCAATGCCTAGCCGAACCAACACCAACCCTCTACCACCTGACCGAAGCCATACCGGAGCGGATCATTCCCCCACTAACAAAGCCCTACCGAACCACTCACTACCGGACCGGATCATCTACTCACCACCGGACCAGAACTCAACCCACTCACCACCGGACCAGAACCTCACCATCGGACCAGGGCTACCGGACCAAGACTACCGGACCAATCAACAACCCACCTACTACCGGTCCAATCCATGCTCCACCTACTACCGGTCCAATCCATGCTCCACCTACCACCGGTCCAATCCATGCTCCACTCACTGCCGAACCAAGACGTTACCGAACCAACATTGCCGGGCCAGGTTACGGCAGCCCAAGCCCACCAGCGGCTATATACATCCAAGACCCCTACCCCCAGCCTCACTCTATAAATAGAGGGGTAGGGGTACAACAATGGCAGACAAGTTTGAGAGCTCAAGCACGGATAGAACTTTCAAACAACTTTCATATACTTGTAATCAAAGCTTTGTACTTGTAATCTGAGCAGTAAAGAAGAATAACATATAAAAGTGGACGTAGGCACATTCTGGCCGAACCACTATAAATCTGTGTTTCTTTTACAGTTTAGTCCCTGCTTTTTATATATTTCCATGAATCACCCAAATCACTAAGAACGATATAAAATCAACTAAATCATACGACTTGGAGGTGTTTGCCCATTTTTTGTGCAAACATCTTTCTAGGAAATAAGGGTAATGAATCATTGAGAGTGATGGTTGACGAGTAGGTAGTCCATCACAACTACTCCAAGTCGGGCTTTCGAACAATCTTTTGTGTTCAGGGTAGAATTTGATGTGTAGATGATCAAACCATGTCTATTGTAGATAGATCCCGACGTCATTGAGCTTCAGAAAAGGCATCTGATTCGGTCAAACTTTGTTCTATGACTTGATTTGAGTGGATGATCGAGCCATACTCATTCCAAGCCTTGCTCATGTCTCCAAGTCAAATGTGGAGGTCAATGAATGGATGGTTAGTCATGTTGACTTTGTATTGGGCTCTAATCGTGATGAGCTTTTCAATCTCTAGTTCCTGGCCCCAAATTAAAGGCACATGGTTGATGATGAGCGATTGAATCATGCTCATCTAGATGAAACTCCACACGTCCGATCATGGTTCACGTGGATTGGTTGGCGGCCAAATCTGAGTACCTGGTCACCTACATTGTTTTGAAAGTAGTTTAGTTCAACTTAGTCGTAGTTCATAGAACAATTGAAATAGAATTAGAAATGGAAATAATTCAAAAAAGATTGGGATAAATCTCATCGATAATTGAAGCAGCATCATGTACTCGCAATTCGACTTTGCCCCTGGCTCCTTTCAAAGGGATGTCGGCCGTCAGCAGTCCAATTGATAACCATAGCCCTTTATTAATAGGCATCGGATGTTCGTTGCCCGCCATTCTGCAGGACTTACACATACCATTGACGCTTTCCTTTCTAGATCGTCTTTTCGATCATACCTCGAAGGTGTTTGTAATCGCCCGTGTTAGGATCAGTGAGCATCTTGGAATATACAACATTCCCCTGATTTTATTTAGACTTTGGTGTACTCTCTCGAGGTTGGTTTCCAGTACCACTCTGAGTCGAGAGTCTTCAAGTAGAGGTTGTCGATCGAATATTTCAAAAAGCATATGAGTCGAATTTTGAGATCTTGTTTTTTCTACTAGGATCAGCGTCCTTAGCCAATGGGCCTTCATTATTATTTTTCCTAGTTTGTTCCGCTCCTCCACACTTTGGTTTAGATTCATTTTTGTCATAGAAACGATCTATGGTCGTAGGAGGCTCTCCAGCTAACTAGCTGCCAAAATATATATGGAGGTCGATTCTCCTCTAACGTGATCAGTATGATATCCCTTTGAGAGTATCGTTCGAATAGCGGTTGCTTGTCCGTACTCTGGAAACAAGTTCAGAAGCTGCCGCTAGATCCTCTATGCCCTGGTCGATCATGGGATGCAAAGGAAGTGGATAGAATGTTGCTATATTAATTTGAGTTTTGAATTCACTATCCGGAGGCACTAACGAAAGGAATACAAAATAGGAGAAGATAGTAATAATGTTAAAGTACAAATTATGGTTTAATTGAAAACTTTGAGTTATAGAAAGTTGAAGTGTTATGAGGAAGCGTATTTGTATGTATGTTGTAATAGAGGGAGAAAGTAGGAAATGAATGATATTATTATGTTAAGACTAATTTTACAAATGAGAATGAAGTTAATGTAAATATTCAATAAATTTGAAAGAGTTTTTTAGTGTAGAATATGAGTTACAAATTGTGGCAATCAAGCATTTATAGATTAAAGGGAATGAGAGATAAACATTGATTTCATATTAAACTTCTTGTGTAATAAAATAGATTAGATTTAAGATTAATTAAAAGAATTAAAATTAATTATATTTAACTTTAAAGTAATTCTCCCTAAAATAAAGTTGATATGAATGACAAAGAAGCATGGATGTCATCCTTGATAATTTTATAAGGTAGGTGAAAATGATGTAGGGATGGTATATTTTCAAAATTAATGAACAATAGAGAGTGAATTTTTATTGGAATGCACTAGTTATGAGGGGGGACAAAAATAAGGGGCAAAAATATATTAAAAAAATTGCTTGAATTTTGAAGAGATAAGCATTTGGATTGATATTAAATGGGAAAATAATTGTAAGAGCTTGAATTTCTTATATAAAAGAATGTACACGAGCTTTTGGATTGATATTTAACGATAACAAAATTGCGGCTAGCTAAATGATTTATATAATAGAATAAATATGAGTATAATAATTTCAACACCTATGTGAAAAAAATATAGAAGTTATGACGACCCGAACTCGATACTCGACAAACGACATCGAAATCCGTATCGCTGGAGCTTGCAACAACATTAGATGATAAGCAACACAGCGGAAACAAAAGATGATAACATTGATATACAATATAGATACAATGTGATATAAATCATGATACAACAACCCAACATCATCAGAGAATATATAAAACACAACAGCACAGCGGAAATATATCGACATGAGCAAAGCCTTCAAGAGAATCCAATACTGCAACTCCAAACAAAAACTCCAAAGCCAAAGCTCCAAAACTTCAAGCTCGAACCACCATATAGCTGAACTTGTAGCAAATGCAATCCAGAACGCGATTGCCAAATCAAAAACTTCAAAGATTCAAAAGCTGAAGAAGATCTTAAAATGCTACCAAACCAAAAGACTTCGAAAAGATATCGAATCTACACCTATTATTGGATTATCTGAAAAGCCCAATTCTAGACTGCCCGTGTGGAAAATTGTGGACACCCAGAGTTTAAGAAGGGAACAATAAACTCTGGGTCAGTCATAGGACTGGTATGAGCAAAAAAATAGTTTATTTTTGAAAAAAACAACAAAAGAATTTAAAAAACTGAAATCCATAATGCTTTTTGGAAAATGAAACTACCATAAGGCCTCTTGGCACACACCCCATGCAATCGCACACTTGGGGGAGATTTCTCCTTATGATAGTCAAACATGCTTACTACGCAAAAACCATTTGAAATTATTATTAGTGCATGGTGGAAAACATTTCGAAAGTATAATATTAATCTTAACCAGCATAGGTGTCATTATATTATGCCAGCTATAGCTACCACCTGAGGTGGCAGGTTATACAATTGCAATCGTAAAGGGCTCGTATTGTTCGATTGGATTTCCAGCAAATGGTCAGGCTAAGGAATTTCCTATTGCCACATGGGAACGCCTCTGGAGGGACGCTCCGAGAACCTACCTGACTCTCTGCCAACACAAGGCCGGTTTACCCCTTCCCGGAAGTAACACCTAAAGATATGCCATCCCCGGTTGTTTGCGACCTTTATCCGACGTACCTCGATCACAAAGCAACATCACACAGTAATAAATTTACAGTGTCCACATGAGTTAAGTATCTGGGCTCCATACCATGATACCACCCTTTTCCAGAAGAAATGGACATACCTTAGGGGCACGACCCCTGCAACCTTGCCGCATCTTTCCTGTTTCGACCATTTTCGGGGTGTGAGGTCCTGATGCAGTCTCGCCCACAAAGCTACGCTTTTTCACAAAGCCATGCTTTGATCAGCAAATGATCAGCAGCACTTCGTATGCCACATTACCAAATTGGGAATGTATCACTAGTACTTATCAACTACATAACCTCTGAGCTCATACGTCTCAGAGAAGGGTGTTAAACTAAGAGAATAAATCTCTGCCACCAAACAGAAATGTGTTTGATAGAAACCAGCTTTACATCTCAAAGTGTAACGTCAGACACACATCCATACAAGTCTGTTTTGGGTTCGAACATAACCGAAGGCACTTCCAAAGAATCCCTTGCAATCCAGGTATTCACAATCCCGATTGGACTCCCCATTACATATGGAGATCTCTATACCATAGCTACTCGGTGCAGAGTCATTCGACGGGTTATCCTTTCGTTCTCGAAAACACCCGGTCATCACCACCGGTCTTCAAATTCTACCCATAACGTTGTATCATTATTCGGAATGGGTTATATGACACAAGGTCCTCTCCCGGCTAAACTGAATAATGAGCGCAATATTTAAAAACATATGGATAGTGGGATTTCAGTTAAGTCACAACCTATTACCCAAAAATTTCTTTTCAAATAGTTTAAACAAATTACCATTTTCAAATCTTTAAACAAAAAGATTCGTTTCACAAAGTTCACCCATCTTTCACAAAGATTTATTCATAGATTTCAAAACAATTTCCACTTCAAATTAGATTAACTCATCCAATCTTTAAATCAGAGATTTAATTCATATCTTTCAAAATCATTTCCAAAGATTCCTTCGTAACTTGGAATTCCATTTTCATTTAAACCTTGAAATCCCTTCAACAAAAATTGAAAATTCTTTCCTTAAATGAAAGCTTTTATTATTTGAAACAAATAGTTTTTTTTCGAAAAAATCTGATTTCATTTGTACAAGTTAAAGTCCATGGGTTAAATTCAAATTCCCAAAACAATACTCTTAAAATGGTTTAAAACCCATATAAACACTTTTATAACTTCTATAACATTTTAAACCATAATTTCCAATATAGAATTCAATTTCAAATTTTGAATTCAAATTTAAATCAAGTTATTTAAATTTAAAAACTTAATCAAGTTATTTAAAATACTTTTATCTTCAAATTCCTTTTCAAAAGCTTTTTTTATATTTAACCCAAATCCATTTCCAAAAACCTTTTGAATTCAAAATTCAATTTTTAAAACTATTTCAAAAATCTGTGACTTAACCAATTTTCTCGTGCAATCCATATTTGTGTGTGTATGGTGTAGTCCAGAGGCTTCAAACAATAGTGCAATATTAATGATCACAGATTCAAGCATATCAATATCGATAAGCGGTATATTCTATAACGCTTATCTTTCATTCACAGATACACAAATAAATAATTTATATTTATCATAGATAAAATAAATTACATTCATCACAGCTTGAATTAAAATAATTCAAACCACAAAGCATCACACAGTAGAGATATCAAACAATGCACATCATTCAATAGAATACAGTCATTCATAAGTAAGGTTACTTGATCATCTGATTAATTCAAATCAGATTAATCACTAATCGTGGTAAATTAATATTAATTAATCACAGTTTATGTTAATTAATTATCCTTTAATTATTTATTAATTAACCTTAATTAATGAATTAATCAACCTTTAATTATTAAAGAATCAATCTTAATTATTTAATTACCCTTAATTAATTATCCTTAATTAATTATTATAAGTAATTACCCCTAATTACTTAATTAACTTTAACCATTAATTAATTACTTTTATTAATTAACTAACCTTTAATAAATTAATTAATTACTTCTTAAATTAATTACCTTAATTACATTAATTAATTATCCTTGATTAGTTAACCTTTAAACACTTGATTAATCAATCTTTGAATCGTTAATTTACCTTAATTATTTTCATTAAGAAATTTACTTTAAGCAATTAATTTTCTTTAACAAATAAATTAACATAGACTTTAAAAGTTAATTTAACAATTAAAACATTTGTAATATTTATTTACATCTTTAACATTATTAAGTTTAAAAATAAACTTTAAAAATAAAGGTTATGTGTATTTTAAAACATTTTAAAACTTGGTTAATTAAAATAATTCTATTTAAAAACCTTCTTAACCAATTTTAAAACTTAAATAACATCTAATATTTAAAAGAAATTTGTTTTAACAAATTTGTTTTTAATAATTTGATTTTACTTCAAAGTTTGAAACTATTTTATATTACATCAACAAACCCGAGCAAAAGCTTGTTTTACCAAAGCTTGACCCGGGCAAAACCACGTTCCCACTTGCTTCGAGAAAACCCATCGTTTTCACGTCCTTCACTCCGAGTTTCCTATCTTCTTCCCCAAAATATTCTAAGACACAGATAGGTACGCCTGCACGAGCACGTGCACAAACCCCACGACCATCTCCGATCGACATCGTAGCCACCCAAACATCATCGACGATCACCAGAAACGATTTGAACAACCAAAAGCACGAAATCATCCCTGAATCAAAATGGAGAAAATTTCAAAGCCAATATTTCTACCAGAAACCCAATCGATCGCCTTACTTCACTTCACTCCGTCACGATAAGACATTGGAAGCCACGCCATTCTGGCTGATGATGCTTCAACCATCCAAGAATTTATCCCCCCGCCCGGTCTGATCGTCTGAATCACTATGAGGACGACAATAATGCCTTGTGAATACCATTGCCAACATACAGTACTTAAACCCTAAATCGATCCAAATCACCAACCCTAATGAATTAAAAAAATCATCACCTATTTTTCTAGTGATCTCAGACCTTCCAACAAGATGCGGCCCAAACCTCGAGATCTAGAAATTCTACGATCGTCGAAAATTCGTGAAACCCATTCTCCGTTCATCCAACCCATACGACCTCAAATCGCCACTAAAAATCCTGATTTTCTTTTAATAAACATTATTTCCAAAATGAATTTGGATGGCGTAATTAAATCTTGAATTCATGCAGATTGAAAATTTAGTAAAATTCGAATTTATGTTGTATTTCTTTTTCCAGATAAACCCATCATATATTTTCTTTGGAAATATATTTTTAAAATTAAGTTGGGGAGATTTTAAACATGTTTTGTCTTAACATCACAAGCTAGAAAGGATTGAGGAAGATGAGATTGAATTTTGAACTTAATTAGACCTTGTAATTTTTTGCAGAGGCATTCTTTCTTGATTCCAAATACATGCACACAATAAATGTATACACACAAACATAACACATACCCATATCAGCACATAACTTTCAAGATGATCACATGAAAACTAGATATTCAAGCAGATCTCAGGTTTAAGAATGAGTTTACTCACCTGAGTCAAAAGAACAAAAAAGCTTGAATTTTTCCCGAGTTTTGAAAATCCTGCTTTTGAAAATCCTAGGTTGTTCTTGATGTTGAACTGCTTTAACTTTTCTTTGATTCGAATTTGCCTAGCTTATGTCTTCCAGGTTAAAAAAAATTTCTCAGGTTTTCTTTTCGATCTGTTTCTTTGCTTTTGTTCTGGTCTTAAATTTCCAGGCTTTGATTGATTTACATTTAATCTCTGGTTTTGATCTGATTTCCAGATTTTTGATTGAAATATGATTTTTAGTTTTTGATTTTGTTTCAGATTTTAGATTGGAGATGGTTTTTGAATTTTTTTTGTTTTCTCAGGTCTGAGAAGAAAAGTGAAAATAGCCTGGTCTCTAATTTTTTCTTTTCTTATGCATGGTTTCTTAATTCAAATCAAAAGGAAAGTGTATTTTTGCCACTTGTTTAACTTAGGCTAACACTTGTCTGTACATAGTTTAATCTTCTTACAAATATTCACTTATATCACTTTTATGGTTAAATCCCTAATCTAAATTATTTGGTAAATTTTGTTTTTAACCCTTTATGCATATATAATTTCATATCTTAACATATGTTTTCATTTTAGAAATGTTTTTTTCCATCTCTTATAGTTTTACATTTGCACAAATAAAATCTATTTCAATTGTTTTTCACATCACAATCTTAATTTAGCTTAGTGTATACACACATATATATGTATATATATATTTCTCTTTATTTTCCATTCATACATTTTCGATCTTTTATATTTGCACAATTTTTAAAAGAGAATGATTTGAAAATAATTAATCACATTTATGTATATAAGAGAATTTAACCTTAAAAATAATCTCTTGAAAATTGTTACATTAATTCTTAAATTACATCTTTCAAATAGTAATAATATATATTAAAATTTAGAAAACAAACTTTTATTAATCTTAAAGCTTTAAGTTCTATTTATTTTAATGCATTTATTTTTAAATCCAATATTTATTTATAAAATACTTATCCTTAAATTTCAAACCAAAATTCAATTCATCATCTAAAATTTAATTTATTCTAGAAATTTTCTGATTAATCTACAAATAATTTCACAATTTAATTCCAAAATAAATTAATTGTCAAATTAAACTTGGCTAAAATTCGGGAATGTTATAGAAATGGAAACATCTAAACATTAACTGGTGAATTCATATTAGAATGGAGTGGGTAGGTGAAAAAGATATATGGATGGTAATTTTTGAACACGAATTGGTGAATTTATTATAGTGGCTAGTGCAAAGAAGGGAAAATATAAGGGGTTAAAAAAAAGACAATTATAATGATGACAATTTGGACTGATTTTTCATGAAAAAATTGTGAAAACTTGGATTTCTATAATAAACTATTGAAAGAAATAAAAATTGCGAGTACACATTAATAATATTCTTAAATAGAAATAATAAAACTTATGGTTTAGCTGAAAACTTTGAAGTTGTAGAAAAGTAGTGTTAGAGTAAATGTATTGTATGATTTTGTAGTGGTGGGTGAGAGTAGAAAATGTATGACATAATTAGGTTAAGACATATTTTAAAAAAGAGAAAAAAGCTAATGTAAATGTTTATAAATTTTAAAAGAGGGCTTTATTATTAAATATGAGTTACAATTTGTGACAAAAAAGCATTTGAAGATTAAAGGGAGTGAGAGATAAATATTAATTTTATATCAAACTCTTGTTTAATAAAGCAGACTTGATTTGAGGTGAAATGAAAAAACTAAAATTAATTAAATTTTAGATATAAAATAAAATTGATAAGGATGACAAAGAAGTACAAATGCTATCGATAGTTATTTTGGAAGGTAGGTGGAAAATATTTAGGGATGGTAACTTTTGAACATTAATGAACAATAGTTAGTGGATTTTTATTGGAATGGGGTTGCATTGAGAGGAAGAAAAAAACAAGGGGATAAGATATGTAAAATAATGCTTGAATTATGAAGAGAAGAGCATTTGGATTGATACTAAATGAGAAATAATTGTGTGGGCTTGAATTTATCATATAAAAAATATATATAAGCTTTTGGATTGAGATTCAATGAGAAAAATTGTGAGCGGTTAAATTATTCATTCATAAAATAGAATAAACGTGACTAAAAAATTTTTTAAATGTAGGTGAAAAGATGTAGAATTGGAAATATCCAAGCATTTATTATTGAATTTATATTAAATGGAGTAATTTTGAGAAGGAAAAAAGTTGAAGGGCCAAAATACTAAGAGAATGTTTCTTGAATTAAGGAAATGATAAATAATAGATATGAGCAACTGAAAACATGGCAGACTAAGAATTTTTCACGAAAGTGGAAATGAAAGGACGGGTGGATTTGAACTCAACTTTCATACAACATAATAGATAGATTACAAAACAATTAAGTGGTTTAAAATACTTTCTACAAGTAATAAGCGAACAATGAAAGCTATATATGACATGATGAAAACAAAAAACAAACCACATGATAATATCGTTCAACAAAGCGCAAAACAAATAAGTTTCCTAATATTTCAACCTGTAAAAAGATAGCTTAATTTATCTCTTTTCTTGGAAAAGGATATCAAGCAATTGATGGTTGGTTGATATTGATTTGCAATCCGGATAGAAACTGAAAACTCTGTGCTAATGTTGTTGTCCTTTATAGAAAAGAATGGCTAAAATTTTCACATCTATAAAACCAAGATAAGAATATGTTAATCCACTTGACTTTAAAGAAAAGATAACCTTGGATTTTGACATTTGATAGGGAAGAAGTGGAATGGGAAAACCATAAATCCAAAAGAATTGTTAAAAGACTGAATGCATTAGACTGGGGTAAGGAAGTATTATCCCGCGTTTGAACCAAGCAACTTCTAAGTGAAATAGGACATTGAGATGAAAACAAAATGGATCAAGAGCTTGGAGGCATGCTTGGAATGGCTAGAAGAAGCAACTCACAAAGTTCGAAGCAAAATGGAGATAATCAAAATGGTCAGTATCGACCACAATTGTGGTCAGTATCAAGTTGACTATTCTGAAGGGGGCCCGCTTTGGATTTTTGAGATTCGATACTTAAGAAAGTATGAGGTAGCTTGACTTGCAGGCATGACCATTGTGGTCGGCATCGACCATAATGGTGGTCTATACCGGCATGATTTTTCTCTTTAAATTGACTATAAATTCTTTCCTATTTTCTCGGATCTAAAGTTTACCCGTTTTATTGTGATTTGACGACTATGACGGATGATTCGAGCTATAAATAGAAGCATAGGAACAATTTAGATAGGACCATTTTGGCCTCCATGCTCTTCATATCATATTCTCTACGACATCTTTGTCGATAAGGGATGTACTCTTGTTTTTCTAGATCTAAAATAGTTATAAAGCTCTTGTACTTGTGATAAATCTGTATCTAATAATATTAAATGGATGTAGGCACAAATTTTATCCAAACCACAATAAAATGTGCTATGTTGTTTGCTGTATTTACTCGTATCACTTAGATTTATTTCATTTTTATTTGATTGGGGGTGTTGTACCACATTTTGGTCCAACACTCGGCATTATAGGTTGCTTAGGCTCTTTAATTATAACCAATTTTCTTTGGCTGCAAAAAAAAAAATTCCTTTGGGATGTATAGGTTCCAAATGACCAACTACTCCTCGAATGATCGTGCTTTGGCTTTCCGATACATGTAGTAAAACGATGAATTTAGCACGACATTTCGTCATCGTAATCATAGGAAGACTTTATTGCATAATAAATTAATTATGCTTGTAGTTAATTCCCTACTTGAAGTGGACATTTTTATCATAGTATTTCTACCGATTAAGCTAAGTATTTAATCGTTAGGAGTGGTTAACCGATCAATAGAAGGAATGGGAGCCAGGTCTCCTTACGTGGTGTAACAACCCACACCTTAATGGGCTCTAATTTTGAAAAAATCAAAACTCAAGTCCATTAGAATATAGATCATTGGATTCGGTAACCTACAATAAACACAAGCATGTAAAAGTTCGATCAAACTAAACTCACAGGAGAAAAATATAAAATAGGATATAAATATGGACTGAGGCTACTACCTCGAAATCAAGGATATTCCTTGGACATCCAATTACCTTGTCAGTACCGAGCATGAATAAGAAGACTTCTCAATTAACCATCCGTTTTGCAATAGTGATCTATTCCTTTAAATCCTACATATGGGTTGTAAACGGAGGGAGTCAAAATAACATTCTGATGATTGGAAAATTGCATACCTTATCCATAACACAAACTTATACCAATTGGTTTTCATTTAAATGTTGTCTTATTACTTACCATAAATACGTTTAATTTCATATGTGCATGTGATATGTCTAGCTAACCTTCTCCATGGTTTAATATATTGGCATATACCTTTAATGCATGCACTACCCAAAACGCAGCCACTTAATATTCTTAAATAGGGAGGATGCGGACCCAATTTCCATTTAATACCTCATTCCTCGAAGTGGGCCCTTTGCATCATCAACGTTAGTTTGTGCGTCCTATCTATAAAGACCGATGACTTTTATATATGCCTTTATAATATATAATTGCCACAACTAATAGTGTCTTAGCCATGTAAAAATAGTGCTCAAGCCAATTAATTCATTTCTATTTGGAATTAGGCAGACTCTGACTATTTAATACATCATTTTAAGGCAGGTCCCCATTATTTAATACCTAATTCAGCGAAGACACCTCGTTGGTACCTATCTAGTCGAAATTTCACAGAAATCTCTTCGGCCACTAAATACTTCCTATCAATGCAAACCTTTTTGAGATATCATTTACCGTGCCTAACCGCTAACCCTGACCATTTAATACTTCATATAAGGGAAAGAGGCGAGCCTTCAAACAACCACTGAATACCTTCAGTCCCCGAAGCAGATCCTATATTTTAGGGCACATCCCTTTTTCTCTCAGGTTCTATGGTTGGAGATGTCTCACATCTGTAATAAGTGTGCATAACTGCTAGTAGACTCTGAGCAAAGGGCAGACTTCCATTGTGTAACTATACTGACCTTGCATTCTAACCCATTGAGTCCAATTAATTATTCGATGCTTTATTATTAGACAAAACCCACTAATATCTATTTGCATATTTAGGGTTATAATTTATTATAATGATAATTATGATGTTTATAAGGTTTAATTGCTAGCTAGCATGTTTTATTTATTATCCCCATAAATGTCCCTTTTGTACATTATAAATGATTATTATTCCAGTAGACGTTTCCAAACACATTATTTACTTATCCATACCTTGCTATTATTTTTTCCTTATCTTTTCCATGGTTAACCTACCAATTACATTAATCAGTCCTATGTCATCCATTTTAACTTATCTAAATTGTTGTTAACCCTGATCTATTGCACATTTATTGCCTATTTATTTTTGGAGTTACAATCCTTCCATTTTTAATTACCAATTCTACCATTCATTACATGATATATTCTAACATTCAATTTACACTTAATGCGAACATTAAACACATGATACACTGTATTAATTATATTTTATTTTGAATGTTTTAGTGCAGTTGTATATGTTTATAAATTTATTATTATGTTTCCAATTATTAATCCTTTAACTAGGATATATTTCATTCTATATTTTAATACTATTAGAATCATCCTTCCAAAGGGTTTCCTATTATAATCTTCTATAATAGGGATTTGATTAGTTTGAAATCATAAGGAGTTATTTATTTTCTTTTTAATGAAATAAACAATGTAAATTATGGAAAGGAAATCCATACTTTACACATCTCTTTATTCTTTTGATGTATATTCATTATTAAATCAAACATTGCACTTTTCTATGAAATTAGGATATTAGACAAATTCATAGAGATTAAGCGGATATCACTTCCAACAAATTAAAATACAAAAATCAGATTATAAATAGAATTAGAGAAAATCTAAATTACATTAATATTTTTAAAACCCCATTGTAAATATGAAACAAATTCTACATATTTATCCATATTCAACCATTAATAACTTGGGGATTGATTTCCAGATCTGAGTTTAAACAACATTCCTATTTGATTATAGAATATGTATGTGGTGTTTTATGTGCTTAAGTTCAAGCCTACATCTCTTTAGATCTTTATTTAGACATAAACTTCAAATAAAAGTCCAACGAAATAAATTATAGTGTTATAAGTAAATCACAGAATTTCCTACTCACCTTTAGAAGCTTTTCAAATCTCCGGGTCTGAATCTAATTCCTTGAATCAACTTCATTTCCTTTCTAATCCCAAGAAATATGTATAAAAATATATACATATACCATTGAATTACAGGTTAAAGAAGAGACTTGGGACGATGAGAAATATAGATTTATAATAATGAAATTTACCTTTTTAATTTATGCAACAATGATCCGCTCCTTCACTTCTACTATTTATTTTCTACTCTTCTTCAATTTGTATAAATACAGCTTATTTTAAAGTCAAGAGGGATACTAAAGAAGAGGAAATGGTAGAGCTTCGCTGCCCTAGATCAAAAAATATAAGGAGAGAAGGAAAGGTTAGACTTGTATTTATAGTCTCCCAGATCAGTCATAGCCATTAGATTTTAATTATTAAATGCGGGTCATTGGCCGAGGTTCAAATCGCTAACAAAATCCCTTAATCGGTCAGCCGCACCCCTATGAGCGGTCAATCAGTAACGGTCAACTAGCTCTATTGCGAGGGTCAACCGGCGGTGTCCTGGTTTAATTATTCTTTATTACTAATTTTTTATTTAATTATTTTCTTTTTGATTTCTTTAAATGCCTATAACTTCTTCGTTTGAACTCCGATCTTGAAACTCCAAATATGAAAGTTGCTTAGAATCTCACTGAACATAACGATGCAAGTTTCATGGCCAAATTTCACTGTTTGCTCAAATTCCATTTTTAGAGCTTAGTTAATTATTAAATTATTAACATAAATTTATAGGGTATTACATTCTTACTTCCTTGAAAGAATTTCATCCCTAAAATTACTCCAATGATTAAATCATGTGGTAATGCACTAACCACTCTAAACTGCTCAAACAACTAGTGTCCAACCAATTTTCAACCAAACGTGCACAAGCATATAGTATATCACAACATAAAAAACATGTATGAAGAATGATTCCAAATTGGGACCTTCTATATGAGTGTATTCTTTTAAAAACATTTTTGAAAATATGATGCAAATAGCCTATATATACTGGCGTTCTATATGCATGCAGGTTTTGAAAGATCTTTTTCAGACAAAAATTCCATACTCCTACGAATAGAAGCATGGTTCAATCAATTCTGTATCCAATTCCTACCATATAAAAACCTAATGCATCAACTTTTTGTTTCCTAAATGTTTACTCATATGTGGAAAAGGAATTTAGATGGAGAATTTTTCATTCTTACTGCTCTATTTAGTCCCAATCCCGTTGTACATTGAAAATTTCCTTGTTGCTCTTTTTTCCCAGTTTCTCCATGTACAAATCCATAAGGAGGCTTATTTTCAAGCTATAAAACAGAATTGAATCTGAAAATGGATTCTCGAATGTCGTTGACAAGGAATGCAAATAGAAATTATAAGGCTAAAATAGAATTTCCTATACTATTATGTGCGTTTTATTCTAGCATTAACCTTATTGCACCGCTAAATTCATATTTATTAATCTATTTATTTTTCTATGCATAGTATGTGACATTAGGAAACCAAAATTTTTCCATAAATAATCTTTTCCACATTTTAATCAAATTTGCACACGGTTTGGAAAAGTCAAACTTCTAAAATAATTAAGCACCACTTTCTTTTAAAACATCTAGATAGAAATGTCCAAAAATAGTTTGGATGCCAAAATAAATTTATATATTAAAATTTTTTTAATGTAACTTTTCAAATCATTCAACTTTTCGTTTAAATAAATCAAGTCACATTTCAACGTAGTTGGAAATCAATTATGAGTTAATGCATATATTCAAGCCAAGTATTCACAATTAATTCAAGACCTTTAAACTCATTCTTTTATTTTAATATGTTGACTCATTAATCAAGTTGTAAATTTTAGCTTTTTAAGTAACAGGAGTAATGACCCAAGATTCCACAACAACCTTTGCATGTCCTTCACTCGTTAAAATTTATTATTTTCTAAACTTCTAGTCTTACATTGCATTAACTATTGGTGAAGTCTTTCCAAAATACATAAGAGTGGTCTACATATCCCAAAACAACAATACAATGAATAAATATGAAACATCTCATAACATATCGTACACGTCTTTTATACAAGTGATAACCAACGGTTACAACCTAAATAACCTAAAGAAAGAAAAGGACAGATGTTGGAAGGGAACAACAACATAACACTACTAAACCGATAATACTATCTACAAACAACAAGATGGTCCTGATCCTCTTGAGTCATTGTCACAACCATGGAACGAGTGTAGCATAGCGGCTATGCACCCGATCTCACGGCTCTAGCGCTGCTGCCAGCTCGAATCTCTTGGATCTCTGCCTGAACCGATTCGATAGTGACTGGCTTAGGGCTATGGATAGTGACTGGCCCAGGGCTATGGTATCCTTTAGCGCCCTATCCTTGTCCAGCCTCCTACCATGGCTGCTCTCCTGCTGCTGGCGCTGCTACCTCGGTTGGTGGCTTAAGGATTCCTATCTTCCTCAGAAAGACTCTGTCGAATACAAAAAGGACCTTCTTTTCGACTGACTTTCTAAAAAGTTCACTTAATAATGTCTAAAGACACGGGTGAAGAGATGGCAATATGGAAAGTAGCTCCTAGGAGTACCAACTACAAGATTAATATGGTAGCTCATAATAGCACGAGCCCAGTTGACAATCATACCACCAATGGTGGCATAGGCAACCCACTGTACCAACAGAAAAATCTAATAAAAGCTTTCCGTCTTCGAAATGATGTTCTACTGAACTATGTGAATAATGAGGTAGGATATAGGTCATAAATCGTATGATCCATGAACACTGATATCTCCAAAAAAGATCCACTGCAAAATATATGGATTTTTTATTTCCATATCATCCAAATCTACTCCATTTGTGGTTATCCCCAAAATACCGTCGAGATCATCGTTAGACAAATCAATCTCGACTCCCTTCACTTCCACTAGAGATTGATGAGGCCTACATGAAAGTGGTATACCGAATTCGCGTCAAATAGATGCATGTACCGTGGGTAGCATTCCCGCTCAACACTGTAGTTATAGAGGTTAAGTGCTATTTTCGCCGCCGTGCTAATTTTGACTTGCCATCCCTGGAGGAAGGTGAAATTTGGTAAGGCCAAGAAAATGGAGATTTTCTAGTCACTCTGATCGAGCCAAGTGACATCTTGAGGGGTGAGATTTGGATGGCATTAGGAAGAGACGGAGGTTCGAGGTGGTGCCATGGACTGAGTGGAGGTCGAAGAGGGGGGATTGGGTTCAAATTTGGAGAGGTTGCTGGCCTAGATCTGGCTAGCACTTGGGAGAGAAGATACTATTGGAGTGGGGTCTATAGCAGTAAAGAGGGAGGCGACATTGCTCTTCATTGGCGAGGGAGGGAAAGGAGGAGTGGCGGCCTAATTTGGGGAGGACGAGATTAGGTTCGACAGTGAGGAAAAGGGGGAGAAGGATGAGGGAAGGCAACTAAATAGGCCCGACTTATAAAGTCACGTTCCAAGTTTAGGTCATGCCCAACACCAGCTAATTGGTCGACCGCCGTAGGGCTGCTAATCAATCACTACCGGTTGACCGTTAGAGGTTGGCCGATCGTCGAGTTTCATGCTCAGGTTGAACCTGGACTCTACTTAGGCAAGGTTAATTAACAATAATAACAATAATTATTTTTTTATGCTATTTTCTTTGATCCGATACGATTTGAAAAATTGATGTATTCTTCATGATGGTGTCGTAGCTTATCGTATAGCTTTCTGAACTTATCCTCTAATATTTTGTAGTACCCCTAACTTATAGTGCTACTGCCATTAACAAATTCAAGAACCTAAAACATTTCAGGTATTATTCTCCATGTTATTCCATACGAGAATATTCCCCCTATTTGTTGGCAGGTTACTCTATACTTCCTAACAACATATCTCAACTAAATCAAATGTTAAAAGCCTTTTAATTCCTTAAACAGGATAAATTGTCGAGCTATACATATACCTGCTTTAACTTTTAATTTTTTTCCAAAATGAAAGCTCTTTTTCGAACCAAAGTCAAAATCTTATTTCATTATGTAGCATGAAATTACAAAACTTTCTTTAAAGCTAAAGCATTTCAAATCAACCAAATTCATTGGTGTATATATTTCCTATAAAAATTATTTTTCGAAGCTATCTTTCCTTTCCAAATAATAGTTTCTAATGGAACCTTGGAAAAACTTGATATATATATTTACTCTTTTAAAAAACTCATTCGAATATCTCATGGTATTCTCACATGAGGTCAGACTAAGATATGGGATTTACTTCTCTTCAATAAAAGTCTGGTTCAGTATCTTGAGGTGATTGATGAACACTCTCTTACAAGAACATGTCTCCGAATGTCAGTGACATATACATTCTTAATTCCCGCTTATCTGGACAGTTGTGCATGTTCAATCGATAATCTATCTAAATCCATAATCGTAAAGTAACTAAGTGTCAACAATTAAGTCAAACATCGTCTAGCCTTTAGGACCCTTCCATATGTCATGCTCATGCTCTTCATAGTTAACGCTTTACGTACGGTCGATGCTTTATGGGATAATCGGGGTAAGTGCACAATCTTTAAGTCTATAAAACTTTCCTTGTAATGAACCGCCTTTCTTACTACCAAAGACGACAATTTCATCCTCGGTATTCGTGTTTCGGTCATCTAATCGTCCAAAAGACAGGTCATTAGAGGTAAAAGAAAGAAAAGATGGAAGAGAAGAAACTAAACATCACAGAATCTCACAAAGCAACGAAACAATATATATAATTGAACATGATATATTACAAAGTCATTTCAAAAATGTTACATCAGAGTCATACAAGTACAAATTCTACCGTAGGATAGTTATAACAGCCTTTCCCTACCAAACGGATATCATATACATATAACACAATGGAAAAACAAGGTAATAACTTGCTATCTATAAAGGCCCCCGCTCCATGCTCCTCTAACATGCATCCAGGGACACCTGAACTACTTGGCTACCCATAAAAATTTGAGTGCCCAAGAGTTTTAGGAAAAGAAAATAAAACTCTGAGTCAGACATGAGTTTGATGTGAGTAAACCCAAACAACTGTATTTAAAACCCTTTTAAAATCAATGATATATCATAAGACCACGCCATACATTAACACGGATGGGTTTCTACCTTATGATAACCAAAACACTTTCTATAGAAAATCCATTGATATTATAATGGTGTCTAGAGCACAAATACTTATTAATCATAGCTAATATTGTTACATTAATTAATTCTAGCATACTAGGTTTTACGATCAAAACCGTAAAGACACGAATTGGCGATTGGATTCCATACTATGACTAGGTAAGGAACTACCTTCTAATGGTACATCTCTAGATAAAATGCACCAGGGTCAAACAAGAAAATCTTGTACCTCTGCCACATAGGAATGGCCAACCACTTGACTAGTAGTACCGATTATGATCACCCCACTTGGGCCCTAAAGCTTACATGAGTAGATAGCAATCGATCTGGATTTGGGAATGACCATACCCTGATGGGAGAAACCTACTTATCCCCACTGCATGCCCAATTTTGTTCATTTCCGGGTAATGAAGCTTAAGGCTACGTTTTACCCTTATATAGCACTTTCCACTTGGAATGCTAACACTGTCCTTTAGGCAATAATGCAATACTAGCATTCAACCATTAAATTTGTCCAGGAGATAGACAAACGGAAGGCGCTGTATCTACTACGTCCATTTTGGAATCACCCATAGGATTAGTAGTAAGCAACCCTTGCATTTCAAAGAGCTCTATCTTCAATTCCCATCATCTTCAAGATGCCTTCACTTCGAAATGCTTGAGTTGGATCGAAATGGTTTTTGGATAACATATCTGATCTTGGTCTCTTCAAAACAATAATCAATAGTTTCCGGTAAACTCACCCCATTTCCTTCGGAAATATGTAGCCACGGATAAGAGCAGAGATCACCTCCCAGCCATTAGTGGATGGATTTTCTTTTCATTTGTTCTATGAGAACAAAACAAGATTTATACACACAGTACAGCATCATCGGAGATGACTGTACCATATAACTTATGCGTTTCTCCTAGATATTTCCAAAGTTACGTTTTGGGTCCATATTTGATAGTCGGTTATTTAACTATCAAATAAAAAACAACAACCAATTCCATTTGAGATTTATTAATCCATAGAAACCACTGGGCCTCAAAATAAATCTTTATTTAATAAATCTCTTTCCAAAATGTTTGTCTAAAACATTTGTATACTTATCTCTTTGACATAATTATACTCACAAAGCATTTGCAAATAAATTATTACTTCCAAATCTTGTTAAAATGGATTAAACAAATGTTGGTTAAATTGGAGGTAAGGACAACTCTAAACACTATTCCCTTGGTTTCAAGTGTGGAATGGATGTTCCATTCCGCAATTTTTAACAGGTCGGTTGAGAGAAATCAGATCCCAAATTCTTTTTGTACTTCTTTCAATAAATCCTTTTTAATCAAATCTATTCCATTTCTGAAATCTCTTTTGCTTGAAATCAAAATCCATTTCAAAATGCTTTCAAAACTTCCAAATTCATTTATAAAACCTTTTTTATAAATATTCGAAATCATTTATATAAATTGCTTTTATAAATATCCAACTTTTTACATAAATTTCTTGTAAATATCCAAGCCTTTTTATAAACTCCATTTGTGAATACCCATATCATTTTTCAAAACTTCTTTTATAAATATTCCAAAATCGTTTATAAAACTTCTTTATAACCTTTCCAGTTCATAACGATGTTTTAAATAACCCTAAATCAAATTAGCTTCCATAAAGAAAATCCATTTTAAAAATCTCCTTTATTTATGTAATATTATTTGCCTAAAAACTCATATCCGTTTATCCAAAGGACTTTATAGATTTCCAAATTCCTTTATAAAACTATGTAGAAAACTTCTTTTTATTACATGGAAAACCATTCCCATTGGTTAAAAACATCTTTAGTAAAACTATTTTTCAAATCATCTTTTTTATATATCTTTTTCAAATGCACTAACATTGAAACCATTTCAAAAGTAAAATGAAATATTTTCCCTTACAAAATCAAACGGAGGCTTAATGACTACAATATTGCTTTTATTTTGGTTTTATCTATCCAGTTTAACATGGCATCACATAACAACAGGTTTATAAGGGATCGGCACATAACAATCAGTTAACTTAAGTAAATGTCCAGGTTAATTGTAGTAAAAGAGTGGCGTTTTGTACTGCTAATAGATGTCATTTTGTTTTTCGTAATCATATGGGGTAACTTAAAACTATGCGACAAAGAAATTTCTTGATTTGAAAACAAACTTAAAAAGAAAACGGTTGAAAACAAAACTGATTACTTAAACTCAAAGCTATTTTAAAACAATTAAATCTTATTAATTAGAGTCAAATCCTTGTGAAACAATAATTAAACTCTAATTAAAAGTAAATAAACCTTAATTAAACCTTATTAGAACATGATTAAATTTTAATCAAAGATTAATTAAATAAATTCCCTTTAAAATAATAATTAATTAATAATTATCTTAAATAAATAATTAAATAAATCCATAATTAATAATTAAATTTAACTAAGTAACTAATTATGTTTAACTTGATTGATTAACACTTAAGAATAAACATCCTATGTTAATTAGGGATTAACTGCTAATTACCTTAATTAGTAAATTAATTAATTAAATAAACATTAAATGAATAATTAATCAAATAATTAATTAATTATCTCTTAATAAATTAATTAAAGTTAGAAACCCACTTCTAAAAATATTTTAAGTTAAATCAAGTTTAGGTTGAAAAATGGTTAACTTTTTCTGAGCTACACGTATAGCGACTATCGCTATATGGCCAATAATTTCAAAACTTGATTTTTAAGCAAATAAATATAAAACTCTATTTTTTTACACTTTAAAACTTATAACAAAGTTAGAAAACACCTTTCAAAAAGTTTCTAGGTGGAAATAAATTTCGGATTTGGAAATAGTTTGGTTTCTGCGAAGTTTGCATATAACGACCATCGCTATACGAACCCATAATTTCAAAAACTCGAAACCTCCTTTTCTAATTTTAAAACTTCCCCTTTTGAACTCTAACCCTCTTTGAAACATGAAAATTCATTTGAAAACCAAATCTAAGTTTTCAGCTTGAAAACTTTTCCTTTTGTAACGAAAATCAATTTTTTGACAAAAAGTGGATTTCTACGTCGCTTTTGGTTAGCGAATCATTACCATTGTGTCATGAACCCACATACAAAAAATACAACATTAGAACATAATATCAAATCATAATATTATAGCACCATCATAGACAAAGATATTAGATCACAAATACTAACCAACTTTCTCAATATTCAAGGTATGATATTTATCGCCTACTCAAACTTCGACATAAGCAATCAACTCTAAATCAACATATATGTATGTATACAAAACATATAATATTACCACATACTTAATCAACATTTTACCTCATAAATTTTACAACATTAAATAAGTTAGTAAATTGAGTTCTAAAACATGAGCTTTACTCAGCAAACTTTCACTAAACTAAATTAAACTTGCTCTCGACCTTGCTCACTTGCTCCTAGCTCAACAAAGTGAAGATGTGGACCCTTAGATGGCTATGCGTGCTAAACCACGCATGTGTTTGGGCTCGGCCATGGATGTTTGTGGAAGGAGTGGACTAGTACTCTGGAAGAAAGGTGTTGTGGTGTATGCCAAAGTGGTTTAGTGGACAAAAGAGGAGATTTTGAGTAAAAAGAAATGATTTTTCTCACTTTATAATTTATGAAGAGAAGTCATGGATGTATTTCCTCTAGGTCTTAGGAATTTTAGAAATGAAGATGGAGATTGTAAAATGAAAATTATGAAATGGACAGAGTATTTATAGGCTTAGGAAAATATTTAAAAAATATAAAGTGGTTATAATTAAATATGCAAACTTGCTTGCACCAAGTGTGTTTATATGTATATATACGCATTTATAACATAATTTGTCACATCCATGCTTAAAATACATAAGTACGCTTAATTATACTAATCCTAAAATATATAAATGACATGTTGCACTAAGTGTAAACAATGTTCCCGACGACTTTTGGGTGTTGGAAAGCCAAAATTTCGAGCAACATTCTTCGGTAAACAAATTATGAAAACTAGTTTATCATCATTATTAAATAGTTAAAATAGGTCTATTTGCTAATAAAAATCCATTTATTGATTATATAAAATATATTTAAATAGCCTATTTCAAAGTAGGAAAACCCTAAGTTGCTAAAATCTATTTTACTATCATTTGTTATTATTTAAAAGAGTTATATTTTTAATTAAAAAAAATTATTATTTGAATATTTAAAATTTATTAAATATTCGCAAATTAAGGCTGTAAAATTCTGGGTCGTTACACTCTTCCCTCTTTAAAAGAATTTTGTCCCTGAAATTATACCATAACCTTAATTCCTAGAAACACATAAACTATTCATCAGTCCGTGTGATGTACATAGATCATTCCTATGTAAAATATGATTTGATAATTTACTCGAACACATAACTTCACTTCCGAACTATTATCGCTCGCCCGACTTCCTTGTGTGAGCATTGAACAAGTCTCTTAATTAGAAACCTCTGTTCACCTTGCATAGTCATAAACTATGATAGGCAACTTTTGGTTCCACATAAGAACCCTCACCAACGCTTGCCGTTAAAAATCGAGTGAAAATCCTTGTTCGGAATGGTATAAAAAACTTCCAGTCATATACTTGATTCTAGGATCGAGAACTGTGTGAAAAGGAGAAATGATCTTCATGCAACCTACATTCTGATCTAATAATTTTTACTATCTAATACTTTCTACCCTCCCACCATGCTTCATAAGAATCAATTTTAAATTTACTTAACTTGTATAATACTACGTCCTAAGAGTATAATCAAACATCTGATTTATAATTCTACTATTTCTTAGACACTTCTATGGTAAAATGTATATTAGCCCGACTAATAACATTAAATAATTCTTCACATCCTAGATGTTAAAATCAAAAGACACGGTTTAAATAAAAGAGTTTGTTAAACCTTCTTATTAAATTTAACCTAATTAAAACTTAATTTATTAATCCAACTTCAAAATATCTTTTCATTTTGAAAACTCTTCCTTTTAAGGGATCTAAGAACACAATACTTGATTTTATTTCAAAAACCTTTTGAAAGCATATATATAGCCCGAGTAACTCCAAAATGACGTTAAGGAAATGCATTCTTCCAAATAGTATCATATATTCCTTTACTGAGAAGGGTAATACCCAAGAGAAGTGTTTGCCATCCGAACATATCTCATACCCATTTTTTGTAATTTCTGAGACTTTCAAACTAGTTAATAAAAATATTTTCTAAATTTCTGCTCATAATAATACTGTTAATAGATAATAATTTTTAACAAAATCATCCACTTGCTTTGGATTCATTCAGATTTGAACTCGTCCCAATTGTACAACGACAAAGAGGATAATTTCCTAAGTGCACCATCGTATCTGCCTAAGCAAGCATTCGATTGTCATTTAGAAGATTATTCTGATCACCACAAAACAGATCAAGGCTTTCTTCCAAACTATTCAAAGGAAACCTTACTCTCGGGCTTTATTTTAAAATATTTACATCTTAAAATATCCTTAAGAAATATTACTGATATTTTCCAAAATCATTTGGAATTTATCACAGCCACCGGGATTTTACATTCTCAAAACCTTTTTATTTTTAAAACACATTTAATAGTTCTACATTGTAAAATCATCTCTCTTTATTCATCTTATAAAACAATGCGAAGATTTTTTTTTAATAAACATCTTTATTAAAGTTCAATTTTTAACCCTACATATCTTCGAATGCCTTATAGTCAAATTGTAAAACTTAATTCACAAGTTGTTCAATTCAATATTCCTACAAATTCTATCAACCCAACCCACGATGAAAAAGGAAATCTATTATTAAATCCGACGATAGTCAATGCTCAAAGCTAGAAGAGCATGACAAGTTAAACCCTAAATGCTAATAATTTAAATATTATTAATTCCTAACTCACTCTCCTCATAGATAACTACATAGATTTTGAAAATCATCCCTTTTATATATCAAAAATATATTCCCAGGTAAAATTATTTCATTTACCAAATTTAAAACAATATTATGTTAATTTAACTTGTTCAAGTGTTTAGGAAATCCCTATAGATAATGTTGATCAGGTGCATCGACCAGAATTCTTAAGCCATTCACCAGGTCAAACAACACAACATAAAATATATTTTTCACTAATAAATATGCACTCGTGTGTGTGTGTGTGTGTCTATATATATATATTACACTCCAACTTATTCCAAGGCTCTACTAACCCTATCTATGACGAGTAATCCCCAACAAAGCCAATATTCTCGCTTAACCTAGGCTCTGATACCAAATGTAATGAATCATCTTTCTTACTACCAGTGACGACACTTAATACATTCTCGGTATTCATGTGTCGATCATTTAGTCATCCGAAAGATAGTCATTCAGAGTGAAAGAAAGAAAAGATAGAAGAGTTAAACTAAACAACATAGAATCTCACAGCGCAACGAAATAATATATATAACTGAACATAATATATTACAATGTCATTTCATAAATGTTGCATCAGAGTAATACTAATACAAATTCTACCCTAGGATAGTTATAACCGCCTGCCCCTACCTAGTGGGTACTATATACATATAATACAACGGAAAAACAAGGTAATAACTAGCTATTGGTGAAGCATCCTGCTCCAAGATCCTCCAAAATGCATCCGCGGAAACCTAAACTACTTGGTTGTCCATAAAAATTTGAGCACCCAAGATTTTTAGGAAAATAAAATAAAACTCCGGGTTAGACAGGGTCTAGCGTGAGTAAATTCAAACAACTGAATTATTATGTTTAAAACCGTTTTAAAATTAGTGGTATCTCGTAAGACCACTCCGCACATAAACATGGATGGCTTTTTACCATACGATAACCAAAACACTTTCTATAGAAAATCAATTGATATCAAAAGTGTCTAGAATACAAATTCTTAGTAATCGTAGCCGAAATTGTTACATTAATTAAATTCCAACATACTAGATTCTACAATCAAATCCTAAAGGCACATATTAGATATTGGATTCCATACTATGACTAGGTAAGGAACTACCTTGCAATCGTACATCTCTAGATAAAATGCACCGGGGTCTGACAAGAACATCTAGTACCCCTGCCACACAGGACTGGCCTACCACTTGACCAGTAGTACCAAATATGATAACCCCACTTGGGCCTAAAGCATACATGAGTAGATAGTAATCGATCCAGATTTGGGAATGACCATACCCTGATGAGGGCGATCCACTTGGCCCTGTTGCATGCCCGATTTTTTCCATTTCCCGGTTGATGAGGCTTGAGGCTATGAGTTACCTTTACATAGCACTCCCACTTGGAGTGCTAACACTATCATCAAGACAATAATGCAATTTCCGCATTCATCCATACAAGTTGTCCAGGAGATGGACAAACCGAAGTCACTACTTCTAAGACATCCATTTCAAAATCACCATCAGGGTTAGTATCAAGAAACCCTTGCATTTCAAAGAGATCCATCTTCAATTCCATCATCTTCAAGATGTCTTCACTTTAAAATGCTTGGGTTGGATCGAAGTGGTTTTCGGACAATATATCTGATCCCGGTCACTTTAAAACAACATTCGATAGATTCCGGTAAACTCCGCCCCAGTTCATTAAGAAATAAGCAGTCAAATATAAAAGCGGAGGTCACCTCCTAACTGTTAGTGGATGGATTTCGTTATCATTTGTCCTAGGAGAAAGAAATGAGATTTACATGCATAGTACGGCATCATCAGAGATGACTGTGCCGTATAACTCACTAGTTTCTCCTAGATATTTCCAAAGTCATGTTTTATGTCCATATTTGATAGTCGGTTATTTAACTATCAAATAAACAGAAAACAACCAATTCCATTTGAGATTTATTTATCCATATCAACTACTAGGCCGCAAAATAGATCTTATTTTATAAATATTTTTTTCAAAACATTTGTCTAAAACATTCATATACTTATCCCTCTGACATAACTATACTTACAAAGCTTTTACTGATAACTTCATACTTCCAAATCATGTTAAAAAGGATTAAACAAATGTTGTTTAAATTGGAGGTAAGGACAACCTAAACATTATTCCCTCGGTGTTTAGTGTGGAATGGATTTCCATATCACCATTTTTTAGAAGTCGGTTTAGAGAAACCCATCTCATATTATTTTTACATGTCTTTCAATAAATCCTTTTTAATCAAATCTATTTCATTTATGAAATCCTTTTTTCTCAAAATCCACATCCATTTCAAAATGCTTTCCAAATTTCCAATTTCATTTGTAAAGCCCGTTTTATAAATATTCAAAACCATTTATAAAAATTGCTTTTATAAGTATCTAAACTTTTTATATAAATTTCTTATAAATATCCAAACCTTTTTATGAACTCCCTTTATGAATATCCAAATTTATATTCCAAAACTTCTTTTATAACTGCCCAAAGTCATTTATAAAACTTCTTTATAACCATTCCGGTTTAAAACAACTCTTAAATAACCCTAAATCAACTAAGCTTCCTTTAATAAGCAAATTCATTTTATAATCTTCCTTATTTATGACATCTTCTTCGCTTAAAAACTCAAATCCATTTACCCAAAAAACTTCATAAATTTCAAATGCCTTTATAAATTCATTATAAAAACTTCTTACTACAACACGGAAAACCGTTCCCTTTAGTTAAAAACATCTTTAGTAAAACCATTTGTCAAATCATTTTTTTATATATTGTTCAAATACACTAACATTGAAACCATTTCAAAAAGAAAATTATATATTTCCCTTACAAAATCAAACGGATCCTTGGTGCTTTTAATTATCTAGATTAACATGGCATCACATAACTGGTATATAAGAGATCAACACATAACAATCACTTAGCTTAAGTAAAAGTCTAAGTTAATTGTAATAACAGAATGGTGTTTTGTTCTGCTAATAAATGGCATTTATTTTTTTACTAATCATAGGAAATTACTTAAAAGTAAGCGACACAGAAATCCCTTGAATTAAAAACAAACCTGAAAAGAAAATAGTTTAAAGCAAAATTGATTACTTAAACTCAAAGCTGTTTTAAAACAATTAAATCTTATTAACTAGAATCAAGTCCTTGTTAAACTGCAATTAAACTCTATTAACTAAACCTTAATTAAGCCTTATTAAAACATAATTAAATTTAAATCAAGGATTAATTAAATAAATTCCCTTTAAAATAATAATTAATTAATGATTATATTTAATATATAACTAAATAAATCCTTAATTAATAATTAAATAATAATTAACTTTAATTAAGTAACTAGTTATGTTTAACTTAATTGATTAACACTTAAGTATAAACATTCTTTGTTAATTAGTGATTAAGTGCCAATTACATTAATTCATAAATTAATTAATTAAATAATCATTAAATAAATAATTAATCAAATGAATAAATAATTATCTCCTAATCACTTAACCCACTTCTAAAAATATTTTATGTTAAATCACATTGGGATTGAAAGATGGTTAATTTTTCCGAACTACGAATATAACGACTATCGCTGTATGACCCGTACTTTCAAAACTTGATTTTTAAGCAAATTAACTTCAAAAATCTATTTTTTATACTTTGAAACTTATCACAAAGTTAGAAAATAAGTTTCAAAATTTTTCTAAGTGGAAACAAATTTCAGATTTGGAAATATTTTTGTTTTTGCAAACTGCGCATATAGCGACTATCACTATACTGACCTGTAATTTCAAAAACTTGAAACTTCCTTTTATAACTTTTAAAACTTCCCCTTTGGAACTATTACCCTCTTTGAAAAAAAATAAACTTTTGAAATCGAAATCTAAGTTTTAAACTTGAAAACTTTTCCCCTTGAAACAAAAATCAAATTTTCGACAAAAAGCGGATTTCCACGTCGCTTTTGATAAGCAAATCACTACCTCTGTGTCATGAACCCACATACAATAAATACAACATTCAAACATAATATCACATCATAGCATTATGACGCCATCATAAACAAAGATATTACTTCACAAATCCTAGCCAACTTTTTCAATATTCAAGGTATAATCTTTATCGTCTACTCAAATTTTGGCATAAGCAATCAACTCCAAATCAACATATATGCTTGTATAAACAACATATAACATTACCACATACTAAAGCAACATTTTAACTCATATGTTTTACAACTTTGAAAAACTTAGTAACGTGGGTTTTAAAAACACGAACTTTACTCACCAAACTTTCACTAAATCAAACTAAACTTGCTCTCGACCTAGCTCACTTGCTCCTAGCTCAATAAAGTGAAGATGTGGACCCTTGGAAGGCTAAATTTTCTTGACCATGCATGTGTTTGGGCTCGGAAATTGATGTTTATGGAGGGTATGGACTTGTACTTTAGAAGAAAGGTGTTGTAGTGTATGTAAAAGTGGTTTGGTGGACTAAAGAGGAGATTTTGAGTAAAAAGAAGTAATTTTTCTTACTTTATGATTTATGAAGAAAAGCCATGGATGTATTTTCTCAAGCTCTTAGGAAATTTAGAAATGAAGATGGAGGTTATAAAGTGAAAATTATGAAATGGAAAGAGTATTTATAGGTTTAGGAAAATATTTTAAATATATAAAGTGGTTATAATTAAATATACACACATGCATGTACCTCCGTCTCCCTCCCACCCTAGAACACGTCCCCCCTCCTCATTTTTAAGCCTTGAATCATGTTAGAGCTTCTGTGTTTACTAAGGATATAAAGGTGATTTGTATACATATAAGTGTGTTTAGACGTATATATATACCTTTGATAACATAATTTGTAACGATCCCGATTTTTAATTAAATTTAATTTGGTAATTAATGTTAAATTGGGAATTTAATGGTGAATTAATTCAAATTTTTCAAAATTAATAAAGATATGTTTTGTTATTTATTTTTACTTATAAATTTATTTTTAAATTGAATCTTGGAATTGAAATTCAAAATTCAAAAATCTTACAAATACATTGGATTTGAATACATTATATTTTCAATTAATAAAGATTTGTTTTCCAATTACATTAAATAGGAATTTTAATTTGGAAGTTATAATTTGAAATTAATACAATAATTTTTGAATTGCTATTTAAAAGTTATATTTTAAGAAACTAATGATTATTTGTATATAATTTGATTCTGAATCATTTTCTTTGAAAGCTATTGTAACGACCCGCCTTTTTGGATAGTTTAAACCGACGATCAAATACACATGTCGATTCCAAACCATTCAAAAGGGCAGATGGTTATTGGGGTAAATAAGAAAAGAAAATAAAGAGAAATAAAGGAAAAGAAACAACACAGAATCTCGCAGCGGAACGATAAAATATAATAGTCAAATAAACAGTTCATGAAGCTGTTTACTATACTTTGAAAATTATTTCTACAACATTTATCAGAGTTATACATATACAACAGAACAATTAAAATAATGCAGCAGATAGCATGATGCAAGGGTAATAATAGTAATAGTATACCAAATCTTCGTCTTCATCCTCCAGAATAGATCTTCAAAAATCTGAAAAACTCAGGACTGACGCGAGCGTAATGAAAAGACAAAACACTCAAGTCAGGACTAAAATATCCTTATGAAAGTTAAATCAATCGTAAATAAATATGAGTGTAACGGCGTTAGAGATGTTTACGGGATTTGACATCTTATATCCAGTGTCAACGTGCGTGCAATAACTCAAGAGATGTTACGGGATTTTCCATCTCTTAAGGATCCGTTAAACTATCTACTATGTAGTAATGTACACTAAGTAGATAATGCCTATCAGTAATATAAAGTATCAAAATAGCGTTAAGGCGTTACCATAATCCCCCTTAACACATTTTTATAATGCCATAGTCTATACAGCACCGTAAGCCCCACCGTAAACTGGTGGTTATCAGAGGGTACCCCATAGGTATAACACAAAACATAACGTAGTGGTCGCGAATAGGATAATCAGTATGACAAGGTACATGAGGCGATACCAACTAGGATACTAGTAGTTGCGTGATCCGGACTGATGTTGAGCATAGCCAGCAGCTACCCCAACAACGCGAAACAACACTCCCAAATCAAGGGGTGCACCCAAATCGAATCACAAATGTAATAGATATGGTATCGAAGAAGTGTGTCCGCTAGAGATGGCGAACCTCAATGGCCCGGCGCGGCTCCTGTTTTAGTCATGTCAGGGGTCATCCAATAATCATTCTCTTTCTTCAGTCAACGCGTTCACCAAACCATCCACTTCATTCTGGATCAACACTCCGCGTATAATAGTTATTAAAGTGGTGTTCGGTATCGACAGAGAGTATGTCCATATCCGATCTCGGTCTCTTTAATAACTACGTATTATTACACCGTTGGCTCTTTTACAATTCAAATCGATTCATAATTGATATCAAAATATCATATACGCTTCAAAATCAAATCCATTTCAAATATCGTCATAGCCATTCAAAATATAAGGTTCCGTTTTAAAAATCATTTCTCGCCTCAATATCTCATTTCGATTTCAAGATCATTTCGGATTTCAATTTAGGTTGCAACTTCATTTAACCCAATTCGTATTTAAATTCAAGATTTAAACATAAACATTTCACATTATTGACCAGCTTGAAATTTTAGAAAAATAGTTTTAAGTAGTTTAAAAGTAGTTAAATAATTAAAGTAGTTAAAAATACTGAAAGTCTTAAAATGGAATTAAAATAGATAAATTAGTTCAAAATAATTTAAATTGGGTAAAGTGGATTTAAAATATATTAAAATAGTTTAAGTATTCAAAAATGGTTTATATAACTAGTAATTTGGAAAACAAAATAAAACGGCTTCAAAACCTAACCATTTCAATTATGACTTCCAAATTCAAAACAAGTTCAATTTCCCTTCTACCGATTCAATTTCGATTTCGATTCAATCAACGTCAACTTTGACTTTAAATTTATTCAATTTTATATTCACTTTCAATTAATTCAATTTCAATTTATATCGATTTGGAGTTTGATTTTTCAAAAATATCCATTTATAACACTTAACAAAATTATACATCAATATTCAAGTTTAAATCCAAATTTCAAATATGATTCAATTCCAAGCTCGATTTCAAAATAACATTTTTATATCACTTTTACTTAGTAATATTCAAAGCCCGAATTAAGGTTCAATCTTTAAACAAATCAATTTTCGAAATTCAATCATATCCCGATTTTAAATTCCAAAGTCTCCACTTTAATTATTTAACAACTTATTTCAACCAAAATTTATTTCAACATTCCAAACTCAATTTTTCGATAAATTCGATTTCTATAAATTGATTTCTATTTATAACTTTTAAATCAAAACATTTAAATAAATTTCAAATCGACGATTTTTAAAATTATTAATTTAGCCAATCCGGTGTCCGTATATAATTTTCTATCGTATGGCCAAGTGATTATTTATCTTAATTAAATGTCAGGGATGAATATATATCACTTAAACCAAATCACAGTTTCATATGTATGCATAACAGGATATATATAAGCAAATAAACATCCAAATATTTAAATATCAACCAATAGCATCCATCGAAATACATCATCCAATAGACAATACAATTCATGGCAATTTCATAGTTATCAATGTCAGGTAATTCAATCGCACTTCAATTTTAATTTCAATCTAACTGTCAATTTAAATTTCAATGGTTAATTCAAATGACAATCTATATGGCAATTTAAGTTTTATCAAACAACGACAAATAAAATCATAACACTTCATAATGTCAAATTTAACTAGCATAAAGATATTTAGTACGTTGTGAGCGTTATAAAACACTCACCTTGATTTTAATGTAGTTCCAGCGTTTTATTTCGAATAAAATTAAACGAGCGTTTAATTTTACCCGAAATTTTCACTAGCTCCAAACGACTCCAATCCAGCTCCATAGCATAGTGCTCGACAAAACGAAGCCAACGCAATTCGTTTCATTGAATTCCGACCTCGTATGCAAAAGTTAGAGCATTTTAAAGTTTGTACACATTTTAATATAAATAAATTTACAAATCTATTTCATTTTTAACCTTCTACTGATCTGGACCGTTGATTTCTTGGCCTCAACATCAGGCCGTCCCCTCTCCTTCTTCCCAAACGTGATATTCACGTACAACCAAACCCATAGCCTCCACAAAACCCTAATTCACGCGACCAAACGACTCCACTTCACGACGATCAGCTAGCGCCAAATGGAAGCCCCCGTCGAATGCTACCCACGGCTGGAGCATCATGGAGCTCGGCCCTGTCTTTGGCCTTGAGAAACGTGCATGACCTGATGTGAACGTTGCCCTCCTGACGACGTCGTGGTGCTCCAAATTCGGTCTCCACCGTTGATCTTCAAGATCTCGATGCCCTCTACAAGTTTGCAGTTGAAAACTTTGGCTAAATGTTTACGGATTGGAAGGAAATTGAGGAAGATTGAAACGAATTTATGGCCATTGTTTTCAAAGTGGCGGCTAAAGCTATTAGGGTTAGGGTTTTGAGTTGTGTTGCAAATGTGAATATAGAGAGCCTTTTATAGAAAATTGCCCAAAACACTATTCATCCGAAATTTTCCGAACTCCAAAAGAAGCGTGCCAGCTGGCGTTTCTAGGGTTTACCCCACATGCCGGACACAATGGAATAGGTTTCGGGAGCCAATTTGATCATCTGTGCGAGTTACGGCAACAAACGATCAATTTAAAATTAAACCGGTTAATCAAATTTCTGTGCGTTTTAGCTTGCCCCGGACAAACGGTAAATCCGATTGACATGAAATTTGAAATCTTATAATAATATCACGTCACGGATCCGATGAAACTGGTTTAGTAAAAATCGAGACTATTTGAAAAATGGCTATTTTAACTCGTCAATTAAATATTAAAATATTCAATTTTCACAAATTTACTTTTAATTCGATTTTAACAGTTCTATAACTTCATTCTAACTTTAATATGATAAAATAAAATATTACAAATCATTTTAAATCATATTAAACCCATTATTCAATTATCCAATAATTTTCAATTTTAAAATCTTATTAACTCTATTATAATCCCAATATAACTTACATTCACTTTGGAAACCAATTTGAATCATATTAAATCAAATTTCAATTATTCACTCTATTTTCATATATTGAATTTCAATATCAAATTAATCATATCAAATTTAGAATTTAATTATTCAAACATTTGTAATATTAAATTTAAACAAATTTGATTATTCTTAAATCACTATCTTTTGAAATATTCAAAACGAACTTATAAAATTTAACAAATTCAAATTATAGAATAACCATTTTCATTAAAATAGTTATTCAATTCCCGCTATTCAATTATTCAATAAATTCCAAATATTAAATTTAAACAATTTTGATTATCCAATAATTCATTATCCTTTGAAATATTTGAAATTGAACTTATAAGATTCAACTTTTAAAACCAATTCACATCTTAGAACACTATTTCCAATTTACAGTTATTCAATTATTCAATAAGTTTTAAATATTTACTTTAAACAATTTACCTGTTCAATATTCAATTATTTGATTTTAAATAGATTTTACTTATCAATCAATTTCTCTATTATACCCAATGAATTCAACATTTATTATCCTATCCAACTATTGATTGCAAAGGCATTCACTAAGTAGTTTTATTTTTCAATACTTTTTCCCATTCAAATCTTCGAAACCAATCTATTAAAATTTGTTTTACTACCTAAATAATTCACAATTCTTGTTCACTTATTTACATTTGTTTTTCCATATATTCCCTTATAACCAAGTTATAACATTTGAGTCAATTCAATTAGATTGGAACTCCATTCAATCTATAAATAATTACTTAGATGATTATTGTTGCAATTCATTCCAGTTATATTATTCCAAACGAATTACAAAAAAAATTTCTAACATTAAATCACGAAATCTTATTAAATTAGCTATTTTAATTATCGAAAATTTACGGGTCGTTACACTCTCCCCCACTCAAAACTTTTCGTCCCCGAAAAGGAAAAAGAAGGGAAAAGGAACTAAGTATAGAATTCAACACTAGATATATTTTATTCAAAGTTACCAACTTATAAAACAATGAAATTCCATTTATAAAGTCATAACTACGCTTCCACTAAGTTACCCTGAACGGCTTTCTAACTTTAAAAGTTAGTTATCAAAACAAGTTATAAAAAAAAATTAAAATTGAAAAATTTTCTAACACCCGGATTTACGGAAAATTTCGGCAGAGTCTCCTTTGCGCGGCTCGATCGGAAATAAAATGATAGTATATATATCACAAATATACATCTCATCAAGTGATGAGGCATCGCGCAGGGAAAAAAGTGTAAAAGTATGGTATGTAATCCGAGATATGTACCTTATATTTTATTAGCGAGCATATACGGCTAATATAGCGCGAAAGCGAGCTCCAAATGCGAAGCAAGCGCAATCCGCACCTACTAAACACTCAACAAACCATGAGAAACATGCATATATGAAAATAATATCAATATACACCATATAGCAACATAACAACTACATGTGCCAACATAGCAAATGCAACAAAACAACAAATGCATCCACCAAATCAATTATCATCCAACTATCATCCAACAAATCCACAACCAATCAATATAAATTCACTTCTCATTAATATTTATTGACTTGGGTTTCAATTTTAATCACAGTTGATTCATTAACGTTGGATTTTACTTTCATTCTCAATTCAATTAGTTAACATTCACTAATTTATATTTACATTAGTTCACTACCAATTTGAATCAAATTAAATTCTATTTAAATTCATTTAACTTCCAATTTGATTTCAATGATATATAGCTTTCAATTTACACTTAATGAATTATATACAATCAACTAACAATCATATAACAACCAAATCATACCCAACATAACCAAATTATTAATTTTACATTCAATTTGGTTTATCTTTTTTATATATATACCCTGTTATATAATTTTAAAAGAATCATTTTATATTTGGCATCTTAAATTTCCAATATTAACTTTAATTAAGTCTGTAAGCCGTATATATATCATCCGTGAGCAATATCAAATCTAATCGCTTATTCGATCACACAATTTCACTTCCAACTAGTATCGTTCACCCGACTCTCTAGTGTGGACTCAGATTTGGTTCCTTGATTGGAAACTGTTACTCTCCTTGCATAGCCATATACTATGATAGAGAATTCCAGAATCAAACCAAAAATCCATATCCAGGGTTCGCCATCGAGAATCGAGTGGAAAATCCTAACTTGGATCGATATAAATCATCTCGAAATTTTGTGCTCGAATTTGGATCAAATCGTTATGCGAACAAAATAATATACATACAACTCACGTATTACCTTCCAATGGATTTCTATCCAATTTATCTATACTAAATTATTTTATTGGCTTTTATTTTTTTATTTACAATTAATTATTCACAATCCATTATTTAGTTAGTATATTCATTTCTTTACATAGCATGTGCTTTAACATTATCTTTTCTTAAACATCGTATCATAGGATTTGCTTACTCAAGTTCATTTTAAACATTCTATATAATTTAATTAAATTCAATTTCATTTTCCAATTGATTCTTAGCTATACCAAATTCTTTTGTTTACATTTACTTCAATTTCATAATTTTAGTTAATAACAAATTTATTTATGGAACATTTTATTAACCAGCACTTTAATTTATAGTCATTCCATAAAAGTCTAACTTCTTATATATGACTTTACTTAGTTTATAGTTATCTCAAAAGTTACAAATTTATCTTCATATATTTTTATTTTTATTGCAAATTTATATTTAATCCTACAACCAGTTTACAAAGACATTGCTTGACTCAATGGCCTTTTCTTAAGTTCACTTACTTGTTCCATTTATCCATTCATCATTTCATGTTATATTTAAGTTTTATAATTTTTATCACAACCCAAATTTTACATTTATATACATTTTAATTCCTATTGAGTTTTCCTTACATGTATACTTCAATTGTTTTCAGGTTCTGTTTAGTTGTACAATATCTCATTACATATCCAAAACATCATTTTAACTTTTAACATTTGGTAAGTCTTGTTAGATGTTATCACAATGTAATTTTGGTATTATACAAATTTATAGAATTTCATTTTACTTAATTAGAATGTTCACAAATTTATTTTGTTTAAATCCACTTTACCTTTCAACTTTAAAGTTTTCCCAAACAATAGCTTAGATATCTTAATCCTCTTAATTTATAAATTTTGGCTATTCACATTTCATTCAAATAATTTGAAAATTACTAATTAACATAACTTAGAAATTTAAATGCCCGGTTCTTTTCAAATCGTTTGAAATAAACATGTACACTTATATCTTTAATGTATCAAATCATACCTTTGGAGTTTAAACCAAAACTCATTTACTCAAAATAATTTCAAAGAAAAGCAAAGCTTCTTATAAGTCTCCCCGACTTTGAGACTCGAAGATGAACGTCGATGATGCTGCGCAGTCATCACCGAAATTATTTTCCAGCGACACAAGAGAGGAGTACTTAATTCATTCCTTCTTAAAAATCCTTTCAAAATGTTTCCTATAAACATTTTCCAACTAACATAACAATATATTTTCTTCAAAGCTTTGAAAACCATTTTAAACGTCCTCGGGTCTTGAATTCAATATTTTCCAATTTAAATCTGTTTTAATTTATAAGTCACCTTTATAAAATATTCTTATAGGATTTTACTTTCTTAAAATATTCCACAAGTTGTTTTGTCATTGTTCATTTTGTAATTCATCTTATTTATTAAATTACAATATCCAATTAATGATAATAACCAATATTATCATTTCTAACAACAGGTAAGCTAGATAAGTCACAATAATTTCTGAAATTTTCTTTATATATAAAATATAATTAGAGCAAAATTATTTCATTTACCCAATTTCAAAACAATACTACGTCGAATTGTTCTGTTTAAGTGTTTAGAGATCCCTATCAATGACGTTAATTACTCGTATTGACCAGAATCCATAAGCCACTTAACAAATCAACCGACATAATATAAAACATTTTATATCACTAACAAATACGCTCTCTCATATATATACACTCAGCGACTCATCATAGGGTATTACTACCCTATTTATAAGGAGTCAGACCCCACAAAGCTAAGGTTATCGCTAAACCAAAGCTCTGATACCAACTGTAACGACCCGCCTTTTTGGACAGTTTAAACCGACGATCAAATACACATGTCGATTCCAAACCATTCAAAAGGGCAGACGGTTATTGGGGTAAATAAGAAAAGAAAAGAAAGAGAAATAAAGGAAAAGAAACAACACAGAATCTCACAGCGGAACGATAAAATATAATAGTCAAATAAACAGTTCATGAAGCTGTTTACTATACTTTGACAATTATTTCTACAACATTTATCAGAGTTATACATGTACAACAGAACAACTAAAATAATGCAGCAGATAGCATGATGCAAGGGTAATAATAGTAATAGTATACCAAATCTTCGTCTTCATCCTCCAGAATAGATCTTCAAAAATCTGAAAAACTCAGGACTGACCCGAGCGTAACGAAAAGACAAAACACTCGAGTCAGGACTAAAATATCCTTATGAAAGTTAAATCAATCGTAAATAAATATAAGTGTACCGGCGTTAGAGATGTTTACGGGATTTGACATCTCATTTCCAGTGTCAACATTCGTGCAATAACTCAAGAGATGTTACGGGATTTTCCATCTCTTAAGGATCCGTTAAACTATCTACTATGTAGTAATGTACGCTAAGTAGATAATGCCTATCAGTAATATAAAGTATCAAAATAGCGTTAAGGCATTACCATAATCCCCCTTAACACATTTTTATAATGCCATAGTCTATACCTCACCGTAAGCCCCACCATAAACTGGTGGTTATCAGAGGGAACCCCATAGGTATAACACAAAACATAACGTAGTGGTCGCGAATAGGATAATCAGTATGACAAGGTACATGAGGCGATACCAACTAGGATACTAGTAGTTGCGTGATCCGGACTGATGTTGAGCATAGCCAGCAGCTACCCCAACACCGCGAAACAACACTCCTAAATCAAGGGGTGCATCCAAATCGAATCACAAATGTAATAGATATGGTATCGAAGAAGTGTGTCCGCTAGAGATGGCGAACCTCAATGGCCCGGCGTGGCTCCTGTTTTAGTCATGTCAGGGGTCATCCAATAATCATTCTCTTTCTTCAGTCAACGCGTTTACCAAACCATCCACTTCATTCTGGATCAACACTCCGTGTATAATAGTTATTAAAGTGGTGTTCGGTATCGACAGAGAGTATGTCCATATCCGATCTCGGTCTCTTTAATAACTACGTATTATTACACCGTTGGCTCTTTTACATTTCAAATCGATTCATAATTGATATCAAAATATCATATTCGCTTCAAAATCAAATCCATTTCAAATATCGTCATAGCCATTCAAAATATAAGGTTCCTTTTCAAAAATCATTTCTCGCCTCAATATCTCATTTCGATTTCAAGATCATTTCGGATTTCAATTTAGGTTGCAACTTCATTTAACCCAATTCGTATTTAAATTCAAGATTTAAACATAAATATTTCACCTTATTGACCAGCTTGAAATTTTAGAAAAATAGTTTTAAGTAGTTTAAATAATTAAAGTAGTTAAAAATACTTAAAGTCTTAAAATGGATTTAAAATAGATAAATTAGTTTAAAATAATTTAAATTGGGTTAAGTAGATTTAAAATAGATTAAAATAGTATAAGTATTCAAAAATGGTTTATATAACTGAGTAATTTGGAAAACAAAATAAAACAGCTTCAAACCAAACCATTTCAATTATAACTTCCCAATTCAAAACAAGTTCAATTTCCCTTCTACCGATTCAATTTCAATTTCGATTCAATCAACGTCAAATTTGACTTTAAATTTATTCAATTTTATATTCACTTTCAATTAATTCAATTTCAATTTATATCGATTTGGAGTTTGATTTTTCAAAAATATCCATTAATAACACTTAACAAAATTATCCATCAATATTCAAGTTTAAATCCAAATTTCAAATATGATTCAATTCCAAGCTCGATTTCAAAATAACATTTCTATATCACTTTTACTTAGTAGTATTCAAAGCTCGAATTAAGGTTCAATCTTTAAACAAATCAATTTTCGAAATTCAATCATATTCCGATTTTAAATTCCAAAGTCTCCACTTTAATTATTTAACAATTTCTTTTAACCAAAAATTATTTCAACATTCCAAACTCAATTTTTCGATAAATTCGATTTCTATAAATTGATTTCTATTTATAACTTTTAAATCAAAACATTTAAATAAATTTCAAATCGACGATTTTTAAAATTATTAATTTAGCCAATCCGGTGTCCGTATATAATTTTCTATCCTATGGCCAAGTGATTATTTATCTTAATTAAATGTCAGGGATGAATATATATAACTTAAAAAAATCACAGTTTCATATGTATGCATAACAGGATATATATAAGCAAATAAACATCCAAACATTTAAATATCAACCAATAGCATCCATCGAAATACATCATCCAATAGACAATACAATTCTTGGCAATTTCATAGTTATCAATGTTAGGTAATTCAATCGCAATTCAATTTTAATTTCAATCTAACTGTCAATTTAAATTTCAACGGTTAATTCAAATGACAATCTATATAACAATTTAAATTTTATCAAACAACGACAAATAAAATCATAACACTTCATAATGTCAAATTTAACTAGCATAAAGATATTTAGTACGTTGTGAGCGTTATAAAACACTCACCTTGATTTCAATGCAGTTCCAGCGTTTTATTTCGAATAAAATTAAACGAGCGTTTAATTTTACCCAAAATTTTCACTAGCTCCAAACGACTCTAATCCAGCTCCATAGCATAGTGCTCGACAAAACGAAGCCAACACAATTCGTTTCGTTGAATTCCGACCTCGTATGCAAAAGTTAGAGCATTTTAAAGTTTGTACACATTTTAATATAAATAAATATACAAATCTATTTCATTTTTAACCTTCTACTGATCTGGAATGTTGATTTCTTGGCCTCAACATCAGGCCGTCCCCTCTACTTCTTCCCAAATGTGATATTCACGTACAACCAAACCCATAGCCTTCACAAAACCCTAATTCACGCGACCAAACGACTCCACTTCACGACGATCAGCTAGCGCCAAATGGAAGCCCCCGTCGAATGCTACCCACGGCTGGAGCATCATGGAGCTCGGCCCTGTCTTTGGCCTCGAGAAACGTGCATGACCTGATGTGAACGCGGCCCTCCTGACGATGCCGTGGTGCTCCAAATTCGATCTCCACCGTTGATCTTCAAGATCTCGATGCCCTCTACAAGTTTGCAGTTGAAAACTTTGGCTAAATGTTTACGGATTGGAAGGAAATTGAGGAAGATTGAAACGAATTTCTGGCCATTGTTTGGCGGCTGAAGCTATTAGGGTTAGGGTTTTGAGTTGTGTTGCAAATGTGAATATAGAGAGCCTTTTATAGAAAATTGCCCAAAACACTATTCATCCGAAATTTTCCGAACTCCAAACGAAGCATGCCGGCTGGCGTTTCTAGGGTTTACCTCGCATTTCGGACACAATGGAATAGGTTTCAGGAGCCAATTCGATCATCTGTACGAGTTACGGCAATAAACGATCGATTTAAAATTAAACCGGTTAATCAAATTTCTGTGCGTTTTAGCTTGCCCCGGACAAACGGTAAATCCGATTGACACGAAATTTGAGATCTTACAATAATATCACGTTACAGATCCGATGAAACTGGTTTCATCGAAATATGAGACCGTTTGAAAAATGGCTATTTTAACTTGTCAATTAAATATTAAAATATTCAATTTTCACAAATTTACTTTTAATTCGATTTTAGCAGTTCTATAACTTCATTCTAACTTTAATATGATAAAATAAAATTTTACAAATCATTTTTAATCATATTAAACTCGTTATTCAATTTCCAATAATTTTCAATTTTAAAATCTTATTAACTCTATTATAATCCCAATATAACTTACATTCACTTTGGAAACCAATTTGAATCATATTAAATCAAATTTCAATTATTCACTCTATTTTCATATATTGAATTTTAATATCAAATTAATCATATCAAATTCGGAATTTAATTATTCAAACATTTGTAATGTTAAATTTAAACAAATTTGATTATTCTTGAATCACTATCTTTTGAAATATTCAAAACGAACTTATAAAATTTAACAAATTCAAATTATAGAGCAACCATTTTCATTAAAACAGTTATTCAATTCCCGCTATTCAATTAATCACTAAATTCCAAATATTAAATTTAAACAATTTTGATTATCCAATAATTCATTATCCTTTGAAATATTTGAAATTGAACTTATAAGATTCAACTTTTAAAACCAATTCACAACTTAGAACACTATTTCCAATTTACAGTTATTCAATTATTCAATAAGTTTTAAATATTTACTTTAAACAATTTACCTGTTCAATATTCAATTATTTGATTTTAAATAGATTTTACTTATCAATCAATTTCTCTATTATACCCAATGAATTCAACATTTATTATCCTATCCAACTATTGATTGCAAAGGCATTCACTAAGTAGTATTTATTTTTCAATACTTTTTCCTATTCAAATCTTCGAAACCAATCTATTAAAATTTGTTTTACTACCTAAATAATTCACAATTCTTATTCACTTATTTACATTTGTTTTTCCATATATTCCCTTATAACCAAGTTATAACATTTGAGTCAATTCAATTAGATTGGAACTCCATTCAATCTATAAATAATTACTTAGATGATTATTGTTGCAATTCACTCCAGTTATTATTATTCCAAACGAATTACAAAAAAAATTCTAACATTAAATCACGAAATCTTATTAAATTAGCTATTTTAATTATCGAAAATTTACGGGTCGTTATAGCTATATCAATATAAATAATATTACATGTATGAATACAAAAATATAAATACAATACATATGTAATTATATTACATAATTTTTAGTAGCATAAAAGATTTAAATATAAATTGTAAATTAAATGAAACAAGGGTTTTGACATAAAATACACATGAGATAAATTTAATTTGTGCAAATGTAAATATGTTAGAAGATAAAAACATAAACATTTAAAACATAAACTTATGTTAAGATATAAAATAGAAATACTCAAGGGTTTAAAAACATTTTTTTAATATAAGGATTATATGAATTAAAATAAAGTAAGGACTTAACACAAATTTATTTCATTTAACATTTGTAAGACATATAACTTAAAGATTTAACAAGTGTAAAGATTTTCAAATTTAATTGACAAGTGTAACTTAATAAAAACAAGTGGCAAAATGGTTTATAAAAATTAATTAAAAACATAAATAATATACATAAGGAAAATAACCAAATGAGTGTATATTTCTTTCATCCTCATTTCTCAGATGAACAAACCTGAGAAAAGTTTTTACAAACCAAAAATCGAAAACAAAACCTGGCAATGAAAATCAAGCAGCATAAATCAAACCTGAAAGCAAGATCAGGTTCAATCAAAGACAAGATCAAGATCAACTGTAAACTGGAAATCAAGTCTCAGATCAAAAGCAAGTTTCAAATGCTAAGTAAATTCAAAACATAGGAAAATAGGAAAAGAAAGATCAAGCGAAGATTTAATTCAGATTAAAAACACAACTTCAAGTCTCAACTTCAAAGCAAAGAACAGATAATCATCAAAACAAATTCAAAACTCGAGATCAACAAGGCAAAACTATTCTCTGTTTCCAGAAAAAATCAGGTGACCAAACCTTTAATTTAAACCCTGCATTTGTTTATCAGCTTGGTGTGTGTGAAGTAAGTAGTGAAAAATTATTTGCATAGAAGTAAATGTGTTGTATAGATGTGTGTGTGTGTGTGTGTGTGTGTGTGTGTGTGTGTGCATGCAAATATATGTGTGCATGGTTTTAAATCTCTTATATATCGCCCGAGATCTCCTCCGAGATCTCATTTTCACACTTAAACGAGACGAGACATCAAATCTCCTCTATATCTCCCTCGATACTCATCTCGTACGAAATATTCAAATCTCACCCGAAATATGGATAAAAATCTCAATCCGAGATCTCACCCAAAATTATACATTTTTTTATTTTGCATAATATTTTTTATTTTCATATTGATCTAAATGAAACTATTCAATCCAATTATAATTTACTAATTTCTTGAACATATTCTTTACTTTTTATCTTAATAAGTCATAGCGAAAGGTTTCACTTCTTTATTATGTTCAAATAAAAGGATCTTATTAAAACATTACCAAATCAATTAAGCTAGTCAAGCTACTACTCTTCTAATAATATTCCTTTTTCCATGTAAATCAAGCATGTTACCATTTTATTTTTACTAAGAAAGTTATAACCGTTAAATAAATTTTTGACACAACAATTTTAAACACATAAGTACATCCGAGATATTCTCGAGATGCATTATAAGATCCGAGGTGTCAATCCAAGATGTACACCGGATATGTACTCATCTCGTCCGAGATCTCCTCCGATACGAGATAACTTATATGAAAATTCCGAGACGAAATGTTACCGAAATCCGATATTTAAAACCTTGTATGTGTGCATGTCTGGATATATCTCTCTGTTGAAATTACAGGCTCCCATTTCACCAAATAAAAAAAATCATATCTTCATATCTAAATATGTTTAAGCTATGATCCTTAAAAGGAAAATGATTTTAACATGATAACATCATTTGTTTAAATAAATTCAAGTGGATTTATTGAACAATTATTTCAAAATCAAGAATTTACAGTGATAACTAAATTTAAGTCAAAAATCAATGATTTTGATTTCATATTTTGGCTTTACAAATCGATTCATATTACAAAATTATGAATTTAGATAATCATTACATGATTTTTAAACTTGTAATTGTTGGGAATCCTGGGGTTGAAAGGGAAATGATTTTTTGTCAAAATCTGGTGATCAAGTGAATTTTGGATCTCGGGATTTTGACCAGAGGAGGATGAAGTGATGGGAGACGAAGGAAAAATGGTAGCAGATTTTTTTGATGACCAAAACGGTGGCTTGGAGTTGTTTTAGGGTTCATCGTTGATGATTTTGTAGTGGCATTCGTGTCAATGTGCAAGCATCGGGGTTATTCGTTGGTGGTGGGATCGAAGTATCAGGTTGAGATGAAGTTGCGGTGTGGTCGGCATGGATGATCGAGGTCGAGATGGTCGGAGAAGTAGTTTTCCTGATCAGGTTATGTTCCAGGTTAGAATCGAGAAGCTCGATTTTAATTCTTAGGCAAATTCGTAGATCTGAATGTTTGGGTTGCTCGACGTAGTCGAAGTAGATATGCAGGCGTTGACGATGATGGCCAAAACGCCGGCGAACGCTTATGTAGGTGCACGAGATATCATAGATGTTAGGTGTGTTAAATTTTGGGAAAGAAAGGAAATTATCGGGTTCGACACGAAGTCGTTATGGGTTTATCTCGAAGTAAAAAAGGAAGGGTACGACTCAAGTTATGTTCGGGATTTCGTTGTTATGGCTCGGGTTTTTTAATCGAGTGCAAGTTCAAAAAGAAAGAAATAGTCCAGTTTTAAAAATTAAATATAATCAAGTTTAAATGTTTTCCTCATCAATGTTTTTCAATAAAACATTCTTTATTTAAGATAGAAACTTAGTTAAAGGTTTTAAAAGATATTCTTTTTTCACTAAGTTTGAAAGATTTTAATACATATATATAACCTTTGTTTTGAAAGTTTATTTTTAAATAAACTTAATATTGTGATTAAGTAAATAATTAAAGAATGAAGTATTTTAATCCATAATTTAATTTAAAGTTTAAAGCGATTAAATTATTAATTACTTAATAACTTAAAAGGATTTAATTTATGTGATTCATTAATTAATGTGATTAACTTAAAGACTAAACAAGTGATTAAAGGTTAATTAATTTATGATTAAAGGTGAGTTAATTTATGATTAAAAGTTAATTAATATGTAACTACTTAATGTAATTAAGGGATTATAATTATGAAATCAACTTGAAGGTTAATTTAATTAATGTGATAAATTAAGGAATAATTAACTAATTAAAGGTAATTAATTAAGATGGATGATTAAAGTTGATTAATCAAGTGATTAAAATTAATTTGAGATTTATTAATACAAGTGATTAGGGATAATCACTTATTGAAATTAATTAAGGATAATTAATTAAATGGTAATTAATTAAGGGTTAATTCATTAATGTAATAATTAAAGATAATTAACTAAAGGATAATTAAATAATTAAAGGTTAATTATTTAATAATAAAAGGTTAATTGATTTATTAATTAAGGTTAATTAATTTGTAATTAATTAAGGATAATTAATTAAATGGTAAAATTAAGGATTAATTAATTGAGGTGATTAAGAAAAATTAATTAAGGTTAATTATTTAATGATAAAAAGTTGATTTATTTATTAATCAAGATTGATTAATTAATAATTAAAAGTTGATTAATTTGTAATTAAAGATTAATTATTTAATGATTAAAGGTTAATTAATTAAATGGTTTGTAATTACTTAATATTAATTAACCAGAATTAGTAAATTTATTCATAAGTAATTAACCTGATTTCAATTAATCAGATGATTAATTAACCTTACTTATGGATGTTTGGATTACATTGAATGCTTTGAATTGTTTGATATCTCTGCTGTGTGATGGTTTATGATATGAATTATTTTTGATTTGAGCTATGACGAATGTAATTTATTTATCAGTGATGAATTTATATCTGTAAATCTGTAAATAAATATAGGCGTTATAGGATTTTACAGCTTATCGATATTTCTGTGTTTGGATTGTGATGATTGATTATTGATGATGTTGCACTATTGTGTAAAACCCCTGGAAAACACCATACACACACAAATATTGATTGCACGGGGAAATCGGTTAAGTCACAGAAATTTTGAATTTAAATATTATTTTGTTTAAAAGTTGAATTTTCAATCCAAATGATTTTGGAAAGGAATTGAGTTAAATATGAAAAGTTTTGAAAAGGTGTTTTGAAGATAAAAGTTATTTTGAATAACTTGATTAAGTTTTGAAATTGAAATAGTTTGATTTGAATTTGAATTCAAGATTTGAATTATGGTTGAGCAAGTTATATAATGTATTTATATGGGTTTTAAACCATTTTAAAAAGTAGAATTTAAATTTAACCTAGAGGTTTATACTTTAAAGGATATAACTTGTGTATATTTAATCGGATTTTTCCGAAACGAAAGGTGTTTGTTTTCAAATGATAATAGCTTTTATATAAAAAAGAATTTTCAATTTGTGTTGAAAGGATTTCAAGCTTGAAATGGAATTGTTTTGAAAGCTATGGATGAATCTTTGTGAAAGATTGGTGAAACCTTGCTTTCAAATTGAAGAGGATCTTAAAGAAGTATCTTTTGTATAAAAGATTTGGAATTGAAATAGTTTTGAAAACTATAAATGAATCTTTGTGAAAGAATGGTGAACTTTGTGAAGTGAATCTTTTTGTTTAAAAAGATTTAAAATGGTAATTTGTTTAAACCATTTGTTTTGAATAATAAGTTGTGACTTAATTGAGATCCCATTATCCACATGGCTTTTAAATATTGTGCTCATTATTCGGTTTAGCTGGGAGAGGACCTTTGTGTTATATAACCCATTCCAAATAATGATACGACGATATGGATAACATTTGAAGACCGGATATTTTCGAAAGCAAAAGGATAACCCGTCGGATGTCTCTGCACTGAATGGCCTCGGTACAGAGATTTGATCACCCTTTGTGATGGGGAGTCTGGACGTAATTAGGGATTATCTGGATTTGCAAGGGCTTCTTTGTGAAGTGCCTTCGGTTCCTTCCGAACTCATAAAAGACTTGTATGGATGTGTGTTTGACATTACACTCTGAGATGTAAAGCTGGCTTCTATCAAATACATTTCTGTTTGGTGGCGGAGAATTTCTTCTCTTGGCTTAACACTCTTCTCTAAGATGTACGAGCTCAGAGGTTATATAGTTGATGGTTACTAGTGATACATTCCTAATTTGGTAGTATGACATGCTGAGTGCTGCTGAGTGTTGCTGATAATTTGTTGATCGAAGCATGGCTTTTGCGAAAAGCGTAGCTTTGTGGACGTGACCTCGTCGGACCTCACAACCCGAAAATGGTCGAAACAGGAAAGATGCAGCAAGTTTATTAGGGGTCGCGCCCCTAGGGTATGTCCATTTCTTCTGGAAAAGGGTGGTATCATGGTATGGAGCCCAGATATTTAACCTATGTGGTTACTGCAAATACATTGCTTTGTGGTTGTTGGGTGTTGAGGATCCTCGGATAAAGGTTGCAAACGACCAGAGATGGCATACTTGTAGGTGTTACTTCCCGGCAGGGGTAACCCGGCCTTGTGTTGGTAGAGATCCGGGTAGGTTCTCGGGGCGTCCCTCTAGAGGGGTACCTATGTGGCAATAGGAAGTTCCTTAGCCTGACCATTTGTCGGAAATCCAATCTCCAATACGTGCCTTGTGCAGTTTTAGTTGTATAACCTGCCATTTACTTATGGTGGTCACCACTGTTTAGATGGTAGCTATAGTAGGCATAGTTAAAAATGTCTATGCTGGCTAAGATTAATATTATACTTTCGAAATGTTTTCCACTATGCACTAATAATAATGTCAAAAGGATTTTGCATATCAAGCATTTTTGACTATCATAAGGAGAAATCTCCTTCAATTCTGCGTTTGCATGGTGTGTGCGGCGGGAGGCCTTATGATGGTTTAATTTTCCAAAAAGCATTGCGGATTTCTTTTAAATTCTTTTATTTTGCTTTTGGTAAAGATAAAATGTTTTCTTTTGCTCGTACCAGTCCCATGACTGACCTGGAGTTTATTGTTCCCTTTCTAAACTCTAGGTTCCCATAATTTTCCACACGGGCAGTCTAGAGTTGGGTTTTTCAGATAAATAGTAGATGTAGATTTGGCAGCTTTTGGAAATCTTCAAAGCTTTTCGATTTAGTGATCGTATTTGGTTCACTTGGATCGACCTTACTTAATATGTCGTGATGGGGTTTCTCGCTTCGCGTTTGGAAAGCATGTTGATGGATTCTAGCCTTTGGAGTCTTTGAAGCTTTGGCTATGGAGTTGCAATATGGTGTTGGATTCTTTTGGAGATTTGATTGGAGTTATCTTTTCGCTGTCGATGGCTGCAAAGTCTAGACCATCCAGTTGTGCTATTCTTTCTGTTGTATCTTGAATCTCTGATAATATTGAGAAAATCCTGTTGTATCGTTGTTGTAATCCACTATTGTGTATCAATGACATAATCTTTTTCTTCCGCAGTGTTGTTGTACTTAATGTGTTATAAGCTCCGAAGAATTAGATTTTTTACGGTTGAATCTACGGCATTCGAATATGAGTGATGTATGGATGTCGATTCTCGAACGCGAAAATCTGGGTCGTCACATTTGGTATCAGAGCTAAAGGTTGAACTTTAGCTATTGGAGTATAACACATTAGGTGACTCATTAGAGATAAGGTGTAGTATACCCTAGAATGAGTATCCCTAAGATATCCATCTGTGTGCCTCAGTAAATTCTCTAATATCCACTGATAGTGAGTATGAATGCAAGAAGAGGACAAGATAGGGGACATAGAAGTACCACTACAAATGGTCGATATCCTGCAACAACAAGGAAACAACTCTTCTCAATCTCCTTTGATCCGATTTCAATTTCTTTGATGGTTTCCTAGAAGCTCGAGGGAGAATCTTTGGAGCGATGGTGGCACTGCGAATCGTTGTAGATAAGTTTCTATTTCGTATTCACTTCATCATTTACCTATCAACTTTTCGTTTTAAACTTTAATGAATTTGAAATTCTATTTAAAATGAATTGATGAATAAAATATGAAGATTTGTATCGATAAAACGATTTCGGTTAAAACCAAATTTGAAATTCTATTGTAATTTCTTGTGAAAGATCAAAGTCCGAAGAGGGACAAGTTGATGTATACTTTGGGATATTCCAATCTGGATTGAGTATCCATTGTTTGTTCTGTTGGGTCCAGATATATTCTACGAGTGGTTAGTTATCCTTTCGGACTAACTAGTGTCCCTGCATATTTCGTAGAAATGATGACCCGATATTTCGTAAAGTATTGAATGAGTTTGTTCTCATTTGTTGTTGATATTCTAATTGGTAAGCCAAATGCAGAATAAATATTCAGCTCGATCTGGAAAAACATTTCTTATCTGCTCTTTGTTCGTCTCCCGGTCTAGCAAATTTCGGGGACGAAATTTTCTTAAGAGGGGAAACTGTAACGATCTCGATTTTTAGTTAAATTTAATTTGGTAATTAATGTTAAATTGGGAATTTAATGGTGAATTAATTCAAATTTTTCTAAATTAATAAAGATATGTTTTGTTATTTATTTATATTTATAAATTTATTTTTAAATTGAATCTTGGAATTGAAATTCAAAATTTAAAAATCTTATAAATATATTGGATTTGAATACATTATATTTTCAATTAATAAAGATTTGTTTTTCAATTACATTAAATAGGCATTTTAATTTGGAATTTATATTTTGAAATTAATGCAATAACTTTTGAATTTGCTATTTAATAGTTATTTTAAGAAACTAATGGTTATTTGTGTATAATTTGATTCTGAATCATTTTCTTTAAAAGCTATATCAATATGAATAATATTATATGTATAAATACAAAAATATAAATATAATACATATGTTATTATATTACATAATTTTTAATAGCATAAAAGATTTAAATATAAATTGTAAATTAAATGAAACAAGGGTTTTAACATAAAATACACATGAGATAAATTTAGTTTGTGCAAATATAAATATATAAGAAGACGAAAACATAAACCTATGTTAAGATATAAAAAAAATACTCAACGGTTTAAAAACATTTTTTTTAATATAAGGATTATATGAATTAAAATAAAGCAAGGACTTAAACACAAATTTATTTCATTTAACATTTGTAAGACATATAACTTAAAATTTTAACAGGTGTAAAGATTTTTAAATAATTGACAAGTGTAACTTAATAAAAACAAGTGGCAAAATGGTTTATAAAAATTAATTAAAAACATAAATAACATACATAAGGAAAATAACCAAACTAGTGTATATTTCTTTCATCTTCATTTCTCAGATCAACAAACCTAAGGAAAGTTTTTACAAACCAAAAATCAAAAACAAAACCTGGCAATGAAAATCAAGCAGCATAAATCAAATCTGGAAGCAAGATCAAGTTCAATCAAAGACAAGATCCAGAAGAAGTGTAACATGAAAATCAAGTCTCGGATCAAAAGTAAGTTTCAAATGCTAAATAAATTCAAAACCTTGGAAAACAGGAAAAGAAAGATCAAGAAAAGATTTAATTCAGATTAAAAACACAACTTCAAGTCTCATCTTCAAAGCAAAGAATAGATGATCATCATAACAAATACAAAACTCCATATCAACAAGGTAAAACTATTCTCTGTTTCCAGGAAAAATCAGGTGGGCAAACCTTTAATTTAAACCCTAAATTTGTTTATCAGCTTGATGTATGTGAAGTAAGTAGTGAAAAATTATTTGCATAGAAGTGAATGTGTTGTATAGATGGGTGTCTACATATATGTGTGTGTGTGTCTATATATATATATATATATATATATATATATATATATATATATATATGCAAATATATGTGTACATGTCTGCATATATCTCTTTGTTGATATTATAGGCTCCCATTTCACCAAATAAAGAAAATCATATCTTCCTATCTAAATATGTTTAAGCTATGATCCTTAAAAGGAAAATGATTGTAACATGATAACATTAAATTTTTAAATAAATTCAGGTGGATTTATTGAACAATTATTTCAAAATCAGGAATTTATAGTGATAACTAAATTTAAGTCAAAAATCAATGATTTTGATTTCATGTTTTGGCTTTACAAATCGATTCATATGTCAAAATTATGAATTTAGATAATCATTACATGATTTTTAAACTTGTAATTGTTGGGAATCCTGGGGTTGAACGGGAAACGAGTTTTTGTCGAAATCTGGTGATCAAGTGAATTTTGGATCTCGCGATTTTGACCAAAGGAGGATGAAGTGATGGAGGACGAAGGAAAACTGGTAGCATATTTTTTTGATGGCCAGAATGGCGGCTTGGAGTAATTAAAGGTGGGTTAATTTATGATTAAAAGTTAATTAATCTGTAAATACTTAATGTAATTAAGGGACAACTAATTATGAAATCAACTTGAAGGTTAATTTAATTAATATGATAAATTAAGGAATAATTAATTAATTAAAGGTAATTAATTAAGATGGATGGTTAAAGTTGATTAATCAAGTGATTAAAATTAATTTGACATTTATTAATACAAGTGATTAGGGATAATCACTTATTGAAATTAACTAAGGATAATTAATTAAATGGTAATTAATTAAGGATTAATTAATTAATGTAATTAATTGAGGATAATTAATTAAAGGATAATTAAATAATTAAAGGTTAATTATTTAATGATAAAAGGTTAATTGATTTATTAATTAAGGTTAATTAATTTGTAATTTATTAAGGATAATTATTTAAATGATAATTAATTAAGGATTAATTAATTGAGGTGATTAAGAAAAATTAATTAAAGGTTAATTATTTAATGATTAAAAGTTGATTTATTTATTAATTAAGATTAATTAATTAATAATTGAAGGTTGATTAATTTATAATTAAAGGTTAATTATTTAATGATTAAAGGTTAATTAATTAAAATGGTTTGTAATTAATTAATATTAATTAACCAGAATTAGTAAATTTATTCATAAGTAATTAATCTGATTTCAATTAATCAGATGATTAATTAACCTTACTTATGGATGTTAGGATTGCATTGAATGCTTTGAATTATTTGATATCTCTGTTGTGTGATGCTTTGTGATATGAATTATTTTTGATTTGAGCTGTGATGAATGAAATTTATTTATCTGTGATGAATTTAGATCTATAAATCTGTGAATAAAGATAAGCGTTATAGGATTATACCGCGTATCGATATTGCTGTGTTTGGATTGTGATGATTGATGATTGATGTTGTTGCACTATTGTGTAAAACTCCTGGACTACACTATGCACACACAAATATGGATTGCACGAGGAAATCAGTTTAGTCATAGATATTTTGAATTTAAATATTATTTTGTTTAAAAGTTGAGTTTTCAATCCAAATGGTTTTGGAAATGGAATTGAGTTAAATATGAAAAGTTTGAAAAGGAGTTTTGAAGATAAAAGTTATTTTGAATAACTTGATTAAGTTTTGAAATTTAAATAGTTTGATTTGAATTTGAATTCAAGATTTGAATTATGGTTGAACAAGTTATAAAATGTATTTATATGGGTGTTAAACCATTTTAAAAAGTAATATTTTGGGAATTTAAATTTAACCCAGAGGTTTATACTTTAAAAGATATAACTTGTGTATATTTAATCGGATTTTTCCGAAAAAAAATGTTTGTTTTCAAATGATAATAGCTTTCATATAAAAAAAGAATTTTCAATTTGTGTTGAAAGGATTTCAAGTTTGAAATGGAATCATTTTTAAAGCTCTGAATGAATCTTTATGAAAGATTGGTGAAACCTTGTTTTGAAATTGAAGAGGATCTTAAAGAAGTATCTTTTGTATAAAAGATTTGGAATTGAAATAGTTTTGAAAACTATAAATGAATCTTTGTGAAAGATTGATGAACTTTGTGAAGTGAATCTTTTCATTTAAAAAGATTTAAAATGGTAATTTGTTTAAACCATTTTTTTGGGTAATAAGTTGTGACTTAATTGAGATCCCATTATCCATATGGTTTTTAAATATTGCGCTCATTATTCGGTTTAGCGAGGAGAGGACCTTTGTGTCATATAACCCATTCTGAATAATGATATGACGATATGGATAACATTTGAAGACCAGTGGTGAAGACCGGATATTTTCGAAAGCGAAAGGATAACCCGTTGAATGTCTCTACACCAAATGGCCCCAATATAGAGATTTGATCACCCTTCGTGATGGGGAGTCTGGACGTGATTAGGGATTATCCGGATTTGCAAGGGCTTCTTTGTGAAGTGTCTTCGGTTCTGTTCAAACCCGGAATAGACTTGTATAGATGTGTGTATGACATTACACTTTGAGATGTAAAGCTGGTTTCTATCAGATACATTTCTGTTTGGTGGCGGAGAATTTATTCTCTTAGCTTAACACCATTCTCTGAGACGTAGGAGCTCAGAGGTTATGTAGTTGATGGTTATTAGTGACACATTCCCAATTTGGTAGTGTGGCGTGCTGAGTGCTGCTGAGTGTTGCTGATCATTTGTTGATCGAAGCATGGTTTTTGTGAAAAGCGTAGCTTTGTGGATGTGACCTCGTCGGACCTCACAACCCGAAAATGGTCGAAACAGGAAAGATGCGGCAAGGTTATTAGGGGTCGCGCCCCTAGGGTATGTCCATTTCTTCTGGAAAACGGTAGTATCATTATATGGAACTTAGATATTTAACCTATGTGGTTACTGCAAATACATTGCTTTGTGGTTGTTGGTGTTGAGGATCCTCGGATAAAGGTTGCAAACGACCGGAGATTTCATACTTGTAGGTGTTACTTCAGGGCAGGGGTAACCCGGCCTTGTATTAGCAGAGATCCAGGTAGGCTCTCGGGGCGTCCCTCCAGAGGCATACCCATGTGGCAGTAGGAAGTTCCTTAACCTGACCATTTGTTGAAAACCCAATCTCCAATACGTGCCTTGTACGGTTTTAGTTGTATAACCTGCCATTTACTTATGGTGGTCACCACTGTTTAGATGGTAGTTATAGTAGGCGTAGTTCGAAATGTATATGCTGGCTAAGATTAATATTATACTTTCGAAATATTTTCCACTATGCACTAATAATAATATCAAAAGGATTTTGCGTATCAAGCATGTTTGACTATCATAAGGAGAAATCTCCTCCAGTTCTGCGTTTACATGGTGTGTGCGGCGGGAGGCCTTATGTTAGTTTCATTTTCCAAAAAGCATTGCGGGTTTCTTTTAAATTCTTTTGTTTTTATTTTGATAAAGATAAACTATTTTCGTTTACTCATATCAGTCTCATGACTGATCTGGAGTTTATTGTGCCCTTGCTAAACTCTGGGTGCCCACAATTTTCCACATGGGCAGTCTAGAATTGGGTTTTTCAGATAAATAATAGATGTAGATTTGGTAGCTTTTGGAAATCTTCGAAGCTTTTTGATTTATTGATCGTATTTTGTTCACTTGGACCGACCTTGCTTAATACGTCGTGATGGGGTTTCTCGCTTCGCGTTTGGAAAGCATGTTCGTGGATTTTAGCCTTTGGAGTCTTTGGAGCTTTGGCTATGGAGTTGCAGGATGGTGTTGGATTCTTTTGGAGATTCTATTGGAGTTATCTTTCCGCCGTCGATGGTTGCAAAGTCTAGACCAACCAGTTGTGCTATTCTTTCTGCTATATCTTGTATCTCTGATAATATTGAGAAAATCTTGTTGTATCAATGTTGTAATCCACTACTGTGTATCAATGATATAATATTTTTATTCCGCTGTATTGTTGTACTTAATATTTTATAAGCTCCAAAGAATTGGATTTTTTATGGTTGAATCTGTGGCATTCGAATACGAGTGAAGTATGGATATCGATTTTCGAACGCGAAAATCCAGGTCGTCACATAATTTGGCGCATCGATGCTTATGTATAAATATACATAAGTTAATATACACAAGTATGTTTAATTAGTACTAATACTAACATATATAAAAGGCATGTTGCACTAAGTAGGCACAACGTTCCCGATGTTTTGTTACCATCAAAAGGTATTATTTGAATATTTAAAATTTATTAAATATTCGCAAATTAAGGCTATAAAATTCTAGGTCATTACATTCTTACTTATAGTTTCCTCACTCTTCCTTTCAGAATATGGTCGCAAATATTTAGTGGTCTGAATTTATGGAGCTTGGCATAGATTTAGATATAAAAATATAAATACGTACTCTTAGTATTAGTAATCCCTTTGATTGACTAACCTAGGCTCTAATTCCAAATGTAACAACCCACACCTAATTGTGTCTGAATTTTGACAAAAATCAAAACTCATTGGTTTTGTTAACTTGTAATAAATACAAGCATATCGGAGATCGATCAAACTTAACTCATAATGGAAGGAAAATATAATAGGATATAAATACTGACTGAGGCTACTACCTTGGAATCAATAATATTCCTTGGACATCTAATTACCTTGTAGTACTGAGCATGAATAAGAAGACTTCTCCATCAACCGCTTCATCTTGCTCCAATGAACAGTTCCTTTAATTCTATCTAGTGGGTTGTAACGAAGAGAGGGTCAGAATAATATTCTGGTGATTGAAAAATTATATACTTTATCTATAACACAAACTTATATTGATTGGTTTCCATTTAAATGATATGTCTAACTACTTATGAGATAGTTCGTTAAATTTCATATGCGCATACGATATGTCTACCTAACCTTCTCCAAGGTATAATATATTGACATACGCCTTTACTACATATGCTACCCAAAACCCATCCACTTAATACTTCTTGAATAGGGAGAAGGCAGACCCAATGACCATTTAATAACTCATTCCCCTAAGCGGGCCCTTCACATCGTCAATGTTAGTCTATCGGTCCTAGTTGCAGAGACCGATGACTTATATATACAGCTTTATAATTTATAATTGCCGCATCTATCGTTAATAATGTCTTAGCCATGTGAAAAATTGTACCCAAGCTACTTAATATAATTTTAATGGAATTATAAGGACTCAGACCATTTAATGCCTTATTTAAGGCAGGAAATCGTCATTTAATACCTAATCAAAGGCGGACTCCTCACTGGTACTTATCTACCTGACATTGCGCATAAATCTCATTAACCACTTAATACTTCCTATTGAAGTGGACCATTCTGAGATATTCTTTATCATGCTTAACCGCTAACCCTGACCACTTAATACTTTATATAAGGGAAGGATGTCGGCCCTTAAAGAACCACTTAACACCTTCAATCCTCGAAGTAGTTCCTATGTTTAGGGCATGTCGCTTTTTCTCGCGAGTCCTATGGTTAGAGATGTCTCACATCAGTTGTAACTTTACACAACTGCTGGTAGCCTCCAAGTGAAGGGTAGACTTTCATTATGTAACTTTACTGACCTTGCATCCCAACCCACTCAATCCAATTAATTATTCTAAGTTTTATTGTTGGAAAAAGGCCATTGTTAAACTAATTATTGGTATAACACTCGTGATGCCAAGAATGATGAGCCAATGCTTGATTCAAGCCCATATGACGACATGACTAAGAATGTCTTAGTCGGCGCTGATTAAATCAAAAATACACTTACCATTCAAGGTCAAGTACAAGATGATATCATTAGAAAATGGGTCCATAATGCCCATGGGCTTTATATGTTACATATTCAAAGGCCTATATAATTTCTTGGAATATGATATTTGAGATCTCTTAAGGTCACTTGGAACAAGACATTCGAGAGCCCTTAAGATCACTTGAAATAATATATTCGAGTATCCATACGGTCTTTAGGAATAAAGTACTCGAGGTCCCATGTCATATATCCAAAGGAAAGAGTAGATAAGTGGTAAATATGTCCAATAACCCATCAAGTGTGTCAATAAACTAAATACACAATGCCTATGTTCATTGTTCAGTATTCATATGTAGTAGGCAAAATAGAGGCATGCATATAAACACTAGCTTAGACCGATGCTCCTGTGATTCTATATAAATAGTATCGCAATTGCTTTGGGCCCAAGGAGCTTCCTTATATGCATATTCCTATCTATTAACGCCCAAAGTTAACAATCAAGGTAATCATGGCTTTCTGATAACCCTCCATTTATTTAAAAAAAATCTTATTCTTAATCACATCGAAGAAAGGAATGTATTTATCTATGGCCTTAGAGATAAATCTATTCAACGCTGTTACCCTTCCGTTTAAGCTCATTACATCTTTACTTGTCTCGGGTTCTACCATCCTTAATAGCCTGAATTTGGTTGGAGTTGGCTTCGGTTCCTCTAGCACTGACAATATATACCAAGAATTTCCTAGGCTGAATTCCAAATGAACATTTCTACGAGTTGAGCTTCATCCAATATTTTCACAGTACCTTGAACATTTCCTTAAGATCCTTCAGTTGGTTGCTTTCCACTTGAGATTTAACTAGCATGTCGTCCACGTAAACCTTCATGTTTTGGCCAATCTGTTCTCTAAACATTCTATTAACTAATCTTTGTTATGTTGCTCCAGCATTCTTCAACCCGAAAGGCACTACTTTGTAACAATATGTTCCCAGTCTGTCATGAAACTAGTGTTTTTATCATTTGATTTGAACATTAGAATCTGGTTGTATCGAAATAAGCATCCATGAAAGATAAATGTTTATGCCCACTTTTGCATCGACTAATTGGTCTATTTTTGGAAGGGGGTAGCAGTCCTTTCGGCATGCCTTATTCAAGTTAGTATAATCGACACATGTCCTCCATTTCCCATTAGATTTTTTTGATCAGCATTGGATTAGCTAACCATTTTGAGTAGAGTACATCTCTAATGAATCAATTCTCGAGCAATCTTTTAACTTCTTCTTTCAAGACATTAAAAGAACTTTATCAAACTGTCTTTTTTCTGCCAAATAAGTGTGATACTCGAGTCTATATTCAAAGCATGACACATAACGGTCGAATCTATTCCAACCATAACTGAATGGGTCCAGGCAAACACATCTTTTCTGAATTGTGGAAATTGAATCATTTCTCCTCTAAGTTTGTTATTTAATTATTTTCCAATTTTTATAGTCTTTATTAGATCAGCAAGATCCAAACATATCTCCTCAAGGTCCTCTATAGGCTTCATTCTTTCCTATTCACCTCTATAATCTAATTCAATAACGATCTCCTCGCCTTCTACTTCGTCTTCCACTAGGTTTGTTTCTTTTAATTTCCTTTTCTTTTCAGAGTAGTTAAGCTTTCTCAATGCGTTCTTACTTTTATCAATAGGCTTTGCTTTTGCTCTAGATGATGGGCTTGGAGAATTATCATCCAAAGGTTTTTCCCTATCAATTTAGATTGATTCATTTTTTGAGTCATAATAAGAAATATAGTTTCATTCGTATTACTCAAGTGTGGCAAAGTACATTTCATGAGAGCTAAATTTCTCTCCCCTTATTGTTTCCAAACTACTCTTGGTTAAGAATTTCATCATAAGTATTTTGGGGAGACAAAAGCATCAACCTAATCCAAAGCCAGCCTCCCAAAGAAGGCATTATAATAAAAAGGTTCATCCATGATGACAAAGAGAGTCTCGAAGGTCCTAAAGTGTGGTGGAATTCTTGTCTGTACCAAAAACTTTTTTTGGCATGTAAGGGTTGATCCGTTATTATTGAACCCAAATATGGGCTCAATGCCTGAGTCCAGTTTTACATCTGTAATCCCCGTTTTTTCAGAGGCATGTTTAAAAATTACATTAATTGCACTTTCAGTGTCTACAAGAATTTTAGTAATCATAAAGAGTCTTTTACGTAGTTATAATAAGCGGGTCATTATGTAGATGACGAATTCCTCTTTGCTCTTGCAGGGTGATGGTTAAACATATATTTTCCCATCATCTAGAGCAAAAGCATATATAATTTTAGCATCTCAATTTGGAACCTAGGGTTCTTAAGTGGGGGCTCTTCTTTAATATATATAATTTTAGCATCTCAATTTGGAACCTAGGGTTCTTAAGTGGGGGCTCTTCTTGAATAGAGAAAATATCGTCTCTTACCTCTCTAATGTACTGATTTTTGACTTCTTTACTGCTTCCAGCTAGATGTAGGCCTCCATGGATAACATCAAGTCGGTTGATTAGTGGAATGAAATTTGGTTGGGCATCATTTTTTACAAAATTCACGATGTTTTTTAGGAACCTTTGATTGCTTTCAATAGAATGTGCCGTTTTCTACTCATTTTTGATAAACTCTTTTAAATATCCTAATAAGAACGTGTTATGGATTATTCCTACTAATACTAGGCACTGGTCTGTTTTATGCCCTTAGGATAAGCACTCTTTTTGGTTCAGGGTAATTCTTGGCTTTGTAGGGGACTAGAAAATCACTGCTTTCTTTTTCTGTGGAGAAGATTTAGCATATTAATTTATTTAAAACAACATAATTGGACTTTGGAATCTCCTCCCAACTTGGTTTCTTATTGCCAAATTTTCCCATTCCTTTCTTTTCCTGGAACTTTTTCTTGGCATGGAACATTCATCCAAATGGATGAACTTGTCATCTTGAAAATAGAAGTCCTGGAGATCTCTGCATCAATGAAGGTAAAGCTCTTGCCAGAAGGGTGTCTGTTCAATCAGATCCAACAGTACCACCACTAATTTTTCTCTACTCGATCATATCCTCCACCTTTAGCGCTTTGGCATTAAACCTCATGAGATAATTACCCAATAACCCTCCCGGTTATTGCTTGATATTAGCCAGTATGCTATAGTCAATTGTGGAGTCTTTGCAAATACAAAATTATGTTGAGAACTCAAAACAAAATTGTTTCTAGGAGTAGATAGTCCTTTCACCATAATGCCTATACCACTTGGTTGATGCACCCTGGAAGGTAGTAGGGAAAAGTCTGCAACACACTGCTCCGAATGCATTGTAAAGGTCCATCGTACTTTCGAATGCCATTGATCATCAGGGTTAACAGTCCCATTGTATCTTAAGGAAGGAATTTTTAAGTGGGATGGGATCCTGGTAGACATGATGTCATTTGTAAAGGGTGCCTCTTGGTGGTTATCATTGACCCTCTCATCAAGAGTTCTTTTTCCTTTAAGATTAAGCATGTCCTTTTCCATTTTCTCGGCCATATCTCTAAAATAAGCTTCGCCACTATGGTGATTGCTTCTAATAGGTTTGTATCCTTTGGAGGTTGAACTTCCAGAGTATTCCTTAGACGTCTTTAGAGTGAACTTGGAAGTTTTGGAAGATTTTTATGCTAGGATCTTCTCCAACAAATCTTGCATTATTGCCATTTGATGTGTAAGATCTTTAATTTGAGCTTCATTATTGGTAGGCTTTGCTGTTTCTGATGGCTGCCCAGGTTCTATGCTTCCTTAGGAACAACATTTTCTTCTAATGCCATAATTTGTATGACTTCTTTATTTGGAGCATGAACTCACCTTGATCTCCCCATTTTCCAAGAACAAAAGAAACTTCATGTAATTAGTTTAGGGAGAGAGTTATAGGGGAAAATAGGTTCAAGCCCTCCTACTAGCGCTAAAATGTTAAACCAATTATTAGTATAACACCTATGTTGCCAAGAATGACAAGCCAATCCTTTATTCGAGCCTATATGATGACATGAATAAGCATGGCTTAGTTAGCTGATTAAATCAAGAATAGGCTTAGCATTCAAGGTCAAGTACAAGAACATATCATTAGAAAATGGGTCCATAGTGCCCAATGATTTTAGATGTTGCATATTCGAGGGCTTATATGATTTCTTAGAATATGACTTTCGACGTCTCATAGGGTCACTTGGAACAAGACATTCGAGAACCCTTAAGATCACTTAGAATAGTATATTCAATAATTCATATGGTCTTTAGGAATAGAATACTTGAAGTCCTATGTCATACATCCAGAAGAAAGAGAAGATAAGAGGTAGATATATGCAATAGCTCATCAAGTGTGTTAACGAACTGAATAAATGGTGCTTATGTTCATAGTCCAATGTTTATATATAGCACTTAAGATAGAGGCTATGCATATAGACACTAGCTTAGACTTAAGCTCTTGTGATTCTATATAAATAGTATTGTAATTGCTTTAGGCCCAAGGAGCTTCATTATATGCATATTCATGTCTAATAACGTCTGAAGTGCACAATAAAAGTAATAAGCACATTGAATTCCTTGTTCATATAAGTTGGGCATGATTACAATCAAATTGAAGTTTTCCCCAAATTAGTTTAGGGTTACAAAAGTATAATTTTGAGAGCAGAGGAAAGAAATGATCCCCCATCCATGCCTCTATGTCCGTATTTATAGGGGTATTGAGTTCGGCACAACTATTCAACACCGCATTCGGCATGCTTAGTCTTCAGCATGCATTATTTTCGGCAACCTTAATGGCGCCAAACTACATTCCTTACTTTATATGACCTTCAGCACTCTTTATTGATAATAGGTGGCATCAACATGTAGTGACATCCGTATGAGGAGTGGCTGTAACACCCCTACATTATTCCAGATATTTAACTGGACAGAGTAAATAGAATAATGTAAATGGTAAAGAGAAATGAGATTTGAAAATTTAGAAGTCGAGCCATTACTGATGAATGAAGATTGTTTCAAAAGTTCAGCATATAAGAGAATAAATGAGAGGAAAATTAGAAAATGGCCAATTCTTTGCCTTATACCCTCTCCTCCCTCATATCATTCTCATTTTACTCATACAAAAACAATCACAAAAGAAAGATAAGGAGGCTAGGCATTTTAAAAGGAAGAAGATTCACGAAATCAAGAGGATTCAAGAGTAAAGGTTTAAGGAAGCTAAGCAACATCAAATCTCAACCCCAATAATTAATTAAAAGTGAATAATAAATGTTTCGTCTCAATTTTCTTGTTTTGAATTTGTTTATGGGTAATACTTGAATTATTATCATAAATTATACCATGATTGGTTGACTGATTATTGTTTAGCTAGAATAATGAAGTATAGAATTGTTTATGAAATTGTTTAAGTGGTTTTAAGGGTAAAACCTAAGTTATTAATCTCCAATGGCTTTGATTTTTTGGTATGCTAAATAAAATAATATTTTGGAGATGGGTTTTTAATTTCATAATTTTCGAAGTTATATTAAATATTTTTATGAATTTCCTAAGAAGGAAATAACTTAAATTTAGGGTTTAATTATTTAATGTAAATAAATAAGGTTTTTAACCCTGAAATTTTTATATGGCAAAGAGAAGGATATTCTCGAATTTTTTGTGAATTTTTGGGATTTTTCCCAAGAGATTTCGAATTATTGTCAATTTTACATGCAAGAATAGTGTTTAAAAGGATAATTAGTTAAGGATATTAATTAATTAGTTTGGTATATGTTTTGGAATTCGAAAAATATACGTGGCACTAATTTCCAAAAAGCATTGTTAAAGAGATTGTTTCATCCAATAGAAATTGGACATAAATTAAGGTTTGGTGATAAGCGATTACTTTTGTTAGTAATAAATCAGTTTTTTTTTATAATTACGATTACGATATTTTGCATGTATCCTCTCTGAGCATATAGAAGAGTCATCTCCTTGAGTATAGAAGTTGAGGTGAAGGGAAGCATAGGATAATTACTTCGTCAGCTATGAAATGCTTTCGAGTAGATCAAAGTCGACCTCGTTGATAATTTAATATCAGTGGTATCGACACCTGATGATTTATGTATGTCGAAGCTGCACCTCTTCACCTATATTTTTAAATAATGTCACATACTATTGTTTTAAGTTCTTTCGAAGTCATCTACACAAAAGGGCGGTGACGCCACATTCCTTTTCTTCGACTTTATATACAAAGTGGCAGAATATCCGAAGTAAGTTATGTATTAGACTTATAATGACTTTGCTAGTCTTGTTACAGCTATTTATTGGGGTCGTGACCCTAGGCGTTTGGTTTTCGAAAGTTAGCCAATTGTTTACACTGTCCTTTTGATGAATCTTTACTTCGTCTTTAATGTAGACCTTATTTCTACAAATGTTTCACGGTAGAATAGCCAAAGTAAGTTAAGTATGTTTTAGAATGACGTTGCTTGTATTGATGTCGTCGTTCATCATTATCGGTGATGTTATACTTGTTTTACAAATACTAAGCTTTGTTTCAGAAAGGGCAGGTAAACTATATTTTATCTATGTCATCGACATCATCCACAATATAGAGTTTAATACTCAAAAGAATTTAAGTGTTGTCTTCGTCCTTGGATAAAGGTCGGCGAGGTTGTAACTTGTGGGTTTCAAATGTTATTTTATTAAAAGCGGAGAGCCTTAAGCTCCTTTGCCGACATTGTTGTTGATGTCAACATAGATTTTTACCAACTAAATTAAATGTGGCGAGCCAACTTTTTTGTGATTTTGATTATAAACATTAGAGATACCAATGTTGTTTTGATGGTAGATTTCGACATTATCATTAGGGACACCAAAGTAGATTAGTTTCGACAAACTAAATGTTTTGTAAATAAGACTTTATCATTTGGGATAACAATGCATTTTTTTATGGGTTTGACGTTGATCATTTAGGTAATGTGTGTCACTTTGAAATTTTGTAACTTTAAGGGGAGAAAACCTAATTGGGGACATCAATAGACATAGGTTTAACATGTGGGTAACATTAATTAAATTGTTAGATAATGGATTCATAATCATACTAGGAAAACTATCGGATGTGAGATGGATAGTCTATATCATACCGAAGATGGATAGTCTCCATGAAGTTAATGAAGGATTCATGGTCATTCTAGGAAAACTATGGAATGTATGATGGATAGTTCACATTATTGTAAGTTAAATGGAATATGTGTGATGGATAGTCCACATAATTTAAATAATGAAAGCATGTGTGATGGGTAGTCAATATGGTAGGGGATGGGTAATCTAAGCATAATTGCATATGGGATGGATAGTCGACATAACTATGAATATGATTAAATATGAGATGGGAAGTCCACATAATTGTAAGACAGGTAATCAGATTAAAAAGATGGACGGTCAGTTTAAATTATTACAGGTAGTCATTTGACATTAAGATGGGTAATCTAATAAATTGGAATAGGTAATCCAATATATATTTCCTAACTATAAATGTTATTTTTATGTTCTAACCGTTGTGGTTGTAGAAGCATAGTATATGTTGAATTAGTTTTGGTTAAGATACTATTAAGGGTAAACCCATTCTGCCTAGCGGTATGGCCTCACTAAATATCTATATTAATACCTTAGGCATCGGTTTTGATGACTACAACCATATGACATTATACAGAATATGGATACTAAAGTTTTTATCAAGATATATATAGTATATAGTGTAGGACATTAGACAGATGTTGATTAAGAAGACTGTACAGTACCAAGAGCAGATTCATATAGAGATTCAAGAGTCAAAGATTGAAGGCTCATGAGTTTGAAGATTCAAGATATCAACATATGCTATAGAGTCATGGATTATTTTGTTAAAATCCTGTAGCACCTCTTTAATTTATCTTTATTTTCTAAAAAGAGTTTTTCAAATCTATTCTTTGATTTTAAATGATTTTCAAATGTCCTGGTTTTCAAAAATGATTTTTAAAGAGTCATGTTTTCAAATGATTTTTCAAACATCTTTTCAAAATAGTTTTCAAATGATTTTAAACTTCTTTTTATCAATAAATTTATTATATTTTGAGCGATTAAGTTTTTTTAAGAATTTTATATTTTAAAATACTTTTAGTTTGTTATATTTAGATATATTTTTTGGTTTTATGTTTTCTGATATAGTTTTCAAAAGTATATTTTTAACATTCATTAATACTTTGATTTTAACATATATTTATTTATAATTTATATATATTATTTTTGCATACATTATTTATATTTAGATATTTAAAAATAATGTTATAATTTTTCTTAAGTTTTATTATGATTAAAATGTGTATAAACTATGCTTAAATGATGTTACAAAGTATCTAATCATTTTACAAAACTTAATATTTTCAAAATAATTTTTATTAAGTAATTTTCAAATTTGCAAAGGATATGTCGACATATATAGTACCCATATGTTGACTAATAGTGTGATATTTTCTAATTCAAATTTTGAGTGAAAGTGTCTTTTCGTCATATCTCTTTATCGATGGACATGACTGTTATTTCTCAATAAATAGAGGTTCTCTCAACGAATTTTGGTTAACTACTTTCTTATATTTTCTCTCCTCTTTCACTCTCTTGATTTCTAAAAGAAATACTACTCGAAATCTTCTCAAATTTAGTCAGAAACAAATTCAAACTCTATCGATTTGATCCTTATTGTACACTTTCTGATCTCTCTTATCTATCTCACTTAAATCATGATCAAAGTGTTATTCATGAGGTTATATGATTGTTTGTACTCAAGATCAAGAAATTGATTTTGTAAATTCTATCAATCATATTTAAATATTCTTGGATATGCTTGGTGTCCCTGAAATCCAAGTGGGTGTGGTTGTGTCCCGTTTGAATCAAGTGACTCCAAATGAGTTCCTGATATGTATAGTAGATTTCAAGGTATAATATATTCTCTAATTACATTAGGTAAAAGCTTTTCTAAAGAGGATCAAGTTAGAAAAATACTCAATTCACTTACTCCTGAATGGGACCAAAAGACTCTTGCAATTGAAGAGGCTGATGACATTAGCAATCTGAAAATTAAAAAGTTGATTGTCAATTTAATGTCATTTGAAGCACAAATGCAGGGCAGAAGAGAAAGCAAGGCAATAGAAAAGAAATTTATCATTTTTAATGCAATAACAGATGACCTGGATTCAAACAACAACGATGATGAGGAAATTGCTTTCATGACCAGAAATTTAAGAAAATTTATAAAATACAAAAAATGAATAATCTAAGGAGAAATGATAAGAAAAATCCAGGAAGTAGAAATGTTGTTAGGTGCTTTAACTGCAATGAATTGGCTATATGCAGAGAGACTGTCCACAACTGAAGAAACCGAAATTTTCACCAAATACTAATTTTTTTAGAAAATGAAGATGGGATAATATTGCAATATTAAACAATTCAGGTACTTCCTCAAGTGATAATGAACTATATACAAAAGATGTCAATATGTGCTTCATAGCAATAATCAATTAATTCAGAAAAGATCGAAGAAACGGAGTAAAAATAGGTACGCTTTTAAATTTTAAAATTTTGATTGGATTTTTGGTTGCTTATGATTGTTAAGAATAACAAATGGATTAATAACGTTGGATGCATATAATATATATATATATATAAATAAAATTTTACAAAATTAATTTGATAAGAATATAATATTGAATATATATATATTTAAATTAATTTTTAAATTATTTAATAAGTATATAAATCAATAATAATTATTATTACATGATAATTATATATACACACACACATATATAAGTAAATAGGAACAATTTATTCAATTCCTCCTTTGGAAATGCATGGGCTATATGTCGACATAACCACGACGCATATGTCAATATAGCGCATGAATTTAGAATTTGAATTTTCATTTCAAATTCAAAATTTAAAATTCCCTCCACCTTTTCACCAACTCCAATGTCTTGAAAAGGTGTCTCTTGATCAAAAAACATATCTATTAGTTCTCTATTTAATTATTCTATCTCCATCCATTCATTCCACTCTCGGTTTCAAAAATTAAAAATCCATTATCTCTCTTATATCTTCAAACAATTCATCAATGGCATCCTCAAGCAACACTCCAAAAATCATAAGGCTTTCAATGAAAACGAAAGATTATCTCTTCCATGATAAAGAGGCCATTAAAGCCTATATGGAATATGTTTCTTCGAGAAAAATCTTTCCCGAAAGATTCACTAAATTTTATTATTTTCCTTCTTGATGATCTTTGTAATAAAAATAGAATTCTTGGTTCGATTGATGCCCCTCAAGATGATTTTATACGTTTTCCAAACTTAGTAAAAATGTTTTATGCTAATTTAAAAAGAATGTTTTATGAAGGAAATTACGGTGAAGGTTGGAGTAGTGTCAAAAGTACTCAAATTGTTTTGAATTATGAAATTTTAGGTAACATTCTCGGATGCAAATCTAGTGAAATGAACCTTTCGTCTTTTAAAATTGAAAATCAAGATCGTGAATTTATTCGCGATATTTTTGAAAGTGATGATGATTTTGAGTTTAAAAATAAGAATATGTGTCATAAAGCTAGAATTTTAAGTCTCATTTTGCGATAAAGCATAACTTCGAAGATGGGAAAATATAATAACCCGACTCAAATGGTTTTCAAAGCACTTTTTACAATTTATGGTCATTAGGACATGAATTGGACAAAAGTTATTTTGGATGAATTCTTTCCTAGGAATATCTCTAGGCACAAGAACACACACTTTCATGGTGTGTATCTCATTAGAATATTCACATATTTTGGTGTTGACCTAAGAGGAGAGGAAACCATTTCTCGAAAACTCTTTGATAAGGCCAACATCTCTCTCATGCACATTTCACCCTTCTTTGAGCCTTATGAGACCTTGTCAAAGAATGAAGCTTGGGAAAAGGAGCGTGACATTAGAGAAGAGGAGGAAAAGGAAGAAGGAAGGAAAGTGGAAGAGAAGGAAGAACAAGAAAAGGAGGAAGACACTTCTTTAGAGAGTTTTGAAAAGCCATCTCATCCATCCACAAAGGAAATTCTCAAAAATCAAGAGAAAATTCTTAATAACCAATAGAAGATTAAGAAATCATTCAATTCTCTTTCCAACAAAGTAGATATATACTTTGGAAAGATTATTCACCAAACTAGTGGGGAGTCCTCATCTTTATATACTTCTTTCTAGTTGTATTTCTATGTTTTTCTAGCTTTTAGTTTAAATTGTTCTAGTTTTAATCCATGTATTTTTTATGTTTATCATTAAATCTCACGTACTCATCTATGGTTATCAATGAAATTTTGTTCCTTGCTGTTATACATTATTATTAGTCTCTGGAAAGTCATAAAAGTTCAATAGTTTAGGCTAATTATAAATATATAGCAAATAAATTAATTTTGCAAAAAATGGTATATATGTCACTCTATGTATACCTATATGTTGACATATAATGGGCAGATTATAAAGAAATTTAAAATTCAAAATAAAATAATCACCATCTATTCAACTTATTCAAATGACTTTTCACTCCTATATAAACCTATTCACTCCAGAAAAACATTATTTTCCACTCTCTTTCTTCTCTTTTTTCACCTATAAACTTAACTTTTCCACACCAAAAATTATGTGAGAATCTTAAAACAAACCTTCAATCGTTTAAAAACATCCTTACCTTTATTTTTAGAAATCAAAGACACTTAGAATTGAGTCAAAGGCAGATGATAAAAAAACAAGAAAAGCATTTTGGTGTTATTAGATGGATGGTTTCTTCCTTTATCAAAGATGAACCAATCAACAATAGGATTGTAACATCAACAAAGACAATGAAAATGGGGATGACACTAAAGTAGATCTAATTTTTGGTTTCGATGGTTGGGTAGAAGTTCCTAGGGAAGTTTAAGTTAATGATTTGTTTATATATATATAAGATTTGATTTAAGTTTGTATAATAACTAATTACACTAGGATAAGAAGTATGAATTGGTGTGTATAAACTTATTTAGGATTAGAATTGGTTTGGATTGATTTGTTTTACTTATGATTGGATTAAGTTGCATTGACTTTGTTTGGTTTGATTATATATATTGAATTGCAGTGATTAAATTGTGTATTATCACTCTTATATATCACTTTTATATATAATATAGTTCTTTAGTTAAGGGAAGTTTTTTTGGTTGATGACAGAGAGGGAAAATATATAAAATATCAAGGCATAGATTAAAGGGAAGTTATATAACTCAAGGGGAGTTATATCATATTTTATATACATGATTGCCATCAAGAAAAAAAAGGAGATTGCTAGTACCTTCAACATTGGTTTTGATGACAACAACCATATGACATTATACAAAATATAGATACTAAAGTTTTTATCAAAATATAGAAGATTGTACCGTATTAAGAGCAAATTCAAGAGGCTAATATAGAGATTCAAGAGTCAGAGATTGAAGACTCATGGGTTTGAAGATTCAAGATATCAAACTAAGTTATAGAACCATAGATTATTTGATAATATCTTACAGCACCTCTTTGGTCTCTCTTCATTTTCCAAAAAGGTTTTTTAAAATCCATTCTCTGATTTTAAATGATTTTCAAATATCCTAGTTTTTAAAAATTATTTTTAAATAATCCATGTTTTCAAAATGATTTTTCAAAGGTTTTCAAAATAGTTTTCAAATAACTTTTAAACTTCTTTTTATTAACAAGTTTATGTATTTTGGGTAATTAACTTTTTTTAAGCATTCTATATTTTAATATTCTTTTAATTTATTGTATTTAGATATAGTTTTTGGTTTCATATTTTCTAAATAGTATAGTATTGAAAGTATATTTTATACATTCATTAATACTTTGATTTTAACATATATTCACTTATACTTTGTATATATTACTTTTGAATATATATTTAAACATTTCAAAAAAAAATTGTAAAGTTTCCCTAACTTTTATTATGATTAAAATGTGTACAAGATATGCTTAAATTATTTTGTAAAGTATCAAAATATTTTACAAAATTCATATTTTCAAAATAATTTTTATTAAGTAATTTTCAAATTTGCAAAGGATATATCAGCATATATAATACCCATCGGTCAGCATGTAGTCCAATATTTTCAAAATCAAATTTTGAATGAAAGTGTCTTTTCGTCGTACCTTTACACGAATGGGCGTGATGTTGTTTCTCTAGAAATAGAGGTTCTCTCAACGAATTTTGGTTAACTAATTTCTGATATTTTCTTTCCTCTTTCACTCTCTTGATGTCAAAAAGAAATTCTATCAAAATCTTCTCAAATTCAATCAGAATCAAATTCAAACTCTATTGATTTGATTCTCTATTATATACTCTCCGATCTCTCTCATCTCTCTCACAAAAATCAAGATCAAAGTGTTATTCGAGAGGTTATAGTATTATTGTCCACATGATTAAGAAATTGATTTTGTAAACTCTATCAAATCATATTCAAATAGTCTTGGGTATGTTTGGTGTCCCTGAAATCCAAGCGGGTGTACTTGTGTCCTGTCTAAATCAAGTGGGTGTGCTTGGTGCCCTGTTTGAATTTAAATGGGTGTGTTGTTGTCCCTCTGAATCCAGTCTGTGTATCCAGAGCTTGAAAAATCTGGAGGGTGTGTCTCGTCACCTCGAAATCAAAATTGTATAAACTTTGATATTTGAAAAGAAATATATACAAGAAATTGTATGGGACTGGATGTAGGATAACTCTGAACCGGTATAAAGATCCTGTTGTGATTTGTCCAACTTTTTACTTTTTTACTTTTACTGCATTTATATCTGTCTGTGTTTGCATCTATAATCGTCAATTTCATTGTTTAAACTATAATCTTAAATGAATTCAAAATGATTCATAAAGTCATTAAAAACTATTCGACCCCCCTCCCCCCTAGTGTTAAATTAGCCTTAAGATCCTTACTTCTACAAACTAACAATCTATTAGGTTTGGGATGGTACGCTATTATTCGCACCAGATTATTGCCTGACCCGAAGTTTTTTTTTTCTTGGGTACTCATTTGATTTGGTCGAAAGTAAGGGATTTCAGGTTATAGTTAGATGAATAAGCTTCTGAAGACGTGCATGAGGCAATCTAGATATTAGAACTTTATCTATTTCCACTATGTAGTTTGGTTTTGTCTATTTGGATGTAATGGCAATGTTGTAAAATTGCCAAGTATTTGACTCTTATCAACCAAGAGGGTATCTTCCTATGTCGCTCTTAGAGTATTTTTAATAATTATAATTTCTCTGAATGTAGGTTTGCTAATGGGATTATGTAATGAATATGAAACCATGTTTTAAAATGGAATGTAAAGATTATTGTTTAATTTGTTTGAAAAATTTTCATATTCATTGCTTTTGATCATTGATATGTTTAACATAGCCACATTTTGTTGTTGAGAATTATTAACTATGGATGACTACAACATCCATAGCGGTTAGTTTTGGGTCTTAGAATGGGGGAATGTTACAAGTTGGTATCAGAGCATAGGTTTATGATTTAAAGAACTTTTAAACCTAAAAGTTTTTAAAAACATAATCCAAATAAATCAGAGAATGAGCTTAGGGTATGGGTTTATCTATAGTAACGTACTTGTATTTTCTATATATAAGTATGTATTCTCCTCTCTCTCTTAGACTGACCTTATGTATCTTACTAAGGCTCATATGCATATTTATGAGAGAAAAAGATATGGAAGCAGGAAACGGAAGAGTGGATCTAGATGGTGGAAGCACCACAACCAATGAAATGCTCGACCCAACACTTGAAGGAATCCAGGTTGACGTGAAAATGCTTATCAAAATGCAAGTTCCAATGTAGGTGTTGTGGCCCCACTAGTGGATATGGGGACTATGTATCAATTCTTCATCAATTTGATGCAAGCTGGAGCAGCTGTAGGAGTAGCAGGAGGAAATGTTTCCAATATAGGAGGACTCAGTCCTGGAGCACTAGTCAGTAATAACTATGCTAAGCTAAGTCGAGATTACACCGGTCTGGGTGGGAAGCCATTTCTAGGGACCGAGGATGCAATAGAAGTGGAGAATTGGCTATAACATTATGAAAGAATTTTTGCTAATTTGGGTCTGAATGACGAGTAGAAAAGGAGATTGGCTTTGAGACAGTTGCAAGGGGCTGCTTTGTTCTGGTGGGATGGGATAACCATAGGGGTACTAGAGGAAGAATTAACCTGAGCAGAATTTCAAAGGAGATTCGAGGAAAGATTTTTGTTTGAAGTAGCCAAGTCAGCCATGCTTAGGAAGTTTATGGAGTTGAAGCAAGAAGAAATGTCAGTGTTGGAATACTCTGCTAAGTTTGATGAGCTGTCTAGATATGGGTATGCCACTATTGATATTGATATTAAGAGGAACAAGAAGTTTATCTCGGGTTTGAGGCTGGAGATTGCTAGCACTATTATGCCATACCTTAAAGATCCATCGAATGTACTGGTGGAGATGGATAGTAGGAATGAAGAAATGCTTTCGACCTTTGAGAAAGAGAAGTCGATGGAGAACCAGAATTCTCAGAATAAGAAGAGGTAATTCTTTAAGATTAAAGGAGCTCAAAAATGTGGAGCTGCCAAAAACGGGAAGCTGATATAGTTTGTTACAAGTGTGACAAGAATGGGCACTATGCTAATGGGTGTTGATCTGGTGATAGTAAGGTGGTTGTAGGGAAGCAGAATGTGAAGTGCATTAATTGCAACCAGGTGGGGCATGATAATAATAAGTGTCCAGAAGCGGCCAAGGCAAGAAAAGGAAAGGTCTTTGCTTTGGAACCATCAATGTCTAAGCCAACAACAACTGAGAAGGGAAAGCCTGTGATGGAAGGTACGCATTTGATCATAGTTTGCTAGTTAGTGCACCATTTGATACTGGTGCATCACATTCATTTATATCTAAGTGTTTGTTAGATAAGTTATATTTAGAACCATCATACCTTGTTACTTCCTTAAGGCTAATTAATACAATAGGAGGGTATGCAGCTCTTAGGATAATACGCGACTATCTAGAATTTGAGTTGTTAGGTTATACTTTCGCCTGCAATTTGTATGTATTTGATTTTGTAGGGTTTAGGATTATTTTGGTATGGATTGGTTGAGCATATACGATGCAAGGATATTTTGCCAAGATAGTAAAATATCATTGAAACACCCTGATAGTAGCAATCGAATAGTCTACTCAGTTAAGAATTCGAGCCCGAAAATTTGTTCTTTATCAGGTGCCATGAAAGTGGAAGATGAATTAAATCGTATTTTAATTGTAAGATAATTTATAGATGCTTTTGAGCCAATTAATAGGACTACCTCCGAAACGAGCTATTAAGTTTCGAATAGATCTTGTACCTAGAGCTGAACCCATAAGTTGACCACCTAGTAGGATGACACCTACCAAAATGAAGGAGTTAAAGGTGCAGCAAGTAGACTTTGAAAAAAAGAGAGTTTTATTGGACCAAGTGATTCGCCTTAGGAAGCGGCCGTAGTATTCGTGAAGAAATCGGACGGGTCGTTAAGATTGTGCATCGACTATCGTAAGCTAAACGAAAGGATGATAAAGAATAGATATTCTTTGTCATGGACTGATGATTTATTTGATCAGTTGAGTGGAGCCAAAGTATTCTCCTAGTTTTATTTGGCGATAGGTTCCAACAATTAAGAGTGGTGGAGGATAGTATTCCTATGACGGTGTTTCAAACGAGATATGGTTCGTATGAGTGTTTGTGATGCTATTCATTTTAATTAATGCGCCAGCTTTCTTTGTGGATTTGATAAATCAGGTATTTCAAAAGTACGTAGATAGGTTCATATTGGTGTTCATTGATGATATTTTGATATATTCTAGGGATGAAAGGGATCATGAGATTTATCTTAGAATAGTGCTAGAGACGTGGAGGCAGCATCAGCTGAAAGCGAAATTTTCTAACTTCCATTTCTGGAAGAATAAAGTGAAGTTTCTTGGTCGTGTAGTTTAAGAGAAAGGGTTATCATGGATCCATCTAAGATCAAAGCTATTAATAGTTGGAAAGGACCTGAGATGGTGATCGAGATAAGTAATTTTTTTGGATTGGCTGGCTATTACCAGAGATTCATTAAGGATTTCTCGTGGATAGCAGCACCGCTGACTAAACTAACTAAGAAGAACATAAAGTTTATTTGTCTGATAAATCTGAGGAAGCATTCCATGAGTTGAATCATTTATTGACCAATGTGTCCACATTAGTAGTTCCGGATGGAAATCATGAGTTAGTGGTATATACAGATGCATGCGGAATAGGAGTAGAAGTTGTATTGATGCAGAGGGGTAAAGTGATTGCCTACACCTCTCGATAGCTCAGACTGTATATATTCTAATTTCAAATCATGGTTTGGAGTTGGCAGAAGTAATTTTCGGATTGAAAGTATGAAGACACTACCTTTTAAGAGAATGATTCGAGTTATATACGGATCATAAGTCTTTAAGGTATTTATTCTATCAGAAAGAATTGAATATGAGACGGTAGTGGTGGTCGGAGTTTTTAGAAGCTTATGATTTTGGTATTGCATATACAATGGGGAAAGGAAATAAAATTGCATATGCACTTAGCCGAAAACAGCAGAATGTGGTGTTGGCTAAGTTAGCTGAATGGTAGGATTTAGAGGCGTTGACTACTTGTAGTGTGCAGCTGAGGTTGACTGCTAGTCCTAGTTAATGTACATCCATGTTATCTTGCTTGGAAGTTCGACCAATATTGATCAAAAGGATTGCTTCTAAACATAGAGATAATCCATTGCTAGCCGAAAGGATTAAAAGATCAAAAAGTGGAACTGTGATTGATGATTTAATAGATTTTGGTCTTGACCAAAGAGGATAGTTAAGGAAGAAGGGACGGTTGTGTTCCGGATGTTGGAAACCTAGGAAGGAAAGTTCTTAGGGAGTGTCATCGATCAAAGTTTAGGATTTATCCTAGAGGAACCAAGATATATCAGGACACAAAGAAAATTTTGCTCTGGGAAGGTATGAAAAGGGATGTAGGCTTGTGAGTAAAGCAATGTTCGAATTGCCAACAAGTAAAAGCTGAGTGGGTTTCTTTAGCCTTTAGATATACCATTTTGGAAATGGGATTCGATATCCATGGATTTTATTGATGGGTTGCTAAGGTCAAATAAGGGAAATGAAAGTACTTGGGTCATAGTGGACAAACTGACCAAGAGTGCACATTTCATTCTCACTAAGTCAATCAGAATGGCACCTTTAGTGGCTAAGTTGTTTATAAAGAATATTGTTAGACTGCATAGGAATCCTTGTAGTATAGTTAGTGACCGAGACACATTATTTACTAGCGAGTCCTAGAAGAGTCTACAAGAAGTATTAGTATCGCTTATCATCCTTAGACAGACAGGCAAACAAAGAGAATCAAGAAGGTACTCGAGGATTTGTTAAGAGCTGGTGTGCTAGATTTTGGCGGGTCATGGGAAGAGCTGGCGTCTTTCGAAGTTTTGTGCAGAACATCATGCAAATCACTAGAATGTTAGTTAGAGACCGGAGACAGATTGGTCCTTGGTCTAGATAAGGTAACAGACACTACGGAGAAGACCGAGTTAATCCGAGGTCGGATGAGAGAAGCTCAGTCTAGGCGGAAAAGTTACATAGATAAAAGGCGTAAAGATTAGAGTTCTTAGTTGGAGACCATGTTTTCATTAAGGTATCACCGATGAAGGGTATGGTACGATTTGGAAAGTTAGAAAAACTGGCACTGAGATACATTAGACCGTTCCCTATTATAGAAAGGATCGAAAAACTCACGTATTAACTAGAGCTACTATGTAATTTGGCAGGTATCCATAATGTGTTTCATGTTTCTCCTCTTAAAAGTATATGCATGATCCAGACTACTATTGCTCTGACTACATTAAAAGATTTAGTGGTAGAACCGGATGTGACTTTTGTGAGACAACCAGTTCAAGTTGTAGCGAGAGATGAGAAGAAGTTAAGGAACAAGACATTTAGATTGGTAAAAGTCCAATGGAGTGACAACATGAAAGACTGTATTTAGGTGACAGAGGATAGGATCAGGGTTACTTATTATGAGTTTATGATGGTATGTTCTATATTTGTTGTATATAAATTTAGTGGTTGGTAGGATATACTAGCATTGTTTGCATGTTTGGTATGCTAGTTCTGTAGTCCTTACTGAATTTCAAGGACAAAATTCTTTAAAAAGGAAGCCTGTAACACCCTTAATTTTAGTTTAACATTATTTATGATATTTAACTAGATAGATTAAATAGAATAGTATAAATGGTTAAGGAAAATGAAATTTGAAAATTTAGAAGGTCGAGCCATTACTAATGAACTAAGTAAGATTGTTTTAAAAGTTTAACATATAAGAGAGGGGAAAATTAGAAAATAGACCTATTCTTTGCCTTAAACCCTCTCCTCCTCATATCATTCTCACTTTACTCACAAAAAAGCAACCACGAAAGAAAGATAAGGAGATCGGCATTCTAAAAAGAAGAAGCAAGAAATCAAGAGGATTCAAGAATAAAAGTTTAAGGAAGCTAAGCAACATCAAATCTTAACTCCAACAATTAATTAAAAGGTGAATAATAAATGTTCCATCTTAATTTTCTTGTTTTGAATTCGGTTATGGGAATACCCGAATTATTATGATAAATTATACCATGTTTTTGTTGATTGATTACTGTTTGGCTACACTACACCAGAATCCTCATTTCGCAATGGCTTTAAGCCTTTGCAAAATAATTTCGCAACGGCTTTGAGCCGTTGCGAAATGGGCAGTGGTAAAAATTTCGCAACGGGTCAAATCCGTTGCAAAATATATCTTTTTGCAACGGCTAAGGGCCATTGCAAAATACACTTTAGCAACGGCTTGTAGCCGTTCCGGAATTTATTTTGCGACGGCTTAAAGCCGTTGCAAAATGTAGATGTATAACTGATGTTTTAAATATTAGCAACAGCTTTGATCCGTTGCTAATTAATATTTTATTTTAAAAAAAATTCGAAATTTTTCCCTGCACCAGCAACAGTCATTTCATTATCATAATTAATACAAAAATTGGCAAAATTAACACTATCACAAAAGAAAGATTATTAAACCAAATATTTTTCATAGATTAAACACAAAAACCAAACATAACAAATGTTTGAATTATAATGTTCAACATCAACACATACCACTATATAGTTCAACAAGTATACATAACATACATGGTACAACAACGGCATCATTACATAATACTACATGCATAGTACAATACATACGGTACATAACGTCTTCCTCCAATTGTCTAATGCTCCCGCCGGCATAAGTTTCATGCCTGCACAAAACAAGAAATTGATGTTTGTTTTTAAAGAGGTCACTGGTGCATAAGTTTCATGCCAGCATAAGTTGGGGTATAAGACTGATGGAGGTAGAAGCGATGACAAAACATGTGGGTTGTGGGCTGCAAAATAAGACAGACATCCAGCATCTTGGTTAAGAGCATGGCTGTATAAAATAAGACAGACCTGGTGTATGAAGTGAATTTGCAGTCTGTGATGAAATAATGGTCAGTGTTAGTAAATTACACGTCGTTATAGTAAAGGAAAATTGAAAATTATAGAAGAAATAAAACCGACCTTCGAACTGAAAATGTATAAACAACTGTCTTAATTTATAAATTCAAGTACGTCTTTGTTTTATGGGAAAAAAACTTTACAAAACATAGTAATTTTGCATTGTAATTTTAGTTTATATAGTAGCAGCTACCATGGTAGGTCCATCTGTGCATGGACCTGTTTATTTTTCTACCACTGCAACCATAAAAATAAAAGGACAAAGAAGCTTCAATGTCGTCAATTGAATATAGAATAAGGGACTGTTGCGCAAATTCGATACTAATGTCCAGGTAAAGCTCTAATGATTCAATTCCATCCATTGCTAAAACATATATATGTTCTAATAATGTAAGTTGGCCAAATTAATAATAAACATTCAAATAGGAAATCCATCTGATATAGCAGTATAATTAGAATATTGTGTTCAGAAGTTTATGCAACTGGAATATTCTAATAAGTAGTCATCCAAACCATATGCCAAACTTAAATTTACGGACGTTATGTAAACAATTACCGACAAAATGTTTTTCATATATTACACTTGCAAGTACATCGTTACCAAATAACTATCAAATAAAAATGTTATCATGGCAGACAACTTTACTCCATGAAATGGTTTTAAAGGCATTGCAAAATATACCTCCGAATTGAAATCATTCAATATTACCTAAATTTGTAGTTTCAAACGTTGAGTCAAATATATGATTTAGCTTTATTCTTTATCACCACCGATCAAATCTGAAAGTTTATTGTTTATTCAAAGTTATATAACAAAGTTATTCCAAATAGTGGTTATATTTGTTATATCAAAACTTCGTGGTTTAGACACCAAATAAATTGACATTTCATTTCGTAAGAAGAAAAAAATGTTAGCAAGAAAATAATTTTTGATTTTGTTTCATCAAAGAGTAAAAGAAAATCAACCTTAAATAATTAAAAAAACAAATAATTGCTTGGAAGATAGTAATTTTACAGGAAAAGGAGCCATGATTAGATCTTCCAACGTAGATAATGTTAGAGAAGTACGATGACTAAAAGCAGGAAAATGAGAAATTATCTCATTTAGAAGCTAGTAATGTGAACAAAAAAAATGTTACCTCACGGATCAAGCTTTTCTAAATCAGAAAGGTACACAAAGAAAGCATCTTCAACCTGAAACAAATGTTAAAAACCTGAAACAAAGTACAGATCAGAGAATTATCCGATTTGGTAGAATTTTCAGTTTTGATATTAAGATTGGAGGATTCTGATATTAAGGACGGAGGATTCTTATATAGGTTTCCATTCAGATAGAATTTATTGGATAATAATAATGTATACCTGCTCCTGCGTCTAAAGATATCGAATTGAACTCTTTGGATGACACACTTAACCACCGATTCCAACATCATCAAAGGTCATAGCAAGAGGATGATTTTGCCTAGCTCTCTTCTTTCGCGTGCGCCGGGTTTTGCTTCATTTTTCAAGAATCCGTCCCAATCTTCTACGCTAACTTTTGGCGGACAGTTTTTCCTTCTAGCTTCATCATTATCAAATTTGTCGTAGTACCCTGTCCTCAATTCACTTTTGTATCTTCTAAATGATTCGCACATTTTTTTTTTAAAATACAACTCTTTTGTATCCGACTCTATCTCATATAATGTCTGTATATATTGAAGATAAAAAATACGTTAAAAAGAAAATACAAGAAAATCCACAGATCATTAGTGCATGTCACTTGTAAGTTATGTAATTTTATTAGACAATACAAGTTTGTAATTTAGTTATAAGAGATAAAACTTCATGGACGTCAAAGCATAACACAACTTGTTGAACAAGTCTATCTAGTGAGAACTTAGTAGACCAATTAGGTAAAATTATCATCAACTGAATGGATTGGATTTTATTATCAACTATAAAATAAACTATAAGTTATGTACTGTTTTTGTTATAACAAATGGTTTTCAAATTTGATAAGAAATGCTGCATTACAAGTAACTTAGGTTTAATCTATGTGAATTCGTTTGAATTTGTTCATTACAAGTAACTTAGGTTTAATCTATGTAAATTCGTTTGAATTCGTTTGCATTACAAGTATGGATACTGCAAAGTGACTTACGAATGTAACAAAAGTAGGGAATTAAAAATGACAATGATGGTTGAGTGATTAGTGGGTATTTCACGAATTCCAACCGACGATCCATGTTGCATTCTCCTTAAACAATAAATAATGAAAGTGTAAAATAAAAATTAAAAGGTTTGTGCTCTTGTATTCTTTTTTTCATTCTAACAAATGTCAGTAGATTTTTCTGTTAAAAAAACTTAGGATTTACTATTCGTAATTTACATTTATAGTATATTATACACACATAGAACAAAACGCGCTTGCATTTTTGTAAAAAAAAATTTGTTCTAGAATGTTAATGGATTAACAATCTATTTATCAACCCTGATCAACATACTTCACCATAGTGCCACTCCCCTATACAAGCTACACTTCCCATTGCCTTAAACCTGCCATCAACCAAACTGTTGCAACATCCTCACAACCACCTAACATCACACTATCACCAAACCACAAATTGTAGACAACATAAGTAACCATATCCAAACCATATCAGAACCAAAACTGTCCATGTATCTCAAAACATCCCGATCCATCCAATTTTAACTATGTCCATAACTGCTACCTCAATCAATATTCCTACCAGAGTCCTGCACATACCCTCAGAACCACCAAGCACTGTCCACCATCTCCTCACAGACCATCAAATATCAAACATAACAATTTTCCTCAACCCCTTGCATCACTCGCAACAATCACCAACAAACATCCTCCTTCATACAACCTGCCACCATCTATTCTTTCAACTTGACCGACAAACTCAGGTAATCAACAAATGTACCACAGTTAAGACTTTAGAAAAGAACACAAAGTACACGTACAGATAAGCACATATTACACGTAATAAAACTAAGGAAAAAACAGATTCCTTAATTAAAGATTTGTTCATTTCGGTTTCAGCATTTAGGATAGTCATTTAACATTCAAAAATTGTATTACAGATTGAAAATTCAAAAACTGTTAATCATGCTCAAGTGTTATGCAGCATCTACTAGATTGTTAGCATTAAGCATAGCTAGTTTATACAGAAATGAATTTATATGGTATACATTTGTGACATTCATTAAGACTAGTTGATCTAATTCCTATATACATCTGGCTAAAACAGCAGTACAAATTATGCAGTTGATCTAAGTAATGTGCATGCTATTCAGTACGCTACAATTAAGACCATAGACGATTAGCATTTATTTTTAGTTTAGAGCATTGAAACAAATTATCTAATTATCATGAAATTATAAGTACCGTAAAATTAAGCTTTTCACACTCTCTTGTGGGTCAAATACGACAAGTGTTGGTAAGTAGGACATAAATTTATTTGAGGAGACTATGCTAGTTATGTTAAAGTGCCATATGTATTTTTTAACTCCAAATTTTCAAAATGGTTATATACAGTAATAGAGGAAGCGAAGAAAATGCTAAACAGGAAAATATTAATAGAGAAGAGAATGCATGCCTTGCTGATTAACGTCACCACTGTATGATGTACCCGTTACCCCACTGTTACATCACCCCCACTGTATGATAGAGAAGAGAAGAGAATTCACCGCTACCACAAACTCCACTGTTACATCACCTCCTTACCCTACACTGCCATACTTCATACAAACTAGTTTGCACCCAGCAATATACCATCTCCTCTATCATCAAACCTCCAATATTCACAACAACTTCTAAATCATCCTCTTACCAAACACCATCAACCTGCCTTACTACCAAACAAGCAACTGCTACTCTCCCTGCCAAACAACAGAACATACCAATCATCAACTTCCAATACCCACCCTTCATCAAACCAAGATACAAGTGCAACTCTCTCCACTGCAATACATCACTACAACAACCATAAAAAACCACCTTGCCACTACCAATCCCCTCCATCCATCACATGACAGCGCTGCAACTTTCCTAAACCGCAACTTCAATTGCACCAGCTTCAACTAGCGTATCTGTATGAGGAAATGATGAACACGAGAACATAATTAAGAAAACAAATGCATAACAAATATATGGACACAATTACTGAAGGAGATACAAGTTTATGATTTTACCATGTAAAAATTTCAATGAGGTAATGCAAGAATAACATAAAAACATTATGCAACGAGAAGGGTGAACTTTTATTTAATGCACAGCGAATTCAAGCACATGCAATTTAGTTATATACGGACTTATTTAGTGACGATCAACCACAAACCACACAATTAATAAGAGTTGATATTAGTACAGAGATATAATAATATAAAATACGTTGCAGCTTGAAGGCTTAGACAGAAGTAAATCTGATATGAAGGCACAAGGTAATGCAAATCCAGTAACCTTGGCTATAATTATGCACATTGACATCAATGAATGGTTGAATAAATTAGTATGTAAACTAGATTTACACGAGAGTTTAGATCTGAATGTTCAAAATGGTGATATATTGCCTCTGTTGAAGCATTACACTCTGTATCTAAATCTGCCTCCACTGTAACAGATTTAAACGACCTTTTTAACCACTCTTCTCAATCCACTAACCCATTAACTAACTTGTATCACAATAACCCACTAGATAATCTTCCACTTACTCAATTATAACATCCTATCACAATCATAACCCCCCTGACATATAACACACTTCCCCATCACCAACCTTCTATATGAAAAAATATATTATCCAACCATACATCTTCCTTGATTAAATTGCATTCTACTTGCTCTGTGTTCTAAAACTCGATGCTTCGAACAACTCCACACCTATAACCACCTCACAACCCATGCTACCCAAATCACCTACCCTCTATTCACTAATCATCTTCTAACACACCTACCACCAATCTGTTCTCTGAAGTCCCCATCATCCTAGCATAGTTTTCCTTATATGAATGCCTTATAGTAGAAAAGAGGTGATATCAAATATTTAATTGAAACTGTGGATTCACAGGATGATAACTAAATAACTTTGCTTTATATTTTGAAATGGTATACATATATTACAAACATTAATAAGCAGTATTTCTTGGAAAAATCCTACGTTATTCAGATAGCAAAATTTCCAAGAAGTTTTTGTTAAGCCGTCACTTTAATGATCTCCCGACTTGGTGAATAGTACAATCAAGCGGGCCTTATAGATATGTGAGTATTCAAAATGATACAAAATATAGACTCTAAAATGCTTCTTGTGTCTATGTTATTTCAATAATCCAAAGGAAACTCTAGCATGATTGAAATAAATAAATAAATAAATAAAAAAACACAAACATAACAAACTAATTCTCTTCTTTTATCATTCTTGGATTATAAGTCGTCAACATAAAAAGGCATGACCAAACAGGCTAGAATAAATATGGTGCTATGACAATCCAGGAAGCATGCGTATTGCGAAATAATTCAATCTGGACTTAACGCGATTACAAGTTAACAAAAAAATTATCACCAAACAAATATCCAAGAAAATTATCACCAAACAAATATCCAACGCAATCACCAATAGCAGATAAATGCAAACAGATAGGAATGAGAGTGACAATGATAAAATCACGGTTCTATCAAAACCAGTCAACAACTTTCACTATTTTTCGCTCACCACTTTTTATCGCTTTACTATTTCTTCAGATCTGCCAAAATCTGGATCTGTAATTATTATCGCTTTTTTCCTTTTTTTGGATCAATCTTTACAATTTTATGTTGAAGCAATCAATCAAGGGGTGGAAACTAATGTCAAAAAAATACAAAAGAAAGTAGTACCTCTGACATGAGTAAGAACTCGAAGGGGTGGAAACCAGATTAGCGAAGTTCTCCTCTCTAGAGGAGGAGAAAAGGGTTTTCCGCGGGGAAGGCTAGTAACTCGAAAGGGTTTTCCGGAGGAGAAAAGGGTTTTTCGTTTGGTAGCTAACAGGAAAGACGAAAACAACGCGAAGTGGAAAATGAAAGTAACAGGCGTACGTAGCTAGTTGGGAACGGGGGAAAGATGTACTACAAATTTAGTTCGGGTAAGAGCCGTTCCAAAATTTAGAACGGCTATGAGCCGTATTATAATATTTTGCAATGGACTTTAACTATTGCTTAATAGCAACGGCTTAGAGCCGTTGCAAATTTTCCGTCTTCGGGAGGTGCGAAACGGGTGGTATGGTGTAGTGCTAGAACAATAAATTATAAAATTGTTTATGAAATCATTTTAGTGGTTTTAAGGGTAACACCTAAGCTTTTAATCTCCAATAGCTTTTATTTTCTCGTATGTTGAGCAAAACAATATTAGGGAAATGGGTTTTTAATTTCATAATTTTCCAAGTTATATTAAATATTTTTTTGAATTTCCTAAGGAAGAAATAACTTAATTTCAGGATTTAATTATTTAAAATAATTAAGTATGGTTTTTAGCTATGAAATTTTTATATGATAAAGAGAAGGATATTCTCAAATTTCTATGAATTTTTGAAATTTTTCCCAAGACATTTCGAATTATTTTGAATTTTACATGGTAGAGTAGCATTTAAAAGGATAATTAATTCAGATTATTAATTAATTAGTTTGTGTATGCTTTGGAATTTGAAAAATGTATGCATTAGTAATTTCTAAAAAGCATTGTTAAAGAAATTGTTTCATCTGATAGAAATTGGACAAAAATTAAGGTTTGGTGAAAAGCAATTTCTTTTGTAATAAATCAGTTTTATTGATAATTACGATAACCCATGTCGCATGTACCTCTCCAAGCCTATAGTAGAGATGCATCCTTAAGTGTCAAAGTCAAGGTAAAAGAAAGCATAAGATAATTACTTCGGTAGCTATGGAATGCTTTCGAGTAGATCGAAGTCGACCTCGTTGATGATTTAATATCAGGTGTATCAACACCTCATGATCTACCTATATCGAAGTCGCACCTCTTCGACTTTACATATGAAGTGGCAAAATAACCAAAGTAAATTAAGTACAAAACTTTTAATAAGTTAGCTAGTCTTGTTACTGTAATTTAACTGGGTCAATGACCCTATACGTTTGGTTTTCAACACTTAGCCAATTATTTATATTGTCCTTTTGATAAATCTCGATGCAATCATTAATATCGATCTTATTTATATATATATGCTTCGTGGTAGAATAGCAAAGTAAGTTAAGTACGTTTTATAATGATGCTGCTTGTATTGATGTCGTAATTCATCATTGTCGGTGACGTTATACTTATTTATACAAACAGCAAGCTTTGTTTTTGAAAAGGATGGGTAACCTATATTTTATCTATGTTGTCGATGACATTCTCGATATAGAGTTTTGATATTCAAAAGAATTTAAGTGATGTCTTCGAGCTTGGATAGAGGTCAACGAGGTTGTGACTCCGTGGGTTTCACATGTTATTTTATTAAATGCGGAGAGCCTTAAGGTCCTTTGCCGACGTCATTGTTGAGGTCGACATAGATTTTTATCAACTTAATAAAGGCGGCAATCCTATTGTTTTATGACTTTGATTTTAAACGTTGAGGATACCAATGATATTTTGATGGTAGATTTCGATACTATCATTATGGACACCAAAGTAGATTAGTTTCAACAAACTAAATGTTTTGTAAATGAGACTTTATCATTAGGGATACCAGTGCATTTTCTTAAATGAATTTGACATTGATCATTTAGGGTTACCAATGTATGTCGCTTTGAAATGTTATAACTTTAAAGGAAGATAGCCTAATTAGGGACACCAATAGACATTTGTTAAATATGTGGGTAACATGAATCAAAATGTTAAATGATAGGTTTATAGTCATCCTAGGAAAACTATGGGATGCGAAATGGATAGCATGTATCATACCAGAGATGGATAGTCTCTATGAGGTTAACAAAGGGTTCATGGTTACCCTAGGAAAACTGTGGGATGTGTGATGGATAATTCATATCATTGTAAATTAAAAGAAATATGTGTGATGGATAGTCCACATTATTTAACAACGGAACTATATGTGATGGGTAGCCAATATGATAGGGGATTGATAATCCAAGTAATAATTACATGTGGGATGAATTTTCCACATAACCATGAATATGATTAAATGTGAGATGGGTAGTCCACATAACTATAGGATGGATAGTCAGTTTAAATTGTGATAGGTAGTCATTTGAAATTAAGATGGGTAATTTAATAAATTAGGAGACGTATTCCAATATATGTTATATTATAATAAATGCTATTTTAATTTCTAACCATTGTGGTTATAGGAGCACAGTATATGATTAATTAGTTTTGGTTAAAATAGTAATGAGCGGAAAACCCATTCTGCTTAACGACATGGTCTTACTAGATATATATTGTATTCGAGATAGTAGGTTATTATTCACATCAGGCTGTTGTTTGACCCAATTTTTTTTGTTTTTCCCCTTAAACTCTTGGGTACTCATTTGAGTAGGTCGGAATAAGGGATTTCAAGTTTCATCTTGATGAATAAGCTTCCGTGATGTGCAAAAGGCAACCAAGCTATTAGGAGCCTTACCTGTTTCTGATGTGTAGTTTGGTTTTGTCTATTTAGATGTAATGGCAAAGTTGTATAATTGCCAGGTATTTGACTTTGATCAACCAAGGTGGCATCTTCATATGTCGCTCATGGAGTATTTGATAATAATTATAATTTCTTTAAACATGGGTTCGCGAATGGGATTATGTAATGAATATGAAACCATATTTTGAAATGGAATGCAAAGGTTTTTGAATATGGTTGAAAAATTTTCATACTCATGTGCTTTTGATCATTGATATGTTTAACATAGAAGCATTTTGTTATCGGGAATTAATAACTATGGATGAATGCAGCACCGTAATGGTTAGTTTTGGGCCTCGAAATAGGGGATGTTACAATGGCATTCAGATGGAGCAACATCTAGAAGGGGCGACATGACAATCTCCATGGATATTGATTGCTTTCAACGTCAATACGTTTTTACAAATGGAAGGTGTCCTCAAAAGATTGATAAAATGCAACATAAATAGGATTCAACATTGATTATAGGCAGTATCATTGATGAGCAGAATCGATAAGATGCGATAATGACGAGTTGAAACATTCATTCCATCTTCATAGGTGATTGGTTGCATTCAGCATTTTTGAGATGCGACACTGATGGCTTACGGTGCTGATTATATATGACATCATTGTTTCCTTGATGAATTACGGCATTAATTCTATCTGGCATTGCTTAGCGATGTAACATATTCGATACATCTAACTTTATAGATGGTATTCGTCATTGACATCAGTTGGTCTCCTGTTGACGACATGCAGTATTATATAAGACTCTTTATTAATAAGATGCAGCATTATAGGCCTTCGGCATTGATCTATCTTCATACTTTCGGTATTGATTTATTTATTGTATCGGGTTACCCTATGATATTGCTTATTTTCGACATCATTATTCTAGCTCCATTGTTGCATCATCAATTTCAATGACATTACTTAACCCAGCAACATTCCTACCCTTCAACATAAAACGTAGCAGCACTGACTTCTTTGTTATGCGGCTGCTTACGACATTGAATATTTATGATATCGTCAATTTTCTATGTACTATTTCTATGGCATATCTTATTGGGGGCATTAATGACCTCAGTAACAATTTTGCGCATTTCAATATCCCAATTTCAATGTTGCATACTTCAACACTTGTTAATATCGGTGTTGTGCTTCTCGACATTCATCAACTACGACATCATTCTCTAACTTTGATATAAATCAATTTGGAAATTATGTGGAAAACATTTGCCCCTCCCCCTTTATATAGAGAAGGATTTTACACTTTATTGTAAAATAATGGATTACCAAACTTTGTCGATTCCTTACTTTGCTTTCCAGCATAACACAGAACAAGTGGTGACTTTTCATTACAATGTTAGTATATCCTTGTAATGACCCCACCGCAATGCCCAGATTAGTAAAGAACATTATAAGTAATGTCGTCTGCTAATCCGGAGAATACGGCTTGTTAAGGACGATCGAATGTGAATATATCTTTATACTAATACTGACACATCATTTATACCTTTTTACTTAATATTAGAACTGAATTTGACATGTACAATATTAATACAAAGTAATGGACATACTAATTTCTTAGAATCAGATCAATATATCGTATAAATAAGAGTCACAGATCACAGCGGAATAAATCTCAACTTGCACATATACAAATTTTGAGTTAACAAAATGAAATACTGAACTATATTGTTATACAAGTTTAAGGATTTTATAATCTCAATTGTACATCTTATAAACATATTCACAGATTTCCTAAATGGGATAAACTAAAAAGTCAAAAGTGTTTATCTACTTACTAGTCCAAACATCCAAAAGTCAACTTGTCCTGTAACCTGAAAAGTCTCGGTCTGACCCAAGAAAAATAACACCCGAGTCAGACTATCTCTAAATATCCAGAAGGGTAAGAACATGATATAACACAAGAATAAACAACAGATAAATAAATATAGATGTCCAAGATACAACGAAGCAGGAAATTAATTTAACTTAGAATACGGTTAAAAATTTAAGCCACAAATACGAAATAGTCACTGAACATGTAATAAAAGAATTAACCTACTTAGCATCCATCACAAAACACAAGAATATTTACTTATTTCACGAACATAAGACACAGGAATATACATTTATTTCAGTAACAAAACACAAGAATATATATTTATTTTACGAACACAAGACCCAAGAATATTTTTATTTCACAAATACGAAATAGTCACAGAATGCAATTATCCAGAACCTAAGAGATCTTACTCAAAATGACCGTAATGATCGTATACAGAACCGTAGCAAACAAACAAACAATTTGGTATCACACAAACCGATCCAATATCGGGGATCATACATAAGACGGGAATCACAGGATCGCAAGATGATCACAAGGACAGCAGCCATGACCAAATCTTTCAGATTAATTTTAGATTATTACACTTGAAAAGAAATCCAGAAGTAACTTCTTAAGGATCTAGCAGCCACTTGCCGCACACCAAAAGAGAGTCTTAAGTGCCAAATACTGTCTCCTATAGTAATTATTACGATTTAACCAACACGTCCCATACCGTATGGTGAAATCCAAGTATTTACTAAAAGCTAGTAAATATCACTTATTATGGATACCGCTGGAAAAATTGAACCATATTCTATTAAGGATCTAGCAACCACTTGTTGCACACCAGAAGAGAAAACAACTCTACAGTGTTAAGTACTTTTCCAAATACGATCACAAGAATTTAACCAAGGCATCCCATACTACCTGGTGGAAGTCGAGTATTCGTTAATGGGTTAGTAAATTTCACTCAAACATTCTATTAAATGAGTTATGTCATATTCTACGAAGCATTATTCGAAAGCATTTAAACCAATCGATAACACTACGTCGATTATTAGCACTCCCTATATTATAGAACTAAGGCTCTCAAAACATTTATTTTATTTAATCACCTATTAAAATGTTTCATTGATCCAAATTATTCCAAAAAAAAATCATTTTATAAAACCAAGATTCACCAATCTAATTCGAAAATCCCAAATTGGTATTTATACACTAGTTTAAAATAACTTAAGTTTGTACTTTCCAAAATTTGTATTCTAAAACCCATAAAACACTATCAATTATTTAGTAACTAATGTAATACTTCTTTTCCGATTATTAACTAAGATTCAAGTTCAAACTTAGTAACCAAGCGTAAAGGGAAGGCATGAACTAAACTAAGTAAAGGCACGGGGTGAGGGACGTAATCGCTACAGGTATTGCCGCAAGCAAGTTTCATTTTTTTTAACAACCAGGCATGAAAAAATAAATTAACATGGATGTACAAACAATGTGAGTAGGAAATAGGACAAACGAAAGCAGCAGGGAAGGGACGAATAAAGGACAAACAGGGCACTGTTCATGCAATGTTCAAAGTAATAGGATAGCTCATATTTCAAACATCAGGAAGGAAAAATCAAGGCATTGGTTGGATTACAGTAAATGTAAATAATCAAAGCCCTGGTTAATTTACACTGAACAATTGAGCGCGTATGAACCAGCAATAATAGTAGATTATCATATCAATTCACAATCATTCATTATAGAATCAAATGCATGCAAATCAGTGCTTTAGTGATAGATCGTGGGAGGTTTAACCCACCGTGAATCCATGAACTGATTTGCTAAAAGCTCCATTTTAGCCTTGCACTTGAATTTTAGCCATTTCCAAGATTTGACAAAGCCCTAGAATTCATGTCCCTTACCATTAATTTCCAGAATTTGCTTGAATAGATTATTGTAAGTTTCGATTTAAATTGCTAAAGAGGATGGAGTCCTGATTTGTTGTTACTGCCATTTTCTTTTTAGAGATAGCAATGTACATGACATGTTTTCTTGTAAGAAAATTGCATAAGAAGCCTTTTAATTTTTCTTAACTGAGGCTATAGCTTGTAATTATCTGAAGGCCCAATAAAACAATTTAATTCAATTGCTTAGCTTTTAATTATCTTTAGCACTAATTAATAGAATTCACTAATCAAAGCTAAGTTATTTATTTAACTCGATTTAAACATTTTATTAATTACTTAAGAATGTGAAACAATAATCAAATTATAAAACTTCATTTTACAAATCCCACAAGCTATTTTTGTATTATCCTATTATATTTGATAATCAAAATAAATCAGTTTTGACCAATTCAAATTTTATTTTCTTATTAACAATTTATTTCAATTATCAAATGCTATAAATTCAAATCAATTATTCAAAACATATTTTAATTTCACAATTTATATTACAAAATCCCAATAAATATTAATTAACCATAATTAATCATAATTAATTAGGTAATTAATAAACAGGATTGTTACAATCATAATCCCTATGATCGACTAACCTAAGCTCTCATTGCAAATGTAACAACCCACATCTTAATGGGTCCGAATTTCAACAAAAATAAAAACCAAAGTCCATTAAGGTACAGATCATTAGTTTGGTAACTTGTAAAAAATATAAGCATATCATAGATCAATTAAACTAAACTCACAATGGAAATAAAATATAATAAGATATAAATGCAGACTGAGGCTACCACCTTGGAATCAATGATATTCCTCAAACATCCAAATGCCTTGCAGTATTAAGCATGAATAAGAAGACTTCCCCATCAACCATTTCATCTTTCTCCAGCAAAATGTTCCTCTAAATATATCCCGTGGGTTGTAATGAGGAGGGGGTTAAAATAATACTTTGATAATTGGAAAATTATATATTTTATCCATAATACAACCTTATACCGATTGGTTTTCAATTAAATGTTATGTCTTATTACTTAAGGGATAATCCGTTTAATTTCATATGCGCATATGATGCGTCTACCTAACCTTCTTTAAGGTATAATATATTGACATATGCCTTTACTGCATACGCTACTCAAAACTCATCCACTTAGTACTTTTTAAATAGGGAGACAGCAAACCCAATGGCTATTTAATACCTCATTCCCTGAAGTGGGCCCTTCGCATCATCAACGTTAGTCAATTGGTCTTAGCTACAGAGACTGATGACTTCGATATACAGCTTTATAATATATAATTGTCGCATCCATCGCTAATAATGTCTTAGCCGTGTGAAAAATAGTACCCAAGCCACTTAATAACATTTTAATGGAATTTGATAAACTCTGACCATTTAATACCTTATTTAAGGCAAGCCCCATTATTTAATACCTAATCCAAAGCAGACTCCTCATTGGTACCTATCTAGCTGACATTGCATGGAAATCTCTTCGACCACTTAATACTTCCTATTAAAACGGACCTTTCCAAGATATCATTTACCTTGCCTAATTGCTAATCTTGAGCATTTAATGCTTCATATAAGGGAAAGAGGCGGGCCCTCAAATAACCACTTAATACATTCAATCCCCAAAGTAGGTTCTATGTTTTAGGGCATATCACTTTTTCCCATGGGTCTCATGGCTGGAGATGTCTCACATCAGTAATAAGTGTACATAAATGCTGGCAGCCTATGAGTGAAGGGCAGACTTCCACTGCGTAATTTTACAGACCTCGCATCCCAACCCACTAAGTCCAATTAATTATTATAAGCTTTATTAATGGAGAAAGCCCAGTGTTAAAACAGTTACATGTATAACACCATGAAGCCAATAATAACGAGCCAATCCTTGATTCAAGCATATATGACGGCATGACTAAGAATGGCTTAGTTGGCATTGATCAAATCAAGAATAAGCTTACCGTTCAAGGTCAAGCACAAGATGATATCATTAGGAAATGGGTCAGTAATGCCAATGGGCTTTAGATGTTACAAATTCAAAGGCCTGTACAATTTCTTGGAATATGATATTCGAGATTTCTTAAGGTCGCTTGGAACATTAGTTCCTTTAAGATCACTTGAAATAATATATTTGAGAATCCATATAGTCTTTAGGAATATAGTACTCAAGGACCCATGTCATATACCCAAAGGAAAGAAAAGATAAGTGGTAAATATGTGCAATAGCCCGTTAAGAGTGTTAATGAAGTAAATAAATGGTGCTTATATTCATAGTCTAATATACATATGCAGTAGGCAAGATAGAGGCTATGCATATTAACGTTAGCTTAGACCGAAGCTCTTATGATTCTATATAAATAGTATCGCAATTGCTTTGGGCCCAAAGAGCTTCATTATATGCATATTCATGTCTGATAACATCCAAAATGCACAACAAAGGTGATAGGCATGTCAAAGTCCTTGTTCATATAAATTGGACATGCTTACAATCAAATTGGAGTTTTTCCCAAATCAATTTAGGATTGCAAAAGTATAAATTTGATGGTAGAGGAAATAAGTGATTTTCTCTTCCTCCATGCCTCTAGGTTTATATTCATAGAGGTATGGGTTTTGGCACAACTGCACAACATCGCATTCGGCATGCTCAATCTTCGGCATGCATAACCTTTGGAAACCTCAATGGCTCCAGGCTCCATTCCATACTTTAAATGACCTTCAGCACTCTTCATTGGTAATAGAAGACATCAACATGCAGCGGCATTGAGGTGGAGCAGCAACAAGAGGGAGCTACATGGCAATCTCTATGGATATTGATGGCTTCCGACATCAATACCGTGTTTACAAACGTGCGGTGTGCTCTAAAGATTGATGAAATGCGCCATCAACAGGTTGCAGCATTGATTATAGGCAGTACCAATGATAAGTGGTATCAATAAGATGCAATAGTGACGAGTTGAAACATTCATCCCATCTTCGTAGGCGATTTGTGGCGTTCGGCGTTTATGAGATGCGACACTAATGGCTTACGGTGCTAACTGTATACAACATCATCATTTCCTCGATGAATTATGGCATTGATTCTATCTGACATTGCTTAGCAATAAAATATATATTTGATAGTAGTCATCCAACTTTATATATGGTATGTGACGTCGATGTCGTTTGGTCACCTTGGCTTCATTAACAACATGCGATATTACTTAAGACTCTTTATTGATAAGATGCGGCATCGTTGGTCTTTGGCATTGATCTATCTTCATAATTTCGGTATTAATTCATTTATGCTAACGGATTACCCAATGCCATTACTTATTTACAACATTATTATCCCAGCTACATTGGTGCAGCATCAGTTCTTATGACATTACTTAACCCTGCAACATTGCTGACCTTTAACAAAAAACTTAGTGGCGTTGACTTCTTTGTGACACCGCTGCTTACGGCATTGAATTATATTTATGATATCATTAATTTTCAACATCCTCTTTCTACGGCATATCTTATTGACGGCATTAATGACCTTGGCATCAATATTGCGCATTTCAACATTCCACTTTCAATTTCGCATACTTCGACACTTATTAATATCAGTGCTATGCTTCTCGGCATTCATCAACTGTGGCATCATTCTTCGACTTTGATATAAATCCCTTTGGAAATTATATGGATAACATTTTCCCCCTCTCCTTGTATAGAAGAAACTTTTTACACTTGAGTGCAAGACCATGGAATACTTTGCTTTGTTGATTCCTTACTTTGTTTTCCTGCATAACGTAGAACAAGTGATGACTTTTCATTACAACCTTAGTATATAACTCCTGAATGATTCATTCCGGAATTAGTTAAACCACGAATTGACATGCGTTAGATTAGAGAATCCTTCACATTTCCCATATAAATTGAGATTATGCCAAATGCCAATAATTTTTCTCTAATTCCCAGTTAGAAATTTATTTAACAAGATTGGAGGAGGAGAGGCTAACAATTCAGTTAGTAATGATAATAGTACTAATGAGAATATTTTGGATGGAAATCTTTTTAGCCATAATAATGCTTTAGATAGAGGGCCAGATATTTGTCTGGTAATAATTAAGTCCTTATAAATACAAGATTGAAAACCTATCTGTCATTGATAATTGAAGACCCGAAAATCCATTTGGCAACAGTATAGAAGAGCAGAAAGTCCATCCAGTAAATGATTGTTATATCTTTGCTCTGAAGCACATTGGCCCATATTTGACCGATCTTCCTCTAGAAGATCGTTTTTACCTTGGAGCAGTAATGGCTCATTTTTGACAGATCTTCCTCCAAAATGTTATTTTTGCTTTGCAGCACTAATTGTTCATTTTTGACAGATCTTCCTCTAGAAGATCGTTTTGATCTATTCTTTTGGATAGAGTGCAGTTAACTTGATTGATTTTGTTCTGTGCGTTTGGTTAGCAATCTTTATCAGAACCAAAAACTTACCCAACCTCCCTCTAGAAGACACTTCAATCTGACCTTATAAGTGGTATTGAAGGCTAAGTCGGTGCTTTGGCCATGACGTTTTTAGGCAGGACCAAAGGCTTATTCCATCCTCCCTATAAGAGGCACCTTAAATAGACCGTTTTTAGGTAGGAATAAGCGCTTACTATAGATCCTTTTCTAGAAGATTGTGACAGATCTTCCTTTAGAAGATTGTTAGTGCTAATGGCTAATTTTTGACAGATCATCCTCTAAAAGATCGTAACAGATCTTCCTTTTGAAGATTGTAAGCGCCAACGCTTAATTTTTCATACATATTCCTTTAGAAGATTGTAATAGATCTTCCTTTTGAAGATTGTAAGCGCTAGTGGCTAATTTTGACAGATCTTCCTCTAGAAGATTGTAACAAATCTCAATTTGGATCAAATCTCTTATTACAATCTTAGATGACGGTTTGGATCTTTTATTATACGAGATACTTACTTCGTTCCACGATCGATCTACTAGATATATTATTTTTTACTTTTTTTTCAACCATTGTCGAAAAATATGGTCGTAAATGTTCAACATTTCATGTTCTTTCTATTACGTTGCCAATCAGGTCGGCATAGTCTATAGGTCCTAGGTGGGATTATTTCGTGTATAATTAAGGGTCCTTCCCAATTTGATCCGAGTTGGTCCATTCGTTGGATAGCATTTGCCATGACTCTTCGAAGCACTAAATCTCCCTTTTTAAATGATAACTCTTACTTTAGGGTTGTAATATTTGGATATTCTTCATTGATATTCAGTCGTCCGTATGGCTGCTTCATCTCGTAACTTATTGATTAAGTACAAGGTTTTTTTCTTTAATTCTTAATTTGAATCAAATGTACGCGCAATCCTTCCATGAGAAGGTACTTCAACCTTAATCGGAGGCATGTCTTTGCATCCATACGTTAAGGAATACGAGATATGTCCTATTGCGGTTTTAGTAGAAGTTCTGAATGCCCATAATATAAGAGGCAGTTCTTCTACCTAACTTCCTTTAGCCTTGTTCAATCATTTTTTGAGAATAGTCTTAATAGTTTTTTTGGCAGCTTCAATGGCTCAATTAGCTTTGGGATAAGCTACAGACGGAAAGCTCTTGATGATTCCATTCATATTATAGAATCGGGTAAATTCTTCTTTAACTTTATGATTACCAGATTATGAGGTCATGTTAACATGAATAATTAATTCTGTTTTGTTGTTATTTTTCTACATTTTAATATTACTTAGAGTTGAAATATTTAATATGCATGCATGCATATATGTATGCATCTTATTATAAAGAAATACATTCTAAGTGAAGTCTGTTATAAGTTTACAACTAGCTATGATAATATCAAATAATAGTTGTTTCAAAAGATAAGAATATTTGGATTGAATTTACATTTTGCATTCCTATTATCCATAGTCCTTTGCACTCATATCTTTATATATGTTTCTTACCGCATGTTTTGTTTTTAGAGCTACACGTAGGCTTGTCAATGGATGTTTTCGGATGTGGACAGTGTCATATCCGCATCCGAAATCATTTTCGGATATCGGATATCCGCATCTGCGAATACGGACGGATATCGGATAATTATCATATCCACTAACAACCGATAAATCAAGAATTATAAAAGAAAATTTTATTTAACATGAATATTTTTCAATCTCATTGATTATGAAAGTGTTAAAATTAACAAATATGATGATAAAATTCGAGCAGTTAAAAAGCTTTAAGTGCATATAATATAAACAACTAACACAATAAAATAAGAAACAATTATCTTTCACTGCAATGAAATATACATAACTTAAACTATGATCTTAACAAAAATCGGACGGATAGTTTTCGAATGCGAATGTCTTCGTATCCGCATCCGCATCCTTTTTTCTGAATATCCGATATTTATCCGCTTTTCGACTGCGGATGTTGACGGATTTCAGATTTTTCGGATATCCATTGACAGCCCTAGCTAGCTACACATGATTGTCCTACCTTCAAATGCGAGGGCTCATTATTTACACTCTACTCTGCTAGTTCCAAGTAGTGACTTTTGATGGTGGAATGTTCGTTCAAATTGTATGATTTCACACATATTTCATTTGCAGACCGACACAAAGAATTTGAGACCATTTGATTATTCGGACCAGTTGAGAGACTTAAATATTTTGAAGATTAGGTGGTTTCCTCTTTATCAATATCAATTTTTTTTTCAGTTTAAGATGTTTTCTTCATTTATCAATATGTTCAAAAATTATCAAATCATTGTGCTATGTTCAACGTTAGTGCTGACAACCTATGGTCACATTGTATTTTTTTTCTTATGCAATTGTAGAGATCGTGCAATGATTGAATTGGAAAACTTTAGGACTAAAGTAAAGATAGGGTATGAAGATCTTGGGTTTTAACAAAAGAATCAGCCATTGCTTATTTGGACAAAGGTTCATAGCGTAAATTTCTTTACTGTTTGCTTAACTAAAACTTTATTATTAGCAGCATGCATAGTTCAAAAAGATACAGATAACTATCAGTTTACTATATTAGTGATTCACATGGCCACCCTCTAATATATATTGGACTTGCCAAGTCTACATTTGCAATACTCTGTTTTTGTACAAGAATCTCTGTATTACATGCTGCTCTCATTATCAGAAAATTGCTCTTGCGCTTTGTATTCGCTGAGCAGGTTCACCCCTTTAAATCAAAATAGTCAATGGTTGATATGCACAAATGAGTTCCAATATAAAGTAGAAAGGATGCCTAATGTGCAACATGTGAATTGTTGAAAACTATGTTTGTTTGTTTCAACGTTCTTTTCCCTTGAAAAATAGCTCCTAAGATATGAAATCACTTTTTCCTACCTAAATTTTAACCGTCTTTCACTCCGATTTTAACAGCAATTGTCTTTCATGTCTTGAGAATATTTAAACATAAACTGTACCTTTTACATTAAGAAATGGTAAAATGTTTATGATCTATTTGTGAACTTACTATCTTCAAGGTTCTACATCCAAGTACTTTGGTACAACCTTTCTTATATTGAGAAGTTGAGTATTCATTTTTTTTCCATTATTTCTAGAAGATGACTGATCACGAATACAATCAAGTCGAAGTTACCATCACTTACCATCACAATTTACTATAATGTTTCTTATACGTAAATGTAAGACTATTGGCAAACTATTCGGATAGTTATGCAGCTTATGCTAAAAGAATTGGTAAGAGAAACTATAATGCTTTTTATACATAAATTTTCAGAGTCTTATGTTTTATTCTGACTGCTACTTTGAAGGAATACTTTATTAGCCATGTTGATGGATCTCCTGTGAACTCAGAAACTGAGAGAGAAAGAGTTATCCGGTGCCTTGAAGCAGTTATAGAGAGAAGAGTTTCTGAGGTAATTCATTACCAAGTATAGTATTTGACTATTTATTAATCTCTTGATTGCAACGAACTTGAAATTGTTTAAATTATGCTGGTCCATTGCTTGTGGGTTTAAAACTAAAAATCACATGTGTCTTGCGGTCTTCCTTATTTTGGTCCTTGTATATTAGATTTTAGTTAAATCATTAGGCAATAAACAAAGATATTTCTTTGATAAATGTTTTTTCTTTAAAATAGCTATTAAACCACTTAATTTAGAGCAACTTGTGCTTTAACATATAAAATACTTGACGTTAAAAGGAAATAATTTGTTAATCGAATTTATTCAAGAACATAATCTCAAATATCTTATATATCTTTGCAAGTTATTAAAAGATTCTTACAACTTAGTTAACTAAGTTTCATATGGTATGAAACTATCTTATAGTATAAGCTAGTAAATGGGAAAAACCTTGTAAACTTATTGGAGGCCCTAAGTTTGCAAACACAGTTTGAAAATTCTGTCAGCCAGCTTTGCAAACATAGTTTGAAAATGATGTGCTCCATTCTCCTACGAAGACAATAAAGCATGTACATGGATGGTGCATCCAATAATCGATATTCTAGTATTGGAGTTATGCTTGTCATTCTCGAAGATCACCCAATTTGCTACACTTTGAAACTCAACTTTCCAGCAGCAATGAACAAAGCTGAATACGAGGCCTTAATTGCCGGATTCAAGATGAAACTGGGAATAAAGACTTTACACATTCTCTATGACTCCCAGCTAGTGGTATGTCAAGTTTAGAAAGAATAGCAGGTGAAAGAAGCAAAGCTAGCTCCCTATCTAAACCGAGTTCTTGAGCTTCTTGGTGACTTTGAATATTACGTGACTACTCGTATTCCTAGAGAGGAAAACGTGAGTTTATCATCAGATATTATCTTGTATGGAATTCCAAATCTAGTAACGATATTCTTGATACAAACTTGAGAACTTTACCTGACGTGATATTTGGAAGAGGTTTTGCTTCTACCCATTTTGTAAAATAATCAATGGCCACTGCTGCGTATTTAGCTCCTCCTTTAGATATAGGTAGTGGTTCGATTAGATCAATTTCCTATACATCGAAAAGCTATGGGCTTGAGATCAAAGTCAATTCGCTAGGTGGTAAGCCTGAGATCTTAAAGACTTTTGGCGCTTTTCACATCTTTTCGCGTATGCGATGGCATGACTAATCATCTGAGGCCAATAGAAGCCTTGTCTAATAACCTTCTCGGCTAACATTATGTCATTAAAATGGTCTCCACAAAACCCTTCATTGGGCTTCTCTTAGCAATTTTGCTCCCATTTTCGAATTAACACATCTTAAATGAGGAAGTGAATATCCTTTCTTATAGAATTTTTCATTCATTATGATGAAAGCTGGAGCTTATTGTTTTATTCTTCTTGCTTGTTTTGTCTTTATTAGCAATTTTTCATTTATCATGTATTCAATAATGGACGTCATCCAATTGTTCTTATACTAGTCATTCATCTATGGATGAGAAAATTTCTCTTGGAGGGTTTCACTTCCATTTTCTTACTCCTCTTACGCATGCATTAAGGCTTGAGATTTGGTCAATACCATGGATTTATTTCGTGATTTGAATGCCTTCTCTTCTACACTGGGGTTGGGTTGGTAGCCTACTGATACAATTCGTGTTTCTGGTGCTCCTCGTGAACTAGCTGATTTAGCCAAAGAATCGGCTTGAGAATTATTTTACCTTGGTACTAGGGGTATGAAGAAATCTTCAAATTGGGTTAACATTTTTTACATCTTTTTGACATACAGGACCAATTTGGCATCTTTTGTCTGATATGTTTGATTCAATTGATTTACCACTAGTTGGGAATCATTAAAAATTTCAATTTTACGGATTTTTAACTGTAGGGCCAAAGTGAATCCTACCACCATTGATTCATATTCTTCTACATTATTAGTTGTTGGAAATCCCAACTTCATTGCATAGTGTAAACAATGACCATTAGGGTTAATAATCACATATCACGCTCCAGCACATTGTTCATTTGGAGCTCCGTCCACAAACAATTGCCATTTAGGATTTAAATCCTTCTCCTTTTCTGATTGTTCTTTAATGAACCCCGTACATTCATTAACAAAATCTGTTTGGGCTTGTTTTTGATTGCTACTTAGGTAGAAATTCGTATCATATTGGCTGAGTTCCACTCCCCATTTTACTAGTCTTCCTGATCTTTTGGGTTTGCTAAAAAATTTGCTTGAGCGAGAAGTTGGTTAAGACCTTGAACATATATGCTTGAAAGTAGGCTCCTAGTTTCCATGCAGTGAGCATCAATTAGTATATTAATTTCTCTATAACATGAAATCTAGTTTCTGCACTTCTGAGCCTCCTGCTCATATAGTACACTGGAGGTTGAGTTCCCTTGTATTCTCTTACCAGAACAGAACTAACGGCATGTTCAGAATCCTCCGTATAAAGGTAAAGATTCTCCCCATCCATGGGACTGGACAAGATTGGTGGCCTCTCAATATGGTCATTCAATTCCTCAAAGGCTTTCTAACAACCTTCCTCCCTTTCAAAGTTTTTCTTCTTCTTGATCATATCAAAGAATAGAATGAACTTGTCGATGGCCTTGGAGATAAATCTATTTAACACTGCTACCCTTTCGTTTAAGCTCGTTACATCATTACTTGTCTTGGGTTCTATCATATCCTTAATAGCCAGAATTTGGTCGGGGCTGGCTTCGATTCCACTAGCACTGATAATATATCCTAAAACTTTCCCGGACCGAATTCCAAAATAACATTTATGTAGGTCGAGCTTCATATGATATTTCCATAGTATCTCAAATATTTTCTCAAGATCCTTCAGATGGTTGCTTTCCTCTCATGATTTAACAAGTATATCATCCACATATAACTCCATGTTACGACAATCTATTCTCTGAACATTCTATAAACTAATATTTGGTATGTTGCTCAAGCATTTTTCAACCTAAAACGCATTCCTTTGTAACAATATGATCCCTAATCTGTTATGAAACTAGTGTTTTCCTCACCTAGTTTAAATACTGGAATCTAGTTGTATATGGAATAAGCGTCCTAAAAGATAAGAGTTTATGTCCACTCGTCGCATTGACTAATTGATCTATTCTTAGAAAAGAGTAGTAGCCCTTCGAGCATGCCTTATTCAAATCAATATAATCGACATATGTCCTCCATTTTCCATCATATTTTTTGACCAATACCTGATTAGCTAACCATTTTGGATAGAGTACTTCCCTAATGAATTCATTCTCAAGCAATCTCTTGACCTCTTCTTTCAAGGCATTAAAACGAAATTTATCAAACTATCATTTCTTCTATCGAATAGGTGTGATACTCTGGTCTTTATTCAAAGCATGATACATAATGTTCGGATCTATTCCAAACATATCTGAATGGGTCCAGGCAAACACATCTTTGCTGGATTGCAGAAATTGAACGAGTTCTCCTCTAAGTTTGTTATCCAATTCCTTTCTAATTTTTATAGTCTTTACTAGATCAATAGGATCCAAACATATCTCCTTAAGGTCCTATGTGGCTTCATTCCTATAAATCTCTAGAATCTAATTCAATGACGATCTCCTCCCCTTCTACATCGTCTTCCACTAGGTTTGTTTCTTTTCTTTTCCTTTTCTTTTCAGAGTGGTTAAACTTTCTCAATGCATGCTTACTTTTCTCAATAGGCTTTGTTTTTGCTCTGGATGTTGGGCTTGGAGAATCATCATCAAAGGCTTTTTCATATCAATTTCAATTAATTCATTTTTCTTCAAGTCATAACAATAAATTTTCATTCGTATTGCTCAAGTGTGGCAAATAATATTTTACGAGAGCTAAATTGCTCTGCCCATATTATTCCCTAAGTGCTCTTGGTTATGAATTTCACCAAATTCTAACATCATTTAATTCACCGAATTCTCTTGCTTTAATCTAACTATTCTCTTGTTCATATTTTCTAGATATTCTCAAAGCAATCACTAATCTATTGCTTGAATCATTGTTTTTGTTTATAACATTCTTTTGATTTATAGCAATTCACATTTCCTAAATCTTCACAAATACATTGCATATTCTCGAGGATAAGATTATAGGAATATTGTACTACATTAGAATCATTAGTGTTGACAAGAACACAACAAGTCAAATATTGTATTTTTGTAATTGAGTTGAAGTCCTCTTCGGTAGTTGAGGCAAGAAATCCCGTTCGGTTGTTCGGGTAAGTTGTAAACCTATTCCTCCGGGTGAAGTGAGGGTGTTAGTTAGTGAAATTCCTAAGTGAAGCTTAGGGACTGGACGTAGGACAAGAGGTCCGAACCAGTATAAAATCCTGGTGTCTCCTTGCATTTACCTACTTTATCTATCTAGAATATTTCATTAATCCATATTACGCGATCCTACTGCATAGCCTGCTCTTTCAAAATCATCAATTAAGGAACCTCCTGAAGAGGTTATAAATGATCAAAAGGATCACTCAAATGAAAATCCTAATTCTCCTAGAAATGTGGAAGGAAATATTATCCCAGAAGAGATAAAAGAAGATTCCAATGATAAAATGATACCTAATAATAATGAGATCTCAATATTTTATACGAATTATGGAGAAATATGGGATCAAAGTAAAATAATAATTGATGATGTATTCTCATTCGCAGTAGCTACCGAAATAATTGAAAGTCATGACCATAATGAGAATAATGAGAATGACGATAATGAACCAAATAGCATAAATGAATGTCGAAAAATACACGATTGGCCAAAATGGAAAGATGTTATCCAAATGGAACTAGATTCACTTCAAAAACATGGTGTATTTGGACCAATAGAGAAAACACCAGAAAATGTTAAACCAGTAGGTTATAAATGGGTATTCGTTACAAAACGAAATGATAAAAATGAAGTCGTGAGGTACAAGGCACGACTTGTCGTACAAGGTTTCTTGCAGAGACCAAGTTTTGAATTTAAGGAAGCTTACTCCCCTGTTATGGATGTCATAACATTCCGATATTTGATAAGTGTGGTAGTTTCTGAAAAACTCGACATAAGATTAACGGATGTTGTGACAGCTTATCTTTATGGTGAATTAGATACCAATATTTACATGAAAATTCCAGATGGACATAAATTGCCTGAAGCAAAATCAAAGTCCATGTACCCATTAAAACTAAGACGATCGCTATATGGCTTGAAACAATCTGTAAGGATGTGGTATAACCATCTTAGTAAATATTTGGTAAAAGAAGGATACGAAAACAATCTCATTTATCAATGTGTCTTTATAAAGAAATCGGTAAAGGGATTTGTTATCTTAGCAGTTTATGTTGATGACATAAATTTGATTGGGACTTCAGAAGAGATTGATGAAACAATAAATTATTTAAAGAAGGAATTTGAAATAAAAGATCTTGGCAAATGTAAGCACTGTCTCGGTCTACACATTGAGCATAGTACTAATGGCATATTAATCCATTAATCAAACTACATTGAGAAAATTCTAAAGCGTTTTCAAATGGATAAATCATATCCACTTAGTACGCCGTTGGTTGTTAGATCTTTAGATATTAAAAGAGACCATTACCGCCCAAAAGAAGAAGATGAGAACGTGCTTGGTTCGGAAGTGCCATATCTTAGTGCCATTGGTGCATTATTATATTTGGCCCAATGCACAAGACCAAATATTGCATTTTCAGTAATCTTCTAGCAAGGTACAGTTCAGAACCAACAAAAAGACATTGGAATGGTATAAAACATATCATGAGATATCTTCATGGAACGACAAATTTGGATTTGTTTTACTCTAACTCAGGCAATAATCCAAATCTAGTTGGCTATGCTGATGCAGGTTATCTTTCCGACCCACATAAAGCAAGATCACAAACTGGATATGTGTTTAATAACAGCAATGTAGCAATTTCATGGCGATCTATAAAACAAATATTAGTAGCAACATCATCCAGTCAATCTGAAATACTAGCACTACATGAAGCAAGTAAAGAATGTATTTGGCTGAGATGATTAATTGAGCATATTCGAAAAAGCTGCCAACTTCCATCAGTAACAGAAGGGTCAACCATTATTTATGAAGACAATGCAGCTTGTATAGCTCAAATTCAAGCGGGTTACATTAAGGGTGATAGGACGAAACACATTTCTCCTAAATTTTTCTTCACACATGAGCTACAAAAGGATAATAAGATAGAAGTGAAACAAATCCGATCCCAAGAAAATCCGGCGGATCTATTCATAAAGGCGCTTCCAAAATCAATATTTCAAAAGATAGTGTACAAAATTGGTATGCGTCGGCTGCATCAACAAACTAATTGAATAATGCATTATAATTCAGGGGGAGCGTATGAAATACGCTATAATGTACTCTTTTTCCTTCACTAATATTTTTCCTACTGGGTTTTTATTAGTAACGTTTTAACGAGGCATTATACTGATCCAGAAGTATCAACCCTCGTAGTAACATTATAAAATATATGTTACTTAAAGATGAAATCATGTTGCACTCTTTTCCTTGTTTATAATTTTTTCCTACTGGATTTTTCATAACAAGGTTTTAATGAGACAATTACTCTTATCATATTTACATACGAATATTTAAAAGGGAGTGTTCTAATATATATTAATAATAGGATGAATATACTAAATAAGAAAAGACATTATTATAATCTGCACTGTATAGGGAGGCTATTGTATTGTAAGATCTATCTCAATTCAATAAAATTGTTCCTTCTTCAATGATCTCTATTCCTTTTATTTTGTAGCATAAAACTATTATTAAGGATTTGAGTCGGACTTATTAATGAAGACGTGAGCATGCGTCCGTCCGATAAATGCGATGGCTCGCAGGACTGATCGTTCGTAATCGCGTCACACGCGTTGGAAAAATATGAAGGCAGGCGAAAAACTGTGGTGGGCCTTTATATGTTCCCGTTCTTATCGTAATCCTGAAACCCTAAACAAAAGTTAACAAAGAAAATGGGCAAAAGCTCGAAGGAATACGAAACCACTGAATCTAACGTTGTCAAATCCCTCTTCAGCGACAGCAATCCCTTCCGCCGCAAACCTGAATCCGACTCTCCGCCTCCACCGCCGCAGCAACCGTCGTCGGTTAAAAAACGTTCAGAAAATCCTAACCCTATTCCAGCGTCACTGTCTCCAGGATCGAAAAAAAGGAAGAAGGTAGAGAGCAATGATGAGAACGTTGTTGTGGAGGTAGATAGTCGACAAAGTAGAAAGCGGAAGAGAGTAACCGATGACATCGAAGTTCGGTATGAGAAGAAGTTGTATGGTGAAATTCCTGAGAAAGAAGAGGTGGTTAATGTAAAAGTTGGGGAGAAGAGGAAGTTGAAGGATGTTGAGGCTATGGAGAATGAAGCTCTAAAGAATGATGAAGAGGCAGGGTTCGACGATGAGGCAAAGTTGTCAAGGACTGTTTTTGTCGGTAATTTGGATATAAAAACTAAAAAGAAAGTTCTGATTAAAGAGTTCGAGCAGTTTGGGGAAATTGAGTCTGTCAGACTCCGATCGGTGCCTATTATTGAAGTGAGTTTTTTTTCCCTTCAATTGAACTATGTTCTTAACTTCTTATAATCTTTATTTTTTAAATTCTTGAAGTGTTTTTTTTAAAAAAATTCTTGAAACGTGTTTCTGAAATACTGAGTTCTGACAGGATCATTTCATATAATCAACGAAACAAAAAATGCTAAACGTTTATTGCAAGAGTTGTCAGAAATTTGCAACAAGTGTCAGAGCACTTTTTTTTGGGTGATTATTGATGATCTTAGTGTTTACCATTGTATAAAATCACACAATAAACATAACAGGTTAGTGTTTGTACTTGTTGCAATTTGGAAGTAAACAAATTTAGACGAGCGATACAAAATAATAATACTTTTCATTTAATTTCAGGTAGTTCATAAAATATTCAAAATAGTTTACTATTGTAATAATACATGAAATCAGCATAAACATTGTCTAGAATAAGCATAATATTTTATAATTATAAATATAGCACATTTGGTTATAAATAGTTCAGTTGTGCATTTTCAAATTCTAAGATCTTAGTTGCATGCATATCCATGTTGTAAATTAATGTACTGAATGTTGATTGCTAACGATACACATTGTGATGCTTTCGATTTTTATCAGGATAAGGCCTCAAGAAGAGGAGCTATACTTAAGGGGAAGATCAATGAAGTTATTGGCAGGTTTGACTTTGTTTTGATGGTTCATTCTTACTGTCTTTTAGCTTAAAATATTTGTTTAGGTTGTAGAAAGCACTTAAAATATGGGACATAATACGATAACCTGTTTAGTCCGATCACAAGCATTGATCACAGGCATGGACCGTATATATAATTTTAGTGCTTGCTAGTAATCCTGAATAATACAATAGTTGTAACTAATTGGAAACCACTAGCTCATCGAGTTAAAAGAATCATGAAATGGAAATTGGTTTGATGTCTCACATATGCATTTGTTGATGCTTACACATGTGGACCTTATTATTTTGATAATGTTTTGGCATGAAATTTTGGTTACATTCGTATGTTTCTTTCATTCATGTTACCTTATTGATTGGGGTTTAACATTAGCATTGATTAATAATTTGATGACTTGACGCAAAATTATTCTACTAACATTTGAAACCGTTAACCAAAACGTTTTTGTAACCAAATATCTTATGGTTCATCTTTTACTCTTCAACATGTGAGCTATGCACTGACACGAATACCTTAACTCTTTCTTGTCTCGAATTCAAGGACTAGCGTTTTCAAGTGCACACTTTTAAAGCTGATACTTATTAAGTCCATGCATAGGCTTTTTTATGTTTGGTTTATTTTCCTTCAACTTGTCGAAACTCTTGTTTCTTTACCCTCTTTGCAATACAACAAATAATAGTTTGTGAACTTTGAAAATGAAGTCTTTAAGTATTCTAGATGCTATATGGCAGAAGTAAGGAGTATATCTGCCTTGTGTTAGGTGTTATATGTACACTTTTCCCTTTCGTATTTTATAATAGTGCGCTTAGTTATTTGGTTGTTATAATTTAACCTTTATCCTTTTTGATTGTTAGAATGAATGCTTACATTGTGTTTAAAAATGAGCAATCTGCTCAAGAAGCGTTATCCAAAAATATGTCGATGGTAAGTTCACTATTTTTGAGATAATATTTGTTTACTATATTTTAAATGTTACCGGGCCACTATAATTTCATTCCCTGTTGTTTAAATATGAAATACAGATGGGAGAGAATCACATTCGAGTCGACAAAGCATGCCCGCCACGAAAAAGAGTAAAAGGCGATGATTCTCAGCTCTATGAGAGGAAAAAGACTGTTTTTGTAGGCAACCTACCCTTTGATGTAAAGGTTAGACTATTCCATTACGAGCACATTTTGCAATCTACGCTTTTTTTCCCATATGAATCCATTTTCCAATTTTGTGATTTGAGAATTAGCTAATGCTCAATATTATAGGATGAAGAGCTATACAGATTGTTTTGTGGACCAGACCAATCAGAGACTACTGTAGAAGCTATTCGGGTTGTTAGAGATTCAAAGACAAGTTTGGGGAAGGGTATTGCGTATATATTGTTCAAATCAAGGGTATGCTATTCAACTATATTTCTTATTTCAGTATGATTCTGCATTTGGTCAAAGTGTTTTTATTATTCAAATTTGCATCATGTTTCTAAATCTAAACCTATTTGCCTTGAGTGATACTATTTATCTAATTTGGAATGTTCACATCAGAAACCCGTTAAAACTAACTATTAGTACGGTATACCAAATATAATCAAATTGACGGCATTCGCCTTAACATAGACATCTCAGTACACCCTCACTATATGCACTGTCAACTTTAATATTGGGAGTTATGCTTCAATAAAATTGGGCAGTTTGTGTTTTAATTGCAGTTTTTGTCAGCATGCGGTAACCTTTCTCCTTTACAGCTTGAATGACAAAATTTATTCAGTACTTACATATAGGAAAATTGAACAGAAGACAGCAAAACAGATTTTGCATATCGTAAATAAAATGCTTGTTGGGTAAGCCTGTTAAACAATAGGCCCCAAAAAAAATGAAGTTACACCCAACTCAACCAAACGTAAGATCTATATTCTAGGTGAATTTATCATCGAGTATCTACGGAAAACGGAAATAGCACCTACCTCACTGCTTAGCATTTTTCCTGCTACATAATTTTACAATTTTTCAACTACATATGAATTTTCAACTTTTACCTTAATGTAAAAATAGGCTATGTTTTTGGTTTCTGTCTGTAGGTTCTAGCAACTTATAAATTATAATTTAAACCTTAGATACTAGTATTTAAATTATAAACTGTGGATTCTTGTTTGATTTTAAACCAACAGTCATTAAAGAGTTTGGTTTTATAAGCATTTACTATGCCCGGTTGGCTATATAATTGTTACTTTGTCTACTTAATAGAGAAAAATGGTGCCTGAATGTTTATACTTTATATGATGCCGACTAACAACTTCCTTGAATAATACGCGGCATCTTATACCGAATGGTGCCTGAATGTTTATACTTTATATGATGCCGACTAACAACTTCCTTGAATAATACGCGGCATCTTATACCGAATGATGTCTTCTGACATAGGTTATATATTTGTGTGCTTCTCTTGCCCTGAATTTCTGCACAACCTTTAAGAAACATAAATTTCAAAAGAAAACCCGCAGTTTGTCATACAGCTTAAATATAAAACATGATCTGTTTTATGGCTAAAATAACACTCCAAAGCATCAATATTCTCATTTTTTGAAGGTGTATGAGCTGACAAAGGGGTGAGTATTACATATCATAATAACTATAAGGGTCAACTTAGATTCTTATGATTGGTTATATTTTTGGCTTGTAAAACTGATTAAACACACAGCATAAATAATCCTAGATATTCAGTATGTGGACCTTAACATTCAAAGAACTGTTTACATCTAATTCCTTTTTTGATTATTGCCTTATATTTGGTCATTCAATTGCGGGAAATTGATCTACTTGATCATGCAAACAAATGTTCTTACCTTTATCATCAGCGGTCATTGGCTAAATGATAGGTACAACAGTCACATGATTCTCCAAAGAACAAGTTTTATATACAAGTCCAGTAAAAAATTTAATTGCAACCATAGATGAAAAAATGCTTGGTCGTTAGCTGGGCAGGGATTGCACATGAGCGCTTTAAAAATGTGCATGTACATCCTTTAAATTTGCACTTGAGCATTTGAAAAACATGCAGGTGCGATTCCAATTTCAGTATTAACCCACATCATCTTAACATCACATTTTAAAACTGCACAAGTAAAGATCTTGTACATTTAAAGGTGCTCACGTACAATTCCTTGTGGGCTGAAAACCAAGTCTATTTCTGTAATAAGTTTTCAACGAGGTAGGTTTTTTTAATGGATTTATGTGTAAAATTTGTTCTTTACAATCTGAAATGGTAATTAAAAAATCATTGAATTATATTTGGTAATTCAGATGCCCGAAATCCAAAGAATAACAAAATTCATGTCATACAATCAACCACATGATTCCCTAAGAATCGAAAACCACAACTAAACACGTTTATATAATGCTTGCGAACCAGGATGCTGCAAACACAGTAGTGAGGAGAGGAGGACTTAAGATTCGTGATCGAGTGCTCAGGCTGTGCCATGCAGCTAAAGCAGATGCCATGCCAGCTAAAAAACCCCAAGTTGATTCAAGGAGGGAAGACCGAAGGAAGAGATTTGGTGAAATGGCAAAAGATAGAGAGAATGCATCATCATCATCAAATGGTGAGAGGAGAAAGCCATCAGCAGCTTCTCTTCCATATCAAGGCGTTCGCGCTAGCAAATCTGGTACAGTGAAAAAGTCAGGATCAAGCTCTCGTCCTAGGGCTGCTGCATATAGTGGTAATGGTAATGCTGCTGGTCGGGGAACAAAAAGGACAAGCGTTCGTTATGAAGGCAAGGATAGAAATGCCAAGAGGCCTGCAGTTGCTGCTAGGAAAGCCAAGCAGTTGATGATGAAACGCAAGCTGGAGAATGGAACTCCTGATAATACCCATCGCAACAAGAAAATGAGATCACGTTAATTTTGCTTAGTTTCTTCAGTTTGTTGCTTAGTGTTATTAGCTCAAAGATTGGTTTTGATTTATTTTACTTTTTAGTACTTGTAGTTTGAGATAATTACTACCCGGTGCAAATTGTCATTGCAGCTATTTCTTGCTTTTATCCGAACATCTCCATGCTGTATTAAGTTGTGATTATTTTGTATCAATTTACTTGTGACCGTGAAATGTAATATTTGACAACAGAATTATTGCTGGTTTTGCACTTTTGACTTCGGTTATCTCTTTTGGGTTGCCTTTAAGATACATCGTCTTTTTATCAGCTGTTTGGAAAGGAGCATCTTTAGGCCTTGAATTTTGAGTCTTATTTAAGTTAAAATGTTGTTCTGTTGAAATGCTATTTGTTTAAAATTTTACACGTATTACTATTTTGTTTTTCCAATTCATTTTGTATTTTGGATTTATGTAGCGAGAGATGAGGTGTATACAAATCCTATTTTTTATATTTTTGGAAATGCCAAAAAAGAAAAATAATAATAAATAAATAACATTATATATTTTCAGTTTTTTATACATTAAAACTATTTTTCAAATTAATTATTTTGAAAATTCAGTGCATTTTGACTGTCAAAATCCAAAATTGAAACATTCAAATCAAATAAACCCTACACGGCCAAAATTTTCAATTGGTTATGAAGTATGGAGACGATGGCGTAAAATCATATTGCTTGATTATGATTTTGAATTAGAATACATGGAGGTTCACGTACAAGTCATTATTGTAATGAAAGTGTGTATTATGTGTTCATCATAAATGCAAAATTTTGTTCATCCCTTAAATGAAGTTCACTTGTTCTCTAAATGATCAATGCATAAAACAATAAATTTCACAATTGACTTTTTATTTTACGCTGCGTATGTACAACTCATAATTGTAATGAAACTGTATAGCATGCGTACATCATAAAGACATATTTTTGTTCATTTCTTAAAATGAAGTTGACTTACTGGTCAATGCATAAAACGATAAATTTCATAATTGATTTTCGCTGACTAAAAATTTAGCCAACTTCGAAATCAGACTAACGCGTTTGTATTAACAAAAGTTATTTACTAATATTAGGTTTAAAAATTGAAAATGAGGAGTAAGGAAAGTAAATAATGTAAATGATACAAAGTATTGAGTGATTCGGCAGAAGTTTGCCTATAGCCATTATGAAGATCTTTTACTATGTTTATCTCTTACAATTAATATGAAATAAAAAGGAATGATAAGAAATTAAGCACTCAAGACCACAAAGTTATTAATCTCAAAAGCTTAGGTATATATTTTGGAGAATTCCGAACTTAAAAGTCAGCCCCTTTGATGTTGTATAGCAATGTTATTTATAGCAATTGAAGTAGATCAATGGAATCATCGTCGACCATAGATCTGATGGAAAACAGATGGAATCATAGTAGAATATATTGCTGGTATGCATGCCAGCCGCGATACTGTATTGGACGCGTGTTTTGTGCTGAGAAAGGAGGCATGCTACAGGGTTTGGTATGCTTTTGGCATACATACTGCAGTAGTATATGTACTAACTCATACTACATTGTACTTTTCGACGCCTATCACACTTTTCTATGAGATTGGAAAGAAGCTTCTTACACATTGACGATTGGTTACATGTTGCCAAGCTTGCTGAGAATAAAGCTAAAAATGCTAAGGCTGGAGTATAAAGGACTGGGCCTAGACATAATGACGAGACGGGCAGCTTGGGACCTGTAACACCCTACCTCTATACCCATACTAGCAAAGAGTATTACAGTGTACTACTGTCTGATAATATGAAGAATGAGGCGATATTGAGTTTATAACGTGAATATTTCATTGGATTAACACTAGTACATATTTCAAAAATAAAAAACAACTCACCAATACGTACACAGTATCAATGCAAAATAATAAACACGTGCATCTCTATGATAGAACAATAAATAATATAAAATAAATTACAGATATCGTAGTCATCCATGGGACGATAACATACAATAATAAATATACACGAGTCCAAGTGGATTCACAAAAATAGTCAAATACCCACTAACATAAAAAATATACATAACATGTCCAATATATACATATCAACACTCGTGAACGCATGTGGCTATAAATATACATAAAATATACAAATATGCTTCACCATCTATGCCCAACATCCACATACTGGTCATTTGTCCTTGAACCTGAAATATCTCGGACTGACCCGAATATTATATAAACAACACATGGGCCAGACTATGTCTAGATTGTAGATGTCAACATAAAATAACGATTAGCATGGTATAACAAGTGCAACATAAGTGGCACATGCATATTTCAAGTATCAACTCATCTCAAAACCATGCACAAAAAAGAGAACACACCTATAGCAAAGTCGATCCACATATCAAACGTGCATATAATCAAGTGGGTGAAAAAACGATAATCTAACTATCATTAAGTATAAAATCATCAACAATACAGGAAATTCTCTCAGCAATGCCTTAGATTATCTTAGATAATCATAAAGCAGATATAACTAGGGTTTATCTCACTCATATATATATATATATATATATATATATATATATATATAATACATAATACTTTCACCCAAATCAAACATTCATGAAACAAAAATATGGCATAACCTCAGTAGCTAGGGTCATCTTTCAAATACCCATGTGAAAATAGGTACAGGGTCCAACTCTATGCTCTTAGCTTCTCCAGCCATCCTCGGTAGCTATGTAATCGATGTGTACGGGGTACACACTGCATAGACTCCTAGTATCATTAATAATCCATGAAATCAATAACCATATAATAATCATCTAAACCTTCAACCTCATAGTAATTGACTTGGCTCTCAGCTAATGAAATAAACATACGGTCTGTCAGAACTCTACCAATCCACTCAACTCTAAATATTGTGCATAATCATCGAGACTCTTAGTCTTATGAGCTATCAGCATCATAAATATCTATTTCGGTATTGGTCTTGACAAATAATCGGATCAGCTCTCAACTTTAAACACAATGAACTCATATAGGTGAATAAGTAGGTGTCTATAACATCTCATGCTATCTCATCAATAATATGTTGAATATGCGATTATATGATTTTTGTTTGATGATAATAAACACACACACACACACACATATATTCATTTAAATGTATTTGTTAGTGTACTATTTTATTTTTCATAGATTAAATAAATATTTGCTGAATAAAAATAAATAACACAGAATTTGAATTCCAACAGAAATTTTATTCAAACAAATATTTATTACAACCTTTGAATAGTACAAATTTCAAGCTCTCACTATATATATATATATATATATACAATTTCAATTACAGTACAATTTTGATTACATCACGATTCACATTTACATTTGACCTCACTACATATCACTTATTCACTCAACTTGTATTTTATCTTCAACTTCACTCCAAATTGAATTCAGCATTTGAGCAATTTGCAAAAATAAATATTGACGCAGTAAAATTGAAAAGGAAATATTTTTGCAGTATAAAATAAAATGTGGATGTTGAAAATAATATTTGCCTCAGTTATTTGGGTTGTTCGTCATCATTTAATTTTCAATTCATCATACACGAACAGCTTGTGACATACACAGTGTATCACTGTATATGCCACAAGGCCGTGCACACCGATATATACACTTGATAGAATTACAGGGACAGGTGATCATAGGTCAAACCCAAAATGCCGGGTTCAACTCAAGTGCAATAAAAATAATGTCACAACATTCAGCACAAGGTCAAACCCGAGCTACAAGCTGGATTCAACACAGGTGCAACTCAAATGAATGTTATGATCAAAGTATGTATGTATACATGTCGACCTGGTAGCAAACAAAGTCAACAAAACATGCATCACATACACGGCAACTTCAAAATGAAACATATGCACCAGCAGACCAGGCAACTATACTTGAAGCCAATACACTAACACAAATGAACCAAATAGAATATGTACACAAACACATATCAGCCCATATGTCAACAGTCAATAGTGAAAACGAAGACCACAAGTGGTGCACACATCAAATACAAATACAACATTTCAACAAGACATATGTATGTATCAATGAAGCAGTGCAGAAGCAAATGGCATCAAACCAAGTTCAAGTTATACAAGCAACTCAAACTCAATTGCAACAATGACAAACAACATATATACACAAGTGAATGCAATTCAGTACAGTGGATAGAAGTCGATGTAAACATACATGTACACATATATAGGCAGTGCACATGTGAACCAGACAAGGCACAGACCACATTCAAATCTACATGAGTGAGCATATACATATATGTATGAAATGCAAAGGTACAGGCCGAGACAAAAGCAAGTAGGCACTTTCAAATATGTGCAAAGTCATTACAACAGTAGGGAACAGGGATATGACTCATGACCACACAACAAACATCAAGTGAAGAAAGCTGCATGAACAAGAGTGAAAACTGTAATAACTCGAGTACAAAAAATGGAGATGCAAAACAAACTGCACCAAAGGAATGACATGAACAATGCACAAAGGCTACAGGTCTGGCAAAAAATGAATTGTGCACATCAAACCAGAACAGCATATACAAGTATGCAACTGTAGAACTGAATACAAGTCAGAATACAACAAAGCTCAACTGCACAACATCAAGAAAATTCAAAAATGACCAAAGTCAGATATATGAACTCGAGCAAGTCCAGCTACCACATGAAAGCAACCATACATATATACGCATGTGAAACAGCATGTATACATATAGGCGGTGCAAACTAGCTTAAAGCATTAACTCGAAATATTTCAATATCAGATATAATGCAACCTTGTGCAGAGAAGTGCTACAAGACCGTGTCAAACACAGTGCAACAAAATATAAGTGTTGACCAGAGAATCGAGCTTCAAAAGTACAGGGTGCAGTGATGCAAAAGCCACAAGGAAGTCAATCAGTGCCGAAGTCAGGTAATGTTGAAAATCAAGTTGAAGCCATGTTCAACAGAAATCGAAGTCGTGGTGGCCACAAAAGAAATCAACATCGTCAAATAAAATCAAATGTAACAGTTTCAAACCAAAACTGTGGTGGCCAAGCAAATTGACCAAGTCACGAATCAAAACCGTGAGTATCAAGCAACGATTATATGAAATCGACAAAGTCAGGAAAATCATCAACATTAAAACATAATTGAGTGGCCGAGACGAAGTCAAGCAAACTATCAGACGAACAAAAATTTAGGAATTCGAATCTATATAAAAACCCATAATCATCATCGGCTGAATAATTAATCGAGTTCGAGCATATAAACAAGAATAAATAAAAAGGAAATCACATGCCATATCATTCAGCCGCACTCGACAATTTGAAGTAGCTGTCTGCAATTCAAAGTAACACCTGATCAAAAAAGCAAGCAACGTTAAATCATCTGTTTCGATCGAACAACCCGAAGAGGCGCTTCAATTTCAACAATAACCCTAATTTTAATCAAAAAGGAAACGAAAGAGAACGAGCAGCCATTTTCAAAGAGGAGACGACAAAGAAATAAAAGAAAAGGGAATTCACTCTTATCTCACTTTGGGCCGGCTTGATTTATTTAGTTTGGTTATTAATTATATAAGGCTCTAGTTAAATTAGGGTTTATTTGTTTTTAAATTGTTTTTAAAATTTGTATTTCTCTTTTTAAACGGTTGTAATTACTAGTCGTGTGACTAGGGGACAAACTACGTGGCGTAGTTTGAGAATTCGCAACTCAGTGGCCGAGTTGTGGCAGGATTTTGAGCGTAGAGCTAGGTTAGTCAGTAGCAGGTGTCGTGAGTTTACATGTGTAAGCGTGTGACTACGTAATTTCTAGTAGAAACCTTGGGGGCAGCACGTAGGCAGGGTTTTGCCGAAGCTGGGTAAATTCCGTGTCGTTCTATTTTTGCATTTATTATTCTGCTATTATCTGTGCTGCTATAATTCTGATTTATCTGTGTTGAAATAATTTTATAAGCTTCCGCAATTAATTTTTATAATTAACAACATCACCCTATTCACCCCCCTCTAGGGTGAAATCGATCCTACAAGTGGTATCAGAGCTAGGAATAGAAGTCAACTTTTGTTTTAAAAATTCGTTTTTCAAAAATCAGTTTTTGTTTTAAAAAATTGAATTTTTAAAATGGCTTCTTTTAATAATACTTTTGCCGAGGGACAGTCCATAGTTAGACACCAATGTTTAATGGTGAATATGCCTACTGGAAAGATAGAATGGAAATTTTTCTGAAAACCATTGATGCTTGGAATATTGTTGAGACAGGTTATAGAGCACCAACTATAACTGTAGATAATCAGGAAATAGAAAAACCAAAGGATCAATGGACAGAACTAGAAAATAAATTACAAAATGCTAATGCTAAATCTATGAATTCTATTATCTGTTCATTGGATCAATTTGAATTTAATCGTGTCTCACATTGTCTAACTGCGCAGGAAATATGGCACACACTAGAAGTGACTCACGAAGGAGAATCTCAAGTCAAGGAATCTCGCCTTGCCATGCTAAGCAGCGAATACGAGAACTTCACAATGGCGAAGGAAGAAAATGTCAAAGAGATGTATGAACGACTTTCCAATATCGTATACAAATCAAAAGCTCTTGGAAAATCATACACAGAGTTGGAGATAGTCCGAAAAATCCTTAGAGTCCCTCCACGAAGTTTTGAAGCCAAAGTGACTGCCATTCAAGAATCAAAAGATTTAAAACAGATAAAAGCTGAAGAACTCATCGGAAATCTCACCACTTATGAGCTAGAAATGAAATTCAAGGAAGAGCGTGAATGAGGTGACACTCGAAATAAATCAATAGCTCTTAAAGGAACAACAGAAAGTGATGGTGATGATGATGATGGAGCAGCAGAATTGGAGCTGTTAATAAAGAAATTCAAAAGGTGGAATTACAAATACGGAAATCCAGCTCGAATTCAAAAATTGAAATGCAGAATAGCCAAAGCACTAGACTACTCAGAAGAACAGAAGATCATCTATCATAAGTGAAACCAACCCGGACACATCAAGCCCAATTGTCCTCAAAATCGACGCGACATTGAAAAGAAATAAAAAAGGAGAAGTTTTGCAGCCACGTAGAATACAAGTGATGAAGATAATCAAAGTTCTAGCAGTGAAAGTGAGAAAGCAGATATGTGCCTTCAGGGTAATATAACTGATAGCGACGATGACGAGCCAAGCGAGGTATCAAAACTTACTCACTCAGAATTACTTATATATTTCCAAGAAGTAAATGGCTGTTTTGAACGACTTAGGGAGAAGTATGCCAAACTTGAATCACAAAAAGATACTTTGATAGAATTAAATGAACAACTTGACCAATTAGTTAAAAACTATCAAAGTAGGATCCCCAAGTGTGATAAGTGTCCAACATTCGAAGAAGAAATTAAAAAATCAGAAATTAATATAAAATCACTCGAAAATGATATTCTGATTTTGAAAGAGAGTGAAAATACTAGGAGAGAGAATTCTATTAAAAAGTGCACACAATTATTAAACGAAAATGAATCACTCAAAACACAAGTCCAACAATTGTCAACGACTTTAGATAAATTTTCAAAAGGTGAAAAATCGTTGAATATGCTATTAGGGAAGCAAATTGTTAATACAGTTAGACAAGGACTTGGATATAATCAATCTGAAAATGTTGAAAGCAATATTAATCAAGCCAATTCTATGTGCACAATTTGTAGAAAATATGGACACAATCACAATAATTGTTGGTGTAGACTCAAATATGTGAAAACTATACCAATTTGGGTTCCAAAAGACACAAATATAAAATCTCTCAAGTTAAACAAATTTGGGTGCCGAAGGGAACATATATAAATAGTTTTGGGTCTCCACAAAATTATTTTTCTAAATATTCTGCCACTAACAACCATGGACCTATAAAAACAAATAGGTCATAAAAATATTTTCCCGTGTAGGTGTGGTGGCAGGCTAAGGAACAACAATAGTGTTACTTGGATTCTGGCTGTTCCAAGAACACAACGGGTGACAAAGCAAAGTTCCTTAGCCTAGTACAAAGGTGACAAAATCACAATGGACAACAACGAAAAATATCGTAAAGGTAAAACAGGTAATGGTATATTTATTTGAATGATATATTAAATGTGATAATCTACACCGTAATCTGAGGTAAATCAGCCAATAATGAGACGATAAAATAATGATTTTGATTCCGACTTATTCAAAATTGTTGGCCAATTATATTCTTATGCCAAGAACACTATAAAAATCTGTAGAGTCTTTGAATTACTTCATATATATTAGTTTGGATTAATAATAGTGTTTTATTGGATGATAATAGATTTGATTATTTCACGACTGACTCTATATTCACGGTTTTTGATTACTTACACGGTTTCAATTCAAATTCAAGAGAATGTCATTTAAAAAGCTATTAAAATTGATTTTGAAATTTTTGTTGTACACTTCATGGTCTGGTCTATCAAATTCAATTAATGATAATTTTGAGTGAAAGAGAAATTTAGATGCTGATTACACTGGTAATCTAGTTGATAGAAAAACTATTGGTTGAACTTAATTTTTAGTAACTGCATCGTTTTTCAAAGAAAATATCTGCATATTTTTCAATTCAAATAATTTTCAAATAGCAGAAAATTTTCTCATATAACCCCTTCTAGAAAATCATTTTTGACCATGTTTTCAGATCAATCATTTTGAAAATTTGATTTTATAATTATTTTTGAATTTGATTTTAGATGACTATTTTGACTAATCTGACCCCCTAATAATTATCGAAAAGATAAATAGTGATTGAAAAAGTGACGAGTGTTGATATTTATCATATATTATGACTCGAGACGGTATAATTAGTAAATTTCTTTAGAAATTTAAACAAGAGTTATAAAACTTTTTGTTGGTAAAAATTCCATGGCCATCTCTATTTCTATCATATTTCTAACAACCATCACTCATCAAAATTCAATATAGTTTGTCAATATGTGGTACTTTAAACAGGAATCATTCGTTTTTCATTTTACATTTTTTTTAAAATGTTAATAATAATAATAAAATAAATTAAAATAAAATCCAAAGTATTCACTCTCATTTAAAAGTCCTCATGGTTATGCATGGGTGAATTACTTGGAATTTGTTATGTGCTTCCATGCTCATTTAAAGATCCTTACGGTTATGCATGTATGGAACGCATATCAAAATTGATTTTTAAAATAAACAAGTCTATTCTAATCCCATTTAAAAGTCCTCACGGTTATGCGTGGTTAGAAGATACTTGAATTCATTTTTTTCTAAAAAATAAATAATAAAATTGGAATACTACTAATCTCATTTAAAAGTCCTAACGGTTATGCATATTAGTAGATATTCAAATTCCTGATATAAATATACCACAAATATACACAACTGTATGGTTTTATATGATAACATCATTCTAAAAGTGGAATATGCACCTAACAAAGTATTTATGATTTTTGTTTGATTTTTTATTGAAATTTAATATTTATATTCAATTGAGTTTTAATGTTGGATTAATATCGATCTCTTTGTCTCTACTTTCTGTAACACTATTACTCTTTTGCTGATAACAAAAGGGGAAGAGAAAAGTTAAGATTTTGTCAAATAAAATCAAGTAAAGGTCAAATATTTTCTATTTGCATCTAGGCTCATTTGCATATTTTTAATTGTATGCATAAATGAAGCGGGAGCTTTGTGTAGAGAGGAAGCATCCATATAGGGGGAGCAAATGGAATCATCAAATACATTTCATATGTTCAAAACCTTAAATATATGTTCGTTATCATTAAAATGGGGAGAGTGTTGAATATGCGATTATATGATTTTTGTTTGATGATAATAAACATATGTATATATATATATATATTCATTTAAATGTATTTGTTAATGTACTATTTTATTTTTCATAGATTAAATAAATATTTTCTGAATAAAAATAAATAACACAGAATTTGAATTCAAACAGAAATTTTATTCAAACAAATATTTATTACAACCTTTGAATAATACAAATTTCAAGCTCTCACTATATATATACACAATTTCAATTACAGTACAATTTTGATTACATCACGACACATTTACATTTTACCTCACTACATATCACTCATCCACTCAACTCGTATTTTATCTTCAACTTCACTCAAAATTGAATCCAACATTTGAGCAATCTGCAAAAATAAATACTGACGCAGTAAAATTGAAAAGGAAATATTTTTGCAGTATAAAATAAAATGTGGATGTTGAAAATAATGTTTGCCTCAGTTATTTGGGTTGTTCGTCATCATTTAATTTTTAATTCATCAAACACGAACAGCTTGTGACATACATAGTGTATCATTGTATACACCACAAGGCCGTGCACACCGATATATACACTTGATAGAGTTACAGGGACATGTGAGCACAGGTCAAACCCAAAATGCCGGGTTCAACTCAAGTGCAATAAAAATAATGTCACAACATTCAGCACAAGGTCAAACCCGAGCTACAAGCTAGATTCAACACATGTGCAACTCAAATGAATGTTATGATCAAAGTATGTATGTATACATGTCGACTTGGTGGCAAACAAAGTCAACAAAACATGCATCACATACACGACAACATCAAAATGAAACATATGCACCAGCAGACCAGGCAACTATACTTGAAGTCAATACACTAACACAAATGAACCAAATAGAATATGTACACAAACACATATCAGCCCATATGTCAACAGTCAATAGTGAAAACGAAGACCACAAATGGTGCACACATCAAATACAAATACAACATTTCAACAAGACATATGTATGTATCAATGAAGCAGTGCAGAAGCAAATGGCACCAAACCAAGTTCAAGTTATACAAGCAACTCAAACTCAACTGCAACAGTGACAAACAACATATGTACACAAGTGAATGCAATTCAGTACAGTGGATAGAAGTCGATGCAAACATACATGCACACATATATAGGCAGTGCACATGTGAACCAGACAAGGCACAAACCACATTCAAATATACATGAGTGAGAATATACATATATGTATGAAATGCAAAGGTACAGGCCGAGACAAAAGCAAGCAGGTACTTCCAAATATGTGCAAAGTCATTACAACAGTAGGGAACAAGGATATGACTCAAGACCACACAACAAACATCAAGTGAAGAAAGTTGCATGAACAAGAGTGAAAACTGCAATAACTCGAGTACAAAAAATGGAGATGCAAAACAAACTGCACCAAAGGAATGACATGAACAATGACAAAGGCTATAGGTCCGGCAACAAATGAATTGTGCACATCAAACCAGAACAACATATACAAGTATGCAACTGTGGAACTGAATACAAGTCAGAATACAACAAAGCTTAACAACACAACATCAAGCAAATTCAAAAATGACCGAAGTCAGATATATGAACTCGAGCAAGTCCAGCTACCACATGAAAGCAACCATGCATATATACGCATGTGAAATAACATGTATACATATAGGCGGTGCAAACTAGCTCAAGCATTAACTTGAAATAATTCAATATCAGATATAATGCAACAGTGTGTAGAGAAGTGCTACAAGACCATGTCAAACATAGTATAACAAAATATAAGTGTCGACCATAGAATCGAGCTTCAAAAGTACAGGGTGCAGTGATGCAAAAGCCACAAGGAAGTCAATCAGTGCCGAAGTCAGGTAATGTTGAAAATCAAGTTGAAGCCATGTTCAACAGAAATCGAAGTCGTGGTGGCCACAAAAGAAATCAACATCGTCAAATAAAATCAAATGTAACAGTTTCAAACCAAAACCGTGGTGGTCAAGCAAATTGACCAAGTCATGAATCAAAACCGTAAGTATCAAGCAACGATTATATGAAATTGACGAAGTTAGAAAAATCATCAACATTAAAACATAATCGAGTAGCCGAGACGAAGTCAAACAGACTATCAGACGAACAAAAATTTAGGAATTCGAATCTATATAAAAACCCATAATCATCATCGGCTGAATAATCAATCGAGTTCGAGCATATAAACATGAATAAATAAAAAGGAAATCTACCATATCATTCAGCCAAACTCGACAATTTGAAGTAGCTGTCTGCAATTCAAAGTAACACCTGATCGAAAAAGCAAGCAACGTTAAATCATCTGTTTCGATCGAACAACCCGAAGCGGCGCTTCGATTTTATCAATAACCCTAATTTTAATAAAAAAGGAAACGAATGAGAACGAGCAACCATTTTCAAAGAGGAGTCAGCAAAGAAATAAAAAAGGGGAATTCACTCTTATCTCACTTTGGGCTGACTTGATTTATTTAGTTTGGTTATTAATTATATATAAGGCTTTAGTTAAATTAGGGTTTATTTGTTTTAAATTGTTTTTAAAATTTGTGTTTCTCTTTTTAAACGGTTGTAATTACTAGTCGTGTGACTAGGGGCAAACTACGTGGCGTAGTTTGAGAATTCGCAACTTAGTGGCTGAGTTGTGTCAAGGTTTTGAGCGTAGAATTAGGTTAGTCAGTAGCGGGTGTCGCGAGTTTACATGTGTAAGCGTGTGACTACTTAATTTCTAGTAGAAACCTTAGGGGCAGCACATAGGTAGGGTTTTGCCGAAGCTGGGTAAATTCTGTGTCGTTCTATTTCTGCATTTATTATTCTGCTATTATCTGTGCTGCTATAATTCTGATTTATCCGTGTTGAAATAATTTTATAAGCTTCCGCAATTAATTTTTATAATTAACAGCATCATCCTATTCACTCCCCCTCTAGGGTGAAATTGATCCTACATAATAAGCAGACAGAGACTGACAGCTCTCATGTTGCTCCGGGAGCCTTCCTCACACGCTCTCAGTGCTACTTCTATAGTCTTAGTTACCTTAACGACCATCATGACCCAATATCCATCAGTGCAAGACTGTGTTATGAGTTGGTCACGACCCTGCAAGTGCCACTAATGGTAACAGATTATTGGCCCGAGTGACACATGAGCAGTGGCTCTCAACAATATACATCACTAGATGTGCAATGGATTCGGGAAGCGACCCAAAAATCAAGTTGCTAGGATGGATACTAGCCAATCTGGTTTACTCCCTGACATATAATAGAAGTATACACAATAAATAGACATTCTTATGGCTCTCAGCCTGCACACTCTAGGCGTGCAACACCAAAATTATAATACCCTATATACTTGACCCTGTTAGAGTGACATCTACATACAAACAATATTTTAACAAATATCCGTTCAGACATCCCATACCATCTGGTGTTACTCCTCCGTTTGCTCAATGCTTGTAAGAAACACTCATTGTCACACAATTATTATATATAACAAGTCCAAGGAATAATCGAAGACCTAATACCTAAAGTCGCACACCAGCCGGTAGTATAGCTTCGTTTATTCTAATTCCTCTTTACATAGAAATATAAATCAATCAAAACATGTGATTCTATTATTTATTGATTCGAAAGGAGTTTTAAAATACAATTTTCTTCATAGTCTTTAAAACAATTCCAAATATCAATATTCAATCAAAATAAAATCAATTTATAAAATTCTCATACTTTCTTAAAAATCCATTTATAGTTTCCAAAAGTAAATATTTTCAAACCTCCCATCAAATTATAATGAATTCTACGTATTAAAATCCAATTCTAAGTCTCCAAAATTATACTTTCTTAATAGCTTAATTCAAATTCTTTATATATATTTATATGCATTCCAAGAGACATTTTAAACGATTTTCCTGGTATTATTAAAAATATGATAATTGAATACTAAGCATAAACTTCCAAAATCTATTCTCAATAACTTAGAGTAAGTTTTTAATTAATAGTTTCCATTAGATAATTAGATAAAATTCAACTTGCTATAATATCGAAATATTATTTACTAGCTCCCAAATTTTTATATTCAAATGGAATTAACAAATCACTTTAAAAATATAAATTCCAAATACTATTGTATAAAAAAACATTTATCTATTTTTATAATATAAAAAAATGAATAGATATATAAATTTATGAAAATTCACTTATTGTATCAAATCCCGCAAATCATCACTTTTCAAATAATTTTTATTCATTAAACACTCAAAAAAATTCACTTAAATAGTTTTCTATCATAAATAATTTTTCCAGTTTGAAATAAAAATCATTCAAAAATATACTATCTATTTTCACAAATATTTCACTTTCTTCCAAATCCTCTATTTCAATTTATTCACCCCCTTCCAATCAATTACTACTATGATCTCGTTACAACAACAGTCGACCAAAATATGTGATCTCATCACAACAACAATCGATCGAAAATATGCAATTCATTTTCATCTAATTCAATCCATATCAACAAACAACACATCATCGAAGGATCAACAAATTCATGTGAAAATAAGATCTAGATTCCAGTGGTAAGTTACCAAAATATAACTCATCCAAGCAATGCCGATAAACCCAGTCAACTAGTAAATAGCATAACACAGTCAAACAATTGTAATCAAGCATAAAATGCAATGAAATGGACAATAGCCGTGAGAAAAAGAATTTAATCACATAATCCATGATTGAAATACCCAAAATCAAAACTTCAACTTATAACGAAGTTATCACGCTTAGCCATGCCCTAGCAACAGCCTGCTACCACCATCGCCTACCTTCCTTTGCACAGCACTAGCAACCACACCCACGCTGCCACCATCTGCCACTAGCTACCTCCACTTCGCCAGTCCTAGGTCGCCACATCCCATTCGACCACCTTCAAAATGCTTGCACAACATCACAACTTCCCTCTTAGTAAGCTGCGATCACCACTACCAGCTTTGGCATTGAGTGTAACACTCCTAATTTCGATTAACATTGTTTAAGACATTTTATTAGATAAATTAAATAAAATAATGTTGGTGATAAGGAGAATTGGATTTGATAATTAAAATGAGTTGTGCCTTAATTAATGAATAAATAAGAATGGCTATAAAATAAATAAGGAGGATTCATATGAGGGAAAAAAATAGGAATAAGCCTTATTTCCTAACATAAACCCTTCTATCCCATAATCCCCATTCATATTTCATTCATACAAACTAAACCAAAGACAAGGCCGACCATTGCTAGAAGAAAGCCATGGAAATCTAAGGAAAAAGCTAAGGAGGAATTTAATCAACTCTAATCTCAACTCCCTTTATCAAATCAAGATGAATAATGATTACCCATCTCAAATGTGCTTGTTTATTTTTGGTTTTATGATTAAACCCGAGTCTTATGATTGTTATTATACCATGTTGTGAATGATTGATGATTATATGCATATTTATAATTTATTGAATTTATTATGAAATTATTTAATAAGTTAAAGAGTGAAAACCTAGTTTATGATATCCAATTGACTTGACATTTGGATATGATGTCCATGACATTATTTAGGAGTGAGTTTTTAATTTCATTATTTTTCAAGCAAGTATGAATATTTTATGAATTTCCTAAGTGAGGAAAATGATTTATTTCGAGTTTTAATTATTAAAAATAATTAAATGTTTTTTGTCTTGAAACTTTTATGTGTTAAAAAATATGTTCATTCTTATTTATTATGATTTTTGAGAATTTTTCCCTAGTGTTTATGAATTATTATGAATTTGTTAGGCTAGAAAAGCTTGATACTTATATTAAAATAATAATATAAAATTATTGGTTTATCAATGAAGCATATTTTAAATCGGTGGTAGTATGCCGCTAGTATTGCTTTAAAGATAATGGTGTTATGGCAACAATGCCGCATATTTTATATCGGCTATAGTAATGCCGTAGTTTACACCATGATTCTAAACCGTGCCACTTGTTTTTAATATTAGCTCCTTATACTATAACGCCACACTTATCTATACCGGCATTAGCATTTATAGTGCAATAATGCCGCATATCTTTATTACTATATAAAGGCATTGATGCTGCATAGCTTAAGACATTATTATTTTAAGGCAACATTACTGCATGTGTACATTACTTTTGACATTGATGGTGTAAAGAAAATATTGATGCCTAAGGTCACTAATGTCGGTGCTCTCATATTACCAAGTTTTAAAGCTTTATATTATGCAAATCAAAGACTATGCCGCTTATATTCGGCAACCTATATATTTATATTATGCGACATAAATGGTTTTAGCCTTATGGCCTTATGCTTTATTAAATCAGATGCTTTAACATAATAGCGATATAATGGAGTGTGACAACCCATAATAGCTATATCAGTACCGCACTTTATCAATTCAAATGGTTTTATTATATATAGCTTCATAGCCTAAGGTTTTGAGGTGCGACAACCTCTGAATGGTTTTGAAGTTCACCAACGCTATTTTATAAAACCATAAACATCTTGGTATAATATTTTGGATAAAGTAAAGGGCTACAATTTTCTTGTTTTAGAGTGTGATTTCAAGGGTAAAATCAATCATAAAGATTTATGTTTTTTAAGGAAAAAAGGGAAATTGCCCCAGGATTTTACTAGAGAGATTATTGTTCTTATCACTTTTAGATAAATTATGATAGGATAAATTGACTCAAGGATAATAGAGCAGAAAACCAGATAATGAGATTGGTGTAGAGTAGCATCTTATACTTCAACTGTTAACCTATACTTGATATTATTTTACAAGTCTGGTGCGTAGGGCTTTGTTAAGGGTAAAACTAAAAGTAGGTTTGCACACAAAAAGGAATATAACTTAAGTAGGTTATTGGTTAGCTTGTAAAACTATTAGGTTCATAGTAAGTCTAGCAAAACTATAAAATTGATAGACAGTCGGGAAAACACACAAATGATTGTGTTTAGACAGACAGTCAAGTTTACTCCTAAGGGTAAGTTGGAGAATTTTGGTATATCTGATAGGGCCAAGTCAACCATGTAGGTTTGTAGTCATCCTGGGAATACTATAAAGTAGAGTCATACATATAGTTAACTGAGACAGATTAGTCAGGATTACCCATGTAGCATGCATTCATTTAATTTTCTTATGTTTATATAACTATTGGGATTGCAGGAGCATGATCATGATAAACATATTATCAGAGGATACTAGTAAGGGAAAAACCAGTTCCGCTTAAAATCGTGGTCTCACTAGATATCTATTATCGAGATGATATATTATTATTCACACCAGATTTTTTTCTGACCCGAATTTATTATTTTTTTCCCTTTAACTCTTGGGTACTCGTTTAAGTAGATTGAGAGTAAGCTTTCAAGGTTTTAGGTTTGATGAATAAAGTTTTTGAAGATGTGCAGAAAGCATAGCTAGCTATATAAGAGTCTACTTATGTTTATTATGTTATCGTTTTGTTTGAATGTATGTAATGGAAGAGGTTGTATTTTTTTAGTAGTTAGCTCTGATCAACCAATAGAGCATCTTCATATGTCGCTCTTGGAGTATTTTGTAATAATTATCCTTTATCTAAACCTGGGAAATGTTTTGGGATTATGTAAATAATATGGAAATTAATTAATGAAATTATTTTGAAAATTTTCGTATTCCTGAGCTTTAATGTTAATGATCTCATTAACCGATCTCGTTTGGTCACCGGAGAATAATACTATTGATGGCTACAGCGTCAGTAGCACTTGTTTTTAGGTCTCAGAATGAGGGATGTTACAATTTGGTATCAGAACAAAGGTTTATGTAAAACCAAAAGAATTTTGAACTTTAAAAGAGTTTTTGAAAACATAATCCTAATAAATTAAGGAATGAGATTGGGGTATGGGGTAACTCTATAGTAACACACTTGTATTTGATATATATAAGTACATATCTTATCTCTATTCTTTCCTCTCTCTTAGACCATTCTTCCATACCTTAATAAGGTTCGGATACAGATTTAAGGAAAGTAAGATGCAGAGGCAGGAAATGGAAGAGTTAATCTCGGTGGAGGAAGCATCACAACCAATGGAAATGCCAAGCCCAATACTAGGAGGAATCCAGGTCGACAAACAACTGCTAATGTGGACGTTGGAACACTGCCAGCAGACATGGAGCTATGTACCAGTTCATTGTTAACATGATGCAAGCTGGAGTTGTGGCTAGATTAGTTGGTGGTAACGTTGGAGAAGCAAATCCTGAAGTTCCAGTTGTCAACAACTATACTGTTTTGAGTCGGGATTATGCAAGACTTGGAGAAAAGCCATTTATTGGAATGGAGGATGCTACCAAAGTTAAGAATTGGCTATTGCATTGTGTGAATACTACCATTAATAGGAACGAGATGTCCATCAGAGGATTGAAACTAGAGATTTCTAGAGCAAAATTACCGCATCGTATAGACCCTTGTGATGTAGTAGTAGTAGAGATGGCATTGAGGAACGAAGTGATGCTTGTGCTGTTTAGTAATAAAAAGCCAATCGAAGACTCACAGTGGTACAAGTCAAAAAAGAAAGTTCTTTTAGGGAAAGGGAGCTTGGAAGGAAGGAGCTACTAAGAAAGGAACAACTAATGTTGTTTGCTATAAGTGTGACAAGAGAAGGCACTTTGCCAAGTAGTGTCATTCTAGTGATGGAAAGAAGGTCATTGGAAGGAAGAACATCAAGTGCTTCAATTGTGACCAGATAAGGAATTATTAAAATCAGTGCAAAAAACAAGCTAAGGTTGAGAAAGGAAAAGTTTTTGCTTTGAAATCGTCTACCTCGAGACCACCAGCGGAGGAGAAAGGAAAATCTATTGGGGGATACCCTTTTGATTCTTGGCATACGTGTTAGAGTATTGTTTAATACTTGTGCATCATATTCTTTTATCTCTCATTGTTTGGTAGATAAGCTTCGTTTAGAACCATCATACCTTGTTCCTTCCTTAAGGATTGCGAATTCGATAGGCGGGTATGCTTCTCTTGGGATGAGATGTGAACATTTGGAGTTTGAGGTGTTAGGTTATATGTTTGCCTGTAGTTTGCATGTGTTTGATTTTATGAGCTTTGGAATTATATTGGGTATGAATTGGTTAGAAAAATATGATGCTAGGATATTTTGCCAAGACATAGGAATATCATAAGACACCCTAATATCAGCGATCGAATTATATATTCAGTAGAGAACTCGAATTTTGATGTTTGTGCTTTACTGAGTGCAATGGAGGAGGATGATGAGTTGAAATGAGTTTTTGACGTAAGAGAGTTTTTAGATGTGTTTTATCCGGTAACAGAACTACCGTTGAAATGAGCTATTGAGTTTCAAATAGATATTGTATTGGAGCTAAACCCATAAGCAGACCACCCAGTAGAATGACACCTACTGAGAAGAAGGAGTTAAAGGTGCAGCTGGTGCACTTAGATGGAACGAATTTCATTAGACCAAGCAGTTCGTCTTGGAGAGCGGCCATGATGTTCGTGAAGAAACCAGATGGGTCGTTGAGATTATGTATCGATTATTGTAAGTTGAAAAAAAATACGATAAAGAATCGATATCCTTTACTTAGAATAGATGATTTATTTGATCATTTGAGTGGAGCCAAAGTATAATCCCAACTGGATCTGGCAACAGGGTTCCATCAGCTAAGGGTGGTGGAGGACAGTATTCCTTTGATGGTATTTGAAAAAAGATATGGTTCTTACAAGTGGTTAGTAATGCCATTCGGGTTGACTAATGTACCTGCTTTCTTTGTAGATGTGATGAACCAGATCTTTCAAGAGCATTTGGATAGGTTCATGTTAGTACCTATAGATGACATCCTGACATATTCTAGGAATGAGCAAGATCATGAGACTCATCTTAGAATCATGCTTGAGATGTTGAGGCAATATCAACTAAAAGAAAAGTTCTCAAAATATCATTTTTGGAAGAAAGATATGAAGTTCCTTGGTCATATTGTTTCAGAAAAAAGGTTGTCATGAGATCTAGCTTATACTAAGGCTATTAATAATTGGAAGCGACCCAAGACGGTGATCTAGATAAAGGGTTTCCTTGGATCAGTTAGCTATTACCGAAGATTCATCAAGGATTTCTCTCGTATAGCTGCACCGATGATTAAAATAGAAAGGAAGGATGTGAAGTATGCTTGGACCGATAATTGTGAGGAGGCATTCCTAAAGCTGAAACATTTATTGACCCATGTGCCAATGTTAGTTGTACTAGATGGTAATCAAGATTTAGTAGTGTACGTAGATGCATGTGGAATAGGTTTAGGAGCTGTGCTGATGCAAAAGGGTAAAGTAATTGCCTACGCTTCTCGATAACTCAGACCATATGAAGTTAGACATCAGACTCATGATTTGGAGTTGGAAATGGTGATATTTGCCTTGAAAGTGTGGAGACACTATATTTTGGGAGAACGATTAGAGTTATACATGGACTATAAGTCTTTGAGATATTTATTCTCTTAGAAGTAGTTAAATACGAGATAACGAAGGTAGTTAAAGTTCATAGCTGCTTATGATTTTGGTATTGAGTATATACCAGGGAAAGGAAACAAGGTAGCCGATGCATTTGACAGAAAGCATTAGAATGTGGTGTTAGCTAAGTTGGCAAAATGGAAAGATTTAGAGGTGTTGACTACTTGTACTGTGCAGTTAAGATCGACGACTAGTTCTAGTCGGCATATTGCTATGTTGTCTTGTTTAGAAGTTTGACTGAAAATGATCAAAAGGATTGCTTCTAAATAGAGATATAATCCATTATTAGCTGAAAGAATCAGAAAACTTGAAGGTGGAGCTGATGATTTGGAAGATTTTTATCCTAACCAAAATGGAGGGGGGGGGGGGGGGGGTTAAGGAAGAAAGGACGATTGTGTGTTCCAAATGTAGGAGACCTAAGGAAGGAAGTTTTTAGGGAGTGTCATTGATCAAAGTTTACTATTCATCCTAGAGGAACTAAGATGTACCGGGACATGAAGAGAAGTTTCTTCTGGGAAGGTATAAAAAGGCATGTAGGTTTATGGGTAAAGCAATGTTTAAATTATACTCAAGTGAAAGTGTTGAATATGCTAGTATATGATTTTTGTTTGATGATTATATATATATATATATTAATTTAAATGTATTTGTTAATGTACTATTTTATTTCTGATATAATTAAATAAATATTTGCTGAATAAAATAAATAACATAGAATTTAATTTCAAACAGATATTTTATTCATACAAATATTTATTACAATTTTGAATAGTATAAATTTGGGCTCTCACTATATACACAATTTTCTAACAATACATTTCCATTTACATAACTATCTTTACTACATATCGCTCATTCACTCGTTTTTAATCTTCAACTCTATTCAAGATTGAATGCAACATCTGAGCAATCTCCAAAATAAACATAATGCAGTAAAATTGAAAAAGAAGATATTTTTGCAGTATAAAATAAAAAGTGATTTTGAAAATTTTATTTGCAGGTTCAAATGTCATACAACCTCTGGTAGCAGTTTCAAATCATGAATAAAACTCAAGTCTGGTCACAACAAACTACAACAGAAGTGTCATCATATGAAGACTCCAAACAGACCACATGTATACATAAAACTATGGACAATGCAAACAGGTAACATATATATGCTACAGAGTCCAGAGACCAAACAAACAAGTCTAGGCAGTGCAATGAAGACTACAAGACCAAGCCGTACACATGTAAACAAAACCAAGTATAAATCCAAGTGAAACACAGTACAAGCTCAACTACAACCAGGAAGCATGCATATATGCAGTGACACATAGAGCATGGACACTTGGATACAAATGCATCACCGAGACACGAGTACAATATACATGTAGTATCGTCAACTGGACCACGGGCTACGACTTCAAGCATGCAAATACAAGAAAACCAAACAGCAACAATGCCCAATACAAATGTACATATTGAAGACATAAATATATGCATGAGTGGACACAAACATGTATATGCAGTGAAACCAGATCAAAATCAGTGGCTCGACATGTACAAGCAACCAACCAAATACAATACAACATTTCAGAAACATGTACATAATGTCAAGATAAATGCCGAAGTCATGCAACAGCAGGTACAAGTCGACTATGTTATAGAGATGAACAGAAGTGCCAAAGTCACATATTATCACAACATTAACTGACCGAAGTCAGGTGATGTCAAAAAACCAAGTCGAAGAAGTGAAAAGGCCGAAGTCAAAAAGGAAATATTTTTGCACAGGAATAATTAAAACAATATCATCGCATAAACAAAGTCAAGGCCGAAGTCAAAACGGAATCAAATTCAAAGTACCAAAGGATCGAAACCGTGATGACCAAGAAAAATGAACAGTTCAAAATCGAAGCCGTGAGAATCAAGTAACGAAGTATACGAAATTGAAGAAGTCGGAAATCATCACAATCATTCAAGAATAATCACATAGTTACAGACGAATTCAAATGATAAAATACGAAAGAAAATATAGGGGATCGAACCCTATTTAAACCCGGTAACATCATAGGCCAAAATCATTCGAGTTCGAAGCGATAATAGAGCAAACATTATATCAATAACTCGAATCATCAATCGAGTTCAAAGAGATTTAAACAGAAAAACAAAAAGGGAAAATCACATACAAATTCAAGTGAACTCTAGAAGGTACCGTGTGCTAAGCAACGAACAATCGATCAACATAGCAACTCAAAAATATCATCGGATTGATCAACTAAAGTCGGAAGCTTCAAATTCTCCAAAGCCTAATTTTAGCAAAAAGGAAGGAAGCCGCCATTTTTACAGAACAAAGTAAAACAGAGAAGTAAAAGGGCCGGCCTTGTTTTATTTTAACAAAGGCTTTAGTTAATTAGGGTTTTAAATTTTTATTTGTTTTTAAATTGCTTTTAAATTTTTAATTTCTTTTAAACCGTTGTAAATTCTAGTTGTGTGACTAGGGTACGAACTACGGTGGTGTAGTTCGAGAATTTACAGCTCAGTGGCTGAGTTGTGGCAGGGTTTTGCATGTAGAGTTAGGTTAGTCGATAGCGGGTGTCACGAGTTTATGTGTGTAAGCATCTGACTCCTTAATTTCTAGTAGAAACCTTGGAAGCAACACGTAGGCAGGATTTTGCCGAAGCTGGGTAAAAATCTGTGTGTTCTATTTCTACGTTTAATATTCTACTATTATCTGTGCCGCTATTATTCTGTGATTTGTGTTGAAATTATTTTATGTAAACTTCCGCATTAAATTTGATAGTATCACCCTATTCACCCCCCTCTAGGGTGAAATCGATCCTACAAGTGGTATCAGAGCTAGGAAAAAAGTCAATTTTATTTTAAAATTTTTATTTTTCAACGACCAAATTTTACTTTTCAAATTTGAATTTTTAAATGGCTTCTTTTAATACAGCTTTTGCCGAGGGTCAGTCTATAGTTTGACCACCAATCTTCAATGGTGAATATGCTTATTAGAAAAATAGAATGAAATTTTTTCTTAAAACCATTGATACTTGGAATATAGTTGAGGCATGTTATAAAGCACCAACTATAATTGTAAATAACCAGGAAATAGATAAACTGATGGAACAATGGACAGATCTAGAAAATAGACTACAAAATGCTAATGCTAAAGCTATGAATTCTATTATCTGTTCATTAGACCAAATTGAATTTAATCGTGTCTTACATTGTCTAACTACGCAGGAAATATGGCACATACTTGAAGTGACTTACGAAGGAACATATCAAGTCAACGAATCTCGCCTTACAATGCTTAGTAGTGAATATGAGAATTTCACAATGGCCAAGGAAGAAAGTGTCAAAGAGATGTACGGATGACTTTCCAATATTGTATACAAATCAAAAGCTCTCGGAAACCATACACAGAATTGAAAATAGTCCGAAAAATCCTCAGAGTCCTTCCACGATGTTTTGAAGCAAAAGTGACTGCCATTTAAGAATCGAAAGATTTGAAACAAATCAAAGTTGAAGAAATCATCAGAAATCTCACCACTTATGAGCTAGAAATGAAATTCAAGGAAGAGCGTGAAGGAGGAGATAATCGAAAGAAATCAATAGCTCTCAAAGGAATAACTAAAAGTGATGATGATGATGATGATGGAGCAGCTGAGCTGGCACTATTAATGAAGAAATTCAAAAAGTGGAATTACAAATACGGAAATCCAGCTCCAAATCAACAATTGAAAAGCAGAATAATCAAAGCACTAGACAACCCAGAAGAGTGGGAGATCATCTGCCATAAGTGCAATAAACCTGGCCACATTAAGCCCATTGTCCCCAAATCGGCTCGGCCAAGAAAAGAAATTAAAAAGAAGAAGTTTTGCAGCCATGTGGAATACAAGTGATGATGATTATAAAAGCACTTGCAGTGAGAGTGAGAAAGCAGATCTGTGCCTTCGAGGTGATATAACTAATCGCGATGATAATGAGCCAAGCGAGGTATCAAAACTTACTCACTCAGAATTAGTTATATATTTCCACGAAGTATATGGCTGTTTCGAAGGACTTAGGGAGAAATACAGTAAAACTGAATCAAAAAGAGATACTTTGATAGGTTTAAATAAACATTTTGATCAATTAGTTAAAAACAATCAAAGTAAGATCCCTAAGTGTAATAAGTGTCCATCATTCGAAGAAGAGATTAAAAAATTAGAAATTAAAATTAAATCACTTAATGAAATTCTGATTTTGAAAGAGAGTGAAAATATTAAGAGAGAAAATTCTATTAAAAAGTGCACTCAATTATTGAATGAAAATGAATCTCTCAAAACACAAATCCAACAAATGTCTACAACTTTAAAAAATTTCCAAAAGTGAAAGATCGTTGAATATGCTATTAGGGAAACAAACTATTAATACAGTTAGATAAGGACTTGGATATAATCGGTCTGAAAGTGTTAGAAGAGAAATTAATCAAGTCAAATCTGAGTGCACAATTTGTAGGAAAATTGGACACAATCAAAATATTTGTTGGAATAGACCCAAACACGTGAAAACCAAACCAATTTGGATTCCAAAAGGCACGAATATAAAATCCCTTAAAGTAAAACAAATTTGGGTGCCAAAAGGAACATATATAAATAGTTTTGGGTCTCCACAAACATATTTTTCAAACTCATTTGCCACTAACAAACATGGAAAACAAATAGGTCAAAAAAAATATTTTTTCGTGTAGGTGTGGTGGTAGGCTAAGAAACATCAACAGTGTTATCTAGATTCTGGCTGTTCCAGATACACAAAAGGGAACTAATCAAAGTTTCTTAGCCTAGTACAAAGGTGACAGAATCACAATAGGCAACATCAAAAAATTATGGGCAATGGTAAAATGGGTAAAGGTATATTTATTTTGAACAATTATATCAAATGTGAAATCTGCACCATAATATGAATTAAATCAGCCAGTTATGTAATAAAGAAAATGAATGATTATATTTATTCTGACTTATTCAAAATGTTGAACAATCATCTTTGAACTATTTCATATAGATTTGTTTGGATTAAAGATGACGACTTATGTAACAACCCGGTATTTTCAACCATTCGCATCCATTATAAGTGTATAGGTAGACACTCATGCCGGAATTGGATAGCTCAAAATACCGCGTTGTAAATAAAAATTTAGCAAATCTCAGAATATACAGTAAATAAAATCACAGATCACAGACACAGAGTATATAAAAATGCAGCGGAAGAAAAAGAGATAGTAGTTCATGAAGCTACTATATAAATATGAGATACATCAGAGTTAAATAAGATACAATAGAAGAGTAACAAGATACATCACTGAAACACTGGATACTGAAACAAAATAGAAGGCTGGATCTACAAGGAAAGCTCCAACGCCGAAGGTGAATCTGGAATGCTAACTCACTCAATCTGATCCGAGCGTAAAGCAAAACACAAAACCCTCGAGTCAGGACATAAATACTTATAAACTGTAAATCAACTAAAGTGAACAGTAACAAAATGCATCAGTAACTTAAAGGATGCTTGGGACCGCCCATCCTCTAAGGATCCATTAAACTATTTACTATGTAGTAATATACGCTATATACGGTAGTGTCTAATCAGTAAAGTATAATCATATAGAAAATAGCGTTAAGGGGATGGTGAACCTTAACGCGGTCGGATCTTTAAAACCAAAATCGTAGTGGGCTCGATATAAGGATATGACACGGCACGCGAGGCAATGCCAGGGTGGATACACCGTTTGCACTCCCGGACCGGTGGTGACGGCAAGCCAGCAGCTTCCGCCCACCTCGAACAATACCCCCGAATCAAAGTGGCGCCACCGAATCGAATCACAAAAGTAATAGAATAGTTTCCGATGGAGCATGCTCGATGAAAGGGTGCGACCCTTTGTGTAGCCCGGTATAGCTCCTGTTTTAGTCATATATGCCAACTCACGGGAGTTGGGTCCAGGTAACATACTTCGAGAACGTCGCCACCATCCTACTTCATTCTGGAATCTCCACCGCGTACGCAGTTGTTAAAGTGGTTTTCGGTATTGTCCGGCTACAAGACAATATCCGATCCCGGTCTCTTTAACAACCAATCGTTATTATAACCCATAGATATTTATTTCAAATAATTTATACTTCCAAGACCAAAATATCATACTCATTTCAAAACAATATCACAATTGTATCATTTCCATTTCAAAAATAATTCAATATTATATCATTCAAATAAAACCCAAATTTTCAAATCATTGAATATTTCTTTAAATTTATTAAACTTGAAATATTCCTTTAAATTATCATAGCATTTTGGAAATGTTACCTTAAGGAATCATAGCATTTTTGGAATGTACTACTTTCCACTTTACATTGTATATAATCAAAGTATTGATAAGCTTAAAATTTTAACATGTCAATTTATCATAGCCTTATAGTTAAATAAACTTTCTTACCGTAATATACAATTTAAACCGAAATTCTTATGTTAAGTTAAAAGCACCTTATTAACTTACATTATTATTACAATAAGTAACATTTATCATTTTAATCAATTTAAAATACACCATTACATTGATTAAAATCTACGTGTCAAATGTACGTTTTAAATTTTATATTCCTATTACAATAATGAACATTTATTAATTAAATCAATACCACACTACTTAAAACTTTACATGTTTCTTTCTTAATTAAAATTTTACATGTTCTTGCATTAATTAAAACTTTCATGACTCTCATTAATTAGGACTTTACACGTTTCTTTCATTAATTAAAAACTTATACGTTTCTTTCATTAATTAAAACTTATACCTTCTTTCATTAATTAGGAATTTACATGTTCCTATCATTAATTAAAAACTTATACGTTTCTTTCATTAATTAAAACTTATACCTTCTTTCATTAATTAGGAATTTACATGTTCCTATCATTAATTAACACCTATACGTTTCTTTCATAAATTAAAACCTATACGTTTCTTTCATAAATTAAAACCTATACGTTCCTTTCATAAATTAAACCCTATACGTTTCTTTCATAAATTAAAACCTATACGTTTCTTTCATAAATTAAAACCTATACGTTTCTTTCATAAATTAAACCCTATACGTTTCTTTCATAAATTAAAACCTATACGTTTCAGATTTATATTACCATTTTACAAATTTAACTAAACTTCCAATTTATTTGATTAATTTAACATCTTTAGTTAAAACTCAAATTTCACATTTTCAAGTCAAGTTATATTTTAAAATTTCATTTTCAACAGTTATTTATTCAACCACTTAAATTTATAGAAAATCAATAATTCTTTAATAAATCACTTAAATTCAAATATAAATCAATTTATCATATTTACCATTTCCAAATAAAATTAAAGTCCATTTTATTCATGTAACTTAAATATCATTTTTAGTCAAAATTCCAAATTTCAAACATAAGTTATATTTCAAAATCCAGTTAATCCATTCATAAATTACATTTTTAACACATAGAAAAATCATAATTTATTTATTTTAAAACCTTCCAAAATATATTTAAATCAAATTTCATAATTTTATACTTTTAAAATACTTAACATATTCAAAGCACTTTATAGAATAACCACGGGTCTGTATATAGTTTTCTAACCTAGGTCAAGTGATACGGATATGTATCATTTCAATCCGCAGTTTAAAAGGTAAAAACCGGGTTCTATCATTTCAAACCCGCAATCCCAAGTTTAAATAAATAAATAAAATAACTCAGGCCTATCATTTCAGCCCATAATGATTTTTTATCCTAACAGGGAACTTGCAGTGTGATCATATACAAAAATAATATAAACAATGTCAATATCACAATATACAGTCATGTATCAGATGTCAGGTGAAAATTAACAGTTTTAACATGGTAATAACACGGCATAGCATATCATATGATCATCATTAACTTGCATAAACATTTTACATTACTAAACACTTGTCATCAATCCACTTTTCATAAGTATATATGTCAGAGTGAGAAAGACTCACCTTTTTCAAAGCTAGAGACCAAAACAACATACAAGCACGACTCCAAAGGCACGACAAGCACAATTTCACGACTTTTGATTTGAGTTGAAAGATAGCCAAGATATGATTTTGTATCAACAACCCAAAGCAAAACAATGAAAGGAGAACAAATGAAATAAAAAAAGAGTGAAAAGAAGAAAGAAAGAAAAAAGAAAAAAAAAGAGAAAAAAAAAATGAAAGGAAAAGCATGCGCCGGTTCATACCTTCAGGAGATGCTTACGCAAATTTTGATGGAAGCAAAATGAATAATTTATGGTATGGAACTTTTGAACGTGAAATATATATTAACATTTGCTCACTAATTTATGTAGAGGGCAGGCAAGAGAAAAATGCTTAAACGGTAGAGGCAATTAAGGCATTCAATTCTATCCAATACGTGGAAACGTATGGGAGGCAAGAGGGAAAGAAATAATTCACACACGGAAATGATTTAAGGCAAGATTTGAGCAAGATTTTGGATTCTCAAAAGAGAATATACGGCTGAAAACTTTGCATTGTTAACGCAAGAAAAAAAATCAAATAGATAACGAAAAGGCAAGAGCAACAATTAAATATATGCCCAAAGTAACGTACAAATTATTTTGTTTCTCTCATTAAATAAATTTAAAATACTAATGTTTCTATTAGGAAAATAAACCATCACTTTAAACCAAAATTTAATAGCTATTGTACCATAATTAATAACATTTGATCTAGCTTCATCCAATTGATTGTTAAATATAAAGTTAAGAAACAGATGTAAACATATGTAAAAGAAATGTAAAGTTTATTTCCCGATTCACACTAATTATTACTAACTTTTTTAAAAAAAAAGTATACAACAAATCTGACCAAAACAAAAGTGAAACAAATGTTACACAATTGTATACAGTTCAAGATGAAAAATTTGCCTTTAGAATTATAAAATTTAGAATTTCTATTAAAGTTACACTTTTTATCCAAATCAAATTTTCAGACATTGTTTATTTTTATTTGGACAAATGATCAGAAATCATTTCAAGAAAATTTCCAAAATTAGATTTTTAAGAAAACAAAAGCCAAAGTATTTAAATAAATGAAAAAATTTAAAATTTAGGGAAAACAAGTAGAAAAGTAAGAAAAAGAAAGGGAAGCCATTACCAGATCTTTGAAGCCATGAGAAACAAATGAAAATGATCATTTTTTCACATGAAAACCTAATGAGATGACGGCTACATTAGGGTTTTACACGGCTAAGGCAATTAATTGAGGAGTTTAAGGAAATGAAGGGTTTGGGCAAATAAAAGGGCTTACGTTTCAAAGTGATTTACAATCTTCCATATTCTTTTCCTTTTAAAACTTTACATAAACAAAATTTCAGGAGAAAATACTTTACAAACCGAAATCAATTAGAAATATGAGGTAACAAATAGTATAATTTGAAAAAAATATAAAATAATGAAGAAAATGCCTTAAAAATACCAAACAATGTTCTAAAATTGTGCATAAATCACTGTTAGTCTTGGAAAATTATACATTTCATTATAAAATTATTATGAAGTGGAAAGGAATGTTTTCATGTGAAAATGAGGTAAGAAATGCACAGCTACAATAAAGAAAGGAACGGTCAAAGGAAATTAAATCTATTAATTGGAAAAGAAACAGAAGAAGAAACGTTAAAACGGTTTTATGTTTCTTTGCTTTCAAACCTTTTAAACTTCCTATATATATATTCATATACATCTAAATAACTGAAAATAATTAAAATCTCAGTTAAAATTAGAAAATATAACAGATAAACAAAATATTAATAATTAAATATTAATTAGATATGATTAAAATAAGAAAAATAACACAGAAAATGAAAACTTGACTTAAGAATTAGAAATAACTTCAATACACTTTGGAAAAACTTACTTTAATTTAAATATATGTAAAATGAATAAAATAAAATAAAACACAGCAAATAAAAGTGAGTGCATAAAATAAATAAATAAATTTTAATTATATATAATTAAATTAAGAAAATGGCTTAAAATTGTAGACTAGGCTTTTAAAATTAGAAATAAATTCAAATGAACTTTAGAAAAATTATATTATCATTTTAAAAATACTTAAAAGTAAAAATATACATTATATAACATATTATCACATATTAAAATAAAATAAAACAAAGAAGAAGTAATTTATACAATTTAAAATAGTCATTGTTAAATAACCCTATATACGCACAATATTGTAAAGGGTATAACTTTCACAATTTACATCCAATTTCAACGAAACGAAAAGTGGTGTTCTTATAATTTTTTGTACTTTCATAATAAAAGAAAAAATTTAAAATTTTAAACTTTTAAAATTTTAAGTTGAAAGTCACAGTTTGACTATTTTGACCAAAGTCAGCATTTCAGGCAAATATTCAACTTACACAAGTTTGGAATTATAACTCATATAAAAATCAAGATTATATTTAAATAATAAATTTAATCATTTCAAATAAGTAAAATAAGTTTTTAAATCAAAATCTTAATTAAAACATACAATAAAATAATTACAAAATACAGGGTTGTTACACTCTCCCCTACTCAAAACTTTTCGTCCCCGAAAAGGAATGAGGTATGGAAGGGCACAGAAAAGATAGAGTGAAATAGGATTAAGATAAGATGACAAGAAGATTGAAGTTATACCTGATAACTGTTGTTATAGGTAAGTTTTACAAGGTGGAGCTGATCTTTCCAAGATTCTCCAAAATTAAGAACACAAGCACGAAAAAGGTGGATTCAAAATGATTACCAAAGATCTATCAAAGATTATTGAAAGATTCCTATACCAATCTATAGCAAGATAAGGAGGAGGAGGATAACAAAAAAAAATATTTTGGAAAACAAAATAAGGAAATAGATTTGAAAGCATGGAAATTTCAACTTAAATAGAGAATAAATCTTTACACAAGTTAAATAAATCTTAACTATCTCAAATTTCATTATCTTATTATCCAATCATCATAAATTAACAAATTTCAAAACCATGGGTTTGAAAAATAATCATTTATTACACTCACAATGTATTTAATAAATTTAATTCTTCTTTATTCCTAAATAAAACTAAATTTATTCCTCTCACTATATTTATCACTTATGTTAAACATACTTACACTTAATATAACTGCTTTCTTTTATTCTTAGTTCTTTTAATATTATTTTGTTATAAGTTATTCAATTACCCTTTTGTAAGGACCCGATTCTTCGACTTTCGAAAATTCAACATCGATACTCACTTTATCGACTGCCGAGCAATCGAACGACGGAAAACCGAACACTTAGGGGTTTAAGAAAAAGAAAAAAAGAGAGAAGAGGAGAGAAGAAATAGAAAATAGATAGGAAAGAAGATAGAAAATAGAACGGAATGGAAAATAACAGCACAATATCAGAATCTCACAATTCGCAGCGGAACAACATATGATAATAAATGAATCTTTAAACAAAGAACTATATCAGTTATTACATTTTATACATTACATTTCATAACATCATCATATCATCAGAGTGTACAACAACAACAACAAACAGTGCAGCAGAAAAGAAATACTATATAACTAGTAATACGCCATGCCATCCATCTTGCCTCCAGCAACTCCAGAATATCCTGATAAACCTTAACTCTTGACTGCCCGTGTGGAAATTTGTAACGTTTGCGATTTTTCGTTGCCGAAAAACCGAAATGTTATGGGTTTAAGAAAGAAGAGAGGAAGAATAAGAGAAGAAGGTAGAAGATGGAGAGAAGAAAGAATAGAAAAATAGAGGGAAGAGAAAAACAGAAAATAGAAATTTTATACTTTAAACAAAGAACATAGAACAGAACAGAACAACATCAGAATCTCACAATTCGCAGCGGAACAACATATAATAAGTAAATGAATAATCTTTAAACAAAGAACTATATCAGTTATTACATCACATTATATTACATTACATCAAATCATCAGAGTGTACAACAACAAACAATTTTAAAACAGCGGAAAAGAAATACTAAGTACTAGTAATACGCCATGCCGTCCATCTTGCCTCCAGCAACTCCAGAATATCCAGAATATCCTGATAAACCTTAACTCTTGACTGCCCGTGTGGAAATTGGTGGGCACCTAGAGTTTAGGAAGGAAAACAATAAACTCCGAGTCAGTCATGTGACTGGTGTGAGAACTCAAAACAGTTTATTTATCTTTAAAATCAAAATAGAGGAATATTTTTAAATTCAATTCGCAATGCTTTTAAAAATGAGACTACCATAAGGCCTCCCGCACACACACACATGCAAACGCAGAATCGGAGGAGATTTCTCCTTATGATAGTCAAAGATGCTTGATACGCATTTAAAAGAACATTTCATATTATTATTAGTGCATAGTGTAGGAAATATTTCGAAAGTAGAATATAAATCTTAGCCAACATAGACATTTCGAACTATGCCTACTATAGCTAACTATGTTCAATAGCAGGTTACCGCCACATTCCATAGCAGGTTATACAACTAAAACCGTACAAGTTTCGTATTGTTTCTTTGGATTTCCAACAAATGGTCAGGCCAAGGAACTTCCCATTGCCACATGAGAATGCCTCTGGAAAGACATCCCCGAGAACCAAACCGGAACTCTGCCAACACAAGGCCGGGTTACCCCTAACTGGGTAACTACTGACACGAGCACGCCATTCCCCGATCGTAAACGACCTTTCTCACGGGATCCCGATAACCAACAACCACAAAGTTGTAACGACCCAGAATTTTTAGAAATTAAAATTTGAATATTTAATTTATTTTAAATATTAATAAGTGAATTTATAAGTCAAATAAATTTTTATTTGAATTTTTGAATTTAATTGGATTTTTAAATCGATAATTTAATACGTTAAATTATGGAAATAATTTGAAATATAGTTAAATATGATTGAAAATGATTTGTAAAATTTTATTTTATCATATGGGAGTTAGAAAGATATTTTAGAACTTTTAAAATCGAATTTAAAGTTAATTTGTGAAAATTGAATATTTTAATATGTAAATCGACTAGTGAAAATAGTCAATTTTTGAACAGTCTCAGAATTGAACGAAACCAGTTCCATTGGATCCGTAATAGTTAGTTATTACCGGATTTCAAATTTCGTGTCAATCGGAGCTATCGTTTGATCGTGGCAGCTCGAAACGCATCGATTTATTTTTAATTTAAATTTGACGAGTTAAAATAGCCATTTTTCAAAAAGTCTCGGATTTCGACGAAACCAGTTTCATCGGATCCGTAATGTGATATTATTGTAAGGTTTCAAATTTCAAGTCAATTGGATTTACCGTTTGTCCGGTACAAATTAAAACGCCTAGAAAATCGCTTAAATCGGTTTAATTTAAATTGAGCGTTTACAGCCATAACTCGCACAGATGTCCGAATTAGCTTCCGAAACCTGTTCCATTGTGTCCGGAACGCGGGATAAACCCTAGAAACGCTGGTTACGGCGCGTAAATCGGAGTTCGGAATTTCCGGGATGAATAGTGTTCGAATTTTCTTTATAAATAGCCCCTACCCCTTCACAAAAATAAAAAAAATAAAATAAATAGAAACCCTAATTCATACTGCAGCCGCCACCCCCCCTGAACGGCCATAATTGTCCCAATTTCATTCCTCAATCACTCACAATCCATCGACAATTAGGCGAAGTGTTCAACTGCAAGGTTGTAGAGGATGGAGAGGGCTTCAGATCCATACGGAGTTGATCGTGTTTGGAGCATCGGAGGGGGAGAAATGGGGGGCCGACAGTTAGGGCCTGTGCACGCAACCCTAGGCTAGAGGGGCAGCCGAGCTTCATGATGTTGGTGGTGGTGGTCGAGCTCGCGAAGGGCTTCGACATGGCGGAGATGTGATCGAGTTTCATCGAGTAGTTAATTTGCAAAATCTAAACCTAATATGCATAAGTGGGTTCGGCCTCAATATGCATTTCCTGGAGATGAACACGAGAGGGAGAAGGGAGAGGTGATGCACAGCCAGGATTTTGCAAGATGGGATCCAACGGTGGTGATGAGTTGAGGGTTTATAAATTATAATAATGTTGTAATTTTTATATAAAAATTTGTGCAAACTTCAAATATTCATAACTTTTTCATACGAGGTCGAAAACGCGCGAAACCAGTTGCGTTGGAATCGTATGGACGAGCACTACGCGATGGAGTTGGTTTGGAGTTGTTTGGAGCTAGTGAGAATTTCGGGTAAAATTAAACGCGCGTTTAATTTTATTCGAAATAAAAGCTGAAACAGAATTTAAATCAAGGTGAGAACTTCTCACTCAATCGAATCAGTTTCGATTTTATTTTAAATAATTAGATTTAAAATATTTGAATGCATGTTTGAATGTTGATTAATATCTATTGATTGTTAAAATAGACATTATACGCCGTTAGTAAGCGGATGTTATTTATTAAAAACATATACCGCGAATATTTCATAAACAGTGAAATTGGTATTATAAATAATATCAATATATATATATTGGCATATGTATATATTGCAGTTGTTGATTCCCCGCATTTTTTAGCGGATGAGACCCTATTACGCCGTTATTAAGCGGATAATATTTATTAAGAACATATACCGCGATAATTTCGTACTGGAACGGAATTGGTATTGTACTAATGTTTTTGGATGCAGGAAAACAGGTTGGAGGGATCCAACTGGATTCCTCAACAGTTTTTATTTGATTTCAGATATTTTGATATTTGATGGATTTTCATATTGATATATGATATCGTTGTTGTCGTGATTGACTATTTGGTGTGTAGCATCATTGGACCCAGATTTTGGGATTTTAAAATGATTTTAAAGTGATTTTTGAAAGTATACGTTTATAAAATATTTTTGGAATTGATTCATTTTAAATAAATAAACGTTATAATTTTTAATGTTATAAATATTATGATTTTTGAGAAATATAGTTAAAAACTGATTTTTGAGAATATGATGCTATTGAGTTATAAAATAGTTAAATCGGGATTTTTGAAATTATTGTGAAAAGTTTAAATATAGGATTTATAAAATTTAATTATTTTATGAATCGAAATGGTGAAATAATAAAGGAGATTAAAGACGTTTTAAAGAATAATATAAATTGATTTATATTAAGAGATTTATAAATGGATATTTATAAATTGAAATGTTGACATTATAAAACGAGTTTTTATAAGTGTTTGAATGAAGTGGAAATGAATTTCATAAAAGAATGAAATTTATGGAATTATAAACTGTGAAGTTATAAAAGAAATTTATAAATAGTAAGATTTATAAATTTGGTGAAAATATTTGAAGAATAGATTGGTTAAATAAATGGATCTTATAAGTTATAAGATTTATAAATTAGAAAGTCTTTAAAAGAACGATTTTGTAAAATAATCGTTTTATAAGTAATTAACTTATAATATGAATGTTTAGTTTATAATTTAGTTATAAACTGGAATAGGTTAATAAAGGAATTTATAAAAAGGAAGTTTTTATAAATAAATAGAAATGGAATTTATAAACGTTGTTTTATAAATTCACAAACGACTTATTTTGATAAGTAAATTGTTATGATTTATTTATGGAGTTATATTCACGTTTTTGACTGTGAATAATACTTTAAAATAAAATGAATAAAAGGATGAAATTGTTAATGAAGTATATTCACGTTTTTGAATAGTGAATAAGATGTTAAAGAAATTGTTTTGAATGTGATATTTCAAATAGAATTAAAACGATCTAACGATGTTTTAAAATGTGTTGAGATTCGAAACCATAGATTTCAACATTTATTGTTGAAATAGACGTTTTCGAGAAATAGAAGGGGATGATGGACTATAACACTGTTGTTATAGTAAATGATTTCCGAAAGGAAATGTTTTGTATAGTATTGGGATTTATATATCTATTTTAATTTCGAATCCCGATACTAGTGATTTTGGGTTGTCGTAACGATGTTTTACGTAACATTCGTTTTGGCCCAAATAAATATGTTTAAGAGAATGATTTCCTTAAAGAATGAAATATATACTTAATCTCGATTTAAGTATATTGAATATTTTCTAAGTGTTGAAAATAAAAAGATTTGTGAATTACTTATTGAATAAGTATGGAATTGTTTTCCAATATGAAGTGATATTTAGAATTTATCTTTTTGAAGATAAATTGAAAATGAATAATTGAAATCGAATATTCATTGATATTTTGGAATTATAAATTCACTAAGGAATTTATAAAGGAAGTGGAATTTGTCTAAAAATAAATATTGATTTATTTTTGAAGTATTGAAATTATATATCTTGTAAAGATATTTTGTGAAATAAATAATTGGAAAATTATTTGGAATCTGGTGATGTGTGCATATCCAGTGATAGTTCAATAACCGACTATCAATATTTCCCTTTGAATGGGTATTGGATGTGATTTGATTTAATTTGAATGTCACACTTATTTTTGAATAAGCGCTCACTATTCGGGTTAACCGGGAAAGGACCATGGGGTCGTATAACCCATTCCGAATATGTGATACGTCGTTGTGAATTGCATTGAAGATCGGTGTTGAAGACCCGGTATTTGCGAGAGCGATAGGATGACCTGTCGATTTACTCTGCACCGAGTAGCTACGGTATTGAGTTCTCCATATGTGATGGTGAATCCGATCAGGATTGTGAATATCCGGATTGCAAGGACTTCTTTGTAAGTGCCTTCGGTTTTGTTCGAGCCCGGAACAGACTTGTATGGATTGTATGTCTGACATTACAAGTTGAGATATAAAGCCGATTTCATTCAAATATATTTCTGTTGGTGGCGAAGAATTTATTCTTTAGCTTAACACCCTTCTCTGAGACGTACGAGCTCAGAGGTTATATAGTTGGAGTTATCAGCGATATATTCCCAATTTGGTAATGTGATATGCTGAGTGATGCTGAAATGATCATTGTGTTGATTATTGTGATAGGATCGTTTATTTGATCGTCTATCTTGGTGATCATTGTGTTGATCATTTGTTGACCCAAAGCATGGCTTTTGTATAAAGTATGTTTTTGTGGACGTGACTTCGTCGAACCTCACACCCCGGAAATGGTCAAAACAGGAAAGATGCGGCAAGGTTATGAGGGGTAGCACCCTTTAGGGTATGTACATTTCCTTCTGGATAGAGGTTGTATCATGGTATGGAGCCCAGATATTTAACCTATGTGGTTACTACGAATTTATTACTTTGTGGTTGTTGGTTTTCGGGATCCCGTGAGAAAGGTCGTTTACGATCGGGGAATGGCGTGCTCGTGTCAGTAGTTACCCAGTTAGGGGTAACCCGGCCTTGTGTTGGCAGAGTTCCGGTTTGGTTCTCGGGGATGTCTTTCCAGAGGCATTCTCATGTGGCAATGGGAAGTTCCTTGGCCTGACCATTTGTTGGAAATCCAATTCCCAATACGAAACTTGTACGGTATTAGTTGTAGAACCTGCCATTCACTTATGGTGGTCACCACTGTTTGGATGGTAGCTATAGTAGGCATAGTTCGAAATGTCTATGTTGGCTAAGATTTATATTCTACTTTCGAAATGAATTTCTTCTACACTATGCACTAGTAATAATATCAAATGTTATTTTAAATGCGTATCAAGCATCTTTGACTATCATAAGGAGAAATCTCCTCCGATTCTGCGTTTGCATTGTGTGTGTGTGCGGGAGGCCTTATGGTAGTCTCATTTTTAAAAGCATTGCGAATTGAATTTAAAAATATCTCTCTATTTTGATTTTAAAGATAAATAAACTGTTTTGAGTTCTCACACCAGTCACATGACTGACTTGGAGTTTATTGTTTTCCTTCCTAAACTCTGGGTGCCCACCAATTTCCACACGGGCAGTCAAGAGTTAAGGTTTATCAGGATATCCTGGATATTCTGGAGTTGCTGGAGGCAAGCTGGATGGCATGGCATATTATTTATATAGTATTTCTTTTTCCGCTGCACTGTTTGTTGTTGTTGTTGTACACTCTGATGATATGATGTAATGTAATGTATAAAATGTAATAACTGATAGTTCTTTGTTTAAAGATTATTCATTTATTATTATATGTTGTTCCGCTGCGAATTGTGAGATTCTGATGTTGTTCTGTTGTTTTCTGTTCCGTTCTATTTTCTTCCGTTTTTCTATGTTCTCTATTCTCTTTTTCTTCTATTTTAAAATGTTCTATCTTCTTTTCTGTTTTCTCTCCTCCCTAATTTCTATTTTCTATTTCCTTTCCCCTCCATTTTCTCTTCTCCCTATTTTCTATCTTTTTCTCTTCTTTTCTTCTCTTTCATAAATTCTTTTTCTTAAAACCCCTAAGGGTTCGTATTTTCGTTCATCTTGAATTAAACAAAGGAGATTAGTGTCTATTCAAGGAGTACGGATTTACGGGTCTTTACATCTGGTATCAGAGCTTATGGTTAAGCGACAACCATGGTTCTGTTGGGTATTACTCATTAGAGATAGAGTCAGCAATACTTTAGAATGAATTTGAGTGTAATAATAGCTATGAGAGCGTATTTGTTAGTGAATATATAAAATTGTTTTATATTGTGATGATTGGTTTGTTGAGTGGTATATGAACCTTCGTCGGCGCAGCTTCGAAACTGAATCGAAGGGGTTTCTAAACACTTGAATAGAACAATTCGGCACAATATTGTTTAAAATTGGGTAAACGAAATAATTTTACCTTGATTATATATTTTATATATAAAGGAATAATTTTTCAGAATTATTAAAGTGTATATAAGTTGTTTGTTTAGATGTTTGAATAATCTAAATTAAAGAAGAATTGTATAAGCAAATGAATTATAAGAATTGAATTATAATTAAAGTGATTTACAATTGTGAAATAAACTTATATATATATATATATATAAGAAGTGAAACTATATGGAAATATTTATGAATATGAGTTGTAAATAAAAATGAATTTAAAGATTGAATGGAAATTTACTTTAGAAAGTTGAATAATAATTTGGTTATGTTGAATATACATTGGTTGTAATTATATATACATTGATTGTCATATGATTGTTAGTTGATTGATTGTATAAAATTCATTAAGTATTAATGAAAGTGAATTAGTGAAATTAAAAGCTATGTAATTGAATTCAAATTAGAAGTAAATAAATTTGAATAGAATTGAATTTGATTGGAAGTGAACCAACTTGAATATGAATTAGTGAATATGAACTAATTGAAAATGAATGTTAGTAAACATCCACTGTTAATGAATCAAATGTGATTAAATTAAAAACCCAATTCATTGAATATTAATGAGAATATAAATGAATATATATTGGTTATGAATTGTTGGATAATAGTTGGTTGATAGTTGATGTTTGAATATGTTGCATTTGCTATGTTGACATATATAGTTATTATATTGCTATATGTTGTATATTGATATTACTTTCATATATGCATGATTCTCATGTTGTTTGTTGAGTAATTAGTAGGTGCGGATCGCGTTTGCTTCGCATTTGGAGCTCGCTTTTGCGCTATATTAGCCATATATGCTTGCTAATAAAATATAAGGTACATATCTCGGATTAAATATCGTACTTTTACACTTTTTTCCCTTCGGGATGCCTCATTACTTGATGAGATGTATATTTGTGATATATATACTGTCATTTTTTTTCGGATCGAGCCACGCAAAGGAGACTATGGCGAATTTTTTCGGAAATTTAAGGCGTTAGAAAAATTTTGAGAAAAATTTGGAAAATTTTTGGAAAACTTTAAACTTTGTTTTGAAGTATTGAAAGTTAAACAATAGTAGTTGTTTTTGAAAAGATAACTAAGTATGATTTTGAAAACTTAGTAAAGATTTGTAAGAAGTTTAATTATAAATTTTGGGAAAATTAATAAATTCTATAACTTTTCTTACTTGGTAATTTCGAGGACGAAATTCTTTTAAGTGGGGAAGATTGTAACGACCCAGAATTTTTAGAAATTAAAATTTGAATATTTAATTTATTTTAAATATTAATAAGTGAATTTATAAGTCAAATAAATTTTTATTTGAATTTTTGAATTTAATTGGATTTTTAAATCGATAATTTAATACGTTAAATTATGGAAATAATTTGAAATATAGTTAAATATGATTGAAAATGATTTATAAAATTTTATTTTATCATATGGGAGTTAGAAAGATATTTTAGAACTTTTAAAATCGAATTTAAAGTTAATTTGTGAAAATTGAATATTTTAATATGTAAATCGACTAGTGAAAATAGTCAATTTTTGAACAGTCTCAGAATTGAACGAAACCAGTTCCATTGGATCCGTAATAGTTAGTTATTACCGGATTTCAAATTTCGTGTCAATCGGAGCTATCGTTTGATCGTGGCAGCTCGAAACGCATCGATTTATTTTTAATTTAAATTTGACGAGTTAAAATAGCCATTTTTCAAAAAGTCTCGGATTTCGACGAAACCAGTTTCATCGGATCTGTAATGTGATATTATTGTAAGGTTTCAAATTTCAAGTCAATTGGATTTACCGTTTGTCCGGTACAAATTAAAACGCCTAGAAAATCGCTTAAATCGGTTTAATTTAAATTGAGCGTTTACAGCCATAACTCGCACAGATGTCCGAATTAGCTTCCGAAACCTGTTCCATTGTGTCCGGAACGTGGGGTAAACCCTAGAAACGCTGGTTACGGCGCGTAAATCGGAGTTCGGAATTTCCGGGATGAATAGTGTTCGAATTTTCTTTATAAATAGCCCCTACCCCTTCACAAAAATAAAAAAATAAAAAATAAATAGAAACCCTAATTCATACTGCAGCCGCCACCCCCCCCTGAACGGCCAGAATTGTCCCAATTTCATTCCTCAATCACTCACAATCCATCGACAATTAGGCGAAGTGTTCAACTGCAAGGTTGTAGAGGATGGAGAGGGCTTCAGATCCATACGGAGTTGATCGTGTTTGGAGCATCGGAGGGGGAGAAATGGGGGGCCGACAGTTAGGGCCTGCGCACGTAACCCTAGGCTAGAGGGGCAGCCGAGCTTCATGATGTTGGTGGTGGTGGTCGAGCTCGCGAAGGGCTTCGACATGGCGGAGATGTGATCGAGTTTCATCGAGTAGTTAATTTGCAAAATCTAAACCTAATATGCATAAGTGGGTTCGGCCTCAATATGCATTTCCTGGAGATGAACACGAGAGGGAGAAGGGAGAGGTGATGCACGGCCAGGATTTTGCAAGATGGGATCCAACGGTGGTGATGAGTTGAGGGTTTATAAATTATAATAATGTTGTAATTTTTATATAAAAATTTGTGCAAACTTCAAATATTCATAACTTTTTCATACGAGGTCGAAAACGCGCGAAACCAGTTGCGTTGGAATCGTATGGACGAGCACTACGCGATGGAGTTGGTTTGGAGTTGTTTGGAGCTAGTGAGAATTTCGGGTAAAATTAAACGCGCGTTTAATTTTATTCGAAATAAAAGCTGAAACGGAATTTAAATCAAGGTGAGAACTTCTCACTCAATCGAATCAGTTTCGATTTTATTTTAAATAGTTAGATTTAAAATATTTGAATGCATGTTTGAATGTTGATTAATATCTATTGATTGTTAAAATAGACATTATACGCCGTTAGTAAGCGGATGTTATTTATTAAAAACATATACCGCGAATATTTCATAAACAGTGAAATTGGTATTATAAATAATATCAATATATATATATATATATATATATTGGCATATGTATATATTGCAGTTGTTGATTCCCCGCATTTTTTAGCGGATGAGACCCTATTACGCCGTTATTAAGCGGATAATATTTATTAAGAACATATACCGCGATAATTTCGTACTGGAACGGAATTGGTATTGTGCTAATGTTTTTGGATGCAGGAAAACAGGTTGGAGGGATCCAACTGGATTCCTCAACAGTTTTTATTTGATTTCAGATATTTTGATATATGATGGATTTTCATATTGATATATGATATCGTTGTTGTCGTGATTGACTATTTGGTGTGTAGCATCATTGGACCCAGATTTTGGGATTTTAAAATGATTTTAAAGTGATTTTTGAAAGTATACGTTTATAAAATATTTTTGGAATTGATTCATTTTAAATAAATAAACGTTATAATTTTTAATGTTATAAAAATTATGATTTTTGAGAAATATAGTTAAAAACTGATTTTTGAGAATATGATGCTATTGAGTTATACAATAGTTAAATCGGGATTTTTGAAATTATTGTGAAAAGTTTAAATATAGGATTTATAAAATTTAATTATTTTATGAATCGAAATGGTGAAATAATAAAGGAGATTAAAGACGTTTTAAAGAATAATATAAATTGATTTATATTAAGAGATTTATAAATGGATATTTATAAATTGAAATGTTGACATTATAAAACGAGTTTTTATAAGTGTTTGAATGAAGTGGAAATGAATTTCATAAAAGAATGAAATTTATGGAATTATAAACTGTGAAGTTATAAAAGAAATTTATAAATAGTAAGATTTATAAATTTGGTGAAAATATTTGAAGAATAGATTGGTTAAATAAATGGATCTTATAAGTTATAAGATTTATAAATTAGAAAGTCTTTAAAAGAACGATTTTGTAAAATAATCGTTTTATAAGTAATTAACTTATAATATGAACGTTTAGTTTATAATTTAGTTATAAACTGGAATAGGTTAATAAAGGAATTTATAAAAAGGAAGTTTTTATAAATAAATAGAAATGGAATTTATAAACGTTGTTTTATAAATTCACAAACGACTTATTTTGATAAGTAAATTGTTATGATTTATTTATGGAGTTATATTCACGTTTTTGACTGTGAATAATACTTTAAAATAAAATGAATAAAAGGATGAAATTGTTAATGAAGTATATTCACGTTTTTGAATAGTGAATAAGATGTTAAAGAAATTGTTTTGAATGTGATATTTCAAATAGAATTAAAACGATCTAACGATGTTTTAAAATGTGTTGAGATTCGAAACCATAGATTTCAACATTTATTGTTGAAATAGACGTTTTCGAGAAATAGAAGGGGATGATGGACTATAACACTGTTGTTATAGTAAATGATTTCCGAAAGGAAATGTTTTGTATAGTATTGGGATTTATATATCTATTTTAATTTCGAATCCCGATACTAGTGATTTTGGGTTGTCGTAACGATGTTTTACGTAACATTCGTTTTGGCCCAAATAAATATGTTTAAGAGAATGATTTCCTTAAAGAATGAAATATATACTTAATCTCGATTTAAGTATATTGAATATTTTCTAAGTGTTGAAAATAAAAAGATTTGTGAATTACTTATTGAATAAGTATGGAATTGTTTTCCAATATGAAGTGATATTTAGAATTTATCTTTTTGAAGATAAATTGAAAATGAATAATTGAAATCGAATATTCATTGATATTTTGGAATTATAAATTCACTAAGGAATTTATAAAGGAAGTGGAATTTGTCTAAAAATAAATATTGATTTATTTTTGAAGTATTGAAATTATATATCTTGTAAAGATATTTTGTGAAATAAATAATTGGAAAATTATTTGGAATCTGGTGATGTGTGCATATCCAGTGATAGTTCAATAACCGACTATCAATATTTCCCTTTGAATGGGTATTGGATGTGATTTGATTTAATTTGAATGTCACACTTATTTTTGAATAAGCGCTCACTATTCGGGTTAACCGGGAAAGGACCATGGGGTCGTATAACCCATTCCGAATATGTGATACGTCGTTGTGAATTGCATTGAAGATCGGTGTTGAAGACCCGGTATTTGCGAGAGCGATAGGATGACCTGTCGATTTACTCTGCACCGAGTAGCTACGGTATTGAGTTCTCCATATGTGATGGTGAATCCGATCAGGATTGAGAATATCCGGATTGCAAGGACTTCTTTGTAAGTGCCTTCGGTTTTGTTCGAGCCCGGAACAGACTTGTATGGATTGTATGTCTGACATTACAAGTTGAGATATAAAGCCGATTTCATTCAAATATATTTCTGTTGGTGGCGAAGAATTTATTCTTTAGCTTACACCCTTCTCTGAGACGTACGAGCTCAGAGGTTATATAGTTGGAGTTATCAACGATATATTCCCAATTTGGTAATGTGATATGCTGAGTGATGCTGAAATGATCATTGTGTTGATTATTGTGATAGGATCGTTTATTTGATCGTCTATCTTGGTGATCATTGTGTTGATCATTTGTTGACCCAAAGCATGGCTTTTGTATAAAGTATGTTTTTGTGGACGTGACTTCGTCGAACCTCACACCCCGGAAATGGTCAAAACAGGAAAGATGCGGCAAGGTTATGAGGGGTAGCACCCTTTAGGGTATGTACATTTCCTTCTGGATAGAGGTTGTATCATGGTATGGAGCCCAGATATTTAACCTATGTGGTTACTACGAATTTATTACTTTGTGGTTGTTGGTTTTCGGGATCCCGTGAGAAAGGTCGTTTACGATCGGGGAATGGCGTGCTCGTGTCAGTAGTTACCCAGTTAGGGGTAACCCGGCCTTGTGTTGGCAGAGTTCCGGTTTGGTTCTCGAGGATGTCTTTCCAGAGGCATTCTCATGTGGCAATGGGAAGTTCCTTGGCCTGACCATTTGTTGGAAATCCAATTCCCAATACGAAACTTGTACGGTATTAGTTGTAGAACCTGCCATTCACTTATGGTGGTCACCACTGTTTGGATGGTAGCTATAGTAGGCATAGTTCGAAATGTCTATGTTGGCTAAGATTTATATTCTACTTTCGAAATGAATTTCTTCTACACTATGCACTAGTAATAATATCAAATGTTATTTTAAATGCGTATCAAGCATCTTTGACTATCATAAGGAGAAATCTCCTCCGATTCTGCGTTTGCATTGTGTGTGTGTGCGGGAGGCCTTATGGTAGTCTCATTTTTAAAAGCATTGCGAATTGAATTTAAAAATATCTCTCTATTTTGATTTTAAAGATAAATAAACTGTTTTGAGTTCTCACACCAGTCACATGACTGACTTGGAGTTTATTGTTTTCCTTCCTAAACTCTGGGTGCCCACCAATTTCCACACGGGCAGTCAAGAGTTAAGGTTTATCAGGATATCCTGGATATTCTGGAGTTGCTGGAGGCAAGCTGGATGGCATGGCATATTATTTATATAGTATTTCTTTTTCCGCTGCACTGTTTGTTGTTGTTGTTGTACACTCTGATGATATGATGTAATGTAATGTATAAAATGTAATAACTGATAGTTCTTTGTTTAAAGATTATTCATTTATTATTATATGTTGTTCCGCTGCGAATTGTGAGATTCTGATGTTGTTCTGTTGTTTTCTGTTCCGTTCTATTTTCTTCCGTTTTTCTATGTTCTCTATTCTCTTTTTCTTCTATTTTAAAATGTTCTATCTTCTTTTCTGTTTTCTCTCCTCCCTAATTTCTATTTTCTATTTCCTTTCCCCTCCATTTTCTCTTCTCCCTATTTTCTATCTTTTTCTCTTCTTTTCTTCTCTTTCATAAATTCTTTTTCTTAAAACCCCTAAGGGTTCGTATTTTCGTTCATCTTGAATTAAACAAAGGAGATTAGTGTCTATTCAAGGAGTACGGATTTACGGGTCTTTACATCTGGTATCAGAGCTTATGGTTAAGCGACAACCATGGTTCTGTTGGGTATTACTCATTAGAGATAGAGTCAGCAGTACTTTAGAATGAATTTGAGTGTAATAATAGCTATGAGAGCGTATTTGTTAGTGAATATATAAAATTGTTTTATATTGTGATGATTGGTTTGTTGAGTGGTATATGAACCTTCGTCGGCGCAGCTTCGAAACTGAATCGAAGGGGTTTCTAAACACTTGAATAGAACAATTCGGCACAGTATTGTTTAAAATTGGGTAAACGAAATAATTTTACCTTGATTATATATTTTATATATAAAGGAATAATTTTTCAGAATTATTAAAGTGTATATAAGTTGATTGTTTAGATGTTTGAATAATCTAAATTAAAGAAGAATTGTACAAGCAAATGAATTATAAGAATTGAATTATAATTAAAGTGATTTACAATTGTGAAATAAACTTATATATATATATATAAGAAGTGAAACTATATGGAAATATTTATGAATATGAGTTGTAAATAAAAATGAATTTAAAGATTAAATGGAAATTTACTTTAGAAAGTTGAATAATAATTTGGTTATGTTGAATATACATTGGTTGTAATTATATATACATTGATTGTCATATGATTGTTAGTTGATTGATTGTATAAAATTCATTAAGTATTAATGAAAGTGAATTAGTGAAATTAAAAGCTATGTAATTGAATTCAAATTAGAAGTAAATAAATTTGAATAGAATTGAATTTGATTGGAAGTGAACCAACTTGAATATGAATTAGTGAATATGAACTAATTGAAAATGAATGTTAGTAAACATCCACTGTTAATGAATCAAATGTGATTAAATTAAAAACCCAATTCATTGAATATTAATGAGAATATAAATGAATATATATTGGTTATGAATTGTTGGATAATAGTTGGTTGATAGTTGATGTTTGAATATGTTGCATTTGCTATGTTGACATATATAGTTATTATGTTGCTATATGTTGTATATTGATATTACTTTCATATATGCATGATTCTCATGTTGTTTGTTGAGTAATTAGTAGGTGCGGATCGCGTTTGCTTCGCATTTGGAGCTCGCTTTTGCGCTATATTAGCCATATATGCTTGCTAATAAAATATAAGGTACATATCTCGGATTAAATATCGTACTTTTACACTTTTTTCCCTTCGGGATGCCTCATTACTTGATGAGATGTATATTTGTGATATATATACTGTCATTTTTTTTCGGATCGAGCCACGCAAAGGAGACTATGGCGAATTTTTTCGGAAATTTAAGGCGTTAGAAAAATTTTGAGAAAAATTTGGAAAATTTTTGGAAAACTTTAAACTTTGTTTTGAAGTATTGAAAGTTAAACAATAGTAGTTGTTTTTGAAAAGATAACTAAGTATGATTTTGAAAACTTAGTAAAGATTTGTAAGAAGTTTAATTATAAATTTTGGGAAAATTAATAAATTCTATAACTTTTCTTACTTGGTAATTTCGAGGACGAAATTCTTTTAAGTGGGGAAGATTGTAACGACCCAGAATTTTTAGAAATTAAAATTTGAATATTTAATTTATTTTAAATATTAATAAGTGAATTTATAAGTCAAATAAATTTTTATTTGAATTTTTGAATTTAATTGGATTTTTAAATCGATAATTTAATACGTTAAATTATGGAAATAATTTGAAATATAGTTAAATATGATTGAAAATGATTTGTAAAATTTTATTTTATCATATGGGAGTTAGAAAGATATTTTAGAACTTTTAAAATCGAATTTAAAGTTAATTTGTGAAAATTGAATATTTTAATATGTAAATCGACTAGTGAAAATAGTCAATTTTTGAACAGTCTCAGAATTGAACGAAACCAGTTCCATTGGATCCGTAATAGTTAGTTATTACCGGATTTCAAATTTCGTGTCAATCGGAGCTATCGTTTGATCGTGGCAGCTCGAAACGCATCGATTTATTTTTAATTTAAATTTGACGAGTTAAAATAGCCATTTTTCAAAAAGTCTCGGATTTCGACGAAACCAGTTTCATCGGATCTGTAATGTGATATTATTGTAAGGTTTCAAATTTCAAGTCAATTGGATTTACCGTTTGTCCGGTACAAATTAAAACGCCTAGAAAATCGCTTAAATCGGTTTAATTTAAATTGAGCGTTTACAGCCATAACTCGCACAGATGTCCGAATTAGCTTCCGAAACCTGTTCCATTGTGTCCGGAACGTGGGGTAAACCCTAGAAACGCTGGTTACGGCGCGTAAATCGGAGTTCGGAATTTCCGGGATGAATAGTGTTCGAATTTTCTTTATAAATAGCCCCTACCCCTTCACAAAAATAAAAAAATAAAAAATAAATAGAAACCCTAATTCATACTGCAGCCGCCACCCCCCCTGAACGGCCAGAATTGTCCCAATTTCATTCCTCAATCACTCACAATCCATCGACAATTAGGCGAAGTGTTCAACTGCAAGGTTGTAGAGGATGGAGAGGGCTTCAGATCCATACGGAGTTGATCGTGTTTGGAGCATCGGAGGGGGAGAAATGGGGGGCCGACAGTTAGGGCCTGCGCACGTAACCCTAGGCTAGAGGGGCAGCCGAGCTTCATGATGTTGGTGGTGGTGGTCGAGCTCGCGAAGGGCTTCGACATGGCGGAGATGTGATCGAGTTTCATCGAGTAGTTAATTTGCAAAATCTAAACCTAATATGCATAAGTGGGTTCGGCCTCAATATGCATTTCCTGGAGATGAACACGAGAGGGAGAAGGGAGAGGTGATGCACGGCCAGGATTTTGCAAGATGGGATCCAACGGTGGTGATGAGTTGAGGGTTTATAAATTATAATAATGTTGTAATTTTTATATAAAAATTTGTGCAAACTTCAAATATTCATAACTTTTTCATACGAGGTCGAAAACGCGCGAAACCAGTTGCGTTGGAATCGTATGGACGAGCACTACGCGATGGAGTTGGTTTGGAGTTGTTTGGAGCTAGTGAGAATTTCGGGTAAAATTAAACGCGCGTTTAATTTTATTCGAAATAAAAGCTGAAACGGAATTTAAATCAAGGTGAGAACTTCTCACTCAATCGAATCAGTTTCGATTTTATTTTAAATAGTTAGATTTAAAATATTTGAATGCATGTTTGAATGTTGATTAATATCTATTGATTGTTAAAATAGACATTATACGCCGTTAGTAAGCGGATGTTATTTATTAAAAACATATACCGCGAATATTTCATAAACAGTGAAATTGGTATTATAAATAATATCAATATATATATATATATTGGCATATGTATATATTGCAGTTGTTGATTCCCCGCATTTTTAGCGGATGAGACCCTATTACGCCGTTATTAAGCGGATAATATTTATTAAGAACATATACCGCGATAATTTCGTACTGGAACGGAATTGGTATTGTGCTAATGTTTTTGGATGCAGGAAAACAGGTTGGAGGGATCCAACTGGATTCCTCAACAGTTTTTATTTGATTTCAGATATTTTGATATATGATGGATTTTCATATTGATATATGATATCGTTGTTGTCGTGATTGACTATTTGGTGTGTAGCATCATTGGACCCAGATTTTGGGATTTTAAAATGATTTTAAAGTGATTTTTGAAAGTATACGTTTATAAAATATTTTTGGAATTGATTCATTTTAAATAAATAAACGTTATAATTTTTAATGTTATAAAAATTATGATTTTTGAGAAATATAGTTAAAAACTGATTTTTGAGAATATGATGCTATTGAGTTATAAAATAGTTAAATCGGGATTTTTGAAATTATTGTGAAAAGTTTAAATATAGGATTTATAAAATTTAATTATTTTATGAATCGAAATGGTGAAATAATAAAGGAGATTAAAGACGTTTTAAAGAATAATATAAATTGATTTATATTAAGAGATTTATAAATGGATATTTATAAATTGAAATGTTGACATTATAAAACGAGTTTTTATAAGTGTTTGAATGAAGTGGAAATGAATTTCATAAAAGAATGAAATTTATGGAATTATAAACTGTGAAGTTATAAAAGAAATTTATAAATAGTAAGATTTATAAATTTGGTGAAAATATTTGAAGAATAGATTGGTTAAATAAATGGATCTTATAAGTTATAAGATTTATAAATTAGAAAGTCTTTAAAAGAACGATTTTGTAAAATAATCGTTTTATAAGTAATTAACTTATAATATGAATGTTTAGTTTATAATTTAGTTATAAACTGGAATAGGTTAATAAAGGAATTTATAAAAAGGAAGTTTTTATAAATAAATAGAAATGGAATTTATAAACGTTGTTTTATAAATTCACAAACGACTTATTTTGATAAGTAAATTGTTATGATTTATTTATGGAGTTATATTCACGTTTTTGACTGTGAATAATACTTTAAAATAAAATGAATAAAAGGATGAAATTGTTAATGAAGTATATTCACGTTTTTGAATAGTGAAAAAGATGTTAAAGAAATTGTTTTGAATGTGATATTTCAAATAGAATTAAAACGATCTAACGATGTTTTAAAATGTGTTGAGATTCGAAACCATAGATTTCAACATTTATTGTTGAAATAGACGTTTTCGAGAAATAGAAGGGGATGATGGACTATAACACTGTTGTTATAGTAAATGATTTCCGAAAGGAAATGTTTTGTATAGTATTGGGATTTATATATCTATTTTAATTTCAAATCCCGATACTAGTGATTTTGGGTTGTCGTAACGATGTTTTACGTAACATTCGTTTTGGCCCAAATAAATATGTTTAAGAGAATGATTTCCTTAAAGAATGAAATATATACTTAATCTCGATTTAAGTATATTGAATATTTTCTAAGTGTTGAAAATAAAAAGATTTGTGAATTACTTATTGAATAAGTATGGAATTGTTTTCCAATATGAAGTGATATTTAGAATTTATCTTTTTGAAGATAAATTGAAAATGAATAATTGAAATCGAATATTCATTGATATTTTGGAATTATAAATTCACTAAGGAATTTATAAAGGAAGTGGAATTTGTCTAAAAATAAATATTGATTTATTTTTGAAGTATTGAAATTATATATCTTATAAAGATATTTTGTGAAATAAATAATTGGAAAATTATTTGGAATCTGGTGATGTGTGCATATCCAGTGATAGTTCAATAACCGACTATCAATATTTCCCTTTGAATGGGTATTGGATGTGATTTGATTTAATTTGAATGTCACACTTATTTTTGAATAAGCGCTCACTATTCGGGTTAACCGGGAAAGGACCATGGGGTCGTATAACCCATTCCGAATATGTGATACGTCGTTGTGAATTGCATTGAAGATCGGTGTTGAAGACCCGGTATTTGCGAGAGCGATAGGATGACCTGTCGATTTACTCTGCACCGAGTAGCTACGGTATTGAGTTCTCCATATGTGATGGTGAATCCGATCAGGATTGTGAATATCCGGATTGCAAGGACTTCTTTGTAAGTGCCTTCGGTTTTGTTCGAGCCCGGAACGGACTTGTATGGATTGTATGTCTGACATTACAAGTTGAGATATAAAGCCGATTTCATTCAAATATATTTCTGTTGGTGGCGAAGAATTTATTCTTTAGCTTAACACCCTTCTCTGAGACGTACGAGCTCAGAGGTTATATAGTTGGAGTTATCAGCGATATATTCCCAATTTGGTAATGTGATATGCTGAGTGATGCTGAAATGATCATTGTGTTGATTATTGTGATAGGATCGTTTATTTGATCGTCTATCTTGGTGATCATTGTGTTGATCATTTGTTGACCCAAAGCATGGCTTTTGTATAAAGTATGTTTTTGTGGACGTGACTTCGTCGAACCTCACACCCCGGAAATGGTCAAAACAGGAAAGATGCGGCAAGGTTATGAGGGGTAGCACCCTTTAGGGTATGTACATTTCCTTCTGGATAGAGGTTGTATCATGGTATGGAGCCCAGATATTTAACCTATGTGGTTACTACGAATTTATTACTTTGTGGTTGTTGGTTTTCGGGATCCCGTGAGAAAGGTCGTTTACGATCGGGGAATGGCGTGCTCGTGTCAGTAGTTACCCAGTTAGGGGTAACCCGGCCTTGTGTTGGCAGAGTTCCGGTTTGGTTCTCGGGGATGTCTTTCCAGAGGCATTCTCATGTGGCAATGGGAAGTTCCTTGGCCTGACCATTTGTTGGAAATCCAATTCCCAATACGAAACTTGTACGGTATTAGTTGTAGAACCTGCCATTCACTTATGGTGGTCACCACTGTTTGGATGGTAGCTATAGTAGGCATAGTTCGAAATGTCTATGTTGGCTAAGATTTATATTCTACTTTCGAAATGAATTTCTTCTACACTATGCACTAGTAATAATATCAAATGTTATTTTAAATGCGTATCAAGCATCTTTGACTATCATAAGGAGAAATCTCCTCCGATTCTGCGTTTGCATTGTGTGTGTGTGCGGGAGGCCTTATGGTAGTCTCATTTTTAAAAGCATTGCGAATTGAATTTAAAAATATCTCTCTATTTTGATTTTAAAGATAAATAAACTGTTTTGAGTTCTCACACCAGTCACATGACTGACTTGGAGTTTATTGTTTTCCTTCCTAAACTCTGGGTGCCCACCAATTTCCACACGGGCAGTCAAGAGTTAAGGTTTATCAGGATATCCTGGATATTCTGGAGTTGCTGGAGGCAAGCTGGATGGCATGGCATATTATTTATATAGTATTTCTTTTTCCGCTGCACTGTTTGTTGTTGTTGTTGTACACTCTGATGATATGATGTAATGTAATGTATAAAATGTAATAACTGATAGTTCTTTGTTTAAAGATTATTCATTTATTATTATATGTTGTTCCGCTGCGAATTGTGAGATTCTGATGTTGTTCTGTTGTTTTCTGTTCCGTTCTATTTTCTTCCGTTTTTCTATGTTCTCTATTCTCTTTTTCTTCTATTTTAAAATGTTCTATCTTCTTTTCTGTTTTCTCTCCTCCCTAATTTCTATTTTCTATTTCCTTTCCCCTCCATTTTCTCTTCTCCCTATTTTCTATCTTTTTCTCTTCTTTTCTTCTCTTTCATAAATTCTTTTTCTTAAAACCCCTAAGGGTTCGTATTTTCGTTCATCTTGAATTAAACAAAGGAGATTAGTGTCTATTCAAGGAGTACGGATTTACGGGTCTTTACAAAAGTAATAAATTCGCAGTAACCACATAGGTTAAATATCTGGGCTCCATACCATGATACCACCTCTATCCAGAAGGAAATGCACATACCCTAAAGGGAGCTACCCCTCATAACCTTGCCGCATCTTTCCTGTTTTGACCATTTCCGGGGTGTGAGGCTCGACGAAGTCACGTCCACAAAAACATACTTTATACAAAAGCCATGTTTTGGGTCAACAAATGATCATAGAAATGATCACCAAGATAGACGATCAAATAAATGATCCTATCACAAATAATCAACACAATGATCATTTACAGCTACACTCTGCATGTCACATTACCAAATTGGGAATATATCGCTGATAACTTCAACTATATAACCTCTGAGCTCGTACATCTCAGAGAAGGGTGTTAAGCTAAAAGAATAAATTCTCCGCCACCAACAGAAATATATTTGAAAGAAATCGGCTTTACATCTCAATTTGTAATGTCAGACACACAATCCATACAAGTCTGTTCCGGGCTCGAACAGAACCGAAGGCACTTACAAAGAAGTCCTTGCAATCCGAATAATCTCTAATCACGTTCGGATTTCCCATCACATATGGAGATCTCAATACCAGGGATCAGCCAGTGCAGAGACAATCAACAAGAAACCCTTTCGCTTTCGAAAATATCCGGTCTTCAACACTGATCTTCGAATGCAATTCATAACGACGTATCACATATTCGGAATGGGTTATACGACCCCAAGGTCCTTTCTCGGTTAACCCGAATAGTGAGCGCTTATTTTAAAAAAAAATAAGTGTGGCATTCAAATTCAAGCAAATCACAACAAATACCTATTTAAAGGTAAATATTGATAGTCGGTTATTGAACTATCAATAGATATGCCAACATCACCAGATTCCAAATAATTTTCCAAATTATTTATTTCCCAAAAATATCTTTATAAGATATATAGTTTTCACACTTCAAAAATAAATCAACATTTATTTTCAAACAAATCCCCTTTTCATTTATAAATCCCATAAGGAATTTACATTCCCAAAATATTTATGAATATACGATTTCCATTCAATTTTTAATATTCATTTTCAATTTATCTTCAAAAAGATAAATTCCAAATATTCACTTAATATTGGAAAAGCATTTCTATACTTATTAAAAATAAGTAATTCACAGATCTTTTTATTTTCTATACTTAGAAAATATTTAATATACTCTAATCGAAATTAAGTATATATTTCATTCCTTAAGGAAATCATTCACTTAAAAATATTTATTTGGGCAAAAACGAATGTTGCGTAAAACATCGTTACGACAACCCAAAATCACTAGTATAGGGATTCGAAATTAAAATAGATATATAAATCCCAATACTATACAAAACATTTCCTTTCGGAAATCATTTATTATAACAACAGTGTTATAATCTACCATTTCCTTCTATTTCTCGAAAACGTCTATTTCAACAATAAATGTTGAAATCTATGGTTTCGAATCTCAGTAATTTTAAAACATCTTTAGATCATTTTAATTCCATTTAAAACATCACATCCAAAAAAATTTCTTTAACAAAATATTCACTATTCAAAAACGTGAATATACTTGTTAATAAATTTCATCACTTCTATTCTTTCTATTTTAAAGAATTATTCACTGTCTAAAACATGAATATAACTCTATAAATAAATTACAACAATTCACTTATCAAAATAAGTCGTTGCGGATTTATAAAACAATGTTTATAAATTCTATTTCTATTTATTCTATAACAACTTCCTTTTATAAATTTCCTTTATAAATCTATTCAATTTCATATCTCAATGATATACTAAAATTCATATTATAAGTCAAATACTTATAATTTATTTATTTACAAAATCATTCCTTCAAACTTCATAATTTTAAATCTTATAACTTATAAGATTCAATTATTTGTCCAAATTCCTTTCCTTTAATAACTTTATGAATTTTATTTTGTTTTCCCTTTACAAATTTTATAAACCTACTATTTATAAAATTCTATTTATAACTTCATCGTTATAATCCCATAAATTTCATTCATTTGTGAAATTCATTCACAATTCATTCTAACTCTTATAAAAGCTCGTTTAATAATCCCAATAATTTTAATTTATAAATATCAATTTATAAATCTTTTTAATATAAAACAATTTATATTACTATTTTAAAACGTCTTTTAACTCCTTTATAATTTATCATTATGATTTATAACATAATCAAATTTGATAAATTCTATAGATTTCATTCCTTTATGAAATCCATTTACAAATCATTCTATCACTTATAAAAGCTAGTTTTATAATTCAAGATATTCTAAATTTATAAATATCAATTTATAAATCTTTTAATATAAATCAATTTATATTATTACTTTAAACATCTTTAAACTCTTTTATGATTTCATCATTCTGATTTATAAAATAAAAATTTTATAAGTCCTATTTTTAAACTTCTTATAATAAATTCAGAAATCCCAGTTCAAACTATTTTATAAAATCACTAATCCCATATTTTCAAAAATCAACTTTTAACTGTATTTCTCAAAAATATCTTTATAACGTATATTTCCGAAAATCACTTTAGAAATCAAAATCGTTATTTTTAAACTTCAAAATTGGATCCGATGATGCAACACATCAAATATTCAATCACAACTTTCAAACATCATATATCATCCATGATAACAATCAAATATCACAATATATGAAATCAAATAAATATTTGTGAGGAATCCAGTTGGATCCCTCCAACGTGTTTCCCTGCATCCACAGACATTAGCACAATACCATTCCACTTCGAGGTAGAATATCGCGGTATATGGGATTTTATAAATATATATCCGCTTACTAACGTCGCATAGGGTCTCATCCGCTATACAAATGCGGGAAATCAATCAACTGCAATATATACATATGCCAATATATATATTGCTATATATATAATATAATACCAATTCCACTTCGAGGTGGAATATCGCGGTATATGTGTGTAATAAATAACCTCCGCTTACTAACGGCGTATAGGGTCTATTCACATCCAATATATATATCAATCATCATTCAATCATTCAATCAACACAGTCAAGCAAATTTTTAAATTTAACTATTTAAAATTTAAATAAACAATAAAATTCCTTTTTGAGTGAGAAGTTCTCACCTTTGCTTTAATTAGCAATCCATTTCCCATCTTGACTCGATTTTCTTGATTTATACCTTGTATAAATATTTACACAATTTATTAATATTCGAACAAATCGAATAATAAATTTTCATTTATAAGTGTAAATTTCCCAGCGGTTTTATTTTGAACAAATTTTCCTTTTAATAAATTTAATTTTCCAATGATTAAATTTTAAACCAATTTTCTCCTTAAAAATTATCTAATCGAAGAATTTAAATCTTAAACTGGAATTCCTTTAATAAATTTATTCAGCTACAATTAAATTTTAAAACTAAATTTTTCTCCTTAAATAGATTTAATTAACTTACTCTTAAATTAAATTTATCCAACTAATTATTTCAATCTCAAGTTAATGATTTTTATTTTAAACTAAAAATTAAAAATTGAAACTGATTTTCTTTAATTAAATTTGTTTGACTAAAAATTTAAATTTCTTTTAATACATTTTATTTAGACTAATGATTAAATTCCCCTTTTTTTTTTAAAAACAAGTTTTCCTTTTTATAATTTATTTAACTAAAATTTAAATTTAAACTATATTTTTATTAATAAACTATTTTTTATTGTTTTAACTTACAGTTATAAACTAGATTTCTGCAGAAATATAAAATTTAGTAATTTTAAATAAATTCAAAAATTACTTTACTGTGATTTAAAGATCTATCTTCTATCAATATTTTTATTTTCAAAATTAAATTGAACTGAAATTTTTTGAAATTACCTTACTGCAAAAAATCCCTAGGTTCGAACACCACCAACATTGCATTGCTCGACATCACCAGATTCCATCACGGAAACGAACACGCGATCCCCTCATGCTCCAGTTGCTCGAACCCTCGCCTCATCTCCACGCGCGACCCACTGCAGCCATCTGTCGCATCGTGCTCCAGAACCCATCTACGCGCGCCGCCCCAGACCATTGCTCCGCTTGAGAGCCCCCACCATCACTCGAATCGCGACTGCCTTATCGCGCAGGCCCCCAAATCGATTGCCGCCTCCATGAACGTCGCCTCCTTGAATCGCGACAGCCACACGCCTCTGCCTCGAGTTCGACGCACGCGAACCCTAAATCACCACCTCTATGTCGCCGTCGCTCCACTGTCGCTATGCCGCAAGCACGCGCGCGTGCGCCTTGCCGTGCCTCCGCCTTCAACTCAAGCACGCGACCCCCCATCATCGTTCGCCGTCGCCTCACGATCCCAATTCACCGCTATACAATGCGGCCATGATTTAATTTTTTTTATTTCGAACGAACGAATCTGAAGAGGAAAGGGAATGAAACTCGGCTGCGGCCATTAATAATTTATCTCGTTCGATTTGTTTTGAACGAGTAAACAATTGCTCGTGCCATTTTTAAAGGAAGCTGCAGGGGAACAAAGTTACGTGATTCAACAGAGAGAACGTGATTTTCTGCGTGATTTTAGGCGTAGGGCTAGGGAAGATGACGTGGTGTTTGACTAATAAATTTTAAATTCAAGTTTAAATCGAATTTAATTTCAACGCGTTTACTTGCCGTGTAATCACATATAAACTCCGAAAAATACGAAATTTGAAATACGGCAATAATTCAATATTCCGGACCCAATGGAACTGGTTTCGTCGAATTCCGAGACTGTGTCTCGGACGGCTATTTTTAAATTTGATTCAAACGATATGAATTTCAAAACTGTACAATTCACTTCCAAATTCAATTCTGAAGCTTCTAAAATCTTCAATATTATGAATATGAATTTTACAAGCCTTTGAAATAATTTTAATCAGCTTAAAATTGAAGGTTCAAATTTTTATTCAACTTACAAATAGATTAAATTCTATAATTTAATCGCCAAATTTAAAGTTATATTGAAAATTCAATTCAAACCACCATTCAAATATTTAAAATAAATTAAATATTTCCAAATTAAATTATTCAAAATTCTGGGTCGTTACAAAATTGGTGGGCACCCAGAGTTTAGGAAGGAAAACAATAAACTCCGAGTCAGTCATGTGACTGGTGTGAGAACTCAAAACAGTTTATTTATCTTTAAAATCAAAATAGAGGAATATTTTTAAAGTCAATTCGCAATGCTTTTAAAAATGAGACTACCATAAGGCCTCCCGCACACACACACAATGCAAACGCAGAATCGGAGGAGATTTCTCCTTATGATAGTCAAAGATGCTTGATACGCATTTAAAAGAACATTTTATATTATTACTAGTGCATAGTGTAGGAAAAATTTATTTCGAAAGTAGAATATAAATCTTAGCCAACATAGACATTTCGAACTATGCCTACTATAGCTACCATCCAAACAGTGGTGACCACCATAAGTGAATGACAGGTTCTACAACTAATACCGTACAAAGTTTCGTATTGGGAATTGGATTTCCAACGAATGATCAGGCCAAGGAACCTCCCATTGCCACATGAGAATGCCTCTGGATGGACATCCCCGAGAACCAAACCGGATCTCTACCAACACAAGGCCGGGTTACCCCTAACTGAGTAACAACTGACCGAATATGCCATCCCCCGGTCCTTTGGGACCTTTCAACCGAGCGCTCGCAATCAATTCACACAATCATAAAGTGTTTTCAACATGAGTAAGTATCTGGGCTCCATACCATGATACCACCCTTTTCCAGAAGGAAATGCACATATCCTAAAGGGCGCTACCCCTCATAACCTTGCTGCATCTTTCCTGTTTTGACCATTCACGGGGTGTGAGGCTCGACGAATTCACGTCCACAAAAACATACTTTATACAAAAGCCATGCTTTGGGTCAACAAATGATCATAGAAATGATCACCAAGATAGACGATCAAATAAACGATCCTATCACAAATAATCAACACAATGATCATTTAACAGCAACACTCAGCATGTCACATTACCAAGTTGGGAATATATCGCTGATAACCTTCAACTACATAACCTCTGAGCTCGTACGTCTCAGAGAAGGGTGTTAAGCTAAAAGAATAAATTCTCCGCCACCAACAGAAATATATTTGAAAGAAATCTGCTTTATATCTCAGTTTGTAATGTCAGACATACAATCCATACAAGTCTGTTCTAGGCTGGAACAAAACCGAAGGCACTTACAAAGAAGTCCTTGCAATTCGGATATTCACAATCCTGATTGGATTCACCATCACATATGGAGAATTCTATACCGGAGCAACTCGGTGCAGAGTCAATCGACAGGTCATCCTATCGCTCTCGCAAATACCGGGTCTTCAACACCGATCTTCAAATGCAATTCATAACGACGTATCACATATTCGGAATGGGTTATACGACCCCGTGGTCCTTTCCCGGTTAACCCGAATAGTGAGCGCTTATTCAAAAATAAGTGTGGCATTCAAATTCAAACAAATCACAACCATTACCCATTCAAAGGGAAATATTGATAGTTGGTTATTGAACTATCAATGGATATGCACACATCACCAGTTTCCAAATAATTTTCCAAATTATTTATTTTCCAAAATATCTTTACAAGATATATAATTTTACACTTCAAAAATAAATCAATATTTATTTTTAAACAACTTCCCTTTTCATTCATAAATTCCATAGTGAATTTATATTCCAAAATATCCATGCATATACGACTTCAATTCAATTTCTAATATTCATTTTCAATTTATCTTCAAAAAGATAAATTCAAAATATTCACTTAATATTGGAAAACATCTCCATACTTACTTATTCATAAGTAATTCACAAATTTTATTTATTTTCAACACTTAGAAAATATCCAATATACTTAAATCGAGATTAAGTATATATTTCATTCTTTAAGGAAATCGTTCTCTTAAACATATTTATTTGGGCCAAAACGAATGTTACGTAAAACATCGTTACGACAACCCAAAATCACTAGTATAGGGATTCGAAATTAAAATAGATATATAAATTCCAATACTATACAAAACATTTCCTTTCGGAAATCATTTACTATAACAACAGTGTTATAGTCCACCATTTCCTTTTATTTCTCGAAAACGTCTATTTCAACAATAAATGTTGAAATCCATGGTTTCGAATCTCAACACATTTTAAAACATCGTTAGATCGTTTTTAATTCAACTTAAAATATCACATTCTAAACATTTTCTTTAACATATTATTCACTATTCAAAAACGTGAATATACTACGTTAACACATTTCATCATTTCTATTCTTTTTAACTCAAAGGATTATTCACTGTCTAAAACGTGAATATAACTCCATTTATAAGTTATAACAATTTACTTATCAAAATAAGTCGTTGGTGAATTTATAAAACAACGTTTATAAATTCCTTTTATTAACCTATCTCAATTCATATCTTAATGATATACTAAAAGTTCATATTATAAGTGAAATACTTATAATTTATTTGTTTACAAAATCGTTCCTTTGAACTTCATAATTATAAATCTTATAACGTATAAGATTCGTTTATTTATCCAAAACCATTCTTTAATAACTTTATAAATTTTATAAACCTACTGCTTATAAAATTCCATTTATAACTTCACCGTTTATAATTCTATAAATTTCATTCATTTATGAAATTCATTTACAATTCATTCTAACACTTATAAAAACTCGTTTTATAATCCAAATATTCTAATTTATAAATATCCATTTTATAAATCTTTTATACAAATCAATTTGTATTATTATTCTAAAACGTCTTTAAACTTCTTTATAATTTCATCCTTTTGATTTATAAAATAATCAAATTTTATAAATCCTGTATTTAAACTTTTTACAATAAATTCAGAGATCCAATTTAAACTATTTTATAAAATCATTAATCCATATTTCTCAAAAATCAACTTTAACCGTATTTCTCAAAAATCATAATCTTTATGACTTTTAAAAGTATAACGTTTATTTATTTGTAATGGATCAATTCCAAAAATATTTTATAAACGTATACTTTCAAAAATCACTTTGACATCCCTTTTTAAAATTCCAAAATTTGGTCCAATGATGCTACATACCAAATAGTCAATCATGACAACAACGATATCATATATCGATATGATAATCCATCAAATATCAAAATATCTAAAATCAAATAAATACTGTTGAGGAATCCAGTTGGATCCCTCCAACCTGTTTTCCTGCATCCACAAACATTAGCACAATACCAATTCCGCTCCAGTACGAAATTATCGCGGTATATGGGATTTAAAATATTATCCGCTTAATAGACGGCGCAATAGGGTCTCATCCGCTAAACAAATGCGGGAAATCAATAACTCCAATATATACATATGCCAATATATATATTGCTATTATATATAATACCAATTTCACTGTTTATGAAATATTCGCGGTATATGTTTTAAATAAATAACATCCGCTTACTAACGGCGCATAATGTCTATTTTAACAATCAATAGATATCAATCATCATTCAAACATGCATTCAAATATTTTAAATCTATCCATTTAAAATAAAATCGAAACTGATTCGATTGAGTGAGAAGTTCTCACCTTGGTTTTAATTTCGTTTTTAGCGATTTATTTCGAATAAAATTAAACGGACGTTTAATTTTACCCAAAATTCTCACTAACTCCAAACGACTCCAATCCAACTCCATCGCATAGTGCTCGTCCATACGATTCCAACGCAACTGGTTTCGCGCGTTTTCGACCTCGTATGAAAAGTTATCAATTTTACAAGTTTTACTCGAATTTTAAATATAAATTACAACATAACCTTTATATTATTAAACCTTAGCCAATCTAAGCCATAGGATCCATCTCCATTGCATCTTCACCGCACATCCCCTACCCCTTTCTTCTTCATCTTTGTTCACGCGTGAGACTACAGAGCAAGGCCGTGCATTTGAACCCATAGCTCGATATTAGGTTTTGACTTTGCAACGACCACACTTCCTTCTAGCTTGATCAACAACCTCCACGTGAATGCCCCTGGCCACCTCCACACTCGCCCCAAACACCAGAGAGCTCGGCCATCTCCTCCATCAGAAAACGCGTGCGCAAGTTGCCACCATCGGCCCCCTGTAGCTCCCACTACGATGCTCCGTTTTACATCACAACCGTTCACATCGAAGCTCTCATCGTGTTTAACAATATTGTAGTTGATGTCTTCGTCTAATTGTTGATGGATTTGGAGTAATCGAGGGAGGAAGGACATTGCTTCCTGGCCGTGGGTTTCATTTCTGGCGGCTAGGTCTAGGGTTTGATAATTTTTTTTTTATTTATGAGAGAGGTAGGGGTCTATTTATAGAGAAAAACGAACACTATTCATCCGGGAATTCCGAACTCCGATTTACGCGCCGAAACTGACGTTCCTAGGGTTTACCCCGCGTTCCGGACACAATGGAACAGGTTTCGAAAGCTAATTCGGACATCTGTGCGAGATATGGCAACAAACGTTCAATTTAAATTAAACCGATTTAAACGATTTTCTAGGCGTTTTAATTTGTACCGGACAAACGGTAAATCCGATTGACACGAAATTTGAAACCATGCAATAATATCACATTACGGATCCGATGAAACTGGTTTCGTCGAAATCCGAGACTTTTTGAAAAATGGCTATTTTAACACGCCAAATTAAAATTAAAAATAATTCGATGCGTTTCGAGCTGCCACGATCAAACGATAGCTCCGATTGACACGAAAATTGAAATCCGGTAATAACTAACTATTACGGATCCAATGGAACTAGTTTCGTTTAATTCTGAGACTGTTCAAAAATTGACTATTTTCACTAGTCGATTAAATATTAAAATATTCAATTTTCACAAATAAACTCTTAATTCGATTTTAAAAGTTCTAAAATATCATTCTAACTTCAATATGATAAAATAAAATTTTACAAATCATTTTCAATCATATTTAACCCAATTTTCAATTATTTCCATAATTTAACGTAATAAATTATCGATTTAATTATACAATTAAATCCAATTATTCAAATAAAAATTTATTTGACTTATAAATTCACTCATTAATATTTAAAATTAATTAAATATTCAAATTTTAATTAATAAAAATTCTGGGTCGTTACACCTTTATTATATTTACCTCTGTTAATCATTTTATAATTAAAATTTAAGTGTATAACATTTATTATAACCACTCAAATTTTATTTATAAAATCTTTTAAATTGTATATTACCCAATTACATTGTTAACTTCTGAAATTAAGGTAAGTTATATTGGAATGAAATTGTGTCATACAAATAAAACTTTCCAATTCAATTATCTCAAGTTTAATCATTTATCCAAATTTTTTTGATTTTCTTTTTATAATTGAAATTATTGTTAAAAATGAAATTTAAGAATTAAATTTCCGATTTCTTCAAACCATTTAGAGATAAGTAATAATATATATATAATATGTCAAATCAAATTTCAATCATATATCTATATATATTATAAATTAAGTCATATTTTAGAAATTCAAATCAATTTAATTTCCCAAAACAAAGCTGTAGCAAGACTACAGAACAGTCTCTTCACTTCGAAACTCGAAAATGAACGTCGATGATGTTGCAGTCATCACCGAAGTTATTTTCCAGCGACAAAGAGAAGAGTACTAATTTTAAACTTAAAATTCTTTGGAAACAAATTTCTATTTGAAAATATTTTAAATATTATATCCCTTTAAACTTTTAAACAAAAGGTTTGGAACCATCGGAAATTAAATTCTCAAATTTCTTTTTCTAAATTCATTTAAGTTCCCATATAAATTTATAAACAATTATTTATAAATTCATTTATAGAACAATAAATGATAAATCAAGTATTATCATTTCAAATTATCAATTTGAATCATTTTATTAAGTTCCATAAATATATATATCAAAATTTTATTTCATTAACCAAAACAAAATTTAAAATAATATCGTGTCAGTTTGTTCTGTCAAAGTGTTTTAGAAACCCTATCGATAGCGTTGATCAGACGAATCGATCGGAAACCCAACTCAACATCAACAACTCAAACAACATAATATATAAACAAAACATATATTTACAAGTACAATTCAAAATGTTTGAAAATAGGTTGGAAACAAAAGACAAGATGATTAAATAACAAAATAGGGAGGTGGATAAGCTTAAATAAATCACGGGCAACATTTACCGGGTCAACCGTGACTTAAAGAATAAGATCAATGTGGATTTTTCTAGGGTAAATCTACATTCGATCTCAAGAGTTAGAGTTTGGAATAACAAAAGATATTAGCATCTAAACCAAGGATAGATATAAATCTCTGGTGAATCGATGCTAATTTTAGGAAGTTTCCCTTTTTTCTCAATTCAATTTTAAATTGGCGTGACCACCGACTCACCAAAAAGATCATTCGAAGCGGAGTTATGGAATGCTCCAGAGTCAAAAGAAATGAATAGTGAGGGATACGAATGGATTTTGGAACCGTAGGGAACGTTCCAAAATTCAAAGGAATCGAGTCAAAAGGGAAGAGATTCAAACTCGAATGAAAGTGATTCTGTAAATACATTCACTCCATATGCCGAGCTTTGCCTAGAGCTACCAAAGCTCTGATACCAACTGTAACAACCCGGTATTTTCAACCATTCGCATCCATTATAAGTGTATAGGTAGACACTCATGCCGGAATTGGATAGCTCAAAATACCGCGTTGTAAATAAAATTTTAGCAAATCTCAGAATATACAGTAAATAAAATCACAGATCACAGACACAGAGTATATAAAAATGCAGCGGAAGAAAAAGAGATAGTAGTTCATGAAGCTACTATATAAATATGAGATACATCAGAGTTAAATAAGATACAATAGAAGAGTAACAAGATACATCACTGAAACACTGGATACTGAAACAAAATAGAAGGCTGGATCTTCAAGGAAAGCTCCAACGCCGAAGGTGAATCTGGAATGCTAACTCACTCAATCTGATCCGAGCGTAAAGCAAAACACAAAACCCTCGAGTCAGGACATAAATACTTATAAACTGTAAATCAACTCAAGTGAACAGTAACAAAATGCATCAGTAACTTAAAAGATGCTTGGGACCGCCCATCCTCTAAGGATCCGTTAAACTATTTACTATGTAGTAATATACGCTATATACGGTAGTGTCTAATCAGTAAAGTATAATCATATAGAAAATAGCGTTAAGGGGATGGTGAACCTTAACGCGGTTGGATCTTTAAAACCAAAATCGTAGTGGGCTCGATATAAGGATATGACACGGCACGCGAGGCAATGCCAGGGTGGATACACCGTTTGCACTCCCGGACCGGTGGTGACGGCAAGCCAGCAGCTTCCGCCCACCTCGAACAATACCCCCGAATCAAAGTGGCGCCACCGAATCGAATCACAAAAGTAATAGAATAGTTTCCGATGGAGCATGCTCGATGAAAGGGTGCGACCCTTTGTGTAGCCCGGTATAGCTCCTGTTTTAGTCATATATGCCAACTCACGGGAGTTGGGTCCACGTAACATACTTCGAGAACGTCGCCACCATCCTACTTCATTCTGGAATCTCCACCGCGTACGCAGTTGTTAAAGTGGTTTTCGGTATTGTCCGGCTATAAGACAATATCCGATCCCGGTCTCTTTAACAACCAATCGTTATTATAACCCATAGATATTTATTTCAAATAATTTATACTTCCAAGACCAAAATATCATACTCATTTCAAAACAATATCACAATTGTATCATTTCCATTTCAAAAATAATTCAATATTATATCATTCAAATAAAACCCAAATTTTCAAATCATTGAATATTTCTTTAAATTTATTAAACTTGAAATATTCCTTTAAATTATCATAGCATTTTGGAAATGTTACCTTAAGGAATCATAGCATTTTTGGAATGTACTACTTTCCACTTTACATTGTATATAATCAAAGTATTGATAAGCTTAAAATTTTAACATGTCAATTTATCATAGCCTTATAGTTAAATAAACTTTCTTACTGTAATATACAATTTAAACCGAAATTCTTATGTTAAGTTAAAAGCACCTTATTAACTTACATTATTATTACAATAAGTAACATTTATCATTTTAATCAATTTAAAATACACCATTACATTGATTAAAATCTACGTGTCAAATGTACGTTTTAAATTTTATATTCCTATTACAATAATGAACATTTATTAATTAAATCAATACCACACTACTTAAAACTTTACATGTTTCTTTCTTAATTAAAACTTTACATGTTCTTGCATTAATTAAAACTTTCATGACTCTCATTAATTAGGACTTTACACGTTTCTTTCATTAATTAAAAACTTATACGTTTCTTTCATTAATTAAAACTTATACCTTTTTTCATTAATTAGGAATTTACATGTTCCTATCATTAATTAAAAACTTATACGTTTCTTTCATTAATTAAAACTTATACCTTCTTTCATTAATTAGGAATTTACATGTTCCTATCATTAATTAAAACCTATACGTTTCTTTCATAAATTAAAACCTATACGTTTCTTTCATAAATTAAAACCTATACGTTCCTTTCATAAATTAAACCCTATACGTTTCTTTCATAAATTAAAACCTATACGTTCCTTTCATAAATTAAACCCTATACGTTTCTTTCATAAATTAAACCCTATACGTTTCTTTCATAAATTAAAACCTATACGTTTCTTTCATAAATTAAAACCTATACGTTTCTTTCATAAATTAAACCCTATACGTTTCTTTCATAAATTAAAACCTATACGTTTCAGATTTATATTACCATTTTACAAATTTAACTAAACTTCCAGTTTATTTGATTAATTTAACATCTTTAGTTAAAACGCAAATTTCACATTTTCAAGTCAAATTATATTTTAAAATTTCATTTTCAACAGTCATTTATTCAACCACTTAAATTTATAGAAAATCAATAATTCTTTAATAAATCACTTAAATTCAAATATAAATCAATTTATCATATTTACCATTTCCAAATAAAATTAAAGTCCATTTTATTCATGTAACTTAAATATCATTTTTAGTCAAAATTCCAAATTTCAAACATAAGTTATATTTCAAAATCCAGTTAATCCATTCATAAATTACATTTTTAACATATAGAAAAATCATAATTTATTTATTTTAAAACCTTTCAAAATCTATTTAAATCAAATTTCATAATTTTATATTTTTAAAATACTTAAAATATTCAAAGCACTTTATAGAATAACCACGGGTCTGTATATAGTTTTCTAACCTAGGTCAAGTGATACGGATATGTATCATTTCAATCCGCAGTTTAAAAGGTAAAAACCGGGTTCTATCATTTTAAACCCGCAATCCCAAGTTTAAATAAATAAATAAAATAACTCAGGCCTATCATTTCAGCCCATAATGATTTTTTATCCTAACAGGGAACTTGTAGTGTGATCATATACAAAAATAATATAAACAATGTCAATATCACAATATACAGTCATGTATCAGATGTCAGGTGAAAATTAACAGTTTTAACATGGTAATAACACGGCATAGCATATCATATGATCATCATTAACTTGCATAAACATTTTACATTACTAAACACTTGTCATCAATCCACTTTTCATAAGTATATATGTCAGAGTGAGAAAGACTCACCTTTTTCCAAAGCTAGAGACCAAAACAACATACAAGCACGACTCCAAAGGCACGACAAGCACAATTTCACGACTTTTGATTTGAGTTGAAAGATAGCCAAGATATGATTTTGTATCAACAACCCAAAGCAAAACAATGAAAGGAGAACAAATGAAATAAAAAAAGAGTGAAAAGAAGAAAGAAAGAAAAAAGAAAAAAAAAGAGAAAAAAAAAATGAAAGGAAAAGCATGCGCCGGTTCATACCTTCAGGAGATGCTTACGCAAATTTTGATGGAAGAAAAATGAATAATTTATGGTATGTAACTTTTGAACGTGAAATATATATTAACATTTGCTCACTAATTTATGTAGAGGGCAGGCAAGAGAAAAATGCTTAAACGGTACAGGCAATTAAGGCATTCAATTCTATCGAATAGGTGGAAACGTATGGGAGGCAAGAGGGAAGGAAATAATTCACACACGGAAATGATTTAAGGCAAGATTTGAGAAAGATTTTGGATTCTCAAAAGAGAATATACGGCTGAAAACTTTGCATTGTTAACGCAAGAAAAAAAAATCAAATAGATAACGAAAAGGCAAGAGCAACAATTAAATATATGCCCAAAGTAACGTACAAATTATTTTGTTTCTCTTATTAAATAAATTTAAAATACTAACGTTTCTATTAGGAAAATAAACCATCACTTTAAACCAAAATTTAATAGCTATTGTACCATAATTAATAACATTTGATTTAGCTTCATCCAATTGATTGTTAAATATAAAGTTAAGAAACAGATGTAAACATATGTAAAAGAAATGTAAAGTTTATTTCCCGTTTCACACTAATTATTACTAACTTTAAAAAAAAAAAGTATACAACAAATCTGACCAAAACAAAAGTGAAACAAATGTTACACAATTGTATACAGTTCAAGATGAAAAATTTGCCTTTAGAATTATAAAATTTAGAATTTCTATTAAAGATACACTTTTTATCCAAATCAAATTTTCAGACATTGTTTATTTTTATTTGGACAAATGATCAGAAATCATTTCAAGAAAATTTCCAAAATTAGATTTTTAAGAAAACAAAAGCCAAAGTCTTTAAATAAATGAAAAAATTTAAAATTTAGGGAAAACAAGTAGAAAAGTAAGAAAAAGAAAGGGAAGCCATTACCAGATCTTTGAAGCCATGAGAAACAAATGAAAATGATCTTTTTTTCACGTGAAAACCTAATGAGATGACGGCTACATCAGGGTTTTACACGGCTAAGGCAATTAATTGAGGAGTTTAAGGAAATGAAGGGTTTGGGCAAATAAAAGGGCTTACGTTTCAAAGTGATTTACAATCTTCCATATTCTTTTCCTTTTAAAACTTTACATAAACAAAATTTCAGGAGAAAATACTTTACAAACCGAAATCAATTAGAAATATGAGGTAACAAATAGTATAATTTGAAAAAAATATAAAATAATGAAGAAAATGCCTTAAAAATACCAAACAATGTTCTAAAATTGTGCATAAATCACTGTTAGTCTTGGAAAATTATACATTTCATTATAAAATTATTATGAAGTGGAAAGGAATGTTTTCATGTGAAAATGAGGTAAGAAATGCACAGCTACAATAAAGAAAGGAACGGTCAAAGGAAATTAAATCTATTAATTGGAAAAGAAACAGAAGAAGAAACGTTAAAACGGTTTTATGTTTCTTTGCTTTCAAACCTTTTAAACTTCCTATATATATATTCATATACATCTAAATAACTGAAAATAATTAAAATCTCAGTTAAAATTCGAAAATATAACAGATAAACAAAATATTAATAATTAAATATTAATTAGATATGATTAAAATAAGAAAAATAACACAGAAAATGAAAACTTGACTTAAGAATTAGAAATAACTTCAATACACTTTGGAAAAATTTACTTTAATTTAAATATATGTAAAATGAATAAAATAAAATAAAACACAGCTAATAAAAGTGAGTGCATAAAATAAATAAATAAATTTTAATTATATATAATTAAATTAAGAAAATGGCTTAAAATTGTAGACTAGGCTTTTAAAATTAGAAATAAATTCAAATGAACTTTAGAAAAATTATATTATCATTTTAAAATTACTTAAAAGTAAAAATATACATTATATAACATATTATCACATATTAAAATAAAATAAAACAAAGAAGAAGTAATTTATACAATTTAAAATAGTCATTGTTAAATAACCCTATATACGCACAATATTGTAAAGGGTATAACTTTCACAATTTACATCCAATTTCAACGAAACGAAAAGTGGTGCTCTTATAATTTTTTGTAATTTCATAATAAAAGAAAAAATTTAAATTTTTAAACTTTTAAAATTTTAAGTTGAAAGTCACAGTTTGACTATTTTGACCAAAGTCAGCATTTCAGGCAAATATTCAACTTACATAAGTTTGGAATTATAACTCATATAAAAATCAAGATTATATTTAAATAATAAATTTAATCATTTCAAATAAGTAAAATAAGTTTTTAAATCAAAATCTTAATTAAAATATACAATAAAATAATTACAAAATACAGGGTTGTTACAACTTATTGATGATTACTCTTGGATATATTTGATTACTTTACTGCTGACACTATGCACGGCTTCAATTAAATTTCATTTAAAAGCTATGAAAAATGATTTTGAGATATTTTGTTGCGCACTTCAACGTCTAGTCTATAACATTCAACAAGTGATAATTTTGAGTCAAAATAAATTCAGATGCAGATTACACTGGTAATCTAGTTGATAGAAAAATTACTAGTGGCATGTGTTTTGTGTTGAGACATTCATTAACTGCATCGTTTTTCAAAGAAAATATCTACATATTTTTCACTTGAAATAATTTTTAAACAGCAGATATTTTTCTTTTATAAAACCCTTCCAAAAAATCATTTTTATTGACCATGTTTCAAATTGATCATTTTAGTAAATTTGATGTTATAATTATTTTTGGATTTGATCTTAAATTATTACATTGACTAATCTGACTCCCTACTAATTATCTAAAAGATAAATAGTGATTGAAAAAGTGATGAGTGTTTATATTAATCATATATTATAACTTGAGATAGTATAATTACTAAATTTCTTTAGAAATTTAAACAAGAGTTATAAAAACTTTTTGTTGATAAATATTCCACGACCATTTCTATTCCTCCATGTTCCTATTGACCATCACTCATCATAATCCAATATGATATGTCAATATGAGGTATTTTAAACGAGAAATTGTGCGCTTTCATTTTATTATATTTTCAGCAATGAAAAAACATCCAAAGTATTCACTCTCATTTAATGTCCTTACGGTTATGCATGGGTGAATTACTTGGAATTTTTGATTTGTGCTTCCATGCTCATTTAAAAGTCCCCACGGTTATACATGTATGACACGCATATCAAAATTTATTGATTAAATAGACAAGTTGATTCTATTCCCATTTAAAAGTCCTCATGGTTATGCATGGCTGAAAGATACTTGAATTCATTTTTTTTAAATTTGGAATAGTACTAATCTCATTTAAAAGCCCTAAATATTATGCATGGTTAGTAGATATTCAAATTCCTGATTTAAATATACCACAAATAGATACAACTATATGGTTTTATATGATGATATCATCCGTATCATTCTAAAGTGGAATATATGTCAAACAGAGTATTTATGATTTTGGTTTGATTTTTTTAAAAATTTATTATTTATACTCAATTGATTTTTATTGTTGTATTAATGTCTATCACTTTATCTCTATTTCTCTAACACTATTACTCTTTTGCAGATAAAAATAGAGGGAGATAAAAGTTAAGATTTTAGCAAATAAAGGTCAAATATTTTATATTTGCATCTAGGCTCATTTGCATATTTTTATTCATGCATTTATGAAGTGGGAGCTTTGTGTAGAGAGGAAGCATTCAAATATGGAGGAGCAAATTGAATAATCAAATACATATACTAAATCCAAAATCTTAATTATATGTTTGTTATCATCAAAAGGGGGAGATTGTTGAATATGCTAGTATATGACTTTTGTTTGATGATAATATACACACACATATATATTCAATTAAATGTATTTATTAATGTACTTTTATTTCCCACATAATTAAATAAATATTTGCTGAATAAAATAAATAACATAGGATTTTAATTCAAACGTATATTTTATTCATTCAAATATTTATTACAATTTTGAATAGTACAAATTTGAGCTCTCACTATATACACAATTTTCAACAATACATTTCAATTTACATAACTATTCTCACTAGATATCGCTCATTCATTAGTATTTAATCTTTTACTCTATTCCAGATTGAATCCAGCATCTGAGCAATTAAAATATTTTGCATTATAAAATAAAAAGTGATTTTGAAAATTTTATTTGCCTTAGTTATTGGGGTTGTTCGTCATCATTTAAATTTGATTTCATCATACAAGAACAGCTTGTGACGTGCACAGTGTATCACTTTACATGCCACAAAGCCGTGCACACCGATATAAACTTAATAAAGTTGCAGAGATAGGTGAGCACAAGGTCAAACCCGAAAGCCGAGTTCAACTCAAGTGAAATAAATAAAGTCACGACACGAGCAAGTTAAACCCGAGCTATTAGTTGGATTCAACACAGGTGCAATTCAAAATGCAAATAATTCTCGTGTGAAACATAGACCACGCAAGCTATATACAGTCTCAAGTGAAAGGCTGGACAGTCCAACCAAACTGCTTATAAGATTCAAATGTCATACAACAGCTGGTAGCAGTTTCAAATTATGAATAAAACTCAAGTCCGGTCACAACAAACTACAACAGAAGTTTAGTCATATGAAAACTCTAAACAAACCACATGTACACATATAAAATTGTGGACAATGCAAACAAGTAACATATATATGCTACAGAGTCTAGAGACCAGACAAACAAGTCTAGGCAGTACAATGAAGATGACAAGACCAAGCCGTTCACATGTAAACAAAACCAAGTATAAATCCAAGTGAAACACAATACAAGCTCAACTACAACCAAGAAGCATGCATATATGCATTGACACATAGAGCACATACACTTGGATACAAATGCATCACTGAGACACGAGTACAAGATACATGCAGTATCGTCAACCGGACCACAGGCTTTGACTTCAAGCATGCAAATACAGGAAAACCAAACTACAACAGTGCCCAACACAAATGTACACAGTGAAGACATGAATATATACATGAGTGGACACGAACATGTATGTGCAGTGAATCCAGATCAATATTAGTGGCTCGGCATGTACAAGCAACCAACCAAATACAATATAACATTTCAGAAACATGTACATAATATAAAGATAAATGCCAAAGTCATACAACAGCAGGTACAAGTTGAGTATGCTACACAGATGAACAAAAGTGCTAAGGTCACATATTATCGTAGCATTAAATGACCGAAGTCAGGTGATGTCAAAATCCAAGTCGAAGAAGTGACAAGGCTGAAGTCAAAAAGGAAATATTTTTGCAGAGGAATAATTCAAACAATATCATCGCATAAACAAAGTCAAGGCCAAAGTCAAAACAGAATCAAATTCAAAGTACCAAAGAATCAAAACCGTGATGACCAAGAAAAATGAAAAGTTCAAAATCGAAGCCATGAGAATCAAGCAACGAAGTATACAAAATTGAAGAAGTCAGAAATCATCACAATGATTCAAGAATAATCAAGCGGCCAAGCATAGTTACATACGAATTCAAATGATAAAATACGAACGAAAATATAGGGGATCGAACCTTATTTAAACCCGGTAACATCACAGGCCAAAATCATTCGAGTTCGAAGCAACAACAGAGCAAACATTATATCAATAACTCGAATCATCAATCGAGTTCAAAGCATATTAAATAGAAAAGCAAAAAGGGAAAATTACGTACAAATTCAAGTGAACTTGAGAAGGTGCCATGGGCTAAGCAACGAACAATCGATCAACAGAGCAACGTGAAAATATCATTTGATTGATCGACTAAAGTCGGTAGCTTCCAATTCTCCAAAGCCTTAATTTTAGCAAAGAGGAACGAGCAAATAAAGGAACAATGCCGCCAGTTTTACAGAACAAAGCAGAGCAAAGAAGTAAAAGGTCCAGCCTTGTTTTATTTTAATAAAGGCTTTAGTTAATTAGGGTTTTAATTTTTATTTGTTTTTAAATTGCTTTTAAATTTGTAATTTCTTTTAAACCGTTGTAAAATCTAGTCGTGTGACTAGAGGACGAACTATAGTGGTGCAGTTCGAGAATTCACAACTCAGTGGCTGAGTTGTGGAAGGGTTTTGAGCGTAGATTTAGGTTAGTTGATGGTGGGTGTCGCGAGTTTACGTGTGTAAGCGTCTGACTACTTAATTTATAGAAATCTTGGGGGCAACACGTAGGCAGGGTTTTTGTAACGACCCGGAATTTTGGGTCGCAAGATTTGAACATTTAATTCATTTTAAATGTTGAATTTTGAAATAAAAGACTTTGGTTAAATAAATAGAATTGGTTAAAATTTTATATACGGTAATTTAATTGAAATTTGAATAATAATAATTTAATATTAGAATTGGAATAATTGGTAATTCTGAGTGTAAATAGATATAAAATTAGATTCTAAAATTTATTTTAGGTCTAATTAGATTTGAATTATAATATTGAAATGTTTGATGGAATTAAAAGTCGATAGGTTAAATTTGGAATTTTATATTAATTTAATAATGGAATTTAATATTATAATAGTGCAAATAATCAGATTTTGATTTAAAATGAATCAGAATGATTTCTAACATGAATATAAATTTTATACAAGTTATAATAGAGTTAATAAAACTTTATAAGTGAAGTTTCAAGTGATTTCGACGATTTTGAAAAATCGCTCGAAATAATCGACGAGTTAAAATAGCTTTCCAAGGCACAGTCTCGGAATTCGATGAAACTAGTTCCATTGGATCCGTAATAGTTATTTATTATCGGATTTCAATTTTCGTAGCAATCGGAGTTGTCATTTGACCCCGGCGGTTTAAAACGCATAGAAAATACTTTAATCGGTTTAATTTAAAATTTATCATTTATTTCTGTAACTTGTGCATACGATCAAAGTAGCTTCCGAAACACGTTCCATTGTGTTCGGAACGTAAGTAGAACCTTAGAAACACCAGGCAGCACGTGTGATTTGGAGATTGTTAGAATAAGTTGCTTTATAATGGTTTTAATATTAAAATAATATAACTAAACGTTTATATATATTAAAATTAGGGTTGAAACCCCAATTCATTCCAGCGCCGTCACTATCTTGATTAATGGCCGAAAAACATCAACCTTCCTCTTCAATTATCGATCAATCCATCAAGCAATCGCGAAATCTTCCAACTGGAATGTCGTAGAGGGCGGAGAGAGCTTCAGATCCAACGGTGGATCTTGTTTGTAGTCGTCGTTTGGAGGTGCACCTTTGCACCGTTCGGCGCGCGTTCGAGCTCGTCATCATGGTGGAGGAGGCGACCGAGCTCGGCGCTGCTTCGGCCGAAGGGATAGTGTGGGATGAGCTTCGTAGTGGTGGTGTTGGATCGTCGCCGAGTACGCCGTGGTGGTCGCGGTTGTTAACCCTTGATTCGCGTGATGGGTTTCGTTCTTACATGGAATGCGTTTGTGAACGAGAGGAAGATGGCTTCGGCCTTGATTTTGATACGGTATAGATTAATAAATTAATTAATATAAAATTGTTTATATAAATTATATTCTAACATTTAAAATTCGTAACTCGAGCATATGTTGTCAGATTCAGACGAAACTGGCAATGCTGGAATTGCAGAGACGCGTACTATGCAGTGGAGCAGTCCTGAAATCGTTCCGAGCAAGTAAAAATTTAGGTTAAATCGAACGCCGTTCGATTTAATTTAAATTTGAACGCTCGTCGAAAACCCAAGGTGGGTTTAACTCACTCACATATAGAATATTGGTTAATTTAAATAGTCAATATTTAAATGATTGCTTGATTGGTTGAATATGATAATTATTATTAAATTGGATCAATATATATTGTTGTGCTAATATCTGTGGATGCAGGGAAAACATGTTGGAGGGATCCAACTGGATTCCTCACAAATAGAAATTTATTTATATTCGGTAATATATCACATTTATATTCTGTGATAAAATTGTTTTAGATCCTGTTATCCTATGCTCTATTTATTTACTGTGATAGATCAATTGGACATTTAATCATGTGGTACTATGATTGGATGAATACAACCTGAGAAATTTAAATATAAATTAATAAATTGGATTTAAAGAAATTAAGGAAATTCTTAAGTAAAGAATTTAAAAGAAATTAAATTCAAGTAATTGGTTGAAAATATGAAGTGTTTGAATTTTTGGTTTAAAAAGGAAATTGAGAATTGTTAAAAATAATAGCGAGATTTATTTTAAAGAATGGGAAGTGTGCTTTCTCCTGGATATTTTATTTTGTTTTTAGAAAGCTTTCAAATTATAAATTTGCAGTTTAAATATGTTTAGAAAGAAATATTATTTTAAAATGTTTAAAGTGAAAGCAAATATTTGATTAAGTAATTATGGTATTTAATTATTTTAAAAAAAAGGTAAAGTAGTATTAAGTTTTCAAAATGAAATTTTAATATGAATATTTGATTTAATAACCTTATTTTAAAAGTTAAATTTTATTTAAATACTTAGGAAACCCCTATATATTTCCTTAAGTATTATTTTCAATTAAATAATTTCTAGAGCTTATTTTAAATATTTTAAACGTATGTTTGAAAGTGATTTCCAGGAAATAGTAATGTGTTTAAAATAAAAGGAGCTATTTTTTTTAAAGTATGGAAAGGATTTTATGGGATGAACGTAAAATTGAATTGGGATAAAACGTGTTGGATTGATAAAAAGTATTCTTTGGTTATTCTAAGATGGAAGTGTATTTCCCTGAAAGTCAAGTACGTTTTTAAAATAGATTTTTGAAACGTTAGAGTTTGAAGTTATATTAAAGAATGGTTTCAAGAAAATTATTTAAGTTGTAAGAATTTTAAAAGTGAACAGATATCAAAGTAGTTATAGAAGCAATTATTTTTAAAGGGTAATTAGAATTATGTTTTAAAGAATATTATTATTTATACTTTATAAAATGGTTCTATTTTAAAGATAATCAATCAAAGTATTATTTAGAAATGGTATAGAGTTTTACAACTTTATTTTAAATTTAGTATGACTTAACTTTATTTTGAAGAGAATACTTCATACTTTCTAAAGAAGTTTGATTTGAGATATTTTTAAAAGTATATATATATATATATACGTATATTAAATCAAGTATGTAAGAAGTTCTAATATGAATGTTTTAATGTATTTTCAAGAATAAAGTATTTAAATTATTTTAAATCTTAAGGATGGGTGCTTGGACACTTTCAAGGGAAGTAACAATTTGGAAAATTTATTCCATGAGAAATTGAGTTTGAAAAGTGTTTTCAACGGGATTTGAATAGGAAATTTATATCTCGTGAAGATATTGTTGAGGAAAATAAATAATGTGGGCAATTATTTATTGTGTCATGGACGTTTGTAAATGCTAATTGATAGTTAAATCACCGACTATCAATATTGGACAAATGCGTTAATCGTTTCGAAGAGACCGGGATCGAGATTTATTTCTCAAAAACCACTTCGATTCGGTTTGTACGTTTCGTGGAAAAACGTGTTCGGAGTCGAAGATGGAGCAGTGAAGTGCAAGGGCTAATCGCTACTAATCCTGAGGATATTTCCAAAATGGATGTAGTAGGAGTAGTGCCTTCGGTTCCGTTCGAACCCAGGACGGACTTGTATGGATGAATGCTTTCGGAACATCGTCAGGAGGGCGATGGGCATTCTAAGTGAAACGTTCTAAAAGGTAACGCTAGGCCTCAAGCCTTATCAACCGAGAATGACTGAAAATCAGGGGATATGCAGCAAGGTTTGGTGGGCAGCACCCATTTCGGGGTAAGGTCATTCCTGTCTAGATGTTCCTTTTATTTCGGCTTAGTGGTGCAGTTGCCGATCCCAACCGTGGGGTGATCTTACTCGGGACTATCCAGTAAGGGGTAGTCCGGGCCTTGTGTTGCAGGGGAACGGGTGTGGTCCTTGGTACACTGATCTAGACCAGGTACTGTGACAGGTGGTACCCCAATGCCTAGTCATTAGTTGGAATCCATTCTCCCTACGAGCCTTTTACGAGTTTTGTTTGTATTACCCATGATTGTGGCTAGTAGCTGGAATTTAATGAATGTAACAATTTCGGCAATTTTATAAGTATTTGTATATAGACCTTATTATAATATCAGAGGATTTCTAAAAAAATGTTTTAGCTATCGTAAGGTAAAAACCTGACATGTTTATTTATGGCGTGGTCTTACGAGATGCTTTTATTTTCAAAAGGATTTTTGAAACTTTAACAACCAATTTGGATGCATTATTATCAGCTGGTATTCCAGACTGACTCGGGTGTTATTTCATTATAATGCTCGGGTCAGACCGAGTATTATATGTTCAGTTCAGGATGCTATGGAGCAGGAGAGGAGCTGGAGCCCGAGATGTATTATCCCTACTTGTATATGTATATATATATATATCCGCTGCTGTGATTGTATGAAATTGTCTGACTAGTAAATGTTGTTTGTATGAGATACTCTGATGATATATTGTATAAAACAGATATAGTTTTCATTTTGTGTAAAGAGCCGATATTTTATATTATATTTTATTCCGCTGCGACTGTGAGATTCTGATATTGTTTAGTTTCTTCTTCTTCTATCTCTTCTTCTTTAACCCTAATGGTTCGTATTTATGTTCCACTTGAGTTAGTTGATGTAGAATAGTGTTGACTCAAGGGGTACGGATTTGCGGGCTGTTACAGTTTTGCCGAAGCTGGGTTAGTTTATGTGTTCTATTTCTACATTTAATATTCTGCTATTATCTATGATGCTATTATTGTGTGATCTGTGTTGAAATTATTTTATATAAACTTCTGCATTAAATTTTATAATTGATAGTATCACCCTATTCACCCCCCTTTAGAGTGAAATTGATCCTATAGAAAGTTGAGCATCATAAGCCAAGTGTATTGCTTCAGCCTTTGGATATACCAGTGTGGAAATGGGATTCTATATCTATGGGTTTCATTGATGGGTTGCCAAGATCGAATAGGGAAAATAAGAGTATTTTGGTTATTGTGGATAGACTGACTAAGAGAGCACATTTCATTTCTTATAAGTTGACAAAGACGACACCTGTATTAGCTAAGATGTTTATAAAGAATAATGTCAGACTGCAAGAGATTCCTAGTAGTGTAGTTAGTGATAGAGATACTTTATTCACTAGCTAATTCGGGAAGAGCTTACAGGAAGTTTTAGGCAGTAAGCTCAAGATGAGTACAGTTTACCATCCACAAACAGATAAGCAATTAGAAAGAGTTAACAAAGACTTGGAAGATTTGTTGAGAGCTCGTGTGTTAAATTTTGGAGGATTGTGGGAGGACCACCTACACTTAGTCGAATTTTCTAATAACAATAGTTATCAGACTGGTATATGGATGACACCTTTTGAAGCTTTGTATGGAAGGCCATGCAAATCACCCGTATGTTTGTTATAGATTGAAGATAGATTAGTTCTTGGTCCCATTATGGTAAGAAAAGCCACAAAAAAGATTGGGTTAATCCAAGTTAAGATGAGTGAAGCTTCATCGAGGCAGAAAAGGTATGCAGATAAGAGACATAAGGACTTAGAATTCTCAGTTGGAGATCTTATTTTTTAAAAATTACCATCAATGAAGGGTGTAATCCAGTTTGGGAAGTTAGGAAAATTAGCACCTAGATTTGTTGGACCATTTCCTATCATAGAAAGGATTGAAAAACTCGCTTCTAGGATAGAGCTACCAAGCAGTTTGGTAGGAGTTCACAATGATTTTCATGCTTCTCATCTTAGAAAGTGTGTTTGTAGTCCAGAGACTACTATCACTCCAACCGCAGTAAAAGAGTTGGTGGTGGAACCGGACATGATTATTGTTGGCAACCAGTTCGTATTGTAGCTAGGGATGTGAAGAAGTTAAGAAACAAGGCAGTCAGACTAGTGAAGGTCCAGTGGAGCGATGATGAGAAAGGCTGTACTTGTAAAATAAAGGACATGATTAGAGACACTTATCCTGATTTGTTTTGCTGATATGTTTTATGTGTATGATTATGTTTTATGTTATGTACCTTATCGTAATTTTGAGGATGAAATTTTTTAAGAAGAGGAGTTTGTAACACTTTTTAATTTTGATTAAGATTATTTAGAACATTTAATTAGATAAATTAAATAAAATAATGTATGATGATAAAGAGAATGAGATTTGATAATTAAAATGGGCCGTGCCTTAATTAACACATTAATAAGAATGGTTATAATAACATAAATAAGGAGGATTTATGTGAGGGGAAAAATAGGAATAAGCCTTATTTTCTAACATATACCCTTCTCTCCCATTACCCTCATTCACGTTTTTTTCATACAAACTAAAGAAAAGACAAGGTTGGCCATTGCTAGGAGAAACCAAGAGAAGAAAGCTAGGGAAATCTAAGGAAAAAGCCAAGGAGGAATTTAATCTACTCAAATCTCAACTCTCTTATCAAATCAAAGTAAATAATGATTACCCATCTCAAACATGCTTGTTTATTTTTGGTTTTATGATTAAAACCAAATCATATGATTGTTATTATACTATGTTATGAATGATTGATGATTATATGCTTATTGCTAATTTATTGGATTCATTGTGGAATTATTTAATAGGTCTAAGAGTGTAAACCTAGTTTACAACATCCAACTAACTTGAAATTTGGATATAATGTTCATTTCATGACATTATTTTAGAAGTGAGTTTTTAATTTCAAAATTTTCCAAGCAAGTATGAATATCCTAAGTGAGAAAAATGATTTATTTTAGGTTTTAATCATTAAAAATAATTAAATAATGTTTTTGGTCCTAAATTTTTTATGTGTTAAAGAATATGTTAATTCTGATTTACTATGATTTTTAGAGATTTTTTCCAAGTGTTCATGAATTATCATGGATTTATTAAGCTGGAAAAACTTAATAATTATATAAAATTATTGGTTTGCAAAATTATTTTGAAAATGATAATTCTAGTCTATAGTAGTTTCCTGAAAAGGATTTGATAAGAAGGTTATTATCCAATAACAAGTTGATAAAGTATTGGAGTTGGTGAAAAGAAATTGTTTTTAGAGAAATAAAATAGTTTTTATGTTAATTACGAGATTGGCACACCATTATTAATCAATCCCGACATCCACCTATGACCCAGCTATCAATGCTACATATTTTATATCGGATATAGTATGCCGCTGGTATTACTTGAATGATAAAGGTATTATTGGCAACAATCTGCATATTTCATATTGGCTATATTACTGCTGCAAAATTTCACCATGGTTTAAAACAACGTCGCTTATTTGCAATACCAACTCCTTATACTATAATGCCGCACTTATCTATAACGAAATTAACATTTATCGGGGAAATGATGCTGCATATCTTCATTATTATATAAAGAGGCATTAATGCCACATCGGCAATCCGCATATGTACATTACTTTGGATGCTGATGGTGTAAAGCAGATATTGATGCTGAAGGTCGTTAATGTCGGCATTCCTATATTTTCAAGTTTTAAAGCTTTATACCATGAAAATCAAAAGCCATGCCGCTTATATTCGACAATCTATATATTTATTTTATGCGACATAAATGATTTTGGCCTTATAGCCTTATGCTTTATTAAATCAGATGCTTTAACATAATAGCGACATAAGGGGGTACAACAACCCACGGTGGCTATATCAATGCCACACTTTATCAATTCAAATGGCTTTAGTATATATGGGTTCATCGCATATGGTTTTGATGTGCGAGAACATGTGAATGGTTTCGAAGTTCATCAAAGCTATTTTATAAAAGCATATACAACTTGGTATAATATTTTGGATAAAGTAAATGGCTATATTTTCCTTGTTTTTGAGTATGATTTAAAGAGTTAAATCAATTATAAAGGTTTATGTTTTCAAGGAAATAGAAAGGGTAATTTGCCTAGGATTTTACTAGAGAGATTATTGTTCTTATCAACTTTAGATAAATTGTGATAGAATATACTGACTCAAGGATAAGTGAACAGAAAACCAGATAATGAGACTGGTGTAGGGTGGCACCCTATACTTCAACTATTAGCCCTTAGATGATATTGGTCCATGGTTCCAGTGCATCGGGTTTGTTAAGGGTAAGACCAAAACTAGGTTTCACATAGAAAGAAATATAACTTAGGTAGATTAGTAGCTAGCCTATATAACTAGGTTCATAGTAAGCCTAGAAAAACTATAAGATTAACAAACAGTCAAGTATACACTCAGATGATCACATTTGGACAAATAATCTTGTTTACTTCTAATGATAATTTGGAGAATTCTTGTATATCTAGTAAGCCCGATTCAACTATATAAATTTGTAGTCACCTTGGAAAAACTATGAAGTAGAGACAGAAAACTAGTTAATTGAGACAGATTATTCTAGATTACCTATGTAGCATTCATGCATTTAATTATCTTTTGTTTATGCAACCATTGTGATTGCAAGTGAATGATCTTGATAGACATATTATCTGGGATACTACTGAGGAAAAAACCTGGTTCACTCAGCGATGTGGTCTCACTAGACATCTATTTTCGAGGTGGTATATCATTATTCACACCAGACTTTTTATCCGATCCAAAGTTTTTATTTTTCGCCTTTAACTTTTGGGTACTCATTTTAGTAGATCAAGAGTAAGGTTTCAAGGTTTTAGGTTTGACGAACAAAGCTTCCGAAGACATGTAGGAGGCAAGGCTAGCTATATACGAGTCTATTTATGTCTACTGTGTTATCGTTTTATTTGAATATATGTAAGACAGGACTTGTATATGTCTAGTAATAAACTCCGATCAATCAAAAGGGCATCTTCATATGTCGCTTTTGGAGTATTTTGTTATAATTTTCTTATATCTAAACCTGGCAACATTTTGGGATTGCGTAAAATATATGGAAATTAATAATGAAATCCGTATTTTAAATTTTTTCATATTCTTGTACTTTGATGTTAATAATACTATTAACTGATCTCATTTTGTGAATAATACTATTAATGATCTCAAAATCAACAGTGCATATTTTTGGGCTACTAAATGGGGGATGTTACATCGAGCTTTGCCACCTCGTTTTTGCACACGCACACTCCTCCATTCCACCAAAACCTGATCTCACCACATAGCCATGATCGCACGCTTTTCCTTCCCCAACCATGCGACTTCCTAGCACCACTAGGTCACGATCGCAACTTTACCTTGCTCGTGTCGCTACCGCTTCATGTTCGAGCGCAATTATACATACATACTTACATACATACATATACATACATACATACATATATACATACATACATATATATATATATATATATATTCTTTTTTAAATTGAATTTCGTCCGTCAATTTGGGGGTTAGGGCCAAATTCGAATAGGGTCGGGTTTGAGTCTAAATTGAAGAAGCGTGTGCATACCAGAAGAGAGATGATAACGGGTTTTATGTTGACAAATAAATATGGACTTGGGCTTTATATTATAAAAGATAATTCACTCTTTGTATTTAATTTCATTCTTTATTTTCTTTTAAATTATCTTATCTGTATATGAGATAAATTTCAATCTAATATAAATTGATTTATTCTTCACTATACTGAATTAATCACCAAATTTCATTCAATTCAATGCCCTCTTATTAATTTTTCCCTATTTTAATCACATACCAATTATTTACACTTATACGATATTTTTATTCAATTAAAACGGTTCATTCAAGTTTGAAATATTACCCAAAAAAAGTTATTAATATAATTTAATTATTAAATCAAAACCTTATATTAAATAAAATTTTATAAAATAAGAATTTGTTTTCAAAATATAAATTATCAAATATTATTCGAATAATTTTATTTCAATTAAATTTATTTTTTATTACGTGTAGAAAGCAGGGTTGTTACAGACTTCTCCCCTTAAGGAAATTGCATCCTTGCAATTCCTTATAGAAAAACGTCATATAAAGATCATACCCTAACTTTTTCCGTATCTGAAATCTTCTATCAAGCTAAACTTACTTAATCTTCTATGTGGCTATCACACTCGATCATATCTTATCGTATGCTACTATTTCAGATGGATTCAATTAGCAACTTTCTATTTTTCGCATACGATATATTTTCATGAAAACATTCGAAGTATCAGATTTTTCAAAAATTTTTGGTAGAGTTTCCTTTGTAAGAAGAGCACTCCGGAAAATCAAAACACAATATATACATCTCAAATAATGGAGCATCTAGAAATGAGGGGAAACAAGACAATATCACAATATATATTGGTATACCGTAAAAGCATACCTTTTTATTAGTGTTTCAAGCAATTTACCTTATTATTTAGCAAGTAAAAGCGAGCTAACGTCGCCAGTAAGCCCAACCATGCTTCATAGGTACTAACACTCAACTTAAATTTTCATAGTAGCTTCATGTGAAGAGATACGATGGATATGAATTCATTTAATTTCAATGCAACATAGTATTTAAGTTTTCAGCCTCATTCCGTCACAATTTCAACTCAAAATTTCAAAATTTCACAATGACATCAAAAAGTGAATTTTTGTATAATGTTTTATCTTTCCAAAACATCTTTTGGATTGCAAAAGGATAGATTACAACTCGAGTTATGGGGGAATTTTCAAAAGGAAGAAGTTTATATTTTCCAAAAATACATAGTCCCAATTATGTAAATTGCATTTTTAGCCAAGAAACCATCAAAATTTTGTGAATAACTTTCGAAAAATAGTTAGTTCTTATGTTTTAAGTTTTTTGAAATGGGCTAGATCATTAAAATCGAAAAAAACTGTTTGACAGTTATGTTCGAAACAGCGCGATGTTGTTGTGGATAGTTAATTTCTTCTGAACAGCGATTTGTTTCAAATTCAAATTAGATATTAGCATTAGCAAACTTAAAATTTTAGAAGGTGATAAACAAAAAAATTGTTACTCATGCATATGCCATATGCCTTACCAATTAAAGAAGAATCGACAAAATCAAATCAAAACTTCACAAGTTATGACCATATTTGTACAACACTTTCAATATGCAAAATTTCTTCTTGAAAACTCCTTTATAAAATCTTATCGATTCTTCATTTTCAAATAAACTTTGTTAATATACATCAACGTTATAAAATATTCTTCAACATCATAATACCATTATATAAAAAAAGTTCACTTCACTTACCTTCTAATTATGAAATTGGATACCAGATTACCAAAATCACTTTAAAATCATTTATAATATCACAGCTTTTTAAATTAAAATACTAAAACTTCAGGATGTTTATGATGACCCCCCATTTTGACCCTCGAAGATCGACACTAATACATCCTTGGTATTCACATGCCACAAATTCAAGTGCCGAAGTGGCAGATAATTAGAGGTTTTTAAAAGAGTAAAGATAAATGATAGAATAACAACAAAACATCACATATGCATTAATATACATATGGAAAGTACATATAATCACTCCAAATGATTCATCAGAGTTACGATAAGTACTAACCTAGCCAAAGATAGTTATAACTGCCTTTGTTATATAGGCTGGTAGATACTAGATACATATTATTTGTACATCAAAAATTTGAAATAGATCACTGTTGACAAAAGGTCCCTCTAGTCGTCATGCTCCAAGCTCCTTCCAAAATGCTCCAAGTTACTGGACCACTTGGCTGCCCGAGAAAACCGAGCACTAAGAGTTTAAGGGAAAGGAAAAATAAATTGCGGGCTAGTCATGGGATTGCCGTGAGAAATTCAAAATTCGATTATTTTGAAAAAATGGGTATCTCATAAGACCACGCTGCAAATAAAAAAGGTATGTGTTTTTAACTTATGATAACTGTTAGGAACTGAGTTGATGATGTTTTGATGACAACAACCTTATAGTTATTATACTTTACTTTATAAAATATATACTAACATTTCCATATATATATATATATATATATGTATATAGGAAGTATATGCAGGTATCATCGAAGACTGATCAGTATAAAGACTCAAGCATCAAGATGAAGATTAGAGATTCAAGATTCAAGACTCTAGAGAATCAAGATTTCAAGATCTCAAGATAAGTGTCTAGTATTTTGTTAAAACTTCATAATAGCACTCTCATCTTTCTTCTAATTTTCTTTTGGGATGGAACCCAATTTCTATCGAAACCAGTGTCTTACAAACCCACGACAAGTAGCTTACAAACCTACGACAAGTGGCTTACAAACCCACGAAAATCAAAATCATTTAAACTACTTTGTACAAGTTCTCGAGTCCTATGGAGGAGTTCTGTAGGAAGGTTCTTGCAATTTCAGTTTGAATAGATTTTTCAAAATGTTTTTAAATCTGTTTTCAAATTTTTTTAGCTTTCAAAATCATGTTTTCAAAAATATTTTCAAACATTTTTTTAGCCTTGAAATATTCCTCTATTCTGATTTTAAAAACTTCTATTTTTAAAACATCAAAACTTATTCTGATTTTAAATATTACTTATATAATTGACGGTCTATATCAATGATATATATATATATATATATATATATATATATATATTTAAAATAATGTTTCATATTCATTCTCTATCTCAAAATATTGTTTAAACACTTCACTTTGCTTCAGAGAAGTTTCAACTTGTTTTAAATTCAATTGTCTTTACAAAACAACATCTCTATAATTTTGAACTAAGGGATGTCGACATAGGGGGATACCCCATGTCGACATGGTGACAGTTGGATTCAAAATTCAATTTTCAAAAGAAGTGTTCATTCGTTCGAAAACCTTTCGCCAATGGTTATGACTATTGTGCATCTATATAAAGGCTTCCAAAACGAATTTTTTTAACAACTACTTTCTTATTTTCTTCACTCTTTCTTCTCCACCATTCCATATCCATAAAACTTCATATTTTCAAGACCGTGCCATCATTCTGCCAAATTCTCAATAGGAAATCATTTAGATACTCTCTCTATTTGATTCTCCATCATTCTACTAAAGATCAAAGTGCTATTCAGAGTTATAGGATCAATTTGTATTCAAAAAGTCCATAGAGTCTATCCATTCAAAAGAATTGTTATTAGAAAGTATTAGGGTGATCTTGTGTCCCGAAAATCAAGAGAGTTTACCCCAGACTCGGAGATAGGAGGGTTCCTCAAGGCCTTAGAAATTGAGGGTTGTAATTTGGATATTGGCTTATAAAAATCTGTACAAGGATATTGCCTTGGTGCAGGACTGGATGTAGGAGGATTCCGAACTAGTATAAAATCCGGTGTGTTCTTTCCTTTTACTTGCTTTACTTTACTATTTGCATTTGTTATATGTTCTGTGATCATTCTGTGTTAGAATTCTGTTTAGATTTGTGTTGAAAGTTTTAATTTAGTCATATAATTCATATATTCTTTAAAACACTATTTACCCCCCTCTAGTGTTATTTCTGCCTTAAGATCCTTAATTCGCATCCCTAAAAATAACTAAATCATTTCTACGTAAAATTCAGTGATATTATTTTTAATGACATTCTTTTGAAAACCTTTCAAATAAATATATTCAAATAGCCAAAATTATTACATTATTAATTTCCAGTATAATAGGTTTAAAAATATGTTCGAAGGCACTTATTGGAGATTTTGATTTTCAAGTGAACAGCGAGGTAAGGGACTACCTCCCCTACAGTTCATCTCTAGAAGGATGCACCGAGGATCGACATCTTCGAAACCTCTACGAGTTAAGACCGGCCTACCCGCAGACCCATATGGTGGAGGATAGCACCAAATATGATATCAACCTGACCATTTAGACCTATACGGGATCCCCAATCATACACCACATAATTTAAACCCGATGTTATAGCAAGTAGAAATAAATAAATCTAGAAAGGTGATATCATACCCTAATGTTAGCGAACCACTTAGCCCTAAAGCAGCCCTATTTCACAATTCCTCGGGTGTGAGGCTCGAGGTAACGTTTACCTTTGTTAGAACATTTTCACTTAAAATGCCACACTGCCATTTCCTATAACACACTATTGATTTCCACAAAAGTAAAACCTATGAGGTAATACGTCTCAGAGAAGGGTGTTAAGTATAAGAGGAGTTACCTCTTACACGACCAAATAGATGTACGTTTTTAGAGATTAATGCAATGTGATCTTAGAAATGCAATGTTAGACATTTATCCGTACAAGTGGTCCATGAATAGGACAAACTGAAGGTACTCTCATACCCCATCCCTTGGGATTAGTAACGCGTAGTTCTTGCATACGAAGATCCTAGAACGAAGGGAATGCTGCTATTTATTTATCTCAAGAGCTATTCAAAATGATTAATAAGTAGTCATTTCATTATGAAGATCCCTCGCTTTAATCTTCATTGTGTTTAACATGTCTTCACTTTCAAAGTCGTAAATTGGTTTAAAGTGCTTTTCGAATAAGAATCACTCAAATTCGACCTTGGTTCCTTCGAACTAATCATCGATAAAAAGACGTTAAAGTAAATAGATTTATTACTTTTCCCTTTATCAAAAAATATCTTCTGGAGTTACATGTCTATAAAACATTTCTTTTTATAAATATCAATTCATTTTCGTAATTCTTATTTGAAAACATTTTTCAGTTAAAATTGGATTTATACGATTATGCTAATTCTACTCAACATTAATTTCTGTATCCAATCTTACTATCCGTCGAATGCAGTGAAATCACTTTTTAAATTCATATGATAGTATGGATTCCCTCTGTGAAATTTAATACCAACTATAGGAGGATTATTTCTATACAATCCACATTTTATTAAATTTGGAAAAATTAAACCTTTTATACTTACCTCGTTTCCGACATTTCAACCTCATCTATTCCTCGCTCAGGAAAAGGTCAAGTGAGCCAGGGCACTGATTGCTCCTTAACTTCTCTTTTGTTTAAGCACTTTACATCCAGATCTCACAAATAAAAAAATCTAGTCTACTTATCGGCTTTTAGAGCCAAGATTAAATCACTTGATTATAACAGCTTTTCTTTAAATCATTTATTTAAAAATTGACCGCATGAAGTTAGATGTCCGACTCATAGTTTGGAGTTGGCAATAGTAATCTTTTCTTTGAAAGTATGGAGACACCAATATTTTTTGAGAAAGATTCGAGTTGTTCATGGATCACAAATCTTTAAGATATTTATTCTCTCAAAAGGAGTTGAATATGAGACAAAAGAGGTGGCTAGAGTTCATAACAGCTTATGATTTTGGAATTAAGTGCACACTGGGGAAAGGAAATAAAGTCACAGATGCACACAGTAGAAAACATCAGAATGCAGTATTGACGATGTTAGCAGAGTGGAAACATTTTAAAGCATTGACTACTTGTAGTATGAAGTTAAAATCGACCGCTAGTTCTAGTTAGTGTAATGCAATGTTATCTTGCCTTAAAGTTCGATCAGTATTGGTTGAAAAGATTACATATAAGCAAAGAGATGACTCATTGTTAGTGAAAGAATTAGAAGAATTAAAAGTGGAACCGAGATTAATGACTTGAAGGATTTTTGTCTTGATCAAAATGGATGGTTGAGAAAGAAGAGATGATTACGTGTTCCAGATGTAATTGACCTAAGGAATAAAGTACTTAAGGAGTGTCATCGATCTAAGTTTACCATTTATCCTGGAGAAACCAAGATGTATCACGATATGAAAAGGAGTTTCTTCTCGGAAGGTATGAAAAGTGATGTAGGCTTATGGATAAAGTAATGTTTGAATTCTCAGTAAATAAAAGCCGAGCATCAGATGCGAAGTGGATTGCTTCAGCCTTTAGATATACTAGTGTGGAAATGAAATTTTATATCTATGAATTTCATTAAGGGATTGCCAAGGTCGATCAGAGAAATGAAAGTATTTGGGTTATTGTAGATAGATTGACTAAGAGTGCAAATTTCATTCTCGTTAAGTCGACAAGGATGATAGTTATTTTGGCTAAGTTACTTACAAAGAATATCGCTAAATTGCATGAGATTCCTAGTAGTATAGTGAGTGATAGAGATACTTTATTCACTAGCAAATTTTGGAAGAGTCTATAAGAGGTGTTAGGTACCGAGCTCAAGATGAGTACAACTTATCATCCATAGACAAATAGGCAAGTAGAAAGAGTTAACAAAAATCTTGGAAGATTTGTTAAGCGCTTGTGTGTTAGATTTTGGAGGATCGTGGGAAGACCATCTACACTTAGTCGAATTTCCCTATAACAATAGCTATCAAAATAGTATAGGGATGGCATCCTTTGACGCTTTATATAAACGACCTTGTAAATCACCCGTATATTGGTTAGAGACCAGAGATAGATTAGTTCTTGGTTAGATTTAATAAGAGAAGCCATAGAAAAGGTTGAGTTGATTCGCGTTAGGATAAATGAAGCTCGGTCTAGACAAAAAATTTATGTAGATAAGAGACCGAAAGACATAGAATTCTCATTGCGAGATCATGTCTTCATCAAAGTATCGCCGTTAAAGGGTGTAGTAAGACTTGGAAAGTCAGGGAAGTTAGCACCTAGATTTTTTGGACCATTTCCAATCATAAAAAGAATCTAGAAACTCACCTACAGGATAGAGTCACCAAGAAGTTTGGCAGGTGTCCATTATGTTTTTCATATTTCTCATCTTAGGAAGTGAGTTCGAAATCCAAAGAATTTTATCACTCCGACTGCATTAGAAGACTTAGTAGTAGAACCAGATATGACTACTATTAGGCAACCAATCCGTATTGTGGCTAAGGATGAAAAGAAATTAAGAAAAAAGACAGTCAGGTCAGTGAAGGTCCAGTGAAAAGACCATACTAGAGAGACAGAGGATAGGATTAGAGACACTTATCCTGATTTGTTCTGATGATTTATTTTATCTTTATGTTATATGTTTGTTATGTAGCTTATCATAATTTCGAGAAAGAAATTCTTTAAGAAGGGGACTCTGTAACACCCGTAATTGTGAATAATATTATTTAGGACATTTAGTTAGATAAATTAAATAAAATAACATAATGGGATAAGGAGAATGAGATTCGATAATCTAATGGTTCGAACCTTAATTAATAAACTAATAAGGTTGGTTAGAACATTAATAAGGTTGGTTAGAACATTAATAAGAAGGAGAAATTTAATGAGAGGAAAAATAAGAAAAAGGCTACATTGCCTAACATAAACCCTTTCACTCTCCTCCCCTTCATTTCATTTACATCCATGCAAACCTAAACATACTCAAGGCCGACCATTGTTGAGAGATTAACGAGTAAGAAATTCTAGGAAATCAAGATTTAGCTTAGGGAAATCAAATCAACTCTCGAATATCAAATTTCTTTATCAAATCAACGTAAACAATGATAGCCCAACTCAAGTTTGTTTATCTAATTTTGGTTTTATGATTAAACCCAAATCTTGTGACAGTTTTATGTATGTTTGGATTGATTGGTTGAACAAATGCTTGAATGATGAATTAATGGATTTATTATAAATTATTTAATAGGTTTTAAGAGTGAAAACCTAGTTTGTGACATCCATTTGACTTGAAATTTTGACATGATGTTGGAGAAATTATTTTAGAAGTGGGTTTTTAATTTCATAATTTTCCAAGCAAGTATGAAAATTTCATGAATTCCTTAGGTAAAGAAAATGGTTTATTTTTGGTTTTTAATTATTAAAATAATTAAATAATTTTTTTGGGCCCAAATTTTTATATTTAAAGAATATGATAAATCTGATTTCTTAATATTTTCCAGGATTTTTTTCCAAGTGTTTACGAATTATTGTGAACTTTTTAGGCTAGAAAAGCTTAATAATTATACTATAATATTAATATAAATTACATGGTTTGCAAATTATTTCGAGAATGTGAAATTTGATCTATAAATTTTTTTTGTAAAGAATTTAATAAAGAAGGTTATTAACCAATAAGAATTTGATAAAGAATTGGAGTTGGTAAAAAGAAATTACTTTGTATAGAAAATTTATTGTTTTTATAATAATCAGGAATCGCCATTGCCTCATTGTTGCCATAACCCATCTATGTTGCACCTAAGCTTTACAATGTCAATTAAAGGCGATGCATACTATATCAACCCAGGTGGATATGTAATGAATCAAGATTAGTTGAAGTGGGAAATATAGCTTCGATGTCGAAATTTATGCTTGCAACGTTGGCTATTTTGCATGTTTCAATGCCGCATATCAACGCCACATACCATCGCTTATCTATATCGACATTGATGATGCCGCTAGTTTTCAATATCAATGCCTTATGATTTCAACGCCACATGTCATCTTTGCCGCTATTTTACCTTTTCAGCATTGACTATACTATAGTTGTTGTGCCGCTATTATTACTTTCGACGTTGATTTTATATGGCAACAATGCTACTAGTTTCTATGCCACAATGTTTTAAACATAGTGTCGCTATATTTTATTTTCGATGTTGATTATATTACGCCAATGATGCCGCCTAGCTTTAATTTTGACATTTCCATGTGACCAAGTTTTAAAGCTTTATACTGTGGAAACCTATAACTACGCCGCTTATATTCGATGATCTATGTTTATCTATAATATGCGATGTAAATGGTTTTGGGCTTATGGCCTTATGCTTTAAAATCAGATGTTTTAACATGGTTTCAATATAGAAAGGGTGCGATAATCCCACAACGGCTATAACAATGCCGCACTTTATCAGTTTAATGGTTTTATTATATATGGCTGAATAACCTACGTTTTTGAGGTGCGATAACTTCTGAATGACTTCGAAATTCATCAATGCTATTTTAGAAATGCATTTATACATATGCATAACATTTTGGATAAAGAATTGGCTATATTTTCCTTATTTTGAACTATGATTTCAAGGGTAAATCAATTATAAAGATTTAAGTTTTCAAAGAAATTAAAAGGGTATTTAGTCCAGGATTTTAACAAAGAGATTATAGTTCTTATCATCTTTAGATAAATTGTTGTAGGATGGATTGAATCAGAGATTTTAAATCCAGATGGGACATGTGTAGGGCGCGTCCTATACTTTAGCTGTTAGCTCCTAGCTAATATTAGTCCACAATTCCAGTGCGTAGGGCTTTGTCAAGTTTAAGGCTAAATGTAGGTTTAAGCACAGAAAGGAATACACAAAGACGAGGTAGGTTATTAGTTGGCCCCCAAAACCATTAGGATCAGGGTGACCCTAGAACTAGTAAGTTTCGGATAGACCATTCATTTTCCTCCTAAACAGTAAGTTGGAGAATCTAATATATTTGGCAAGCTTGAGTCAGCCTTATAGGTTTGTAGTTACCCTGAGAAAACTATAATGTGGGATAGATAGTCCATTTATTTAGACAGATCGGTCATGATTTCCTAGGTTGAATGCATGTATAAGATTGTGTTAACTGTTTTTTACTAGTAGAATCCAAAGGAAGTCGGAAAAGCTTGATCGAGCCAGAATAGCTCAAGAGCCAACCAGAAAGACTATAACAAAAATCCAAGAGAAATCAGACGAAAGAAAAGCGAAAATACGAAAAAGAGATGGAGTGCTAGCGATCCATAATCTTAGCTCGAAAATACATTAGTTTACTTGCTTCATGGTTCAATTGGTAGTCAAAGACAAATCTCAAAAATACACTAAGTACATGGATCGTTAGCGATCCATGCACTATGGGTCGCTAGCGATACATACCATTTCACCAGGTCGCCATAGACTTCAAAGCCGTGGGTATGGGGAAGCACACTGGATCATTATCAAGCAAAAAGCTATGGATCGCTAGTGATCCTTAATCTATGGATCGCTAGTGATCCATCAAGTTGGCTCGGTTCGTGATGCTTTGTGCAGTGCGTCTTCCTAAAGTGATTTGCAGGCATCTGCCAAGAAGACCTAGCCCAATACCTCTCCAACCTCTATAAATGCTCACCTAACTGCAACATAAACGGGATCCTCTAGACTGGCTGCTGAAACTCTATAGAAAATATTCTTCACTCTTCTCCTCCCTCCTCACAACAGTCATCAAGGGGTTTCTGCGATTCTCCAGTGAACTCCAGCATTGGGGAATTAGTCTAACTCGGGATATTCAACAATTTTGTAATCCAATTCACTCTGTAACAGCAATCAGTCAATAATAAAAGTTATAAAGTGGACGTAGGGTTCTTTAACAGCCGAACCACTATAAAAATCTTCTTGTCTTCTTACTATTTCTGCTTTCTTTACATTTATTTTCTGTATTATTGCTCTCTAAGAACAGGGCTAGTGCTTTCACGCTAAATCCAGGGTGACCCTAGAAATAGTAAGTCTCGAACAGAGCATTCATTTTCCTCCTAAATAGTAAGTTAGAGAATCTGATATATTTGGTAGGCTTGAGTCAGCCATATAGGTTTGTAGTTTCCCTAAGAAAACTATAATGTTGGATAGATAGTCCATTTATTTAGATAGATCGGTCACGATTACCTTGGTTGCATGCATGTATTTGATTGTTTATATTGTCTAGTTTAACCATTGTGGTTGCAAGTGCTTGGTTTATAAAAGACATATTTTTAGAGAATACTAATGAGGGGAAAACTCATCCACTCAATGTCGTGGTCTCACTAGATATCTGTTAACTGAGTTGGCATATTACTATTCACATTAGAATTGTTTGACCTGAAGTTTTTGTTTTCTCCTTTAACTATCGGGTACTCACTTGAGTAGTTTGAGAGTAAGGTTTCCATATACTTAGGTTTGATGATTAAATCTTTAGAGGACGTGTAAGAGGCAAGCTGGCTATATAGGAGTCTATTTATGTCTGCTATGTTTGCCTGAATGTACGTATTAGTAGAAGTTGTATCTGTTTAGTAGTAAACTCTGATCAAACATGGAGAGTCTTCATATGTCGCTATTAGAGTATTTTGTAAACACTATATTTTAACCTTGGCTACATTTGGGATTATGTAATAAATATGGAAATTGATTAATGAAATCTGTGTTTTGAAAAAATTCGTATTCCTATGCTTTTGATGTTAATGATACTATTAACTGGTCTCAGTTTCTCATAAAAAATAATACTATCGACGACGGAAGCACCAATAGTGCTTATTTTATGGCCTCAAAATGGGGGACATTGCACTTGGGCACTGAATTAAATTTGAGTACCGCTTATCACCCACATATAGATTGGAAGACCGAGATGGTGAACAAAGTATTGGAGGACTTTCTTCATATGTGTATTTTGGATTTTGGAGACTCTTGGAAGGATCACTTGCCATTAGTAGACTTTGCATATAATAATAGCTATCATGCACATATTTGGATGGCACTATTTGATACATTGTACAGGAGGCTTTGTAGATCACCACCTTATTGACAGAACACTACAGATAGAATTGGCTATGAAACTAGCACTGCTGCGTTCGTAGCAATTTTCTAGACAATTTTCATATGTAACACTTTGAAATCGAAACTGGTATGGAGAATTTACAAACATTTTAAATCTAAAAATGAAATTAATTAAATGATAAATAAGGAAATTAAATTATCCTTAATTAAACAGCTCCGCCTGTATGAACTTTTGGGTTCGCTAGTCGACAAGAAGCGGTCGATCGATCCCCTTAGCGATCGCCCGGTTGTCATTAAAAATCATAGGTTCTAAAGTAATGAATGATTTGGATTGAATGAAATATATTTTCTTGGCCACAAAGAAATTGGTTGACACTCTAGATGAAACCTATGATTCTCATTTGTTAATCTAATGATTAGGACTAATCTAAAACCCCTACAAATATAGAGGTAACCTAAACCATAATTCATTAGAAATTATTAATGTATCGAAACTCTGTCAAAATCTCTTCTCCTCCACTTACAAAATTTTCCAAAATAAAATAAAAGGAACTCAAGAGCATCGGATCGACAAAGGGGCAAGCAAACGAGGGTAGATTTTGCAACGAAGATTAACAGCAAAGCTTGGATTTGAGGTGAGTGGGAACACTTTTAATAAGATGATTCTTTGTAGTTAATTTTAATCTACACTATTTGATCTAGGTTGTTAGATATTAAATTGTAAACACTATCTAATTAAATTTGAAATTTAATTTTTAGTATATAAACATAATTCCTCTTTTCTAACCTCGTCTGTAAACTTAAAACAATTGGGATAGCCTAAGGTGTTAATAGTAACCGTAGGTTAAACTAATCCAATGTAAACTTGTGTAAATTTATGAATTTAATTTGAATAAGAAGTTTGGATAGACTGCAAAGATTGGGTTAGTGTAAATTGATGGTTAGGGTTCATTGTAAGCAACCTAATAACGATGATAATTAGTATAATATATAGTTAACGATAATTAAATAACCCTAAATTTTGTACAGTGTCCGGTCAATCGTATTACTTGGAGCAGTTTGTGGAAAGCGATCGACCGTCTAGTATATATGTGTAGATCGGTAGGTGTTCCAAAAACACAGATTGAACCTTGGCCTAAGGCCCAGGTTATAAATAATAAGTAATTATTTATATTACATATATGTGTGGACGTTAAGAATAGTAGAAAAGCTAGTTCCCTATGAGATGACGTTAGGACATTACAGACTGTGTAAATGCTATTTATCCAAACGGGTCAATTATTCGACTAGGGAAATTCTATCGCAAATGGTACTCATGGGCCATTCTATGGTGGATGTGCAACAATGACTGATGCTTGATGAAGTGTATGGGCCTGAAATAATAGGAGTTCCTTGGCATTCATGAATACCTGATGCGACGTGATGCTGTGTTGTTGATGGTTCCTGTTGTATGCAATAAGGGGCATAAACTACTATTGAGAGGTGGACACAGATGCATACGATGAGACACTTCAGTGAGTTGGCATTGCGGGCTTCCCCTAAATGCATAGATGAGGTATGTGTAGTCGTAATTGTGGCAAATTTATTCCCATGTGGAAATTGTAGGAAAAACTTATGTGAGATAGGAACGCCTAGTCGTAATGTGTGAGACGTAATCTCATATAGAAATGTTATAGGATGATCCTATGTTGGAGGAGTCTAGCAGCTATTAGTCATTCGTTAGTTACCCAGGTTAGATTCATAGTTCGATCCTAATAGGAGCCTACACAAGTTGTTAGTGTAGTTGTGTATCAAACAAAAACCCTTAACTGAAGAACCCTAGAAATACATGGACACATGGAAGAACACCCTAGGTCACATAGATTTATAGTGCACTCATTCACTAGATTTTTGTATGACCCACCTTTTCTTTTCATTTTACTCACCACAGAAGGACAGGGTAACAAGTGATAGGCTCGATTTCAGTACGTGGAGAGACAAGCTCATCACTAGAGTTGCTTATCATTTTATTTACTCTCCATGTAACTGTTTATTTTATCCAATACTTAATATTCTATCAGACCAAGAGTTGTATTTCTGTGTACTTTGTATTTGACTACTTGTTGTTTTCTAGGACGGTGTTTTGAGATATTTTCTAAGATGGTCATTTTCTGTATTTATATTTTGTTTCCTTCCGCTATGAGTTTTGATAGTGCAGTATATCCTAGATCATGTCTGTATATCTTTATTCTCTGAATTGTTTAAAAAACCCCAATAACTCATGTTTCTTGGCACTAACGCGAGTCCGGAAGTTACCCTAAGGCTTTGTATTGGTGTGTCGGGAGGCGTAGTGCAACGACCCGCTATTTTGGACCATTCAGATCGACAATTAAAACCATACATATCCGACTTGAATAATTCAAAATACCGAATTGTTAATTAAAATTTGGCAAAACTTAAAATATACAGTAAATAAATCAATCACAGATCACAGAGTAATATAATGCAGCGGATATATAAAGAATAGTAGTTCATGAAGCTACTATATACATCAGAGTTAGAAAAATACAACCGAATAGTTCAAATGCAGTGAAGTCTCCAATGCAACAGATGACTTCTCTGAACCAATCAACTGGAAAGGCTGGAATCTGAACCGATAGTTGGATTTCCAAATGAAGCTCCGAACTCCAAAGGTGAGTCTCAAATGCTGTATCACTCAGTCTGACCCGAGCGTAAAGAAAAACACAAAACACTCGAGTCAGGATTAACATTCTTATATCAATAAATCCAACTCAAGTGAAATATCAACTGAAATACAAATAACTTAAAGGATGTTTGGGATAACCATCCTCTAAGGGTCCATGGAACTTTCTACAAGGTAGAAATATACACTATAACACCGTGGTCATTTCAGCTTAATTTATACTTCAAAACCAAATCTCATTTTCACTTCAAATATCTCTATATTTCCCAAAATAGCATTTATATATATTAAATCATTTATACAATAAAGTATTTTCAATTTCCTCAACTTAACAAATCGTTCCAACATCTACCCGGCCTTCCCATTCAAACTAAATTCAATCTCAATTTATCAATTTAATTTCAACTCAATTTCTAAAATAACCACTGAAATTTTATCGATCTCAAATTCGAATTTATAATCACAAATACCCCTTTATATTTTCATATATTTCAAAATTTTAAGTATTCAATGTTTCATCAAAATTTTCATTCAATTTAGTTTTCTAAATAATAAATTCAAATTTAGTTCAACCTAAATTTTCATTTAATTCAATTTAGTTGCTAAATAACAAATTCAACTACGTTGATTTCAAATACAGATCCGAATCTCAACATAGACCATTTAAATTCCAATATAGTTCAAGGCTTTAATATTTAAATGTTCTATATGACAGTTTCATATAAATCTCGATTTAACCTCATTATTATTTAGTCTTGAAATACTCCCTTATTAGATTCAATATCATTTAAGTAACCTAAAATTGCATTTTACTCAATATTTTCTTTAATTTATTTAAACGTGAAATATTCATTAAATAACTTAAATCAAAAATCCAGCTATAAAATCATACCCTTTAAATTTCCCATTCAAAAATTTCAAATCGATTTAGTTAAATAAATCCTAATTTAAATACCATTTTTATAAACCCAAATTTATCTCCCAATCTTAATTTTCAATTTATTACAAGAGAATCTATTTGAAATATAGATTTACATAAATACTTAACCATATTATATGCATTAAATCAATCTAATTTAAATCAAATATTACTACTAAATCTATATATACAATTTTCATTTATATAATATCTTAAGAATTAAATTTATTAAACCATGTATTTCTTTCCAAAATTATAGAAATTATTTTCAAAATATTTATATGGACCAACGATGTCTGTGTATATTTCCTATCGTATGGTCAAGTGCTACGGATATTTATCATTTCAATCCGTATACTAAATATATACGGGTGGATATCATTTCAACCCGTAATCCCAAATTCAATTAAATGAAAATCGCTTGGGTTTATCATTTCAACCCATAACGATTTTCTCCTATTCTAAAGTCTGTTCGGGTATGTATCATTTCAACCCATAGTGATTTCTAAACTACAGGGAACTTGCAGAGTGATAACAGAAAATACAATAAAATAACAGGCATATATCATCAATAACAATATAATATAAACAACAGGATATGGTGTCATATCCCGCAGGTGAACAGTTACAGATAATAGCATATATAACAAATTTAAATAACTACAGCACCATATTTCAATTGTCGTTTCAATTGAAATCAAATTTAATGAATAAAAGAATGTTAATCGTGAGTGATTACTCACCTTTCGAGGCTGGAGGACGATAAAAGCAACTACGGAAAAGAACGGTGTACCAGGCACTGGCACGAAATCAGGCACGACAAGGTTGATATCAAGATATCGATGAGAACAGGTCAGAATTTTGATAGAAGAAACAATGATAGATTTATTTATTATTATTTAAAATTCCATGAAATCAATTTTAAATTTAAAACCAATAAATAAAATAAATCATCATACATACGTAAGATTGAAATAAATGCTTGTATATTATATCAACCCATATTCCAAACCAATATCCAATGCAATTAAAAATTTAAATCTATATAAAAGTAAACTTATATATATATAATATTAAGAAACAATATTCATATAATATCATAAATATTCTTTCAAATGTAAAGGCAACGCATGCGTGAATTCATATATACCTACCTTTATGCATAACAATCATGCAGACACTACAAAATTAAATGCAGCCCTTAAATCATCACTCAAAACATATAAACGTATAGACCACATACCATATAATACTCGTACGTTTATTATATTTAAAATAGTATATACATATATTAACCTATAAAATATAAACAAACAAATTATCACTGTATGTGCATACTACTGTTATAACAGGCTATAATTTATATATACCATATATAATAAATCAATAACTATGTATTTTAAACTAATATAAACTTACTATATATAACGGCTCTTACTGTATATATATATACAACTTATATTATAAACTTTTTATAAATATATATAACTAACAGATTTGCATTACACGCATCATATATATTATATACAGACCAAAACTAACAATATACCAATGCAGACTCAATGATCGAAAATAGGTGCAGACCCCATTCATAGACAATTGTATTCGAATATATATGTATATATAAAGAACTAGTTTTACAGAAGTACTTTTATGTAAAAGTTATAACAACAGATTATAAACTTACAAAACCACGTATGAGTTTGAAGCATACATTCACACGCATGGAGGCAATGAGGCAAAACAGATGGAGTGGGTCGATTTTTTTTTATGCAGCTTGGTGATGGTGGCCGCGCTCGGCAGGGGGAAGCAGCATGAACGGAGGAGCCGAGCCTGGTGGAAAAATTCAAAAATGGAAGGCGCTGCCTGCATGGGCGTTAGCCGAGGTGGATGCGGTGTTCATGTAGGTCGGCAGTTTGAAGGTGGATGGTGGACATGGAGTTTCGGTTGTGGGGTGCTGCGCCACTCTGATGTCGGAGTATGTGTCGGCTGTAGCTGCCACACGAGGGGAGTGGTGGATGTTGCTTGAAGTGATGACGCAGAGGATGAGGTTGCTCTCGGCTGGAAGGTTGATCGGGTCTCGGGGAGAGAGGCCAAGCAGATAAAATGGAAGAGGAAGAAAGAGTGAGAAAGGAGGATGACAGCCAAAGGAAGGTAGGAGCAGTATAAATTTCGAATGCAACTTCAAAGGCTAAGGCAAAATTTGCGTGAGGAATAGAAAGTTGCAAACGAATATATATAAATAGAAAGGTAATAATAAGTATAATATCAATTTCATGCGTTGCAGAGAAGTTAAAGCAAATTTAAGCCCGTGAATCCAGGAAATCAATTAAAGCAAAAGGGAAAGTTATAAAGTCAAAAGAACCGTTAAAAATTCAATAAATGCAACGTATAAAATTTTCAAATTTCGAAACTGATGGAAATAAAGACAGTCATAAATGCATTGTAACAGCTGGAAATAAACATTAGTGGCTGTTTTATTGGATCAAATTTGGAATAGAAGGCAGTTGGACGTGAATCAAGGAGTAACCAAGGTAAGCTACTGTTTTAATTAAAATCTTTCTTTTAACCGGTGGAAATTTAAATAGACCTATAAATAAAATTAATTATAACTGTCCAGTCCCCTGATTTTAGCGGAGAGAGGAAAGAAAAGATGGAAAAGCTTGAATAAAAAGAGTTGATAAAATCGCAACGGTCACTTCCTTAAAATCCGGTAAGAAATTTAAAGCAATAAATATTAGTGTGTGCAGCAAGCTTCAATATTTGAAACCGCGGGAAAGAAATAAAGTCACAATTAAAGGTACCGCTACAACGAACAATTTATTGGTTCCGTTGTGCATCAGATTTCAAAATACAGAAATAAATATGCCGCTGAGATCGGCACGACGAGACGATCAAAACGGTATATAGATATCAGTGGTACGAATGAATTATAAAATTTTGATTTTTCTATTAAGAGAAAGTGCAGCAAACACAGAAAAATAAGATCGACGGAGCTAAAGAAGCCCGAATTTGGAAAAAAGAAAAATGACTTCTCAGTCAGAAGATGATTTAGAATTTTCTTATGCAAAAATATTCAGGTTTGGAAAATAAATTTATTGTCAACAATTATTAGCTAGCTTGAATTAAATAGAATTACAAAATAAATAAACTTTCATAAAATTAATTGAAAATTTACCATTTTCTATTTTAATTATACGTAATCCAACTATTAATTTCTTTATTTGCAAATTAATTTGTTTTAAAATTTCACCAAAATCTAATTAAATACGTTAAATGAAACCATTTAAAACTATTAAAATCTACTGGTGGTTACATTCTCCCCCACTCAAAACTTTTCGTCCCCGAAAAGGAAGGAGGTAGGAGAAAAGAACAACTGGGAAGAAAGATAGATTTAAAGATAAGGATTAAAAATTTATTTAACTATATAAATTTTATTTGAAATATTTATTTGAAAACTTTATTTGCAATTCAGTTATCTTTAATACTTTAAGTTTTCAAAACCCACTGGAATTAAATATGTTTTATTAAATTAATAACTTCAAAATATTTACAATATTTAAAATCTTCTATTAAACCAAGTAGTATATAAATAAACAGTATTTTAAAGATTATATTCAAAAGGAAAGAAAGGTAGATTCAGGAAGCAGAATATAGGTGAATAAATAAAGCTAATCAGATAAGATAAATTCAAAAGAATAGCATCGGGCACGAATAATTTATTCAAACCATAAGAATTTCAAATTTCAAATATTAATACAAAATTTTTCTTTTTGGAAATATTTTTATAATTAAATACCCTTATAAAAAATACTTTTATATCAATTTTTTTTCCTTTCGAAAATACTTTTATAACTCGATATTTCAACGAGTTTATCCTCGTTCTTGCAGACTCTGGCCATGCGTTGATCAGGCGCAAAGCTAGAATACTTCAAGTACTTAGTAGACCCGTTTTAACACCTAGTGAAAATACTTGAAAAATACTTTTAAAAACAGATATGGAAAGTACAATCCAAACAAACAACCAAACCAAAACCTTTGTCCGATCATGGTTCGCAGATACACAATGGTTACGCCTGGGTCCCCCAGGAAACAATCCATATCCGTAAGCTTTCTCAGCCCTGCTAGTTACGCCATGATGACTAGTAGAGTGCAGGATACACAATGGTTACGCCTAGATCCCCCAGGAAACAATCTGTACCCCTAGGCAAGACTCAGCCAGGCACTTGCGCTACTATTCGCGACCTACACAGATTGCAGGATACACAATGGTTACGCCTGGATCCTCCAGGAAACAATCCGTACCCCTAGGCAAGACTCAGCCAGGCAATTGCACTATGAATTCACGAGAGAGAAAAAAACCATGGGTTACGCCACGGTGGGAACACTCGAGTATTACATCCGGAAAACAAAAAATCAGAAAGAATAATATCGATAGGATGAATCCACGATGTGGCCACAAAGCGGATATCAAGCAGAAGGCACTCTCCATATCTTTACTTCGAAAATATATATATCATATAGTACCTTTTCAAATCACTTTCAAATATCATACTTATATAAAGTCCATATATATAGGATTCCATTTTTCCCAAATCGAATACTTTCCAAATCAATAGTAGATCAAATCATAGTTATATAGACTTCGATTATATGAAATCTCTTTCCAAATTGAGTACCTTTCAAATCAATATATTTCAAATCAACTTCATACTTATACAATCCATTTTATATGAGTTCGACCACTCCCAAATCAAGTGCTTAATACTATAAGGTTCTCAAATTTCAAATCATTTCAATATCAATTCAGTTTCAAAATCATATATGATTTCACCAAATTTTCTTCCACACTAAATATCTAAATTTAAAAGTTCCCAAAATAATAGGCTTAGAAAATTACCCCATTTTCCAAATTAAAATAGTTCAAGTCAAACAAATTCATTTTCAAAATCACCATATAAGTACTGTTTTTTTAATTCCAATTTAATTTCAAAACCAAATATTTTCCCAAAATCAATTATACTCAAAAATGGTTTCCAAATTTATAATTATCCCTTTTTTTTACAACTTTTAAACTATCTATTTCTATGTGAAATATCCAATTTACCTTTCTGAAAACCATTATTCAACTACTTTTTTTTTCAAAACATTTCAAAACTAAATTTATATTCTTTATCAAACATTTTATACTCTTCGAAATTTCTTAGCTTTTAAAATTTAAATCTCAATTTGGAAGTGTTCGAACATTAAAAATAGTTAGGAAAATCAAATTTTAAATTCAAGAGTTGAAAATCACCAATAAATCAATTATTAAATCCGAAACTCGAGGACTGAACACCGGTCTCATTTTAAATTGTTTCAAATATATACTTATATCTTTCTAAAATATCAAATTATACTTCGGAATTTGAAATCAAAAACGGTTTTACAAAATCACTTGCATAGTGAAGCTATTAAAGAGGCCTATCCCTCACTCTGTAACTCGAAAATCAATGTCGATGATGCGTGCACTCATCACCGAAATTATTTTCCAGCGACATAAGTGAGTTCTGGACTTCTATTTTCCTGAAAACTTCTTTGAAATTTCTTCAAAATTATTGGAATTCATTTGAACTCATTTGAAACATTTCTTATTCGAAAAATACTTTTAAATCGTATTATTTTTATATATTTTCCAAAATCTTAAAACCAATTTCAAAGTACCGGAATTCAATTCTCGAATTTCAAATTTAACCCTTCAGTTATAAATCATTTTTATATAAATCAATTTCTTATAAATTTCCAAAATTTTAAATCCTTTCAAAACATATATATATAAAATAACATTTCTTATTTGTTTTATATATAAGTAAAAATCCTTATCGAAAACATTTTTACTTTTATATATAAAATAAAATCATAGTTATCAAAATAATAATTTCGGTATAAACAATTTCAAAATACAACATACCCGATTTTTCAAAGGGTGATTCAAGAATGGATTTCAAAATAAAGATAGAGATTTAAATTAGAGGAACTCCAATCAATAGAATCCTGATTCGAAGATAGACTCGATCGAAGATGAGATAATTAAATTACAAAATAGAAGATGGATATAATTCTATAAATCTCGGGCGACCTTAACCGGGTCACCCGTGATTCCAAAATTAGATCGGTGTAGAATTCTGAGGCAATTCGACATTCGATCGCCAAAGATATAGAAATTCGACATAACAAGATATAGCAGCATCGTAAACCGAGGATACCGAAATCTTCGGTGAGTCAATGCCAATTGAAAAGGAGTTTTCACTCCCTTTACAAATCATTCAGTGGAGTTATGGGATACTCCGGAATCAAACGAATATAAATAGGGAGAGAAAAAATGAATTTCGGAACCGAGGGACATTCCAAAATTCAAAGGAAATCGAGTCAAAAGGAAGAGATTCAACTCGAGCGAAAGTGATTCTGTAAATAAATATACCATATATGCTAATTTTTGCCTAGAGCCAAAGCTCTGATACCAACTGTAACGACCCGCTATTTTGGACCATTCAAATCGACAATTAAAACCATACATATCCGACTTGAATAATTCAAAATACCGAATTGTTAATTAAAATTTGGCAAAACTTAAAATATACAGTAAATAAATCAATCACAGATTACAGAGTAATATAATACAGCGGATATATAAAGAATAGTAGTTCATGAAGCTACTATATACATCAGAGTTAGAAAAATACAACCGAATAGTTCAAATGCAGTGAACTCTCCAATGCAACAGATGACTTATCTGATCCAATCAACTGGAAAGGCTGGAATCTGAACCGATAGTTGGATTTCCAAATGAAGCTCCGAACTCCAAAGGTGAGTCTCAAATGCTGTATCACTCAGTCTGACCCGAGCGTAAAGCAAAACACAAAACACTCGAGTCAGGATTAACATTCTTATATCAATAAATCCAACTCAAGTGAAATATCAACTGAAATACAAATAACGTAAAGGATGTTTGGGATAACCATCCTCTAAGGGTCCATGGAACTTTCTACAAGGTAGAAATATACACTATAACACCGTGGTCATTTCAGCTTAATTTATACTTCAAAACCAAATCTCATTTTCACTTCAAATATCTCTATATTTCCCAAAATAGTATTTATATATATTAAATCATTTATACAATAAAGTATTTTCAATTTCCTCAACTTAACAAATCGTTCCAACATCAACCCGACCTTCCCATTCAAATTAAATTCAATCTCAATTTATCAATTTAATTTCAACTCAATTTCTAAAATAACCACTTAAATTTTATCGATCTCAAATTCGGATTTATAATCACAAATACCCCTTTATATTTCCATATATTTCAAAATTTTAAGTATGAAACGTTTCATCTAAATTTTCATTCAATTTAGTTTTCTAAATAATAAATTCAAATTTAGTTCAACCTAAATTTTCATTTAATTAAATTTAGTTGCTGAATAACAAATTCAACTACGTTGATTTCAAATACAGATCTGAATCTCAACATTAACCATTTAAATTCCAATATAGTTCAAGGCTTTAATATTTAAATGTTCTATATGACAGTTTCATATAGATCTCGATTTAACCTCATTATTATTTAGTCTTGAAATACTCCCTTATTAGATTCAATATCATTGAAGTAACCTTAAATTGCATTTTACTCAATATTTTCTTTAATTTATTTAAACGTGAAATATTCATTAAATAACTTAAATCAAAAATCCAGCTATAAAATCATACCCTTTAAATTTCCCATTCAAAAATTTCAAATCGATTTAGTTAAATAAATCCTAATTCAAATACCATTTTTATAAACCCAAATTTATCTCCCAATCTTAATTTTCAATTTATTACAAGAGAATCTATTTGAAATATAGATTTACATAAATACTTAACCATATTATATGCATTAAATCAATCTAATTTAAATCAAATATTACTACTAAATCTATATATACAATTTTCATTTATATAATATCTTAAGAATTAAATTTATTAAACCATGTATTTCTTTCCAAAATTATAGAAATTATTTTCAAAATATTTATATGGACCAACGATGTCTGTGTATATTTCCTATCGTATGGTCAAGTGCTACGGATATTTATCATTTCAATCCGTATACTAAATATATACGGGTGGATATCATTTCAACTCGTAATCCCAAATTCAATTAAATGAAAATCGCTTGGGTTTATCATTTCTACCCATAATGATTTTCTCCTATTCTAAAGTCTATTCGGGTATGTATCATTTCAACCCATAGTGATTTCTAAACTACAGGGAACTTGTAGAGTGATAACAGAAAATACAATAAAATAACAGGCATATATCATCAATAACAATATAATATAAACAACAGGATATGGTGTCATATCCCGCAGGTGAACAGTTACAGATAATAGCATATATAACAAATTTAAATAACTACAGCAGCATATTTCAATTGTCGTTTCAATTGAAATCAAATTTAATGAATAAAAGAATGTTAATCGTGAGTGATTACTCACCTTTCGAGGCTGGAGGACGATAAAAGCAACTACGGAAAAGAATGGTGTACCAGGCACTGGCACGAAATCAGGCACGACAAGGCTGATATCAAGATATCGATGAGAACTGGTCAGAATTTTGATAGAAGAAACAATGATAGATTTATTTGTTATTATTTAAAATTCCATGAAATCAATTTTAAATTTAAAACCAATAAATAAAATAAATCATCATACATACGTAAGATTGAAATAAATGCTTGTATATTATATTAACCCATATTCCAAACCAATATCCAATGCAATTAAAAATTTAAATCTATATAAAAGTAAACTTATATATATATATATATATATATATATAATATTAAGAAACAATATTCATATAATATCATAAATATTCTTTCAAATGTAAAGGCAACGCATGCGATAATTCATATATACCTACCTTTATACATAACAATCATGCAGACACTACAAAATTAAATGCAGCCCTTAAATCATCACTCAAAACATATAAACGTATAGACCACATACCATATAATACTCATACGTTTATTATATTTAAAATAGTATATACATATATTAACCTATAAAATATAAACAAACAAATTATCACAGTATGTGCATACTACTGTTATAACAGGCTATAATTTATATATACCATATATAATAAATCAATAACTATGTATTTTAAACTAATATAAACTTACTATAAATAACGGCTCTTACTGTATATATATATATATATACTTATATTATAAACTTTTTATAAATATATATAACTAACAGATTTGCATTACACGTATCATATATATTATATACAGACCAAAACTAACAATATACCAATGCAGACTCAATGCTCGAAAATAGGTGCAGACCCCATTCATAGAAAATTGTATTCGAATATATATATGTATATATAAAGAACTAGTTTTACAGAAGTACTTTTATGTAAAAGTTATAACAACAAATTATAAACTTACAAAACCACGTATGAGTTTGAAGCATACATTCACACGCATGGAGGCAATGAGGCAAAACATGTGGAGTGGGTCGAATTTTTTTTATGCAGCTTGGTGATGGTGGCCGCGCTCGGCAGGGGGAAGCAGCATGAACGGAGGAGCCGAGCCTGGTGGAAAAATTGGAAAATGGAAGGCGCTGCTTTCCTGGGCGTTAGCCTAGGTGGATGCAATGTTCATGTAGGTCGGCAGTTTGAAGGTGGATGGTGGACGTGGAGTTTCAGTTGTGGGGTGCTTGCCACTCTGATGTCGGAGTATGTGTCGGCTGTAGCTGCCACATGAGGGGAGTGGTGGATGTTGCTTGAAGTGATGACGCAGAGGCTGAGGTTGCTCTCGGCTGGAAGGTTGATGGGGTCTCGGGGAGAGAGGCCAAGCAGATAAAATGGAAGAGGAAGAGAGAGTGAGAAAGGAGGATGACAGCCAAAGGAAGGTAGGAGCAGTATAAATTTCGAATGCAACTTCAAAGGCTAAGGCAAAATTTGCATGAGGAATAGAAAGTTGCAAACGAATATATATAAATAGAAAGGTAGTAATAAGTATAATATCAACTTCATGCGTTGCAGAGAAGTTAAAGCAAATTTAAGCCCGTGAATCCAGGAAACCAATTAAAGCAAAAGGAAAAGTTATAAAGTCAAAAGAACCGTTAAAAATTCAATAAATGCAACGTATAAAATTTTCAAATTTCGAAACTGATGGAAATAAAGACAATCATAAATGCATTGTAACAGCTGGAAATAAACATTAGTGGCTGTTTTATTGGATCAAATTTGGAATAGAAGGCAGTTGGACGTGAATCAAGGAGTAACCAAGGTAAGCTACTGTTTTAATTAAAATCTTTCTTTTAACCGGTGGAAATTTAAATGGACCTATAAATAAAATTAATTATAACTGTCCGGTCCCTTGATTTTAGCGGAGAGAGGAAAGAAAAGATGGAAAAGCTTGAATAAAAAGAGTTGATAAAATCACAACGGTCACTTCCTTAAAATCCGGTAAGAAATTTAAAGCAATAAATATTAGTGTGTGCAGCAAGCTTCAATATTTGAAACCGCGGGAAAGAAATAAAGTCACAATTAAAGGTACCGCTACAACGAACAATTTATTGGTTCCATTGTGCACCAGATTTAAAAATACAGAAATAAATATACCGCTAAGATCAGCACGACGAGACGATCAAAATGGTATATAGATATCAGTGGTACGAATGAATTATAAAATTTTGAATTTTCTATTAAGAGAAAGTGTAGCAAACACAGAAAAATAAGATCGACGGAGCTAAAGAAGCCCGAATTTGGAAAAACGAAAAATGACTTCTCAGTCAGAAGATGATTTAGAATTTTCCTATGCAAAAATATTCAGGTTTGGAAAATAAATTTATTGTCAACAATTATTAGCTAGCTTGAATTAAATAGAATTACAAAATAAATAAACTTTCATAAAATTAATTGAAAATTTACCATTTTCTATTTTAATTATACGTAATCCAACTATAAATTTCTTTATTTGCAAAATAATTTGTTTAAAATTTCACCAAAATCCAATTAAATACGTTAAATGAAACCATTTAAAACTATTAAAATCTACGGGTCATTACACATAGGTTGTCATAGAAGATTTTGGAGAACTTAGCCTAGATCCGAAGATGTATGAAGACTCCCAAGATAGGCAGAAACCTTACATTGCAAGTAAAGCATGGAGTTGGAGTTCATAGTGGGCTACATGGTCTTTGTGAATATCTCATTGCTTAGACAAGTAATGCGGTTCAATAATTCAGGAAAGTTAGCACCAAGGTTTGTAGAGCCTTTACTAATTATGGAGAGAGTAGGGAAGTTAGCTTATAGAGTGGAGCTTCCCGGAAAGTTGGAAGGAGTTCACAATGTTTTTCATATGTCTTGCGGAAATGTCTACACGATTCAACTATTGTTGTTGAGCTGAGTAAGTTAGAAGAAGTTAAAGTGGAGAGATCGCCATGCACCTACCCTTATTGTGGAGCATGGAAGAAGAACACTTCGTAATAAAGTAATTAAACTAGTTAGAGTCTGCATTTCCATTTAACTCAGTATGATTACTAGTACACATAGTATTTAGCTTGGTATATTCTATAGGTAGTAGCGTTTAGATGTTAGGCATGTTTGTGAACGTGTCGCTAGGACATGTTTTGTATGATGGTTGCCAATGGACGAATTTTATTGGTTAGTATTGCATATATGGGCCGATATGTTCATGTTGGCCTACGATGCACATCACATTATCCATTTTATTTTACCAGTTATAAGCATAATGGTTGTTGCATTTTTGCATATTTATTGAATGATATCTCTCATCCATATGTAATTGCAAGTATAGGACCTCACATACATTTCGGATACATGGCATAAGCACTTGCATTTAAGAGATTGACTAATTCATGAGACCGCCTAATTTAACTTTACCTAAATGTTCATATGCATTTCATACCTATATATACATGTGGCATTAGAAATTTTGAATCTAAAGACAATGTTTGCAAAGGTTGATAGTTGAGTAGGTGGTTGTAGATAATGGTTGTGTAAGCAAACTATATTTTTTTCATCCTTATAGATCGGGACTAAATCCTTTTATGAGGGAGATTGTAACACCCGACAATTTTAATTGTAGATTAAAATATAAATAAGGGTAAAAATGTAATTTAACATAAAAGGAAAAAATTGTCAATTTTCACAAACGTTGGAATCATGCCTCAGGACCTATTCCACTGCATCTGGAATGTTGTTTACCGTTAGAAAACATATATCACTTGTTAAGCTTGATAAAATGGGTCAAAATTAGCGAAAACAACAACCAATATGCAATAACCCGGATTTCTGGGTATTATAATTAATAATATAATCGGGTTAATTAATAGAAATACTCAATTTATAAATTGAACAGATGAATCGGATCGAATAAATATTTATATTTGTAATTGTGTTATGTACATATATACATTGATTTTTAAATAAGAATTATTATATATAGGTGAAAATTTGTATTTGTTTAAATATATGTATATATCAAATTAAATCTGAAATTTTAATTGAATTTGAATTTGGTTATTTAGATTGAAATAAAAAAAATAGCTATATACATCTTAAATCATGCTTCGGTTTTAAAATATATTTTATTTAATCTTATTAAGAACACAAACTGTTTTATAGTATTTTCTTTTAAAGGGATTTATTTATATAAATTAAAACATGTATTTATAAATTAAGAAAATGCATTAACTAAATGAAAGAAAAATACAAAGATTTTAAAAAAAAAAATAAGTGCATGCATATTTACAAGTGTAGATTAAAGAAAAAATATAGATGTACAAGTGTAAGATTAATATACAAGTGGCAAGATGGTTTCATTTAAGAAATTTAAAAATAAAATAAAAATAGGTTGCTGACTTTTTCTCCCTACTTTTATTCAAAATAATAATAATAATGGAAATCAGATCAACTAGGTCTGGAAAAAAAAAGGAAAGAATCATGTCCAAATTTCAAAACTAAAAACCAGATCAAAGTAAAAATCACCGCAACTTCATAACAAATTCAACCTTCAACCTGAAAATCAAAATTTTAATTCTGTAAAACTGTTTTATCCTCAAGCACATTTTTCCTTTTTCCCTTCCAAATCAAAAGCCTGGAAATGAATTAAATCAAGACTGGAAACTGATTTATGAAGTTAAATCAAGACTGAATCAAGCTAAGCAAGGATTCAACTCTGATTCATCATGCAAGAGCAACTCAATATGATCATCTCAGTCTCCTCTATTATAATTACAGTGAGTAACCTTTTACATTTTTTTATGCTTGAATCTGTTTGAATTTTTATATGTGCAACCCTTTTCTTTGAAACTTAAAATAGATCTAAACCTATGCCTGTGATGGTGGATTGTATTCGTGTTATGCACATGCATGTATAAGTAGGAATATCTGGATGTTGGTAGTATTGATCTGTGCAAGATTTTGGAGCATGTTCTTCTCTGTTTCGAAGGAAGAAAAAATATATACAGAGTTTAACATTTCAGGAAAAATTTCAGACTTCTTTCCCAAATTACTATTAGACTTAGAATTTAAAACAATATGAGTTTGTGAAACCATAATTCAAGTTTAAATTTGTTTAAGTATTTTTTTTTATTTTGCAAATATTCTGTAACTATGAAAATACAGTAAGATTTTAGAAAAAGGTGTTAAAAATCAAATAAAATGTGTTATGAATTCAAGCATGCATCTTAAATCAACACAAGAAAAACTCGAATTTTAAAACTAAAATTATGAATTTTAGTTGGGTATTGGGTTAGCATTTTGGGAATGTCCAGATTTTAGTTTTCGAGTAAACTCTGGTGATTGAAGTAGTTTTTCAGGACGAGGCTTTGCTTGGAGGTAGATAGGCGATCATGGAAGTTGGGAAAAATGGGGTAAAATGTACACGATCGCCGTAGAGTCGGAAATAAGCAATTTGGGTTTTAAACCCTAGATATGGTGAGGCTTGAAGATTTGTCGCTATGGTTTCTATGGTTAATCGAACTGCATCGGGTTTGAGGAATAGACTCTGGGGTCGTGAATGAAGACGGTGGAGAAGTCTTAATGGTTCCGGTGGCCAGAATCGCCTTGCCGAGGCAGTTTTCAGTTGGGTTTGGGTTTCGATTTTCAACAGAAAGGCTCGATTTTGATTTGGGCTTTCAGTTATCGAGTTGATGGCTGTAAGGGATTGCCGTGGCGATGGATGACTTGTTGGGGATGGGCCGGTGGTGTCAGAACGTGGTCGGCGATGGTGCATGTGCACCATCTCGCGTTTGTGTATGTTCTGATTATTTCCTGTTCATTGAGCAGTTGGGTCGAACTCGAAGATGAATTCGAAGATTTTATTGTTTTACCCGAGTTTGTTTCCGTGTCGTGGAAGCTCTGCTTAACCGTGGATTTAAATTCAAGTAGAATAGAAGTTTGAATAAAGCTGTGGAGTAGGGAAGAAGAAGGAACGGGGAAATTTGGGTTTGCTCGTGTTTTGCCCGATGTTTTGAGCATTGGACTCGGGTTATTTAGAGTTACTTTACGCGAGTAGGTATAGTACGAGGTTGTAGGAAGGGAAATTATTCTGAATCTTTACAAGTTCCAGGGAAAATCAAATCTTTGAAAACAAGTTTCAAGCATTATCTAACCAGATTATTAATTTTTGTTATTTTTGAGGATTAATTGGTTGGATTTGAAAAATTAAACTTTTGGCAAGTCATTTAATTGAATCTCTAGTTGATTCAAATAAAACGAATGATAAATTTTAAAAGATAATAGAAATGTGGTATAAACTGAACAAATCAAGAAGATCTTAATTGGCGTGTTGTTAAGAGTAAGATTACAAGATGAAATTTAAGAATAATTTTTGATGTGCAATTAATTCAGATAATTATTTAAGGTAAGTCATAAATTAAGGTAAGTAGATTGAGGATTAATTAAATGATTAAAGAATAGTTAGTTGTTTAAATGAGATTTATTAAAGGTTAAACGGTGTAAACAGTTAAGAATAATTAAAATATTAATTGTTGTAATTGATTTAGAAGCTCGTGAGTATGATTAATTTATGGATAATTAATCAATATAAGTGATTATAGAAAAATTTATCTGAGTTATTAATTAAAAATCAATGTAATTAATATAGATAATAGAGGTTAATTAATTTGTGTAATTAATTGAGAATTAATTACTTGAATGTAATTAAGGAATAATTAACCAAGAATTATTAATTTGAAATAATTCAATTAAAGAAGTTTGATTAAGGAATAACTAGTTAATTTATTTAATTGATTTAGGTTTAATAAATATTGATTAAGGGTTAATCAATTTGAAATTTAAGATCATTAATTAGACTATTAATTAATGATTAAAGATTTCTTAATTAAGCAATTAATTTAAAATCAAGGTTAATTAATAAAATAATTAGTCTTTAATTAATGGATAATTAAAGATAATTTAATTGTGTGATTAACAATGGTTAATCTAAGTCAATTACTTAATGGAGTAATTAAAGAATGGTTAATGTAAGTAATTTAGAAATTAATTACTTAATGGAAGTAATTTAGGAATTAATTACTTAATGTAATTAATGGAGTTCATTGTGATTGATTTAAATTAATTAATTAAGTTTAATTAATTTTAACCACTTGATGATTTGATAATAATTACTTAATGTAATTGATTAAGTATAATTACTTAGTGAAGTAATTAATGATAATTACTGAATGTAATTAGTGGAAGATGGAATTGTGAAAGTAATTTGGATCAAATTATTTTGTATAATTAATTAGAGATAATTAAAGAGTAATTAATTTATTTGATAAAGTAATTAAGGGTAGTTAATTACTGATGTTATTAATCAAGGGTGATTAATATTTATGGTTAGCAATTAATTAATGAAATAACTAAAGGTTAATTACCGTATTGGGTTAAGGATAATTAATTTGTGAAATTAATTAAGGGTTAATTACATAAATGTAATTAAAGGATAAATAGAACGATATTGGAAGTCTTTGATTAATTGTTATTCCTAATATGTGGTTTGTGATGCTATGTGATAAGATATGCTGATTTAAACTGTGATGATGTGATTATCTATTGTTGGTGATTTAGGTGACATCCTGTATTTATCATTGAGTTGTATTTCACTTGAATAATATAAGTTAAGTTGATATTGATTCGAAGAGACCGGAGTCGGGTATTAGTAAATACCCGTAACCACTTCGATTCTTTATAGATTGATTTGTGAAATCAATAGGCTGAAATGAATAATTTAAGTGAACCGGACCATTTAATCTAAGTTCGGTACTTAGAAATTGATGTGTGAAATAAGTGTTTTCATAACAACTTGTGAAGTTGTAAATTGATGCGAGTTACCCCGAGTTTATATAAGTTGTATGCTTTTGTGTTACGTGTTAGATGGGTTTACTCATGCTGGTTTCCAACCTGACCCGGGTGTTACTTTGATGTAATGCTCGGGTCAGACCGAGTATTACAGATTTTCAGGTAAGGACATTCTGGAGCTCAGGAGGCGAGCTGGATGGCAGGGACGTATGGAGGGTTTCCACTATGATATTGTATATATCTGAGACCTGTTAAATTGTATCCGTCCAAATGTTGTATAAAATTGTTGTAACTCTGATATATTGATGTAAAATCGATTGATACAGTTTTCTTTGGTATAATTATTATTATTGATATTATATTTTATCCACTACGAATGTGAGATTGTGTGTTTCTTTTCTGTTCTTCTTCTATCTCTTTTCTTCTTTTCTCTAACTATCTGGAATTTTCGGGATCGGAAATTCCGGGTCGTTACATTTGGTATCAGAGCAGAAGGTTAAGCGAGAACCTTGACTCTGGTGGGATTACTCATTATGGATAAGGGTAAGTGGTACCCTATAATGAGTTGAGTGTATATATATGAGAGAGCGTACTTGTTATTTTCTTATATAAAGATTAAAATGGTTTTATATAAGATTATATTTTGATATATAAAACAATATATCTTTCAACAACTAGTCAAGATAATCGGTTGTTGAAATTATTGAAACTAAATTAAAGGCTAATAGAATTACAACCGAATTGAAATTAAATAAAGATAAGATTGAAATGGATTCAAACTAAAATTGAAATCTAGAATTGGTTACAAACCGGAGAAATAGAATGGTTATTGTGTTTAATAATGGGATGATTGTTTTTCAATAAACAATAAAATGTTTTAAGGAAGTAACCATTTAAAAAGAAAATAATTTGTAAATGTGAAAGGATATAAATAAAAATGGGTTTCAAATTATGAAGTCCTGAATTCTAAGTTTAAATTTTTTTGAATTGGTTTCAAAATGTTAAAGGAAATAATATTATTCAAACTACTTTGAATAATGATCTTATTTTAAAAGTAAGAAATGTTCGAAAATTTAAAAAAAAATTTGTTTGAATTAAAACCAAGGGTGGTTTAAATTTTTAAATTTGGCTTGGCGAGCCAAGAAGTAAATATGTATATGTATGGATATACATAATATCAAAGTTGGTTTGAAATAAACTCTAAATATTGAGTTTTAAATTGGGAATGAGATATGATACCCCAAAGGTGATAAGTTTTGAACTTAATAAGTGGGAAGATTATTTATGTGAAGTTTAAAATTTGAAATGGAAGTTCAAATTGGGTAAGGTTGACTGGATTAAGTGAATTGAGTTTAACTTGGAAAAGGTTAAATAAGTTGGAATGATCAACCTAATTTAGGAATTTCAAGATGAAATTGGGATTTAACTTGGAGAGTTAAATAGTTGATTTGAATTAGGGAGTCCGAGTGATCTCAAATTGGGTTTGAGATCCGAAAATTGAAAATGGATGGATGTTTTAAAATAATTTGAATAATATAATTCCATTGTTATTGGAAATATTTAAATTGTGAAATTGGATTTGTTCAAATAAATAAGAAGTGAAGTGTGGTGATATATTCATTATTGAGATAAAAGAAAATCTAACTTTAATCTGAAATTAAATTGTTTAAAAGCTTTTATTAAAGGTTAACTTGGTTTAAAGGGTTAAACCAACCTTAGTGAATTTAACTCGGATTCATATAATTCGAGATGGTTTAAATTTGAAATTGAAGTGGGTTCAGTTTGAAATTAGTTCGAATTGAATTGAATTTGAGAAAAAAATCAAGAATAATTCAACTTGATTTGGAAATGGAGTTTGAAATTGGGATTAATTCAAACTAAAGTTGAAATGAATTGAAATTGGAACTAGTTCAATTGAAATTTATTTGAGTTAGTAAAAATTTGAGATCAAGGTTGAATAAAGTTAAATTTAGGAAGAAGTGAGGTTAATACAACATGAATTGGGATTGAATAAATTTCAATGGGAATTGAAGTTGTTTAAATTGGAATTGGGTCAATTTAAATGATAGAGGAAATTTAAATTGAATTGATGAGAATGGAGATTGGGAAGTGAGCAGTTTTGACTCTGGACTATTTTTAATACAAATTGTTTTAATATAAACCTATTTTTCAAGCTATTTTCTAAATAAACTGGTCAGAGTTCAAACTGTTAATGGTTAAATACCCAATCGAGATAAGAATAGAGGTGGTAATCCCAATGGATTGAAGCAATTGAGAATAAGTGAATGAAAATCAAAGTGAATGTGAATAGAAATGAAATTGATTTGGCTAATAACCAATAAAGATAAATACGTAGGGTGTACGTATGTTATTCTATTCGCATAGTGATTTGATCCAGATTCGAGCACAGAATTTCGAGATAGTATGTCGATCCGAGTGGGGATTTTTCACTCGATTTTTGACGGCCAACCTGGATATGGGTTGTTGATTGGTTCTGGATATTCTCTATCATAGTTAGGCTATGCAAGGAGAATGACGGTTTCTGATCAAGAAACCAGATCTGAGTCCGCACTAGGAAGTCGGGTGGACGATACTAGTTCGGAAGTGAAGTTGTGTGGTCGAGTGAGCGATCAGATTGGTATAGCGTACAGATGATATGTGTACATCGTATGGATTTGGATGAAAATGATATTGAAAGGAGTAATCAAATTTGAATATTTGATTTTGAGTAAACAAAGTTAAATATCTTTGTTTTATAAAATGAAACTCCCCTTGTTGAATCTTTTGCCAAGAGAAAAGGGTTTTTGGAAATGTTTGAAGTATAAAAGGAGTTTTATAAAAGTTTGAAATGATCTAAAGTTTTGAAAGATTTTATATATCTGAATATATATATATATATATATATATATATATATATATATATATATATATATATATATATATATATATATATATAAGGATCATATGAGGATTTTGGAATAAGGTTTTGGAAACCTATGGATTTGGAAAGGCTTTTGATTTTTGGGTAAAATCAATATTGAAATTTGGAAAGCTTAGTTTGAGAATTATCGATTTTGGGATAATCGATTTTGTGTAAAGGAGCTTTGTATGAGATCATACTAGGTGTATGATTTGAAGATACTATATGTATATAGTATAAAATGTTTTGATGATGGCTCTGGGGAAAAAGGCGCTCCCTTGAAATGAACTTCTCAGGAGTACCACCGGGTGGTGCTGCCTTGAGCCCCAAAGGGGGGTTCTAAAGTTGATCCTGTGAGGAGTCCGGACAAAACCAGTTCCTGAGGATTATGAGTAGAGTATACCACAGCGAAAGTCGTGTGTGCCGTTGAGAGCCAATAGTTACATGAACTTTTGCTGCGACGGCAACGTAACCCAGGATGTAACTGCGACCTATGGTATAACATAGCGAAAGTCGTGTGTGCCGCTGAGAGCCAACAGTCTGCGTTTGATTTTATATCGGCAGACTGCGACCTATGTAGGAGTGGAGAAGTTTCATTTTGACAGCGAAAATCAGAGGCCGCCGAGAGCCTACAGTTACATGGACTTTTGCTGTGACGGCAACGTAACCCTGGATGTAACTGTGATCTGTTGTGTGAGATCCATGGCGTAATCGAGAGGCCGCGGAGAGCCTGGAGTTACATGGACTTTTGTTGCGACGGCAATGTAACCCTGGAATGCAACTGTGACCATGGATGGGGTTATGATTTCCAGAGTATTCTCACCAAAGATATATCCTATGTTTTCAAAAATTGTTTTCTATATTCTCAATAAAATTATTTTCCAAGTATTTTCACTGGGTGTTGAAAACAGGTCTGCTAAGTACTTATAGATTTTCAGTCCAACGCCTAATCAACGTATGACCGAATTTCTGTGAGAACGAAGGTGGACTAGTTGAAACATCGAGTTATAGAATGATATTTTTATAAAACTACTTTGATAATACTATATATAGATTTTTAAGGTGTTTTAAAATGATCAAAAAGTGATTTAACTGGTTTTAAGCATTAAATAAGTTCTGGCTTCGTTTCTTTTCGAGGACGAAAAGATTCTAAGGGGGGAGGAATGTAAAAACCCGGATTTCTGGGTATTATAATTAATAATATAATTGGGTTAATTAGTAGAAATACTCAATTTATAAATTGAACAGATGAATCGGATCGAATAAATATTTATATTTGTAATTGTGTTATGTACATATATACATTGATTTTTAAATAAGAATTATTATATATAGGTGAAAATTTGTATTTGTTTAAATATATGTATATATCAAATTAAATCTGAAATTTTAATTGAATTTGAAATTTAATTTGAATTTGGTTATTTAGATTGAAATAAAAAAATAGCTATATACATCTTAAATCATGCTTCGGTTTTAAAATATATTTTATTTAATCTTATTAAGAACACAAACTGTTTTGTAGTATTTTCTTTTAAAGGGATTTATTTATATAAATTAAAACATGTATTTATAAATTAAGAAAATGCATTAACTAAATGAAAGAAAAATACAAAGATTTTTTAAAAAATAATTAGTGCATGCATATTTACAAGTGTAGATTAAAGAAAAAATATAGATTTACAAGTGTAAGATTAATATACAAGTGGCAAGATGGTTTCATTTAAGAAATTTAAAAATAAAATAAAAATAGGTTGCTGACTTTTTCTCCCTACCTTTATTCAAAAAAATAATAATAATGGAAATCAGATCAACTAGGCCTGAAAAAAAAAAAGGAAAGAATCATGTCCAAATTTCAAAACTAAAAACCAGATCAAAGTAAAAATCACCGCAACTTCATAACAAATTCAACCTTCAACTTGAAAATCAAAATTTTAATTCTGTAAAACCGTTTTATCCTCAAGCACATTTTTCCGTTTTCCCTTCCAAATCAAAAGCCTGGAAATGAATTAAATCAAGTAAATCAAGACTGGAAACTGATTTGTGAAGTTAAATCAAGACCGAATCAAGCTAAGAAAGGATTCAACTCTGATTCATCATGCAAGAGCAACTCAATATGATCATCTCAGTCTCCTCTATTATAATTTACAGTGAGTAACCTTTTACATTTTCTTTATGCTTGAATCTGTTTGAATTTTTATATGTGCAACCCTTTTCTTTGAAACTTAAAATAGATCTAAACCTATGCATGTGATGGTGGATTGTATTCGTGTTATGCACATGCATGTATAAGTAGGAATATCTGGATGTTGGTGATTGTATTGATCTGTGCAAGATTTTGGAGCATGTTCTTCTCTGTTTCGAAGGAAGAAAAAATATATACAGAATTTAACATTTCAGGAAAAATTTCAAACTTCTTTCCCAAATTACTATTAGACTTAGAATTTAAAACAATATGAGTTTGTGAAACCATAATTCAAGTTTAAATTTGTTTAAGTATTTTTTTTATTTTGCAAATATTCTGTAACTATGAAAATACAGTAAGATTTTAGAAAAAGGTGTTAAAAATCAAATAAAATGTGTTATGAATTCAAGCATGCATCTTAAATCAACACAAGAAAAACTCGAATTTTAAAACTAAAATTATGAATTTTAGTTGGGTATTGGGTTAGCATTTTGGGAATGTCCAGATTTTAGTTTTCGAGTAAACTCTGGTGATTGAAGTAGTTTTTCAGGACGAGGCTTTGGCTGGAGGTAGATAGGTGATCATGGAAGTTGGGAAAAACGGGGTAAAATGTACACGATCGCCGTAGAGTCGGAAATAGGCAATTTGGGTTTTAAACCCTAGATATGTCAAGGCTTGAAGATTTGTCGCTATAGTTTCTATGGTTAATCGAACTGCACCGGGTTTGAGGAATAGACTCTGGGGTCGTGAATGAAGATGGTGGAGAAGTCTTAATGGTTCCGGTGGCCAGAATCGCCTTGCCAAGGTAGTTTTCAGTTGGGTTTGGGTTTCGATTTTCAGCAGAAAGGCTTGATTTTGATTTGGGCTTTCGGTTATCGAGTTGATGGCTGTAAGGGATTGCCGTGGCGATGGATGACTTGTTGGGGATGGGCCGGTGGTGTCAGAACGTGGTCGGCGATGGTGCATGTGCACCATCTCGCGTTTGTGTATGTTCTGATTATTTTCTGTTCATTGAGCAGCTGGGTCGAACTCGAAGATGAATTCGAAGATTTTATTGTTTTACCCGAGTTTGTTTTCGTGTCGTGGAAGCTCTGTTTAACTGTGGATTTAAATTCAAGTAGAATAGAAGTTTGAATAAAGCTGTGGAGTAGGGAAGAAGAAGGAACAGGGAAATTTGGGTTTGCTCGTGTTTTGCCCGATGTTTTGAGCATTGGACTCGGGTTATTTAGAGTTACTTTACGCGAGTAGGTATAGTACCAGGTTGTAGGAAGGGAAATTATTCTGAATCTTTACAAGTTCCAGGGAAAATCAAATCTTTGAAAACAAGTTTCAAGCATTATCTAACCAGATTTATTAATTTTTGTTATTTTTGAGGATTAATTGGTTGGATTTGAAAAATTAAACTTTTGGCAAGTCATTTAATTGAATCTCTAGTTGATTCAAATAAAACGAATGGTAAATTTTAAAAGATAATAGAAATGTGGTATAAACTGAACAAATCAAGAAGATCTCAATTGGCGTGTTGTTAAGAGTAAGATTACAAGATGAAATTTAAGAATAATTTTTGATGTGCAATTAATTCAGATAATTATTTAAGGTAAGTCATAAATTAAGGTAAGTAGATTGAGGATAAATTAAATGATTAAAGAATAGTTAGTTGTTTAAATGAGATTTATTAAAGGTTAAACAGTGTAAATAGTTAAGAATAATTAAAATATTAATTGATGTAATTGATTTAGAAGCTCGTGAGTATGATTAATTTATGGATAATTAATCAATATAAGTGATTATAGAAAAATTTATCCGAGTTATTAATTAAGAATCAATGTAATTAATATAGATAAATAGAGGTTAATTAATTTGTGTAATTAATTGAGAATTAATTACTTGAATGTAATTAAGGAATAATTAACCAAGAATTATTAATTTGAAATAATTCAATTAAAGAAGTTTGATTAAGGAATAACTAGTTAATTTATTTAATTGATTTAGGTTTAATAAATATTGATTAAGGGTTAATCAATTTGAAATTTAAGATCATTAATTAGACTATTAATTAATGATTAAAGATTTCTTAATTAAGAAATTAATTTAAAATCAAGGTTAATTAATAAAATAATTAGTCTTTAATTAATGGATAATTAAAGATAATTTAATTGTGTGATTAACAATGGTTAATCTAAGTCAATTACTTAATGGAGTAATTAAAGAATGGTTAATGTAAGTAATTTAGAAATTAATTACTTAATGGAAGTAATTTAGGAATTAATTACTTAATGTAATTAATGGAGTTCATTGTGATTGATTTAAATTAATTAATTAAGTTTAATTAATTTTAACCACTTGATGATTTGATAATAATTACTTAATGTAATTGATTAAGTATAATTACTTAGTGAAGTAATTAATGATAATTACTGAATGTAATTAGTGGAAGATGGAATTGTGAATGTAATTTGGATCAAATTATTTTGTATAATTAATCAAGGGATTAATTAGAGATAATTAAAGAGTAATTTATTTATTTGATAAAGTAATTAAGGGTAGTTAATTACTGATGTTATTAATCAAGGGTGATTAATATTTATGGTTAGCAATTAATTAATGAAATAACTAAAGGTTAATTACCGTATTGGGTTAAGGATAATTAATTTGTGAAATTAATTAAGGTTAATTACATAAATGTAACTAAAGGATAAATAGAACGATATTGGAAGTCTTTGATTAATTGTTATTCCTAATATGTGGTTTGTGATGCTATGTGATAAGATATGCTGATTTAAACTGTGATGATGTGATTATCTATTGTTGGTGATTTAGGTGACATCTTGTATTTATCACTGAGTTGTATTTCACTTGAATAATATAAGATAAGTTGATATTGATTCGAAGAGACCGGAGTTGGGTATTAGTAAATACCCGTAACCACTTCGATTCTTTATAGATTGATTTGTGAAATCAATAGGCTGAAATGAATAATTTAAGTGAACCGGACCATTTAATCTAAGTTCGGTACTTAGAAATTGATGTGTGAAATAAGTGTTTTCATAACAACTTGTGAAGTTGTAAATTGATGCGAGTTACCCCGGGTTTATATAAGTTGTATGCTTTTGTGTTACGTGTTAGATGCGTTTACCCACGCTGGTTTCCAGCCTGACCCGGGTGTTACTTTGATGTAATGCTCGGGTCAGACCGAGTATTACAGATTTTCAGGTAAGGACGTTCTAGAGCTCAGGAGGCGAGCTGGATGGCAGGGGCGTATGGAGGGTTTCCACTATGATATTGTATATATCTGAGACCTGTTAAATTGTATCTATCCAAATGTTGTATAAAATTGTTGTAACTCTGATATATTGATGTAAAATCGATTGATACAGTTTTCTTTGGTATAATTATTATTATTGATATTATATTTTATCCGCTGCGAATGTGAGATTGTGTGTTTCTTTTCTGTTCTTCTTCTATCTCTTTTCTTCTTTTCTCTAACTATCTGGAATTTTCGGGATCGGAAATTCCGGGTCGTTACACAATAGCATTTTCAAAATTATTAATTTCAAGTTTAGACCAGATAATCCTTGTTTTTAACTATATATAAGACCCTAATCTTCACTCCTTTCAGTCAAAACCCTACTTCCCTATTCCATGTACAATTCTTCTTCTTCTTCTGGAGAAACTTCTCAAATATAAACAATACTTCTATTATCTTTAAAAATTTCTTCATTAAAACTAAAATAAAACACATATAGTACAAATGAAGAATAAGAGAGAATCGAAATTAGAGGAGAAAGGGAGAACGAATGACAAATCAATCAACTTGAAGGCTTAAGAAAGGAGGTTTAATATCAAATTTGAAGAAGGGTAGCTTTGTAAAGGTGAGTGAATTGGTTACGGCATTATGATGTTTCATAAGTAATTAAATTCCTTTATAATCCTTCCCGATTTAAAGATATAATTTTTGAATTTGGCATAGTAGTTTCAACATAGATTAATTTGATTAACAATTTCAACTATAAATAAAAGAGGATAGTAATGATGGGAAAACCCTAGGTGCTAATTTAAATAGAATAATCATTGAAAAAAGGAAAAGGATAAATGGTGAAATTCATATTAAGTCTTACGAAGGTAAATCTTTATTGATAAAGTTTGATTGGATGAAAAAATTAATCGAATATCACTTTTTCCTTACTTCGAATTGTTTATATAACTTGGAATGCATATTGATTTTTGTTTGAAGGTATATAGGTAGTTTATTTTAGAGTTATATATACAGAGAATCATTTAAATTAACTAGTGAATTCGTGTAAAAAAAATAGAGACCATCACATGATTCAGTTAAAAATAAACCTTACATCCATACTCGAATCAGTAAAGAAGATAAACAAAAATTCATTTAATCCAAAAAAACCCTAATTAGACATTTGAAATATTAATCAGACATCTGAATTAAGGTTTAGACAATTAGATTTCAAATAATCTTAACCCGAGAGCACTTGGTTCAAATTCTACTCGATTCAGACATCTGGATCCTTTTTTACACGCCAAATGCTTAGAAAGTAATTTTTCTAATAGAGGGTCAGATGTCTAAATAACTCTACAAGCATCTCAATTGTTTCAGTAAGCCCAAGTTGAACCTAGACCTGGTGCAAGCCAAGTGTGGAAAATAAAGGGACTTATCCCCACATTCTCAATCGTAGGAGTTCTCGCAGCTTCATGGAGCAGGTGTAATAATGAGAATCTATTTTACATAGGATGACATACCTAGGTTCACATCTCATCATGAACATAACATGGAACTCGATAATGAATATGATAACCGCATAACTAGAAGCTCTTATTGTTACTAGGGCATGCCTGGTCACATGTTAAACATGTAGGAACTGGGAAGGGAGACAGAGATGTCCATAATAGCAAGGTTATACAGCTATATATACAGAGGAATCACTATAGTCCTTTTGTTTTATGTTGAATGATAATGAGCATAAGACTTGTTACCATTGAGAAGATGACAAAATGCTTAGGTAGGCCATAAATCATCGAGGTAGTACACTTGGTGTGAGCTCAGGCATTGCGATGTTCGCTCAGTTTGCAAGTGCGATATACGTGGTCCGTCGTTAATAATGTTAACTCAACATTGATTGGAAGTTATTTATCAGAACCGTATCTAAGGAACTAAATTAGAGCTATTTGTAGCTGGTTGTTCAATCATTTGTTAGAAACCTTCATCAATTATTAATGGATGAAGGTGTAATTAGAATTATCCCTTGATTTGTAAAGTAACCAATCCTTCGTAAGTAATACATGAACACAAATAGACATCCTAGGTTGTGTCGATTATAGTTGAAGTTAACTACTTGTGAACATCATGCACTAGTAATACAATTTATTTACTAGACTTTGTCTGATCCACTCCTTTTCTTCCCCTTTTATACCAATTACAGGATGACAGACCAGCAGGTAATTTGGCCAAGACACAATACGTGGAGGAGGAGCTAGGCGCCCAAAGTTACGTCTCTTATGGTTATGCTTAGTGTATTTATATTATATTATTCTATCAGTCAGACTTTATGTTGTTATTCGAAGACATCACTGTATGGACTATGTATTGCAGAGTACTATTTGATTTACTTATTGTCAATATTTATATTTTATTTCCTTCCGCAATGTGATCTGAAAGTATAAATATGTTTTAAATTTTATAATTATATTTGCATCATGTAATGTTCAAAAACCCTGATGACTTGCACTTCTTAGCATGACACGAGTTTAAAAGTCATTTCTTTGAACTGTTGTATCTGGATGTGTGGGTTGTCACATTGCCCACTTAGTAAAGCAACCAATTTCTAAAGCGAAAATTTTTGCACATTCTTTTGAGATGGGGAAAAGGCCTATTAAGTCAATTCCTCATACATCAAATATTGGCTTACGATGAGAGTTAACCATTTGGAGGCAACCATAAGATTTGAGAGAACTTTTGGCATTTATTGTACCTTTTTACATAGGGTAGTGCACCATTAGTCATGTGCAGTCAGTAATAGCCTTGTCTCTTTAGTTACTTTGCTAATTTTACTCCATCGGAGTGAGCTCCATAGAATCCTTTGTGGGCTTCTCTTAATAGCTTCGCTCCTATTTTTGGAGTAAGGCATCTCAAATAAGGTGCTGAATATCCTTTTCTATATAATAGCTTTTCTATCATAGTATATGAAAGGGCTTGATGTCTCTATTTCCTTGACTTGTTTTTTTCTGTTGGGCAATATTTCTTTTTCTAAGTATTCGACTATGGTTGTGATCCAATTATTGGTATATTGATCCCCGCAGCTATCAACCCTTATTCCTTCGAAAGTTTCCTTATGATTATTATCTTTTCAATCATTTTCCTTGCCAACTCGCGGTTGTTATGCTTGTGAAAGAGTTAAAACCAAAGATTCAATATTTGATCCCTCTTTCTCATATCCGACACCTGGGTTTTGTTGGAATCCGACAAGGAAAACTTTTACCTTTGGCACTCCTCGCAAACTTACTTTTGCTAAAGAGTTTACTTATGAATTCTTTTCTCTTGGTATTTGATGGATAGAGAAATCTTCAAACTAAACTTGAATTTCATGGATCCTTTTAACATATTAAGTTAATTGAGTATCTTCCATTTGAAATATACCTTATTTAGCTGATTTACAATTAGCCTCAAGTCACTAAATACTTGATCCTTGAGATTTTCAGTTATTGAGACAAAGTTAACCCACCTATCATGGATTCATATTCAATCATGTTATTGGTAGTAGAAAATTCTTAATTTCATTGCATAATGCAACCTATGTCCATTTGTCATAATTATCATATAACACTGGCTCCTTATTCATTCGAAGCAACAACTTACAAGGCCACTTTTTTTTAAGTTTCTTCAATTTTTAATTGTTCTTCAATGAATCCAATGCATTCAATTAAAAATTTGCTAAGTTTTTTTTCCCTTGATTGACACTTAGTGTAGATATTCAATGTCATATCGACTTAATTCCATTCTTCTTTTTATCAACCTGCCAGATGTCTCCGGCTTACTAAAGATTTTCTTAAGCGGATAATTGGTCAAAACTTTGATTTGATGTACATGAAATAAGACCTCGGTTTTCGTGCTAACAGTATTAGGCAATACACTATCTTTTCTATATCTGAATATGTAATTTCAACATCCTTCAATCTCGCTTATATAATATTTCGAAACTTGAATTCCATTTTCTTCCCTTACTAAAACCGAACCGATTGCATGTTATGATACCGCCATATGTAAAAATAGTTTTTCTCCTTCTATAAGGCTAGAAAGTATGGGCATCTTTTGTAGATGATCTTTTAGCTCTTGAAAAGTTTTTTGATGTTCCTTTATCCATTCAATTTTTTTTTTTTGCTTCTTGGTTACATCAAACAAAATTATGCATTTATAGGTTGTTTTCCAAGTAATTGTTAAAAGGATATAGTTAAAGAAGATCAAAATAAGGAAGCAAGGGCCAATGTCAAAGCCTAAAGCTCTATGTGGTAAAATAGCATTGAAGGAAAATGAAGTTGTCATCGACAATGTTAAAGATCGGCAGGTTACGTCAGAGAGACCACTCCATTGTTCAATTAAAAGGATGGGATCCTCTTGGTCGATACCACATATTTTGACTTTGAAGATGTGTAAAGAAATAATGACAACATCGACAGTGGTGAAAGAAGAAACGATGTTGAATCTATTCAACACCCTCTTCATCGATATATGACAAGTGAGATGTGTTGACATTAAGGACGTAGGAATCCGCTCTTTGTTACTAGGTAAAATACAAAGATACTTCACTCAAATCATTCTGCATGTCTATGCAGAGCGATAACTCCATCAATACTCTCAAAGCCATTAATGAATGTCGAAGTGGCCATAACGTGCTTCTTTGATGCCAGGCTCCATCTACATCGCATATTTCAGTACCTCGAAGACATTGCCTAATAGTAGCACCAAAATCTTTGATACCAAAGGAACATAGGATAATGTCGCTCTCCACTAAGTTCAGCATCACCACTGCTCATTCGCTATCATCGAAGATGTCAATGACATTGACAGTCCATCGCACATAATCCTTTTGCAAGAACATCAAAGACATTGACATCACACTTAATGGATGTAGTCAAAACCAACATTTCGGAAGACATATCAGCAAGGAAGCTAATACTGAAGCACTTTGAAGGCATTCCTGCTTAATGGTGCTAAGTGATGACTCTACCCCTCACCCATGTCTACTGCCGCTTGTTATAGATGCAGACCAGTGATGAGACTAAAACAAGAACTACTAGAGTCATCCCATCTGAAGACACTAGAGGTGAAGTGGTGGCCGCCTACCTTTATAAATATGACTCTAGGGGCACCATTTTTGGGGGCTGAACTTTCTCTCCTTGCTTTCTAATTTCTCAACTTTGTAAACCCTAAATTCAATTGGAGATTTTGCTTATTGTAATGCTTGTATAATTATACACATACGGATATGGAAATCAAATAATTTGCGTTGCATAATTTACTACCTACCTCTTGAATTGTGACTTATGATTAGCATATCATATCAATCCAGTTCAAATTCAAAAATTACATGTAATCGCCTTTGTTTATACCCTGACTTCGACTTGATCTTGCATCACATTGCCTATTGCTCCAACTGGTGACTCGAATACCTGCTTTACCTCGAACTTGGACTAGCATATTTAACTTATACAATGACTTCGACTATATACAACATTCACAAGATTCATGCTTTAATGACTAGACAAAGAAATGATTATGAACTTAGACTCTCACATGCTTCAACTAGGTTTGGAGAGGCTTTTCTTTAATTGACCCAAATTCCACATGCTTTTGGAAGTTGACGAATTTATTCATTATCAGTTTGGCGCTTGAAGTATGACCCGAACCTTCGATCCTTTATAACTTTCTCCATAAACTAACTGCATGAAATTATTTTGTTTTAGAAAAAATGTTGAGGGCCAGGGAAGAAAATAACATCCCAAACTCCAATTTAGAGAATAGGGAAATTGGTTAACCTTTAATAGGACTTGCAACCAACGAGACCAAAATTCAAGATTTAGTACAGTAAGTGTTTGTAATGTGATAGCTTCTTGAAAGGGAATCTTCAAAGGTGATGAAACTTATGGAAGGGGAAGATGAAGCACAATCCCCAAGTAAAATTTAAGATGAATAATGAAACAAAAACCAAGAAAGTCAATTCTAAAGTTCCCTTTGGTAATCGAATAGTTCAATCCAATGAGATAATAGAAATTACCAGCACTGATGAAACTAAATGAAAGGACATTTTCAACCAAATAATAGAAGTGTGCTTAAGGAGGAAAGAATCCTTGATCTAGAGAAAAATAACAACCTTCGAAAGTCTCCTTTTTTAGAAGAGATGATGGTTGTTAGAATTACATCTCACATCAAGATTCCTCCACTAAAGTATGATGGAACTACTGATCCAAATGATCACCTTACAGATTTTGAAAGCCGAATGGATTTGTATAACGTTTCAGGGACACTTCGTTGCAAGCACTTTTTGGTAACTTTGCAAGGAGCGGCTATCAAATGGCATAAGAATTACCAAAGTGAAACCATCTGTTCCTGGTAAGAATTTTCCTATGAATTTTTGACACACTTTTACACATACAAAGACCCAACCATAGATTCCATCTTAATAGAAAATATCAAGCAAACGCCAGGGAATTACTTTGCGAATATCTATAGAGATTCAATACATAAGCATTAAACGCAAAAGATGTAACTAACAGAGAAAAGCTCATGGTAGTTTGTTTAGGATTAACCGAGAAAACACCTTTTTGGGAAGAACTTATATTCTTGGATGTATAGATCTACGACGCTTCTATTTCCAGACCAAATTTTTTTTCAAATGAAAGAGATGCACTCGACCACAAAGAAATCTTAACAAAAGCAAGAAAAGGGAAGGTTTGACTTCGAACGTCCTAGTAAGAGATCAAAAGGGAATAAGAGCAGAAGAAAGTGTCAAAGGAATATTTTTGAATCCAACTATGTGAATTTAAACAAACCCCTTTCCTACATTTTTTCCATGACAAAGGGCGATGAAAATTTCTCTACTTTCTACAGAATATTAAGCCTTCCTGAACCAAATAAAAGAAAAGATTATTGTGATTATCATAAAGTAAATAGACATAAAACTAACAAATGTCACACACTGGAAAGAATAATTCCGAATTTGATCAAGTTAGGATTTCTAAAAGAGTTCATTAGGGAAGTTTGAAAAATTTTCCGTTTTGAAGAGGATAACCTAAACCTTTGAAAGTTAACCCTTTCTATAGGGAAAAACCAGCTATGTAGCGTCGAATTCAGTCTCCGATCAAACAATAAACTCCTTTGAAACTCAACCTTTTTCTATACGAAATTTTAGTGTCTTTGCGGGTTAAAACTAAACCAATCCACTTCATCCATAAAGTCCGTAATTTCTCTGTCGAAGCGTAACAAATGTCTACCCATTTCTGAAGGACTATAGCTCACATATCCAGTATAAAGTGGAAATCTATCTCAAAATCCTAGATTAATCAACCTTCCAACATAAGCCAATTTCTAGGAAAAAGTAAATATCTAAAATCGTCTTAAAAGGAGGGATTCTTAGGAAAAACATGCTCTTGTCCATAAAAGTCTATTAGTTCTTGAATCATGACTTTTTATACTTGCAAATAAGATATTTCTTTTTGCTAAGGAAAACCTGAGAAGGTGCAAATATATATAAACCCCATCTTGATGGGAATTATTTTCAAAAATTAAGAAAGATTATTTGTAATTAACCTACTGGTTGGGGGGGCTGAATATGTATTTATTTCCAAGAAAGGATTTATAAAATCCTAGCATTATTTAATGCATAAAAACGATTTCGGCGAAGCATGCCTAGATAAAAAAGTATTTTCAAAGCCTTTTGAAATTATTGGCAAGAAAAGACTTATACCTATTTCACTAAGAAAAGTTTTTCGGACTATCTAGATTTTTCAACAGCAAACTCTAATTAGAAGAGCTTATTCATGATTAAATGATTATTGCTTCATGAATCATGACCACCTAGTCTCTTACTTAAGATTCATGTTTCTATTATGGGGATGATTCGAAAACCTATTATCAAAGGGTTCAAGTATCCAAAATATTTTTGAAAAGTAATTCCTCGATTCAACAAAGAAATCATTTTTTGAAAAATTATTTTTTCCAAAAACATGACAAGGAAAACTGATGTTTATTCAAAAGGGTTTTCACAAGCATTGTTGCTAGCCAAAAGTTATTTTCAAAAAAAAAATTCAAATGGAAAAACTTATTTCAACAATCCGATGTCCACTCCAAAGCACCAATGAACCTCCAATGTCCGCTCCGGAGCACTAAAAGGCCTTCTCCAGGAGTACGTCCTAGAGGGAGGGACAAAAGACTTTGGCCAGTCCGAAGTGACTCCTAGAGGGAGGAGAGTCCAACATGCACCAAAGCCTCCAATGAGTTCCCAGAATGCTTTCACCAAAAACAATGAAGATGTCCACATCCGAAATCAAAGGCAAGGCCCAAGTAAGGGCACAAATAAGGGAAATGGACAAAGATGTTTAACTTAGAGAAAGTCAAAGCCTACAAGGGTGGCACAAATATGAAAAATAGATAAAGAGAGTCGTAGCTCAAAGTAAAGGCAAAATCCAAAAAGAGTGGCTCAAATGAAAGGGACAGAGGATTCTAAGACTGAAAAAAGGACGAAGATGTCCATATCCCAAGAAGAGCAAAATCCCAAGAAAGGGCAAGAAATAGATGAATGAAGATGTTCATAGCTCGAACAGAAGCATAGTCTAAGATGGGGGCAAAAACAAAAGGAACTAGGATGTATAAAACATGAAGAGAGTTAAATAAAAAAAGAAGGTACAAAGACTAAGATGTCTTTAAACTCGGAAAGAGTCATAAAGAAATTCGAATCTAAAAGAATCAAGCAAATAACAAATCCTCACTAGAAAATAAGAATAGATCCATTCAAGGGATAGATAATAGCGGGTCTCTAATAGGACTAGACTAAATTTAGGAATAAGGAAACCTTCAAAAGAAGATCGACACACACACACACACACACAAACACAGACATATACATGTATATATCAATAAACTAATTGGGCTCGCTGAACAGCCAAATAACCAAACGGAACTACCTACTGAACACCCAAACACCCGGATGAAACTATCTGCTGAATGGCTGAACGGCTTAATACCTGGACAGTTGAACGGAACTACTTGCTGAATGCTTGAATGGTTGAACAAAACTACTTGCTGAATGATTGAATGGTTAAATGGAACTACTTTACTCCAATATATTATATTATAATGGTGAGCACTTTAACAGCTACACATCCTCTAATAACTAGGCTTTTCTTCAAATAATGAGAATCTCCATTGTTATTCGAAGGATAAAATTATGAGTCTTTAGCTTAAAGTCTGTGTGGACTGCTACTGTTGGACAGTTTTCTGGGCCTCTTTTGTGTTTGAATAAATTTTTAAGTCTCTTCTTGATGGATAAAACTCTGATGAATTTTTAATTCAATTCCTGATTTTCTTAAAAAATGGATTCTTGGTTTTCTTGTTAATTTTTTTTTTCAATTAATTTTCTGGATCTCTTTTTTTTTGGTTTCCATATGAATTTTCGTTATTCTTGCTTGATTTTCTCGATGATTTTTGAATTTTCTATTGGATTTTAAGGTTTTAATATAGTTTAAGTATGTTATTAGATTGAATTCCTATTATTATCAAATTGAATTTTTGGTCCTCTATTATTGGATTTTTGATTTTTCTGTTTTTATCAAATGAATTTTTGGTCATGTTAATTTTTGGTCATGTTATTATTATCAATTGAATTTCTTATCTTCTTCTTACCATATATAATTTGGAGAGACTTTTTAATTGAGTTATAATTGGGTTTCTAATTTTTATGACAAATGAAATTATGGATTTCTTAATTGGTTTTCTTGATTGGTTTGGACTTCTTGTTAATTTCCTAAAATTCGGATCTTCTGTAATTGCCATATATGAGTTTCTATACTACTCTTATTAGAAGGATTCCGGATCTTCTTATTATCAGATGAGATTTGGGATTTCTTATTGCCAAATGGATTTCTGGTCTTACATTATCGTCAGAAGGATTTATGGTCTTCTATCATTGCCAAATGGAATTCTGATCTTCCATTTTAGCCAAATGGTTTTCTGGTCTTTTATCGTTGCCAAATGGATTTCTAGTCTTCATTATAGCCAAATGGTTCTGTGAGTTCTCTTATTATTAGATGGGTTTTTGGCCTTCTTATTATCCAACAATACATGGATTTTTGTTACCAAATGGTATTGTGGAAATTTATTGCCAGGAGATGGTATTTTGGGATTTCTTATCATCAAATATTGCAAATTCTCAAATAGTTTATTAACCCTCAATTTAAAATTTCCTAAATGTTCTTTTCAATTTCTATAGAATGAGTTGTTAAATTCTTAAACTACCATTAAAGAAAGTTTTAGGTGTGAAAATAAAGATTAAAATGAGAAAGCAAGGGCAAGAAGTTGAGTGACAAAGGAATCTAACTTAAAAATTTACAAGCAACCTAATATTGAAAGCTAGCCTCCCACAACCAAAGAAGAAGTAATTAAAATCTACTAACTGTAGGATCGATTTCACCCTAGAGGAATGGTTAGTAGGGTTGTAACAACCCTGTATTTTGTAATTATTTTTAATTGAATTTTGATTTAACTTTATTTTATTTATTGAATTTAGATAATTTTGTTATGTTAAATATAAACTTTGATTTTGATATGAATTATCATTCCAAAACATGACTATAATGAATATTTTCCAAAAAAGTGAATTTTAGTCAATATGGTCAAACTTTGACTTTTAAATTTAAATTTTGAAAGTTTGAAAATTTTAATTTTATCTTTTATTATGAAAGTAAATAAAATTTTTAGAACGCTGCTTTTCGTTTCATTGAAATCTAATTTATAATGTGAAAGTTATGTCTTTTTAATTATTGTGTGTAATTTGCTGTATTTAACAAAATTATTTATTTTAAATTTTATAAATAATATTTTATTTGATCATGTAATGTTCTAATTTATGTTTATATGGGTAAATAACATGTATTGTATATACTTGGTTTTAAAACATTTTTAAAGGTATAATTGACATTTTCCAATGTCAGTTGTATTCTGTTGTAAATTTTAAATTTCCTGCTTCAATTAATTTAAGGAATTCTTTATTTATCTTTATATTTTTCTTAAGATCTTATTTTATTCTCATGCCCACTTTATTTAGTATCTCAAAGATTTATTTTAAACTATTTTAAGCGAAGTAAGAATTTTCTAGAACCAGCGATATTTTATTTGTAATTTTCATGTCCCGTTTCCAATTTATAAACAATTTCTTTATTCTTTTTCTATTTTCTCTAAATTTAATTATTTATTTCATTTTAGAGATGATAAATAAATTATTTTATTTCAAAATTTTTCTTTAGAATATTTTTAAAATGAAGTGGATATTTTTCCAAAGCCAATGATGTTCTAATTGTAAATTTTGGACCCTGTTTTGAATTTTAAGCAATTTCTTTAATTCTTTTTTCTATTTTCTTTAAATTTAATTATTTATTTTTAGTTTACTTTACTTTGTTTTAGTTTTTAAATTCATTTACTGAGTTCATTGTTTTTATTTAATTTCAAGAGAATGGAAAATTGAAAAGACTTAAGCTTTTAAATTATGACCTTTCATTTGCCAAAACTCTTCATTTTCCTATGACCTTCCACTTGCACTATTTTGGCCGTACCTTTTCTTTAGTGTAGCCGCGAGTTTCTCATTTGTGTTTCACATGAAAAACTTCATTTTCATTTTATCTTCACGCCAAAGAAGTATGGGGTAATGGCTTCTTCCATTTTTCTTTTCTCTTTACTTTTCCTTTGGATTTTCAATGTTTTTCCTTAGCTTCTCTTGCCTTGTTCGGCCTATACCCTCCACCATCACCACCGACCACCACACCGACTCCTTCCCATATCATCCATGACCTAACCCTCCTCCTCCTCTGACCATAGATGGCCCTGACCTCCCCTTGAAGCTAGAACCACAAAACAATGTCAAAAACTCCAAAAAACAACTACGTAGTCGAGCCTACCTCCATCTCCCCTTCATTTTTGACATCGTCCACCACCTTTAGCCGCCACCACCACTTTGTACAGATCCCTATCATCATTTAAACCACTTTCCAGACCTGAACTTGAATGGCCAAGGAAAACCACTCCAAGGCCGAGTCCTTTTGTTGACCAAAACCATATTATTTTCCTTAAACCCTTCACCTTATCACTATGTAACTTCCCCTCCATTTTTCACCACTTTGGCCACACATTCACATGACCAAACCTGAGCCAAACTTGTGCAAACTAAAGCCGAACAACATCCCTGGGCCGTGACAAATAGTAAAGAAAGCAAGGCAAAAGACTTTACATTCAAATCTCTTTTTAATTCAAAGTTATTCCATTTCAAGTTGCATTGAAATTTATAGTTTGTTTGATTTTGTTTTGGCTTGTAACACAAGGTCTTTAGCATTGGATTTGCTATCCACTCAAGTCCGTAGTATTTTCATCGTGCTTTTGATTCCATTATGTCATTGGTTTTGTTATCTCCCGCATTTAGAGGTGAGTAAATCTCACACGACACTACATACTTATGCAATTGTGAAGCGACAACATCTGAATGCGTAGAACTATAAATGATGCTATAACTGCCTATGATTATTTATATATGATGTTAAACCTGTTAATTTACATGTCATTTCATCTATTACTGTTATATGCTGTTAACTGTTCATTTATATCTGTTTATCACACTGCAAGTTCCCTGTAGATTAGGTTCACTATGGTTGAAATGATACATACCCGAACGGACTTTAGAATAGGGAAAAATCGTTATGGGCTGAAATGATAGGCCTGAACGGTTTTTATTAATTTTGTTTTAACTTGGGATTGCGGGTTTGAAATGATAGAACCCGGATTTTCTTTGTAAACTGCGGATTGAAATGATATATATCCATATAACTTGACCTAGGTTAGAAAACTATATACAGGCCCGTGGGTATTTTATAATGTATTTTGAATATTTTTAAATATTCTTAAAAGTGTAAATTTATGAAAATTGATTTAAATTGGATTTTAATGTTTAAATAAGAAATATTGATTTTTCTATAAGTTAAAAATGTTGAATAATTAAATGATTAAACTGAATTTTTAAAATATAACTTAAATCTGGAAATTTGGACTTTGACTTTTAAAATGACATTTAAGTTATATAAATAAATTTTTAAGTGATTTAAAATGTAAATTTATGATAATTAGATTTAAATAGATTTTAAAGTGTTTTAAATAAAGGATTTATGATTTTTCTATAAGTGGAAATGTTAAATAAATAAATGGTTAAGTTGAATTTTGGAAATATAACTTAAGTTTAGAAATTTGGAGTTTTTGTTAAAAAAATGATATTTAAGTTTATAAATAAATGGAAATTAATTTAATTTGGAAATGGTAAATATGATAATTTAATTTAAATTTGAATTTAAGTGATTTATTAAAGTATTATTGATTTTCCTATGAATTTAAATGGTTAAATAAATGAATGCTTAAATGTGTAATTTTTAAATACAACTTGACTTGGAAATGTGAAATTTGGTTTAATTAAAGGTTTTAGTTAAATGAAATCAATTGGAAATTTAGTTTAATTTGTGAAACGGAAATTTAAAAAAAAAAATTAAGTGTTAATAAATTGCATTTGTGAAGGAATGGAAATTATACACTTGAATTTGTTAAGTAAATTTATTGAAAAATTTGATTTATTTATAAGAAATTTATTTTATAAAAATCATATGTTAAAGGTATGTTAATAAACACTTTTGAATGTTAAAATATGATTTTTATAATGTTTAAATGTTTGAAATTAAAGTTTATTATTTTTGGAAATTGAATACTTAATTTGAAAGTATAATAACTCCACTTTTAAATGGCTTAAATGAATTAATTTAATGGAATATAAATCATTTTTAAAGGTGATTTGAAAGAATAATAAATGAATGTTATCTTGAATTTAGAAGGCATTTAAAGTTGAATATTTGGATTTGAACTTACACGATGATTTGAAAATAATGTTTTGAAAGATATGATATTTTGATATTAAAATGTTTTGAAAATGAAGTTGTGAAAGATATGATATTTTGATATTAAAATGATTTGAAAATGAAGTTATGAAAGATACGATATTTTGAGATTAAAATGATTTGAAAATGAAGTTATGAAAGATATGATATTTTGAGATTAAAATGATTTGAAAATGTCCTGAAAGATATGATATTTTGAGATTAAAATGATTTGAAAATGAAGTTCTAAAAAGATATGATATTTTGATATTAAAATGATTTGAAAGGAAGTTTTAAAAGGATACGATAATTTAATATATTGAAATGGTTAGAAATGACTTGATATTTATTTTGATAAATATTTGAATTTGAAAGATATGGTATGTTGATATATTGAAATGGTTCGGAAATGATTTAAATCTTATTTTGATAAAGATTTGGATTGAAATGATATTTTATTTTGAAGTATAAAACATTATATTTAAGTTGTAAACATGGGTTGTAATAACGATTGGTTGACAAAGAGACCGGGATCGGATATGGGCATACCCTCTGTCGATACCGAAACCACTTTGACAACCGTGTACGCGGTGGAGATTCCAGAATGAAGTAGGATGGTGGCGACGTTCTTGAGGTATATCACGTGGACCCAACTCCCGTGAGTTGGCATAAGGTGGCAGAAACATGAGCGGTCTCGGGCCAAAAGGGGTAGCTCCTCTGGTCGGATGCATTTCTTCGATACCATTCTATTGCTTTTGTGATTGTTTGGACGCCCCTTCGATTTTGGGAATGTGTTCCGAGGTGGGCGTATGTGGATGCTACGTTACCACCAGCCCGAGTGTCATAATTGGTATATCTACGCTGGCATTTCCTTGTGTGCCGTGTCACCTACCCTATCGAGCCTTTACTATGAGTTTGGTTTTCTCCCGTAGTCCATGCGTATCTTCTCGTAGTCTCCCGATCAGGAGATATGCAGATATTGGATGGACTACTGGGACTATTACGTGTCTGGGGCTATATAGGTAACCCTGTGATGCTATTTTAAAGTAAGTTTATTTTACTATAGACATTATTATAATAGCGCAATATTACTACATAGTAAATAGTTTAACGGATCCTTAGAGGATGGGCGGTCCCAAGCATCCTTTAAGTTACTTGTACTTTTACTACAGTTCACTTGAATTGGTTTACATTGTATAACTATGTATGTCCTGACTCGAGTGTTTGTATTTTTATTTATGCTCGGGTCAGTCTGAGTATTCACAGATTTTGATTTCCACTTTCTAGAGATTGGAATCGCTGGAGATTATCTGCTTGTCTAGTTTTATCTATTTCACTTCCAGTCATCCCGTTGATTCCAGTGTTGTATTAAGCTTGTATTTGGTTATCATATTTAGACTTCTTTTGTACTTTATTTCTTCTGTTGTATCTTATGTAACTCTGATATATTTATATAGTAGCTTCATGAACTACTATTTCTTTTACTTCCGCTGCACTATTATTACTTTGTGCCTGTGATCTGTGATTTTTATTTACTGTATATTCTAAGATTTGCCAAATTTTATTTACAACGCGGGATTTTGATAAATTCAAGTCCGACATGTGCGGATGCGAAGGGTTGAAAATATCGAGTCATTACAGTTGGTATCAGAGCTTTGGCTTTGAGGCAAAACTTAGAATATAAGGTAAATTATTTATAGAATCACTTTCGTTCGAGTTTAAATCTTTCCTCTTTGATTCGAATTTTCTTTGAATTTTGGGACGTTCCCTACAGTTCGAAGATCCATTCGTGTCCCTCACTATTCATCTTCTTTTGATTCTGGAGTATCCCATAGCTCCGCTTCGAATGATCTTTTTAGTGAGTCGGCGGTCTTGCCAATTTCAAATTAAATTGTAAAAAGGGGAAACTCCTTTAAAATTAGCATCGATTCACCAAAGATTTATATCTATCTTTGGTTTAGATGCTAATATCTTTTGTTATTCCAAACTCTAACTCTTGAGATCGAATGTAGATTTACCCAGAAAATTAACATTGATCTTATTCTTTAAGTCACGGTTGAACCGGTTAAGGTTGCCTACGATTTACTTAAGCTTACCCATCTCCCTACTCTATTATTTAATCATCTTGTCTTTTGTTCCCAATCTATTATTCCGAACATTTTGAATTGTACTTGTAAATCTATGTTTTGTTTTATATATTGTGTTATTTGAGTTGTTGATGTTGATCTGGGTTTCCGATCGATTCGTCTGATTACGCCATCGATAGGATTTCTAAAACACTTTGACAGAACAAACTAACACAATATTATTTTAAAATTTTGGTTAATGAAATAAATTTTGATATATAAGTAAATTTATGGAACTTAATAAAATTGATTTAAATTGATTATTTGAAATGATAATATTTGATTTATCATTTATTGTTCTATAAATGAATTTATAAATAGTTGTTTATAAATTGATTTGGGAACTGAAATGAATTTAAAACAAGAAATTTGAGAATTTAATTTTCGATAGTTTCAAACCTTGTGTTTAAGTTTTAATGTATATTATTTAAAGTATTTTCGAATAAGAATATGTTTCCAAAGAATTTTAAAGTTTAAAAATCAACGCTCTTCTCTTTATCGTTGGGAAATAATTTTGGTGATGACTGCAGCATCATTGACATTCATTTTCGAGTTTCGAAGTGAAGAGACCACTCTGTAGTCTTGCTATAGCTTTGTTTTGATAAACCAAATTGGTTTGAATTTCAAAAATATGACTTGATTTATAATATATACATAGATATATGATTTAAATTTGATTTGATAAATTATGTACATACATTTATTTATCTCTAAAAGGTTTGAAGAAATCGAAAATCTAATTCTTAAATTTTATTTTATTTTAAAGAATAATTTCAATTATAAAAAGAAAATCAAAATTTTTGATGAATATTCAAGCATGAAATGATTTAATTGGAAAGTTTTATTTGTATAATACAATTGCATTCAAATATATCTTACCTTAATTTCAAAAGTTAACAATGTAATTGGATAATATACAATATAAAAAGATTTTATAAATAAAATTTGAGTGGTTATAATAAATGTTATACACTTAAATTTTAGTTATAAAATGATTAACAGAGGTATATATGATAAAGGGTAATTGAATAACTTACAATAAAATAATGTTAGAAGAACTGATAATAAAATAAAGCAGTTATAATAAGTGTAAGTATATTTAACATAAGTGATAAATATATTGAGAGGAATAAATTTATTTTTTATTAGGAATAAAGAAGAATTAAATTTATTAAGTACATTATGAGTATAATAAATGATTATTTTTCAAACCCATGGTTTTAAAATTGTTAATTTAAGGTAATTGGATAATAAGATAGTGAAATTTGAGATAGTTAAGATTTATTTAACTTGTGTAAAAATTTATTTTCTATTTAAGTTAAAATTTCCTTGGTTTCAAATTTATTTCCTTATTTTGTTTTTCAAACTATCTTTTGGTTGTGCTTATTATCCTCATCTTGCTATAGACTGGTATAGACATCTTTCTATAATCTTTCTATATAGAAATCTTTCTATAATCTTTGATAATCTTTGGTACTCATTTTGAATCCACCTTTTCATGCTTGTGTTCTTGATTCCAAAGGATCTTGGAAAGATCATCTCCACCTTGTTGAACTTACCTACAACAACAGTTAAAAGGTATAATCTCAATCTTCTTGTCACCCTGTCTTAATTATTTCTACCTTTTATGTGCTTTCGCGTAGCTCATTCCTTTTCGGGGATGAAAGTTATGAGTGTGAGAGATTGTAACAACCCTGTATTTTGTAATTATTTTTAACTAAATTTTTATTTAACTTTATTTTATTTATTTAATTTAGATAATTTTGTTATTTCAAATATAAACTTTGATTTTGATATGAATTATCATTCCAAAACATGACTACAAAGAATATTTTCCAAAAAAAGTGAATTTTAGTCAATATGGTCAAACTTTGACTTTTAAATTTAAAATTTGAAAGTTTGAAAATTTTAATTTTATCTTTTATTATGAAATTAAATAAAATTTTAAGAACACTGTTTTTCGTTTCGTTGAAATCTGATTTATAATGCGAAAGTTATGCCTGTTTAATTATTGTGTGTAATTTGTTGTATTTAACAAATTTGTTTATTTTAAATTTTGTAAATAATATTTTATTTGGTCATGTAATGTTATAATTTATGTTTATATGGGTAAATAACATGTATTGTATATATTCGATTTTAAAACATTTTTAAAGGTATAATTGACATTTTCCAATGTCAGTTGTATTTTGTTGTAAATTTTAAATTTCCAGCTTCAATTAATTTAAGGAATTCTTCATTTATCTTCATATTTTTATTAAGACCTTATTTTATTCTCATGCCCACTTTATTTTGTATCTCAAAGATTTATTTTAAATCATTTTAAGTGAAGTAAGAATTTTTCTAGAACCGGTGGTATTTTATTTGTAATTTTCATGTCCTGTTTCCAATTTATAAACAATTTCTTTATTCTTTTTCTATTTTCTACAAATTTAATTATTTATTTAATTTTAGAAATGATAAATAAATTATTTTATTTCAAAATTTTTCTTTATAATATTTTTAAAATGAAGTAGATATTTTTCCAAAGCCAATGATGATCTAATTGTAAATTTTGAACCCTGTTTTGAATTTTAAGCAATTTCTTTAATTCTTTTTTCTATTTTCTTTAAATTTAATTATTTATTTCTATTTTACTTTACTTTGTTTCAGTTTTTAAATTCATTTACCGAGTTCATTGTTTTTATTTAATTTCAGGAGAATGGAAAATTGAAAAGACTTAAGCTTTTAACTTATGACCTTCATTTGCCAAAACTCTTCATTTTCCATGACCTTCCACTTGCACTATTTTGGCTGTACTTTTTCTTTAGTGTAGCCGTGAGTTTCTCATTTGTGTTTCACGTGAAAAACTTCATTTTCATTTTATCTTCACGGCCAAAGAAGTTTGGGGTAATGGCTTCTTCCATTATTATTTTCTCTTTACTTTTCTTTTGGATTTTCAATTTTTTGCCTTGGCTTCTCTTGCCTTGCTCAGCCTATACCCTCCACCATCACCACCGACCACCACATCAACTCCTTCCCATATCATCCATGACCTAACCCTCCTCCTCCTCTGACCATAGATGTCCGTGACCTACCCTTAAAGCTAGTACCACAAAACAATGTCAAAAACTCCAATGAACAACTACATAGTCGAGCCTACCTCCATATCCCCTTCATTTTTGACTTCGGCGACCACCTTTAGCCGCCACCACCACTATGTCCAGATCCCTACTCATCATTTAAACCACTGTCCAGACCTGAACTTGAATGGCCAAGCCAAACCACTCCAAGGCCGAGCCTTTTTGTTGAGCAAAACCATACTATTTTCCTAAAACCCTTCTCCTTCTCACTATGTAACTTCAGCTCCATGTTTCACCACTTTGGCCGTGCATTCACCTGACCAAACCTGAGCCAGACTTGTGCAAACCAAAGCCAAACAACATCCCTAGGCCATGACAAATAGTAGAGAAAGCAAGGCAAAATACTTTACATTCAAATCTCTTTTTAATTCAAAGTTATTCCATTTCAAGTTGCATTGAAATTTATAGTTTGTTTGATTTTATTTTGGGTTGTAACACAAGCTCTTTAGCATTGGATTCGCTCTCCACTTAAGTCCTTAGTCTTTTCATCGTGCTTTTGACTCCGTTGTGTTGTTGGTTTTGTTATCTCCAGCATTTAGAGGTGAGTAAATCTCACACGACACTACATACTTATGCAATTGTGAAGTGACAACATTTAAATGTGTAGAATTATAAATGATGCTATAACTGCCTATGATTATTTATATATGATGTTAAACCTGTTAATTTACATGTCATCTCATCTGTTATTGTTATATGTTGTTAACCGTTCATTTATATCTATTTATCACACTGCAAGTTTTCTATAGATTTGGTTCACTATGGGTTGAAATGATACATATCCGAATGGACTTTAGAATAGGGAAAAATCGTTATGGTCTGAAATGATAGGCCTGAACGGTTTTTATCAATTCTGTTTTAACTTGGGATTGCGGGTTTGAAATGATAGAACCCAGATTTTCTTTGTAAACTGTGGATTGAAATGATATATATCCGTATTACTTGACCTAGGTTAGAAAACTATATACAGGCCCATGGGTATTTTATAATGTATTTTGAATATTTTTAAGTATTCTTAAAAGTGTAAATTTATGAAAATTGATTTAAATTGGATTTTTAATGTTTAAATAATAAATTTTGATTTTTCTAAGTTAAAAGTGTTGAATAATTAAATGATTATACTGAATTTTTGAAATATAACTTAAATCTGGAAATTTGGACTTTGACTTTTAAAATGACATTTAAGTTATATAAATAAAATTTTAAGTGATTTAAAATTTAAATTTATGATAATTTGATTTAAATAGATTTTAAAGTGTTTTAAATATAGGATTTATGATTTTTCTATAAGTGGAAATGTTAAATAAATAAATGGTTAAGTTGAATTTTGGAAATATAGCTCAAGTTTAGAAATTTGGAGTTTTGGTTAAAAATATGATAATTAAGTTTATAAATAAAATGGAAATTTAATTTAATTTGGAAATGGTAAATATGATAATTTGATTTAAATTTGAATTTAAGTGATTTATTAAAGTATTATTGATTTTTCTATGAATTTAAATGGTTAAATAAATGAATGCTTAAATGTGTAATTTTTAAATACAACTTGACTTGGAAATGTGAAATTTGGTTTAATTTGTGAAACGGAAATTTAAAAAAAAAAAATTAAGTGTTAATAAATTGCATTTGTGAAGGAATGGAAATTATACACTTGAATTTGTTAAGTAAATTTATTGAAAAATTTGATTTATTTATAAGAAATTTATTTTATAAAAATCATATGTTAAAGGTATGTTAATAAACACTTTTGAATGTTAAAATATGATTTTTATAATGTTTAAATGGTTAAAATTGAAGTTTATTATTTTTGGAAATTGGATACATAATTTGAAAGTATTATAACTCTAATTTTAAATGGTTTAAATGAATTAGTTTGATGGAATATAAATCATTTTAAAAGGTGATTTGAAAGGATAATAAATGAATGTTATCTTGAATTTTGAAGGCATTTAAAGTTGAATATTTGGATTTGAACTTACACGATGATTTGAAAATAAAGTTTTGAAAGATATGATATTTTGATATTAAAATGATTTGAAAATGAAGTTGTGAAAGATATGATATTTTGATATTAAAATGATTTGAAAATGAAGTTCTGAAAGATATAATATTTTGAGATTAAAATGATTTGAAAATGAAGTTCTGAATGATATGATATTTTGGGATTAAAATGATTTGAAAATGAAGTTCTGAAAAGATATGATATTTTGATATTAAATGATTTGAAAGGAAGTTTTGAAAGGATATGATAATTTAATATATTGAAATGGTTAGAAATGACTTGATATTTATTTTGATAAATATTTGAATTTGAAAGATATGGTATGTTCATATATTGAAATGGTTCGGAAATGATTTAAATCTTATTTTGATAAAGATTTGGATTGAAATGATATTTTATTTTGAAGTATAAAATATTATTTTTAAGTTGTAACCATAGGTTATAATAACGATTGGTTGGCAAAGAGACCGGGATCGGATATGTGCATACTCTCTGTCGATACCGAAACCACTTTGACAACCGTGTACGCGGTGGAGATTCCATAATGAAGTAGGATGGTGGCGACATTCTTGAGGTATATCACGTGGACCCAACTCCCATGAGTTGGCATAAGGTGGCAGAAACAGGAGCGGTCTCGGGCCAAAAGGAGTAGTTCCTCTGATCGGACGCATTTCTTCGATACCATTCTATTGCTTTTGTGATTGTTTGGGCGCCCCTTCGATTTTAGGTATGTGTTCCGAGGTGGGCGTATGTGGCTGCTGTGTTTCCACCAGCCCTAGTGTCGTGATTGGTATATGTACCCTGGCATTGCCTTGTGTGCCGTGTCACCTACCCTATCGAGCCTTTACTACGAGTTTGGTTTTCTCCCGTAGCCCATGCGTATCTTCTCGTAGTCTCCCGATCAGGAGATATGCAGATATTGGATGGACTACTGGGACTATTACGTGTCTAGGGCTATATGGGTAACCCCGTGATGCTATTTTAAACTAAGTTTATTTTACTACAGACATTATTATAATAGCGCAATATTACTGCATAGTAAATAGTTTAACGGATCCTTAGAGGATGGGCGGTCCCAAGCATCCTTTAATTTACTTGAAATTTTACTACAGTTCACTTGAGTTGGTTTACATTGTATAAGTATGCATGTCCTGACTCGAGTGTTTGTATTTTTATTTACGCTTGGGTCAGCTTGAGTATTCACAGATTTGGATTTCCATTTTCTGGAGATTGGAATCGCTGGAGATTATCTGCTTGTCTAGTTTTATCTATTTCACTTCCAGTCATCCCGTTGATTCCAGTGTTGTATCCAGCTTGTATTTGGTTAACATATTTAGACTTCTATGGTACTTTATTTCTTCTGTTGTATCTTATGTAGCTCTGATATATTTATATAGTAGCTTCATTAACTACTATTTCTTTTACTTCCACTACACTATTATTACTCTGTATCTATGAACTGTGATTTTTGTTTACTGTATATTCTGATATTTGCCAAATTTTATTTACAACGTGGTATTTTGAGCAATTCAAGTCCGACATGTGCGGATGCGAATGGTTGAAAATATCAAATCGTTACAAGGGTGATGCTAATAATTATAAAAATTTAATGAGGAAGTATATATAAAATAATTTCAGCACAGATAATAGTTGAATAATAGCAGCATAGATAAAAGAAGAAATAGAACAACACAAATTTACCCAGCTTCGGCAAAACCCTACCTACGTGCTGCTCTTAAGGTTTCTACTAGAAATTAAGTAATCAAACGCTTATATATGTTAACTTGTGACACCCGCTATCGACTAATCTAACTCTACACTCAAAAGCCAGCCACAACTCAGCCACTGAGTTGCGACTTCTCGAACTACACCACCGTAGTTCGTCCCCTAGTCACATGACTAGAATTTACAAATGTTTAAAAAAGAAATAAAAAGTAAAAACAATTTTAAATGAAAAACCCTAATTTAAAAATTAAAGCCCAAATTGTATTTAAAGAAGCCAACCTAAAGTGAAGGATTAAGAAATAATCTCGTCTTCCCTTTTCTTTTATTTCTTCTTGTATATTTCTTCGGCCCGTATCTCTTTCGTTGTAAAAAAAATGGCTGCTTCCTTCTTCGTTCATTCCTCTTAATTCAAAAATTAGGGCTTCTGAGAATTTGAGCATGCGGACTTCGTTGATCGATCGAATAAATAATCTCGCATTGCTTGCTTTATCGATTGATCATCTCTTCGATTTGCACACGATTGCTTCAAATTCATCGAGTTCGGTATGAATTGGTATGTGATTTTCTGTATTGTTTCGTTGATTTGCTTGGAATCGATTGCGATTCGAGTTATTGATACGAAACTATGCTCTTTGATATTGTTTTAACTCGAATACTTTTGTAGCCGATGATGAGATTGGGTTCAATAGGATTCGAAATCCTGTAATCTTGTTCGTATATATTTTATTTGATTTCTTCAATTGATATATTTGGCCATTGATTTTCGTTTGGATGCTTATGATGTTTATATACTTTTTCGATTCATATATTCTTGTTGCTTGACTTTCACGGCTTTCTTTTCTTCTCTCTGTTGTCATCTCTAATTTCATTCTTTGCTGGCAACAATCGAATTTGTGATATATTTTGATTTCGACATTGACTGGACTAGTTCGAACTGTCTTTTACCTGCTAGTTATCGAGTTGTCCTTAACTGGTTCCTGACCCAATGGCTTGATTCTTTGGCATTTGACTTTCATGTGTATATTTTGTTGAGGCTCCATGCTAATTGTTAGCTTGATTCTTGTTCGAACTGTGCCTTAATGACCCATGGCTTCTTGTTGTGTTGATTGATCATAGTCGCTTGTTTATGCTGGTTCAACCTGCTTGAACTTTGTTTGGTTGGACCTATATATATTTATATATGTATACATGCGTACAACCATATGTATATATGTTTATGTGGTCTTGTCTGAAATTGCTCATTTGAGCTGTTGTGTGTTACTGATCTAGTTGCACTTCCTGTTGGTCTGGTCTGGAGCAATCATGTTGATATTGACTTGTCATTATTCTGGTCTTTATGTGTACTCGAGTCTGGTTGGACTGTCTAGCCTCTGTTTTGTATTGGTTCATTGAAGTATGGTTGTGTTGTTAGGTCTGTTCTTTGTTTTACTGGTGCAACCCTTGTTTGAATCATGTGACTGAAAGCCTGAAGGTTCGGTGTTGTGCATTTGATTCATGTGTACATATATGCTAACATATACACATATGCATTGAGTCTTGGTTGAGTTCACACTTGAATTTCGTCTGTACTTAAGTAAAAAATGCCTCTGGTTTCACTGCATATATATTGTCACTACATATGTACTTGTAAATGTTGAGCTTGTTGTCACTTCGATCCAGTTTATTGTTTTCATTGGACTTGTGAGTCTGGCCATTTGAACCATTGACTATTGCAGTTTAGTTTGATATTGACTTATGGTTTGAGTCACTTGTGTTCCATATTGTATATACTTGGTGCCTAGATTTATTTCTTTCCACTGTTACATTTGTATCCTGTACTTTAGTTTGTTTGTTTTTGAGTTTCTGGGTTGCATTCACTATATACTTATGTGAACTGCATTGTTGAGATTTTCTTTTGTGTAAACTTGTGTCTTGTTTCAATCATTGAAACTTGTACTTGATAATTAGTATCTGGTTCCATATCTGACCAGCTACATTGTTTTCTTGTGCACATCACTTTTCATTTTGTTTTCACTTGAACTTCATCTTGATTTTGGAATTGCGCCTGAGTTGAATCCGGCTTATATATCGGGTTTGACCTTGTGCTCATGTCATGACCTTATTTTTATTGCACTTGAGTTGAACCTAGCTTTTGATTTGGTTTGACCTTGTACTCACCTGTCCCTATAGTTTTATTAAGTGTATATTGGTGTGCACGGCCTTGTGGCATGTACAGTGATTCACTGTGCATGTCATAAGCTATTCGTGTAAGATGAATTCAAAATAAATGATGACGAACAACTTAAATAACTGAAACAAATAATATTTTCACAACAGATTTTATTTTACAATGCAAATATATTTCTATTTTAATTTTACTACGTTAGCGTTTATTTTGAAGGTAACTCATATGTTGGATTCAATTTGGAATAGAGTTGAAGATAAATACTAGTGAATGAGCGATATGTAATGAGGACAGTTGTGTAAATTAAAATGTATTGTAATTGATATATATAGTGAGAGCTCAAATTTGTACTATTCAAAATTGTAATAAATATTTGTTTGAATGAAATATTTGTATGAATATAAATTCTATGTTATTTATTTTATTCAAAAAATATCTATTTATTTATGTGAAAAATAAAATAGTACAATAACAAATACATTTAAATGAATATATATATATGTTTATTATCATCAAACAAAAATCATATACTAGCATATTCAACAATCTCCCCACTTTGATGATAACAAACATATATTTAAGATTTTGAATTTATTAAATGTATTTGGGTATAGATGAATTATATTTGCTCCCCCTATTTGAATGCTCCCTCTCTACAACAAAATTTCCCCTTCATATATACATGAAAATAAATAAAAATATGCAAATGATCCTAGATGCAAATGGAAAATACAAAATAAAACATATGACCTTTATTTGCCAAAATCTTAACTTTTCTCCCCTCTTTTGTATCAGCAAATGAGTAATAGTGTTAGAAAAATAGAGATAAAGTGACAGACATTAATACAATATTAATACCCAATCGAGTATAAATATTAAATTTCAATAAAAAATCAAACAAAAATCATATATATTCTATTAGGTGCATATTCCACTTTAGAATGATAGGAATGATGTCGGTACACAAAACCATATAGTTGTGTCTGATTGTGGTATATTTATATTAGGAATATGAATATCTATAAACCATGCATAACCATTAGGACTTTTAAATGAGATTAGTAGTATTCCAAAAATTTTTTATAAAAAAATGAATTTCAAGCATCTTCTAACCATGCATAACCATGAGGACTTTTAAATGGGATTAAAATCAACTTATCTATTTAACAATTAATTTTGATATGTGTTCCACTCATGCATAACCATGAGGACTTTTAAATGAGTATGAAAGCACATAACCAAAAATTCCAAGTAATTCAGTCATGCATAACTGTGAGGACTTTTAAATGAGAGTGAATACTTTGGATGTTTTTTTATTGCTAAAAATATAATAAAATGAATAATGAATAATTTCCCATTTAAAATACCACATATTAACATACTATGTTGGATATTGATGAGTAATCGTCATTCGAAATATGATAGAAATAGAGATGGTTATGGAATTTTTACCAACAAAAAGTTATTTAACTCTTGTTTAAATTTCTAATTTTTTTACTAAATATACTATCCCAAGTCATAATATATAATTAATATAAATACTCGTCACTTATATTTCAGTCACTATTTATCTTTTCGATAATCAATGGGGGGTCAGATTAGTAAATGTTGTCATTTAAAATCCAATCCAAAAAAAATTATGAAATTAAAATTTCTAGAATGACTAATCTAAAACAAGATCAAAAACTATTTTCTGGAAGGGGTTTATATAAGAAAAATGTCTGGTAATTGAAAATCATTTGAAAAATATGCAGATATTTTTCTGAAAATGTGATATAAGTAATGAATGTCTCTACATAAAACACGTTCCACTAGTAATTTTTCTATCAACTAAATTACCAGTGTAATCTGCATCCGAATTTCCCTTTGACTCAAGATTATCATTAGTTGGATGTTATAGACCAGACTACGAAGTTGCAACAATTTCCTTAAAATCCTTTTTACAGCTTTTAAATGAAATTCTTTTGAATTTGAATTGAGATCATGCCAATAAACAAATAGTGAACATAATGTCAGATTTAAAATCAGCAAGATAAATAAATATATCCACGTGTATCTAGAGTAATCATCAACCAGTAAAACACCATCATTAGTCTAAATATAAATATATATATATATATATATATATATATATATATATTAGTTCAAGGATAAAAACATTTTGGCAAAAATCAAAATAAAAAATAAGAATAAGTCAAATAAGAACATATCAAATGAGTCAAAATAAAAACCAACATTTATTTTATTTTCACATAACTACCTGATTTAATTCAGATTATGGTGCACATTTTCACATTTAATAAATCGTTCAAGATAAATATACCATTACCAGTTTTACCTTTACCGATAATCTTTCATTTGTTGTCCATTGTGATTTTGCCACCTTTATACTAGGCTAAGGAACTTTGATTTGTCTCCCGTCGTGTGCCTGAAACAGCCAGAATCTATGTAACATTTTTTTTATTCCTTAGCCTGCCACCACACCTACATGGAAAAAGATTTTTGTAACCTATTTGTTTTTATGGGTCCTTGGTTGTTAGTGGCAAATGATTTCAAAAAATATGTTTGAGTAGACCCAAAACAATTTATATTTGTTCCTTTTGGCACACATATAGTTTTGACTTTTAGGGATTCTATATTTGTGCCTTTTGAAACCCAAATTGGAATGGTTTTCACATGTTTGGGTCTATACATGCAAATATTGTTACCGTGTCCAATTTTTCCACATATCTTTCACTTTGAATTGACTTGATTAATCATTTCTAGCACGTTCAGATTGATTGTATCCAAGTTCTTGTCTAACAGTGTTAACAATTTGTTTCCCTAATAGCATATTAAAAGATCTTTCTCCTTTGGAAAATTTTCTTAAAGTTGTAGACAATTGTTGGACTTGTGTTTTGAGAGATTCATTTTCATTCAATAATTGTGTGCACTTTTTAATAGAATTTTCTCTCCTTATGTTTTCACATTCTTTCAAAATCAGAATTTAGTTTTCAAGTGATTTAACTTTAATTTCTAATTTTTTAACCTCTTCTTCAAATGATGGGCACTTATCACACTTAGGGTTCTTGGTTTGATAATTTTTAACCAATTGATCAAGCTGTTTATTTAAATCTATCATAGTATCTCTTTGTGATTCAATTTTAGCATATTTCTTCCTAAGTTGTTAAAAACAGCCATTTACTTCGTCAAAATATATAAGTAATTCCAAATGAGTAAGTTTTGATACCTTACTTGGCTCATCATCACCACTATCAGTTATATCACCTTGAAGGCACAGATCTGCTTTTTCACTCTCACTGCTAGTGCTTTTATTATCATCATCAGTTTCATCCCAAGTGGCTGCAAAACTTCTCCTTTTTAGTTTCTTTCCTTGGCCGAGTCGATTTTGAGGACAATTTGGCTTGATATGACCGAGTTTATTTCACTTGTGACTAATGATCTCCTATTCTTCTGAGTTGTCTAGTGCTTTGACTATTCTGCTTTTCAATATTTGATTTAGAGATGGATTTTCGTATTTGTTGTTCCAATTTTTGGATCTCTTTATTAGTAGCGCCAGCTCAGCTGCTCCATCATCATCATCATTACCTCCTGTTGTTTCTTTGAGAGCTATTGATTTCTTTCGAGTATCACCTCTTTCTCGTTCTTCCTCGTATTTGATTTCTATCTCGTAAGTGGTGAGATTTTCGATGAGTTCTTCGACTTTGATTTGTTTCAGATTTTTTGATTCTTGAATAGCAGTGACTTTGGCTTCAAAATTTCGTGGAAGGACTCCGAGGATTTTTCGGACTATTTCCAATTCCGTGTGTGATTTTCCAAGAGCTTTTGACTTATATATAATATTGGAAAGTCGTCCATACATCTCTTTGACATTTTCTTCCTTGGCCACTGTGAAATTCTCGTATTCGCTACTCAGCATGACAAAGGCGAGATTCTTTGACTTGAGATGTTTCTTCATAAGTTACTTCAAGTGTGTTCTAGATTTCCTGCGTAGTTAGACAATGTGAGACACGATCAAACTCAATTTGATGTAATAAACATATAATAGAATTCGTAGCTTTTGCATTGGCATTCTGTAGTTTATTTTCAAGATCTATCCATTGATCCATTGGTTTTTTTATTTACTGATTATTTACAACTATACTTGGTACTCTATATCCTGTCTTAACAATATCCAAGCATCAATGGTTTTCAGAAAAATTTTCATTCTATTTTTCCAGTAAGCATATTCACCATTGAACATTGGTGGTCTAACTATGGACTGACACATAGAAAAAGCATTATTAAAAGAAGACATTTAAAAATTATCAAAATAATTTGCTTTTGAAATATCAAATTTTTAAAGCAAAAAATTGGCTTTTGTTCCTAGCTCCGATACCACTTGTAGGATTAATTTCATCATAAAGCGGGGTGAATAGCGTTATGCTAATAATTATAGAAATATATATAAAATAATTTCATCACGGATAATAGTCAAATAATAGTAGCACAGATAATAGCAGAATATTAAAAGTAGAAATAAAACAACACAGATTTACCCAACTTCGACAAAACCCTGCCTACATGCTGCCCCCAATGTTTCTATAAGAAATTAAGTAGTTAGATGCTTACACACGTAAACTCACGAAACCTGCTATCGACTAACATAACTCTACGCTCAAAACTCTATCACAACTCAACTACTGAGTTGCAAATTCTCGAACAACACCACCGTAGTACATCCCCTAGTCACACGACTAGAATTTACAAACATTTAAAAAAGAAATACATAGTAAAAACAATTTTAAATACAAAATGCTAATTTTAAAAATTAAAGCCCAAATAGTAATTTAAAGAAGTCGGCCCAAAGTTAAGCCTAAGAAATAAACTCGTCTCCCGTTTTCTTTTATTTCTTCTTGTATATTTCTTCGGCCCGTATCTCTTTCGTTGTAAAAAAAGGCTGCTTCCTTCTTCGCTCATTCCTCTTCGTTCAAAAATTAGGGCTTCTTAGAATTTGAGCACGTCGACTTTGTTGATCGATCGAATAAATAATCTCGCGTTGCTTACTTTTTCGATTGATTGTCCCTTCGATTTGCAAGCAGCTGGTTCAAATTCGTCATGTTTGGTATGAATTGGTATGTGATTTTCTGTATTGTTACTGTGATGTCCCGGAAATTTAGGGAGTTTTTATTTAATAATTTTCATTAATAATTATTTTAAAATGTGAAATATTTATTTAATAATCTAATTCAACCATAAATTATCTTTTGAAACTAATAATTATTTAGTTTGATAAATGATATTCTTTTGAAAATTTATAATAATGACAATTTATATTTAGGAATTTTATTCTTTTCAAAAGTTAAAAATATTTAAATGATAAAAATTATCTTTCTAAGCTTATTTAAAGAATATTTCATTTATAATGAATATTTTATTTATATACATTGTAAAAAGGAGTTTTGATTTTAATTTTAATTTAAATTCAATAAGAGCATTTTCAAATTTATATACATGTATGTGTATAAATTGTAATTGGTAAAATTTGATTTAAGTTAGTATTGAAAACTTTCAAAAGTTAATTTTAAAATCTATATTATATTTTCAAAAGAAATATAAGTAAATATTTATTTTGTTTAATAATATAATAGTTTAAAATTTTTATTTTATAATAAAAGTTTATTTTGTTTTATTTTGAAAATTGTTTTGAAATAAACTTAGTTCATTTATATTAGAGTATGATATTTAGTTTGAAAACTTTGGAATAAAATGTGATTCAACATTACTTTTTCTTTTTAAATTTTCTCTTTTGAAATTTAGTTTTAATTTTTTTTTTTTTAAAAAAATATATTCAAATAAACATTAAGTTGTGTAATTTTATAAAAGAAGTTTTCATGTAATCAATTAAAGGCTAAATATTGATAAAACATTTAGAACATGTTAAATTAAATTAGAAATTGGTTTGAGAAAAATTTAAATACATTTATAAATTAAGAAATTTCTTTTAATATTGAAATGAACATGTGTTAAGCTTTTAACACAAAGAGAAGACACTTGTAAACATTTGTTATTACTTAGATAACATGTGGCATGTTAACATATTTTGAAATTAAATTTTTTTAGATAAAAAAACTTAGAAACTTATTAATTGTTCAAAATATTTTTCTTCAAAAGAAAATCTGAAAATCAGATTATAAGCAAAGTTCAAAATCCATTTCTGCAAACCAAAAACCCAATTCATGTTTAAGATCTGCAAAACCCAATCTGGTAACAAAAATTGAATCTGCAAGTTTCAAAATCAATTTGCAAGTTCAACTTCAACTCTAAGCAACAAGATCAACATGCAGTCTAAATCAACTAACAGATTTACCAGACGCAACTAGCATGCAGTTTTAAAAATCTATTACAGCAAGTAAACGCAAATCAAGTTCCTGGAAATTAAACATGCAGATTTCAAATTTGCTGTGCCAGGAAATGTATTGCAACTGATGTCCTCTATTCTTCTATAAAGTGAGTAAGATTTTTTTTAAAAAAAAACAGTTCTTCTTCCTAAAATCATACTAAAGCAAATACTAGAACTAAGGATCAAATGCAACTGTTTTTCCCAAAAATCAAAAATGCTATGAATTTAAACTGCAGTACTTCATTTTCTTAGGTAAATATCTTAACAAATTTTGAGAAAAAGAACTTTAAGATTCCTGAGCATGTGAATTGGTAGAAATAAGTATGCTGTGGGATTGAATTGTGATGAATGCTCTGTGTATATTCATAAATATGCACATGTGTGTGATGCCAGGTATCTGCATACCTGATTCTGTCTTTAAATTAGGTTTTTTTTACAGAAAAAAAAACCCATTACCTCTTAATTGATTTCAGATAGGATTTGTTATATAAGCAAAAGATGTTTGCTTAGTATGGAATTTTGATTATGAATCATAATTTAGTTAAATTTGAAAAACTGATTGTCTCTGAATAAATTGTAACAGTTATTGTTTTCAATGAGCAAATATCAAACACCTTAAATTGTTTAAACAAGTTTATAGCTAGAATGCATGATTGAAATCATGAATTCTAAAACAAACATCACATTTTTAAATCAACTGTGGTGTTAGCATTTCTGAGTTGAACCAATTTGGGGTTTTTGGGATTATATGGTGATCTAGTGGATTTTGGGAGTTGTGATTCTTTTTGGAGGTGGAGGATTGATTGGAGAGTGGGGGAAAATCGGGAAGTTGATGGATAGAGGTGGTTGGCGGCCGTGGTTGGCCATTGCAAGTTTCTAGCCCTAGTTACTGATGGTCATAGTTTTGGTAGCTTTTTGTTTTCTGTGGTGATTCGAGTGAGGTAGGGTTTTGGGAATTTGCATTGAGGGTGTAGATGAAGCGAAGGCCGGAGTCACAGTGATGATGATGGTCGGAGTTGGGTGTGAGCGATGATGACAGGTTTGGAATGAAGCAGTAGTGAGGTTTCCAGGTTGCATTGTTATCTCGAATTTGTTTTTTTTCTGGCTGCTGTGGATTTACGGAGGTCGTGATCATGTGGGATGGTGATTGCCGACTTGGTGAAGAGTGGGACGGTGGCTGAAGATCTCCAGAGTGCCGGTGCATATGCACCGTGCATATTTTTAACTCTGGTGAACTTTTGGTTTGTGCAGGCTTGTGTCTCTAAGATAGTCTCAGGTAGATCGTGTTGTTTCTCGAAGCAATGAGGTTGGTGACTCGAAGTAGATAAGGGGAGGCCTCAGGTAGTTTTGTTCCCGGTTGTTAAACCTGACAGAGTTCAGTTTTTAACATTTTGAATGAAATTTAAAATTTAGACAGGACTTTAAACAGGAATTTAAATTCCAAGTTTTAAGATGAATTTGAATTCAAGTGAACTTTGAATTCAAAGTTTTATAAATGAAAATTTAAAATTTTAAGCAAGATTTAAATTGAGTTTTGAAATCAAGTTTAAATATAGTTTTCAGGTTACTTTGAATCCAGTTTGAATTTAAACAGTTTTGTAAATTTTAAAACGTTGATCAAATTCAAATGTTTTAAAGTAGATTTTAAAATGAATTTGATTTCAAATAAATATTTAATCTTGAAAGATTTCTTTTCTTAAATATTTGAATAAAAGTTATGAAATGTTTAACTTGAAATTTGAGAAGTTTAAATAATCAATTTATTTTAAAAGTTTGATTTCTTTAATAAATTTAAGTAAATTTGGATTTAAACTTTTCTTACATAAGTAATGAATGTTTTCACCTTTATTTTAAGGTTTGTAATTTATTTAATTTGGATAAATGTTTTAAATAGCTAAACATTTTAAATCTTATATTTTTAAATTGAAATTTGAATTTTAATCTGAAAATGTATTGTTTTAAATACATTTGAATGTTAATGAAATCATTAATAAGTAAATAAATTATCTTAGAATAATTAAGATAATAAAAGAATTTAATTAAGGAATTTACTTATTTACTTGATTTTAAATAATGGTTTAGATTAATTTTTTTCAATTAGAGATGATTAATAAGGATTAATCTAAGATAAATTTCTTAAGTAAGTAATTAAAGGAAATGTTGTTAGTTAATAATGATAATTATCTAATGATTATTAAGTATTTAATTAATGAGATTAATTTTGATTATTAATTTGATTAATTAATTTAAGATAATTAATTTTTAATTGTTAAGTATAATTACTTGATAAAAAGTAATTAAGGTATTAATTACTTATTGTAATTAATTTTGATAATGTGATTTGTTAAGTTAATTAATTATTTTAATTAATTTAAGTAAATCATTTGATGGTTTAATAAGTGTAATTACTTAAGGTAATTAATGGAGCATTATTATTTAGAGAAGTAATGAAGGAAAATTACTGGAATATAATTAATGAAGATGATTTTTAATTAAGTAATTTGGGTAATTACTTTTGTAATTAATCAGGGGATTAATTAATGAAGATAATTAATTATGGAATAATTAATTTGTTAATAAGTAACTAATGGTAGTTAATTACTGATTTGAATATTAATCAAGGGTGATTAATAATTGTATTTTAAATTTTAAATTAATTACTAAATGTAATTAATTTTAATTTAAGTAATTGATTTAAAGATTAATTAGAGATCATTAATTAATATAATTAATGATGTAATTAAGGATTATTTAATTAAGTGATAATTAATTAATTAAGTGATTAATTAATGTAATTAATTAAGGATAAATGTAATTAATTATAGTTAATTAATAAATGAAGTAATTAAATGTTAATTACTTATGATTAAGGTTAATTAATTTTGTAAAATTAATTAAGACTAATTACTTATTGTAATTAGAGAATGATTAATCAAAGGTGTTTAATCAAGTTGAATACTCAGAGAATGATTAATTAACTAGGTTGATTTATTATTGGATATTAAGCAGGATTTATAGATGTGATAATTAATTTAATTTATTTTAAATTAATTAGAGATAGAAGTAATTAATTTAATTCATTTTAAATTAATTGTAGATGTTGGTTAATAAATCATTGCTTATGGATGATGTTGATATTTCTTTGGATAGTTGTAATCTCAGTAATGAGATGAGTAATATCTATATGATATGGATGCTTAGTTAAAGTATGATAATATGGATTATCTGGTTGTGATGATTATCCGTTGTGATGATTATCTGTTTGTGATTATGATACGGGTTATTTGTTTATAATGAGAATGTGGTTATCTATTGTGATATGTGAAATATCTATCTGTGTATGAATGGATAATGATGAATTGAATTAATTATTCAAACTAAATTTACTTGGACAATAAGATGGAGTTTGGATTTCGATGAGACCAGGATCGGGTGTCCAAATTTGGAATTCCGAAAACCACATCGATCCAAATTAAACGTTAGGTCGTGAATCTCAAGTGAAGAGTAAAGACTCGAGGTGTAAGAACTATTCATCAGTATAACTCTGAGGGTGATTCCGTAATGAATTTGACGGAAATAGTACTTACAGGTTCGAGATGGTGATTCAGAGTGCAAGGGCTATGGTCATTGACTCTGAGGGTGATTCCAAAATGAGTGCAACGAGATAGTGCCTTCGGTTTCGTTCGAACCCAGAACGAACTTGTATGGATTGAATGCTTTCAGAACATCGTCAGGTGGATGATGAGCATTCTAAGATAGATGTGTTCTGTAAAGGTAATCGCAGCCTCAAGCCTCATCAACCAGGAATGGCTAAAACAGGGGAGGTGCAGCAAGGCTAAGTGGGTCATGCCCAAGTAGGACGAGATTTACCCCTGTCTAGATGTCCCTTTTTATTTCGGCTATGTGGGGCGATTGCTAGCTAGAATCGCCGGGGTGGTCTTGTTCGGGACTGTTCCGTAAGGAATGGTCCCGGCTTTGTGTTGCAGGGGAGCGGGCGTACTCCTCGGTACGATGATCTAGGCCACGTACTGTGACGGGCGGTACCCCAGTAGCCTTGCCATTGATGGAATCCATAATCCAATAAGTGCCTGTACGGTTTTGATTGTGCCCAACTATGTTGGAACGTGAGATGTAAGCATTCCAGCTATTTCTGTATTTTATTTTGAAAACCCTAGACGCTATTATAATATCACCGGATTTCCTATCAAATGTTTTGGTTAGCGTAAGGTAAAAACTTTTTCATATTTATGTGTGGGAAGTCTTACGTGATACCTTTTCTGTTCAAAGGATTTTCAAAGTTAAGAAACTTTTAAACCGTTTACTCACACCAAACCCCTGTCTGACCATTCTGTTTTATTAAACTCTTGGGTACTCATATTATGTATGAGTAGACAAGTGATTCAGGTTCCTTTGACGAGTTATGGAGGAGATATGGAGCAGGAGGCTTCAGCGTGTAGATATATATAGTGATTCCGCTGTGTTTTGAGTTGTACCTGTTTTCTCTGATGTACTTGAATTGTAACTGCTAGACAGATGTTTATAACTGTCTAGTTTGTGTTGTATTAGCTGTATAACTCTGATGTCTATGATACTATGTAATGTTTTATGTGATATATTACAATTTATTCGATTCCGCTGTGAGATTCTGCTGATGTCTGTTTCTTTCTTTCCTTTCTTTTCTCTTTTCTATCCCTTTCTTTCTTCTTAATGATGCGTCTTTCTATGGAATGAAAGGCGGGTCATTACATTGTGGTATCAGAGCGAGGTCGAGCGAATACCTATGCTCTGGAGTGGTGTCCTTCTTGAGAGAGCGTATTTTTAATTTTAATATATATTTATTTATTTCTACCTATTTGATTGGGTTACTCGTTCAGGTTTTCCAATATAAGTTCTAGAGGTAGATAGGGTAGTGGTGTGTGTAACACAACTACAAATGGTTGGAGTCTGAGTGTTTGAGGTTGGAAGTGAATCTGCTGGGGCAGTATTGGGCATCTTGAGTAGTTCTGCAGTTTGGTGTGAAGGATTTCACCGATCTCTAAAGGAAATCGTTCCAAGGTTCGGAGTTCATCTTTGGATTGTAAGCTTGGTTGCACTCGTGTGAGTGGATTTTCTTGAGTTTGGATCAGTAGGAAGTGCTGTAGCCAGCGATGGTATCTTGGAAACCTTATGAAGGAGATCTATCTGTATTTGAGTTTGAGACTCAGTTTGGCAGAGTGTTTTGAGCATTGGTTTGAGATCGAGTTTCCTGAGAGATATCTGTCTATTGAAGACTCTATTGTGGAAGTGGCTGGTGTAGCTTTGTGATTCGATGAGCTTTTAGATAAGAAAGTCTTTGGCTGCAGTATCAGCTTGGAGGTGATGAGTGTGCTATCAGTATAGTCTCTTGGCTTAGCTGTATTCTAGAGGTGGAGTCCGGAAGCAGTAGAGTAGCCTGTTTCTTCGATGGTTCAGAAGTCTCTGTGATTCTTGTGTCAGTAGGCCGGGCAGATGGTGTAGCTTGTCCATTTCTTTTGGAAGCTCAGCTGGGTGTGATGTTTGTGGTTGGAGATGGACCACTAGTTTCTTCTTTTGGTTAGAAGGCTTTAGCTGTTCTGATTGTTGAAGAGAGAATGGTTTCTTGGAATCTGAACTGAAGAGAATCGCAAAGGCTACTTGCGATGGTTCAGAAGTTATCTGAGTAATCTTTGTTTAGATTAAAGCATCTCTAGAGGATGTTAGAGTTATCGAGGTGGTTTGGAATTTTCTGGATATCTTCGAAGGAGTCAAGATTTACATCCGCATCGAGAGATTGAGTTCTGTTCGACTTGGTTCTTGGAGCTTTACCGGTGGTTCAGCTTAGTAGAAGGTTCTTTGAGAGGGAGATCTGCTTCAGCTGGCAGGATTATCGGATCAAGATTTATGATTGAATTTTCACTGTGGTGTTGTGACCGAATCAGATAGGTCACTGAGATTTTATGGAATTTGATGAACAATGTTTCCGGAGTGGATTGATCAAGTTTATACTTGTGTTCATCAACAACATTCTCAAATCAGAGTTTCGCAGCGGAAGCATAGTGGCAGCTATTCCAGAATAGAAGCAACATCGATTCTTTGGGAATTTGGGTTTTGTCTTGAATCAGAGGATTTCTACAGGAAATTTATTTTGGATCTGGAGGCTTGGATGTCTTGTGCATCTGTTTTGTTTTCCAAATAGGAGTAGTATGTTTGAAGTCTTCTGATGTTTGTGTAAGTAGAGTTTGTGTGGTGGATTTTGATGGATATTGAGAGAACCATTTTGTTGAGTAGGATTTGGAGATCGTTTATTTGTTTTTCCAGATTTGTTCCGTGAGGCATCTGCGAAGATTGGATTGATCTAGAAGGTTGGAGGCAGCCCAGGATCGTTAGGAGAGATTTGTGGATAAGAGTGTTGGATCTTTCTGTATTCTCTTAAGGATTAAGAGTTTGGTCTACAAGATTGAATTGCCAGTTTGGATGGCTGGAATTTGTTATGTATTTCACGTATCTCGGAGGGAATACGTGTATGGTTTATCATTGGTTTTAGAATTAGTAGTTCTGAGAGATTTGGAAGTTGAACAGGACTTGTCTGTAGTCCATTATCCTGTTTAGATTTGTAGATCTAGACACATAGGAGCTCTAGATCTGAGTAGTGTAGCCAGTTTAGATTCTGTAGAGCGAGTGTTCCGGTGTTTATACTGGGGAACTCTAGGGAATCTTATCTAGAATTTTGTCCGGATAATTAGAATAGTTTGTTTGAATTGGTTGCTATGGTTGCTAGTATTTGATTGATAGCATAGGTTTGCTATTTTAAAATTAAAAATCTGTATGGGATTATTAAATTACCTTTTCTTTTAAATTTCGGGGACAAAATTCTTTTAAGAGGGGAGGAATGTGATGTCTCGGAAATTTAGGCAATTTTTATTTAATAATTTTCATTAATAATTATTTTAAAATGTGAAATATTTATTTAATAATCTAATTCAACCATAAATTATCTTCTGAAACTAATAATTATTTAGTTTGATAAATGATATTCTTTTGAAAATTTATAATAATGACAATTTATATTTGGGAATTTTATTCTTTTCAAAAGTTAAAAATATTTAAATGATAAAAATTATCTTTCTAAGCTTATTTAAATAATATTTCATTTATAATGAATATTTTATTTATATACATTGTAAATTGGAGTTTTGATTTTAATTTAAATTTAAATTCAATAAGAACATTTTCAAATTTATATATATGTATGTGTATAAATTGTAAATTGGTAGAATTTGATTTAAATTAGCATTGAAAACTTTCAAAAGTTAATTTTAAAATCTATCTTATATTTTCAAAAGAAATATAAGTAAATATTTATTTTGTTTAAACATATAATAATTTAAAAATTTTATTTTACAATAAAAGTTTATTTTGTTTTATTTTGAAAATTGTTTTGAAATAAACTTAGTTCATTTATAGTTTGAAAACTTTGGAATAAAATGTGATTCAACATTCCTTTTTCTTTTTAAATTTTCTCTTTTGAAATTTAGTTTTAATTTTTTTTTACTTTAAAAAAATAATATTCAAATAAACATTAGGTTGTGTAATTTTATAAAAGAAGTTTTCATGTAATCAATTAAAGGCTAGATATTGATAAAACATTTAGAACATGTTAGATTAAATTAGAAATTGGTTTTAGAAAAATTTAAATACATTTATAAATTAAGAAATTTCTTTTAACATTGAAATGAACATGTGTTAAGCTTTTAACACAAAGAGAAGACACTTGTAAACATTTGTTATTACTTAGATAACATGTGGCATGTTAACATACTTTGAAATTAAATTTTTGTAGATAAGAAAACATAGAAACTTATTAATTGTTCAAAACATTTTTCTTCAAAAGAAAATCTGAAAATCAGATTATAAGCAAAATTCAATATCCATTTTTGCAAATCAAAAACCCAATTCATGTTTAAGATCTGCAAAACCCAATCTGGTAACAAAAATTCCATCTGCAAGTTTCAAAATCAATTTGCAATCAGCATGCAGTTTAAATCAACTAACAGATTTACCAGATTCAACTAGCATGCAGTTTTAAAAATCTAGTACAGCAAGTAAATGCAAATCAAGTTCCAGGAAATTCAACACGCAGATTTCAAATCTGCTGTGCCAGGAAATGTATTGCAACTGATGTCCTCTGTTCTTCTATAAAGTGAGTAAGCTTCTTTTTTTTAAAAACAGTTCTTCTTCCTAAAATCATACTAAAGCAAATACTAGAACTAAGGATCAAATGCAACTGTTTTTCCCAAAAATCAAAATTGCTATAAATTTAAACTGCAGTACTTCATTTTCTTAGGTAAATATCTTAACAAATTTTGAGAAAAAGAACTTTAAGATTCCCGAGCATGTGAATTGGTAGAAATAAGTATGTTGTGGGATTGCATCGTGATGAATGTTCTGTGTATATTCATAAATATGCACATGTGTGTGATGCCAGGTATCTGCATACCTGATTCTGTCTTTAAACTAAGTTTTTTTTATAGAAAAAAACCCATTGCCTCTTAATTGATTTCAGATAGGATTTGTTATATAAGAAAAAGATGTTTGCTTAGTATGGAATTTTGATTATGAATCATAATTTAGTTAAATTTGAAAAACTGATTGTCTTTGAATAAATTGTAACAGTTATTGTTTTAAATGAGCAAATATCAAACACCTTAAATTGTTAAAACAAGTTTATAGCTAGAATGCATGATTGAAATCATGAATTCTAAAACAAACATCACATTTTTAAATCAACTGTGGTGTTAGCATTTCTGAGTTGAACCAATTTGGGGTTTTTGGGATTATATGGTGATCTAGTGGATTTTGGGAGTTGTGATTCTTTCTGGAGGTGGAGGATTGATTGGAGAGTGGGGGGAAATTGGGAAGTTGATGGATAGAGGTGGTTGGCGGCCATGGTTGGCCATTGCAAGTTTCTAGCCCTAGTTACTGATGGTCATAGTTTTGGTAGCCTTTGTTTTCTGTGGTGATTCGAGTGAGGTAGGGTTTTGGGAATTTGCAGAGAGGGTGTAGATGAAGCGAAGGCCGGAGTCGCATTGATGATGATGGTCGGAGTTGGGTGTGAGCGATGATGACAGGTTTGGAATGAAGCAGTAGTGAGGTTTCCAGGTTGCATTGTTATCTCGAATTTGTTTTTTTTCGGGCTGCAGTGGATTTACGGAGGTAGTGATCATGTGGGATGGTGATTGCCGACTTGGTGAAGAGTGGGACGGTGGCTGAAGATCGCCAGAGTGCTGGTGCATATGCACCGTGCATATTTTTAACTCTGGTGAACTTTTGGTTTGTGCAGACTTGTGTCTCGAAGATAGTCTCGGGTAGATCGTGTTGTTTAGCGAAGCAACTAGGTTGGTGACTCGAAGTAGATAAGGGGAGGCCTCGGGTAGTTTTGTTCCAGGTTGTTAAACCTGACAGAGTTCAGTTTTTAACATTTTGAATGAAATTTAAAATTTAGGCAGGAATTTAAATTCCAAGTTTTAAGATGAATTTGAATTCAAGTGAACTTTTGAATTCAAAGTTTTATAAATGAAAATTTTAAATTTTAAGCAAGATTTAAATTGAGTTTTGAAATCAAGTTTAAATATAGTTTTCAGGTTACTTTGAATCCAGTTTGAATTTAAACAATTTTGTCAATTTTAAAATGTTAATCAAATTCAAATGTTTTAAAGTAGATTTTAAAATGAATTTGATTTCAAATAAATATTTAAACTTGAAAGATTTCTTTTCTTAAATATTTGAATAAAAGTTATGAAATGTTTAACTTGAAATTTGAGAAGTTTAAATAATCAATTTATTTTAAAAGTTTGATTTCTTAAATAAATTCAAGTAAATTTGGATTTAAACTTTTCTTACATAAGTAATGAATGTTTTCACCTTTATTTTAAGGTTTGTAATTTATTTAACTTGGATAAATGTTTTAAATAGCTAAACATTTTAAATCTTAAATTTTTAAATTGAAATTTGAATTTTAATCTGGAAATGTATTGTTTTAAATACATTTGAATGTTAATGAAATCATTAATAAGTAAATAAATTATCTTAGAATAATTAAGATAATAAAAGAATTTAATTAAGGAATTTACTTATTTACTTCATTTTAAATAATGGTTTAGATTAATTTTTTTTAATTAGAGATGATTAATAAGGATTAATCTAAGATAAATTTCTTAAGTAAGTAATTAAAGGAAATGTTGTTTGTTAATAATGATAATTATTTAATGATTATTAAGTAATTAATTAATGAGATTAATTTTGATAATTAATTTGATTAATTAATTTAAGATAATTAATTTTAAATTGTTAAGTATAATTACTTTATAAAAAGTAATTAAGGTATTAATTACTTATTGTAATTAATTTTGATAATGTGATTTGTTAAGTTAATTAATTATTTTAATTAATTTAAGTAAATCATTTGATGGTTTAATAAGTGTAATTACTTAAGTTAATTAATGGAGCATTATTACTTAGAGAAGTAATGAAGGAAAATTACTGGAATATAATTAATGAAGATGATTTTTAATTAAGTAATTTGGGTAATTACTTTTGTAATTAATCAGGGGATTAATTAGTGAAGATAATTAATTATGGAATAATTAATTTGTTGATAAGTAACTAATGGTAGTTAATTACTGATTTGAATATTAATCAAGGGTGATTAATAATTTTATTTTAAATTTTAAATTAATTACTAAATGTAATTAATTTTAATTTAAGTAATTGATTTAAAGATTAATTAGAGATCATTAATTAATATAATTAATGATGTAATTAAGGATTATTTAATTAAGTCATAATTAATTAATTAAGTGATTAATTAATGTAATTAATTAAGGATAAATGTAATTAATTATAGTTAATTAATAAATGAAGTAATTAAATGCTAATTACTTATGATTAAGGTTAATTAATTTTGTAAAATTAATTAAGACTAATTACTTATTGTAATTAGAGAATGATTAATCAAAGGTGTTTAATCAAGTTGAATACTCAGAGAATGATTAATTAACTAGGTTGATTAATTATTGGATATTAAGCAGGATTTATAGATGTGATAATTAATTTAATTTATTTTAAATTAATTAGAGATAGAAGTAATTAATTTAATTCATTTTAAATTAATTATAGATGTTGGTTAATAAATCATTGCTTATGGATGATGTTGATATTTCTTTGGATAGTTGTAATCTCAGTAATGAGATGAGTAATATCTATATGATATGGATGCTTAGTTAAAGTATGATAATATGGATTATCTAGTTGTGATGATTATCTATTTGTGATTACGATACGGGTTACCTGTTTATAATGAGAATGTGGTTATCTATTGTGACATGTGAAATATCTATCTATGTATGAATAGATAATGATGAATTGAATTAATTATTCAAACTAAATTTACTTGGACATTAAGATGGCGTTTGGATTTCGATGAGACCGGGATCAGATTTCCAAATTTGGAATTCCGAAAACCACATCGATCCAAATTAAACGTTAGGTCGTGAATCTCAAGTGAAGAGTGAAGACTCGAGGTTTAAGAACTATTCGTCAGTATAACTCTGAGGGAGATTCCGTAATGAGTTTGAAGAAAATAGTACTTACAGGTTCGAGATGGTGATTCAGAGTGCAAGGGCTATGGTCGTTGACTCTGAGGGTGATTCCAAAATGAGTGCAACGAGATACTGCCTTCGATTTTGTTCGAACCCGGAACGAACTTGTATGGATTGAATGCTTTCAGAACATCGTCAGGTGGACGATGCGCATTGTAAGATAGATGTGTTCTATAAAGGTAATCGCAGCCTCAAGCCTCATCAACCGGGAATGGCTAAAACAGGGGAGGTGCAGCAAGGCTAAGTGGGTCATGCCCAAGTAGGACGAGATTTACCCCTGTCTAGATGTCCCTTTTTATTTCGGCTGTGTGGGGCGACTGCTAGCTAGAATCGCCGGGGTGGTCTTGTTCGAGACTGTTCAGTAAGGAATGGTCCCGGCTTTGTGTTGCAGGGGAGCGGGAGTACTCCTCGGTACAGTGATCTAGGCCACGTACTATGACGGGCGGTACCCCAGTAGCCCTGCCATTGATGGAATCCATAATCCAATAAGTGCCTGTATGGTTTTGATTGTGCCCAACTATGTTGGAACATGAGATGTAAGCATTCCAGCTATTTCTGCATTTTATTTTGAAAACCCTAGACACTATTATAATATCACCGGATTTCCTATCAAATGTTTTGGTTAGCTTATGGTAAAAACTTTTCCATATTTATGTGTGGGAAGTCTTACGTGATACCTTTTCATTTCAAAGGATTTTCAAAGTTAAGCAACTTCTAAACCGTTTACTCACAATAGACCCCTGTTTGACCCGAGTGTTTATTTTCTGTTTTATTAAACTCTTGGGTACTCATATTATGTATGAGTAGACAAGTGATTCAGGTTGCTTTGACGAGTTCTGGAGGAGATACGTAGCAGGAGGCTTCAGAGTGTAGATATATATATATATAGTGATTCCGCTGTGTTTTGAGTTGTACATGTTTTCTCTGATGTACTTGAATTATAATTGCTAGACAGATGTTTATAACTGTCTAGTTTGTGTTTTATTAGCTGTATAACTCTGATGTATATGATATTATGTAATGTTTTATGTGATATATTATAATTTATTCGATTCTGCTGTGAGATTCTGATGTTGTCTGTTTCTTTCTTTCCTTTCTTTTCTCTTTTCTATCCCTTTCTTTCTTCTTAATGATGCGTCTTTCTATGGAATGAAAGGCGGGTCATTACAGTTTCGTTGATATACTTGAAATCGATTGCGATTCGAGTTATTGAGATGAAACTATGCTCTGTGGTATTGTTTTAACTCTAATAATTTTTTAGCTGATGATGAGATTGGGTTAAATAGGATTCGACATTCTATAATCTCGTTCGTATATATTTTATTTGATTTCTTCAATTGATGTACTTGGCCATTGATTTTCATTTGGATGCTTGTGATGTTTTCTAACTTTTTCAATTCGTATATTCTCGTTGCTTGATTATCATGTCATTCATTTCTTCTCTCTGTTGTCCTCTTTGATTTCATTCTTTGCTAGCAATGATCGAATTTGTGATATATTTTAATTACAGCACTGACTAGATTTGTTCGAACTATCTTTTACCTGCAAGTTATCGAGTTGTCCTTGACTAGTTCCTGACCCAACGGCTGATTCTTTGGCATTTGACCTTCATGTGTACATTTTGTTGAAACTCCGTGTTAACTGTTAGCTCCATTCTTGTTCGAACTATTCCTTAATGACCTATGGCTTCTTGCTGTGTTGATTGATCAAAGTCACTTGCTTATGCTGGTTCAACCTGCTTGAACTTTGCTTAGTTGGTCCTATATATATTTATATATGTATACATGTGTACAGCCATATGTATATATGTTTATGTGGTCTTGTCTGAAATTGCTCATTTGAGCTGCTGTATGCTATTGATCCGGTTGCGCTTCTTATTGGTTTGGTCTGGAGCATTTGTGTTGATATTGACTTTTTCATTGTTCTGTTCTTCATGTGTACTCAAGTCTGGTTGGACTGTCTACCTCTGTTTTGTACTAGTTCATTGAAGTATGGTTGTGATGTTAGGTCTGTTCTTTGTTTTACTGGTGCATCCCTTGTTTGGATCATGTGACTGAAAGCCTGAATGTCTGGTGTTGTGCATTTGATTCATGTGTACATATATGCTAACATATATATATATGCATTGAGTCTTGGTTGAATTCACACTTGAATTTGGTCTGTACTTCGGTAAAAATGCCCCTGGTTTCACTGCATATATATTGTCACTGCATATGTACTTGTAAATGTTAAGCCCGTTGTCACTTCGAGCCAGGTTATTGTTTTCACTAGACTTGTCAATCTGGCCATTTGAACCATTGACTTTTGCAATTTGGTTTGATATTGATTTATGGTTCGAGTCACTTGTGTTCCATGTTGTGTATACTTGGTGCCTGGATTTATTTCTTGCCTCTGTTGCATTTGTATCCTGTACTCTGGTTTGGTTGCTTTTGAGTTTCTAGGTTACATTCACTATATACATATGTGAAAAGCATTGTTGATATTTTTCTTTTGTGGACACTTGTGTCGTATTTCAATCATTAAAACTTATACCTGACCATTTGTATATGGTTCCATATCTGACCAGCTACGTTGTTTTCTTATGCACGTCACTTTTCATTTTGTTTTCACTTGAATTTCATCTTGATTTTTGGAATTACACCTAAGTTGAATCCAGCTTATAGCTCGGGTTTGACCTTGTGCTCATGTCGAGACTTTATTTTAATTGCACTTGAGTTGAACCTAGCTTTTAATTTGGTTTGACCTTATGCTCACCTGTGCCTACAGTTTTATCAAGCGTATATTGGTATGCACGGCTTTATGGCATGTATAGTGATTCACTGTGCATGTCATTAGCTGTTCGTGTAAGATGAATTCAAAATAAATGATGAGAACAACCCAAATAACTGAGGCAAATAATATTTTCACAACACATTTTATTTTACACTGCAAAAATATTTCTATTTCAATTTTACCGCATTAGTGTTTATTTTGCAAATAACGCGGATGCTGGATTCAATCTGAAATAGAGTTGAAGATAAATACGAGTGAATGAGCAATATTAGTGGGGACAGTTTTGTAAATTGAAATGTATTATAATTGATATATGTAGTGAAGGCTCAAATTTGTACTATTCAAAATTGTAATAAATATTTGTTTGAATATAAATTCCGTGTTATTTATTTTATTCAAAAATATTTATTTAATTATGTGAAAAATAAAATAGTTCGATAAAAAATACGTTTAAATGAATATATTTGTTTATTATCGTCAAACAAAAATCATATAGTAGCATATTCAACACTAATCTTGTTAAAAGGCTTCTTGCTTAACTTTCCATCCGCTTACCAGGTGATGTTATTCCAAATTAGAATATTCATTCTTGAGAGAACATAGGTGATCACATAACAATAGTTAATAGTCCAAAAACAACCTTGCAACAAGTCAATAACTATTAAATGACCAATACAGGTTCATAAGGAAAACTTAGACTCTTATGTTGACTCAAAGAGCACAAATAAATATTGAATCTATGATAATAAAATAGGTCCATGGATATGAACTGAAAACTTTAGAAATAGTTAACATAGAGCATCCCAAATACAGTGTTACACCTATAAAACTATGTAAAATAAATAAGTTAATATCAAATACCATATGAGTTACACTATAAGGTAAAATATGGTAATATTAAAGCATGTGTTAGTATTAACTCGGATATATTAAATTTAAAGTTTTAAGCAATTTATATTATTTGAAAAACCTCCTTTGTCTGAGTTTGAATCGTAGGAGAAAGAGGAACATTATCAGAGTGAATAGATTTAAATGGCAAGCAAAGGAAGAGAAATTCATGGTTATAGCCTAAAAAGTAAAAAAGCTTTTTTACACAAGGAGGGGACAATTTTTATCCCTATAATTGTGGAAGGATATTGTTCAAGAAGATCAAAAACAAGGAAGCAAGGACCAATGTCGAAGCCTAAAGCTCTATGTGGTAAAATAGCATTAAAGGAAAATAAAGATGTCCTCGACAACGTCGAAGACCGGAAGGTTACGTCAGAGAGACAACCCCACTTTTCAACTAAAAGGATGGGATTTGCTTGGTCGATACCACATCTATTAATTATAAAGATGTGCAAAGAAACATAAACAATATCGACAATGGTGAAAAAGCAATGATGTCGAATCCATTCAAAACCCACTTCATCGCACTTGAAGACATATAACCAATGAGATGGGTTGACATCAAGGACGTAGGAAACCACTCTTCGTTACTAGGGAAAATACACTCAAATCACTTCACATGTCCACATGAAGCGATAACGCCATTAATACCCTCAAAGCAATTAACGAATGTCAAAGTGGCCATAGCGCTCTTTATTGATGCTAGGCTCCATCAACATATAACATATTTCAGCACTTCGAAGACACTGGCTAACAACAACAAAGTGGGTCTTCGACATCAAAGGAATATAGGATAATGCCACTCTCCATTATGTTCAACATTACCATTGCTCATCTGCTATCATCAAAAACGTCAATGACATCATAATCCACCACACATCATCCTTATGCAAGTATTTTGAAGACACTGACATCACACTTGAAGGGTAAAGTCAAAGTTTACATTGTCGAAGACATATTAGCAAGCAAGATAATACTGAAACACTTCAAAGGCATCGTCGCTTAATGGTGCTAAGTAGCGACTTCACCCTTCACCAATGTCTACTGCTGCTTGTTGTGGATGCCAAGAAGAAAAGAGACTAAAACAAGCGTCGTTAGAGTCATTCCATTCGAGGACACTAGATGCGAAGTGGTTGCCGCCTACCTCTATAAATACGACCTTAGGGGCGCCATTCCTGGGAACCAAACTTTCTCTCCTCATTTCTTACTTTCTTAACTTTGTAAACCGAAATTAAATTGGGATTTTGTTTATTGTAATGCTTATACAATCGTGTACATAAGGATTTGGAAATCAAACAATTGCATAACATAATTGACTACCTAAACCTTGAATTGTGACTTGTGATCAACATATCATATCAATCCAGTTCAAATTCGAGACTTACATATTTGCCTTTGCTTATAACCTGACTTCGACTTGATCTTGCATCATATAGCCTAGTGCTTCAACGGTGAATCAAATACCTACTTGACTTTGAACTTGGACTAGCATATTTAACTTACACAACAACTCCGACTATACACCACATGTCCCATGATTCATGCTTTGATGATTAGATAAAGAAATGATTATAAACTTAGACCCTCGCATGCTTCAACCCATGACTTCGACCAGCTTTGGAGAGGCTTTTCTTTGATTGACTCAAATTCCACATGCTTTTGGGTGTTGACGGATTTATTCTCTAACATTAGTTGCCATTGATATGAATCACTTAAGTGCAGCGACTTGTCCATCAAGTCCCATTATTTCCTTACTCTTTTTAGGTTGCACCATATCCTTTGTTACTTTGATTTGATCGGAATTAGCCTATATTCTTCATGCACCCACAATATCCCAAGAACCTCCCAAATTGATTCCTAAAGGAACATTTTTATGGATTCAACTTCATTTTTTTTATTTTTCTTAGCTTTTCAAACATTTCATTTAAGTCTCCAATGTTGTCGATTTCCTTCTTGGATTTTACTGACATATTGTCCGCATACACTTCCATTCTTTTTCCAATCCGATCATTAAACATTATATTAACAAATTGTTGAAAAGTAGCTCTCGTAATTTTTAGCCCGAATGACATTACTTTATAACAATACATTCCCCAATCAGTCATGAAGCTTTTATATCCCTCATCATGCTTGAACATAAGAATCTAATTGTATCCTAAGTATACATCTATAAATGACAATAGTTTATGGCCACTTGTGGCATCAACTAATTGATTAATTCTTGGAAGCTTATAGCAATCTTTTGGTCATGCATTACTTAGATATGTGTAATCAACACATATCCTCCATTATACATTAGAATTCCCGACCAACACTGGGTTTTCCAGCAACTTTGGACAAAATGCTTTTAAAATGAATATATTTTCCAATAACCTTTGTACAACTTCTTGCAATGCCATGGTTCAGACTTTGTCAAACTGCCTTCACTTTTGTCTTATATGAGTAAAATTTGGGTTGATGTTGAGTGCATAACACATCATAACGAGGTTAATTCCTACCATATCTGCATTAGTCCAAGTGAAAATATTCTTACTTGATTGCAGAAACGAGATCAGTTCTTTCTTTGTACTCTTATCCAGTATTTTTCTATCTTTACTATTTTAGTGGAATCTTTTGTATCTAGGTACACCTCCTCATAGTCTTCCATGGATTTTACACTTTCCTGGTTATCTATATAATTCACACCTGGCATTATTTCTCCTACAATATCTTCCGTATTCTCGTCTTGATCAATTTGACTTAACTCTGTATACTTTCTATGTTTGTTTGATAATTTGACCTTCTCATTTGCCATTCTTTGCTTTTATATTGATAGGTTTTGCTTATTTACAAAGGATATCGGTTCTTGATGACTAATATGCAAGGGCATGGAAATTTTAGTTCATTTTGTTTGTTTAACATGGGTCCATAGCAAGACTCACCTCTTTTATTACATTGTTCAAGAGTAGCAAAGTTCATTTTCTTGGGAGCTAAATAACATTCCATTCACTATTCCTAACCCATCTATAGAAACAAATATCATAAGTAAATGTTTCGGGAAAACAAATGCTTCTATCTCATCTAGAGTGGGTTTTCCAAAGAACACATTATTATAAGATGGTTGGTCAATCACCACAAATAGAGGCTTAAAGGTTCCAGAGTAAGGCAAAATGCCCATTTGAATGTATAGCCTGATTTTTCCCTTCGGCATGGGACATTTATTGCTAATCCACAGATAGGCTTGAACCTAGGTTCAAATTTTTTTCTATGCGATGTCCATTGGTCAAAAATGCTTCTAAAGGTGACGTTCACTACACTTCCAATATCAATTAATATTTTAGACACTAAGGAAAGCCCAGTTTGTGCCATGATCTATAGAGAATTGCTGTGAGGATGTATAACTCCCCTTAATTCTTTTGGAGTTATTACTACATCCAAAATTTGGGTAGAACTCTTATAAGTTTTGCCATTGGTTTTTCTCCTATTGAGTAGATTTTTTCTTTTGCGCCTCGCATGTATCGGTTTCTTACACCTTTGCTTATTCCCGCAATATGTGGTCCGCCATGGAATAAGTCAATATGATTGATTGATTGTGGAAATTGAAATTCTATATAGATTGAGTAATACAAATAATTGTCTAGATTATAAACTTGTACAGAGTATAAATATAAAAGTAAATCAATAAAGTGAATAACACCAGAGATTTTATATTGCTTCGAACTCCAGTTCTACGTCCAGTCCTAGACGCCTTCTAAAATTAACTAACAACATCATCACTTAACTCGAAGGAATATGTATTATAACCACCTAAGCTGCTGAATATGACTTCGTGCTCGAAATCACCAAACAAGACTTCATATACAAAGTAAGTAGAATTTTTTGTAACTTCTTGTGTTCCTATATAACAAGGATTAAACAAGTACAACCTTCCTATAATCTTCTCCTTATGGTATAATGTGTGTTCATGAAGAAGAAATTAATTTGAGTACAAGAAAATATTCTTGAATAAATGTGTGATCAAAAACTTAAAGCAATATTTTGAATTGAATGCTTGAGAGTAAATCGAGATTGAGATAGATAGAATTGTAAAAAATCAAGTTAATTAAATCTCTGAAATGGATTTCTTTATACAAGTGATTAGTAGTTGCTACTTTTAGAGGAATGATTACAACCATTAATGAAGTGGTATAACTCTTTATGGAGAAGAGCATCAATTCAGATAATTTGAAAAATATGGCTTTTATGATCGTTCGGTCGACTAATACAAACACACCAGTCGACTGTATTTAAATATAGATGGACGTTTCAATAAACAGAAACTAAGTAATATAAAGTAAGCAGTTTCAATCGACTGAAATCGTTGATTCAGTCGACTGAAAGTATATTTAGTCGACCGTTTTGACTTTCCAGTCTTCTGAAACTGTTGATAGATTATAGTATTACTTTCTTTGAGTAATTCGACTGAAATGGGTGTTTCAGTTGACTGACTAATGCATATTTTGATTTCTTTGATGAATTTGTGATTGTATGTGTTTGTATATACCACTAGAAGATATTTTTAAAATTTATATATCTTTGAACTAAGAACTTATGACTATACTACATAATTATGCCATCGTGGTCTTCTTTTTGTCGATCTTCTCTTGTGCAATTGGTTAGCATCTGCAATATGATGATGTATAGTTGTTACTATCAAAATACACAAAATAAGAGGTTCTAACATTTCCCCTTTTTGATGATGACAACTACATATTTAAAGCAACCAATATAGATTAATTTAATCTCCCTTATTGATAAGAATTTACTCTCCCCCTATTGTTAAGAAGTAGATACTCTCCCCTTTGTCATTGACCAAAAACATAAAAAAAGTTGAACTGATAGGAGTAGTCACATACCAGTGAAAAAATTCACACGATAACACAATTCGTCAAAATGACTAATAGTGACAAAACATAACAATCACAGGAAACAGGGAAGCAAACGACAGAAATTACATAATTGTCACGTCTATATAACTATAAACTAAATTATTTATAAAGTAAGAAGGTTTTTATAGAAGTAGAAACAAAATTTGCATACATAGGTGACAAAAGAAAGTACCATCTTAATCAAGGCTCAGTAGTCATGACTTCCGCTAGTTTCTCCATGCCCAACCGAGTCTTATAATTCTTCTTCTTCCTTAGATGTCATCCAAGTTAATTTCTTAAGATTTGGAGGAATTTGTTTGGATGGCATATATGCATAGGAGGATGAAGCGCATGACATTTTATACCAAATTTTGTTCAAGGATCCTTTAATTCGATCAAGCATGTTATCCTTCCTAGAGACAATGTGCTTAATGCAAGAAAGTCGTCGATCAAGCTTGCTTTGATTGCGGGAGAAAGTAACATATACCTGACGTGTTTGATGTTGCAAAGATATTTCTTCTATGTCATCCTCATCATGTTGTGGCTGAAGAGGTGAAGGATCTTGAGTAGAGGAAGTTGCGGTAGGGTTGGTAGGTTGGGGATGGCCGACTTCTCTGTTTGCTTTCCATTGGTCGAAGGATATGATATTGTGATGTTTGACTCTTTATGGAAGTTTCATGAGATTGAGAATTTTTGAGTCTAAACAATCAACTATAGTGAATTCTGAATTTAGGAGAGGAACTTGAAAACTCATTAAAATATGCATTATATATCCTCCGTAATTGATTGTTTTGGCCTTACAGTTATGAAATGTTGAAAACTCATCCATGATTACTTTTTCACAATTCACATTTCGACGACCATATAGTGCATAGAGAGCTTGGAAGTTATGTTTATAAATTACCTGATAACTACCGGTTCGTGATTTTATGGAATGAGTTAGTACTCTATGTAAAATTCTATCTTTTTGACGTAAAAATTTTACTTCTAACATTTCCAAATTATCAGCTAGAAACAGATGTACAATTTCATCACGATTGTTCAAATCTACTTCAATGTCATCTAAGTCTTCTCCTTGCAAAGGGAAAATTAAAATAGATTGTAATCTTGTAATAGGTAAGTAAATTTTGACATCACAAATAAGAGTCCATATACAATTTTCTCTATTATGTGGATTCATGAAATCTAAGTTTAAATTAGCATAAAATAGTTTGACCAATAATGGGTAAATTTTGAGGTTGTTTGCTTCAAAGTTGATGAGATGATCAATGTGGTTTGCTTCAGTGAATTCTTGAATAGTATATCCTCCAAAATATCTAAATTGGATGAATGGCCCTTTAAAAATCCTCATGTTCCTCATGTTATTGAACCATTGGACAACGACATCTTTGTATGGCCATCCTCTGATTTGAGATTTAGATGGTCCAGTGGATGTAGATGTTTCTCTTGAGCATTTTAGAGGCATTAAATTTGGGTAATAAGCAAGAAATTTGAATTGAGTTCGGAGATGAAGTTGAAAAATTAAAGTGAGAAAATGTGAGGAATTGAAATAGAATTTAGGGTTTTGAATGTAAGATTTCTCAAAATATGCGAAGGTGAATAGGTATTTGGGTTTAAAAAAATGAAAAAAAGCTAAATCAATCGACTGGTAGTGCTTTTCAATCGACTGGTCAATGCGGTGGAATATATATTTTACCCTAGATATAATCGACTATATTATCAATCAACGGACTTATTAGGAGTAATATTTTGGGAGTCAAAATATGTTGTTCTATAGAATCAATTGAAAGTAGTATGCAAATGACTGTTTTTTTATAAAAAATATTAAAGTGGACTGGTCGACTGAATCTTAGAGTCAGTCGATTGACCTAAATATAAGTTTGGGGGAAGATAGGTTTTCTTTACAAAGTCGACTGAATATTAATTCAGTCGACTAAACTTGAGGTGCTAATATTTTATCCTCTCGTTCAGTCGACCAAACTAGGGCGATCAGTCGACTGAACTTGTTGTTTGTTTAAATATTTAGTTTTGTTTATTATACTTTGTTTTCAAGGTATGTTTTCTTCTAAAATATTTTATGATATATTTTATTTTATTTAATAGAAACAAAGACATGTTTTGTTTAAATATATAATGAACTTATCACACACAAACATACACACACTTAAAATTTATTTATTTTCACTCAACTTGGATTCTTCTTCGGAAAAGTATGGCCATGAGCTAGGTTCAATATTTATTTGCTTATTCAAAGGCTTAAGGGGAGACCATATATTTTTTCACATAGGATTATGATTCTAAATGTTGTTTGATGGTCCTTGCTCCCAAGATTTTTTTGGAGTGGAGTCTTATTTTTTGCCAGTGTTTCCTTTAGTCAAGGAGATTGTTTTCGTATACTGGTTTTTGTTGGTGAATATACGTAGATAGCTAGAATACATCTTTCGATAAAATTTAGATGTACTCCTTGCCTTTTTTGCTCATAATACACCTCCTTCTATACTCCCATCATTTCTTGTTGATAGTGAAAAATCTCATCCATTTTGGTATTGGAAGAAGATGATTCAAGGTTGATTGATCGTTTGACTTTCTTCTCCTTTGGAGAGTAGCTAGTGTGATATGCAGGTGAAAGAATGATATTAACTAAAGATGATTTATTTAATGATGGTGTTGATTAAAATGGAGTTGAATGATTACTTTTAGAAGATGGTGAACGATAATCGATTGTTGAGTAAGATGAGACATTGCCCGAATACATTTGAAACTTTTATTTGGAATATGTTATATGAGTTATGTTAAACTAGAAATTGTTGTTTATATACAGCATGAGTTTGTTAAATTTGATTTGTAAATTATAGGATGAGAATATTTCCAGTTTTGTAGGAAGACATTTTGTTTTCTAATTTTATGTTTTCTAATTTTTAATGGATGGGTTATATTTAAGTTAATAACCATAAAAACTTTAAATGGTTGTTAAATTTGTAGAAAAACTTATTGTAATTCATGTAGAGATATAACGCCAAGTTCATGTCCTAACTTAATAAATGAATTTTATTTAGCGATTTGGTGAAAATGTCTGCGATTTGATTTTCAAAGACATAAAAATCAATGGATATTATATCTTTTTTTATGTTATCACATAGGAAGTGGTGATGGACATAAATATGTTTAGTACGAGAATGGTTTATTGAATTTTTTGATAGGTTAATAGCACTTGTATTATCATGGTAAATTTTATATTTATTAATGTATATTCCACAGTCACGAAGAGTTTGCTACATGTATATCATTTACGTACATGCCAAATTAGCATATGTGTATTCTGCTTCACACATCGATAGTGAAACACAATTTTTCTTTTTACTAAACCATGATACTAGAGAATGTTCGATGAAGTAGCAAGTACCACCTGTACTTTTTCTATCCATTCTACATTCTTCGAAATCAGCATCGCTATTTGAGACGATCCGAAAGGACAGTCTTTTGGATAGAAAAGGCCATAGTTCTAGTGTTGCTTAAGTAATGCAGAATTCGTTTCATGGCTCGCAAATGTGATTCTTCAAGATTTCCTTGAAATCGTGCACATAGACAGACACTCATCATAAATTTACCATTTTCGTCTTTATCTATATGAATTGTAGTGCTCATATGTGTTGGTTTACTGGATTTATTTTCCATTCCAAAACGTGTTATTAAATTGGCATAATATTTTTCCTGATTAATGATAATACCATTGCTTAGTTTTTTTATTTGTAAACCAAGAAAATATGAGAGTTTCCCCATGTGAGACATCTCAAATTCATTTGTCATTATTTTTGAAAACTCAATGCATAAATTTTCATTCGTAGATCCAAATATAATGTCGTCTACATAGATTCGTATAATTAATATTTCTTTCTTATCTGTTTTAATAAAAAGTCTTTGATCAACTATTCCAATTTCAAATCCAGAATTTACAAGGATAACCTTTTAGTCATTCATACAAGCACAGGGTGCTTGTCTTAAATCGTAAAGTGCTTTCGTAAGTTTATACAAATGATTAAGAAATTTTTCTTGTTTGAAAGAGGTGGTTGTTCTACAAAGACATTTTCTTTAATAAAACCACTTAAAATGCACTTTTTACGTCTATGTCATAAATTTTAAAGTTATGATAACATGAGTAAATTAACATGATTTGTATTGCTTCAAGTCTTGTAACTGGAGAAAAGTTTATGCATAGTCTATCCCCTCTTCTTGATTATATCCATGTGCAACTAATCTTGCCTTATTTCGAGTTATATTTCCATTTTCATCAGCTTTATTTTTGTAAACTCATTTCGTATCTATGACTGTTTGATTACTTGGCCTTGGAACCAATTTCTAAACATCTTTTCGTTCAAATTGATTTAATTCTTCGTACGTAGTTAAAATCCAATAATCATCTGTTGAAGCTTCTTTAGGATTTTACGTTCTATATTAGATATGAAAGCAATATGACCCATTTGATATAGTTGATGTCCAGTTCTGACATTTCCGTTTACTTCACCAAAAATATTTTCAATTGAACGATCTTTTAAAATTCATGGTGGAGCTCTAAGCTCATTTTCGATATGATTCTCTGTGATATGTTCTTCATATTGAAGTGCGTTTTGTACGACTTGTTGTTCTATAACATCTTCTTCATCATTCTTATTATTTTTGAAATTTTCATCAAATTATAAACGTAACGTTTCTTCGATATTTTTTGTACATTTATTGTATATTCTATATGCATTGCTTCGTTCAGAATATTCAATAAATATTTCTTCATCAGATTTTGGATCGAATTTTCCTAATTGATCCTTTGTATTTAATATAAAGCATTTTGATCAAAATTTCGTAAATTTGATATATTAGGTTTTCTACCATTAAAATGTTCGTATGGCATATGTTTAATTAAAGCTCGAATAGTGACACGATTTACAACGTATTATGCAGTAGACATGGCTTCTGCTTGAAAATGTTTTGATAGATGATTACTACTAAGAAAAATCCTAGCACCCTGTAATGTATGATTTTTTTCTCTCTGCTACTCCATTCTTCTGTGGAGTTCTGAAAAATGAGAAATTTTAATTAATACACTTTTTATTACAAATTTTTCAAAAAGATCATTTCCAAATTTGCCACCATGATCACTTCTCATATTTTTATTTTAAAATTTTTAAGTTTTGAATTATTTTAGTAAATTTTTTGAAAGAATCAAATGTATCTCTTTTGTTTTTAAGAAATAATGTCCATATATATCTTGAAAAATCATTACAATTACGAAAATATACTTATTATGATTTATAGATTGGATTTGAGTGGGACCAAATAGATCCAAATGTAGTGGTTCAAGAGATTCTAGTGTAGATATGATCCTTTTGGATTTAAAAGATGTTTAGTTAGTTTTACTAATTGACATGCATCACAACTGTTATTTACTTTATAATTCATTTTTGGAAGACCTTTTACCAGATTATTTTAGACAATTTACTAATAGCTTTAAAATTAATACAACGGAATCTTTTGTGCCGTAGCCATGAATCATTATCTTCGACTAATAAACATGTCTATATTGTGGTTGACCTTTATATTTAAAATGTAAATATTTTTCTCTAATTCCTTCAAAAATCATAATTTTATTTTGATCAATATTTCACATTTATCTTTAAGAATGATTTACCAAAACCTTTATCACATAATTGACTAATACTTAATAAATTATCTTTTAAATTTTTAACTAATAGAACATCAGTAATAAGAAGTGAATTAGGTATACCGTTGTTGCTCACATCTCATTTTTCGATGACGTGTCCTTCGGAGATTTTATTTAAAACTTGGATTTACAGTCGTTTTTGGTAGTTTGACTATGGTATTTCTTTTTTCGGTGAACCAGTAAAGACTTCTTCCACGAAGAAGGGTTGTGTTAATGACTGGGCGAAGCCAAGAAATAACCCCTCACGTGTGAAATTATAGAAGATCTCCCTTAAGATCAAACAATTCCATCGAATCATTCTTTCATATACTAGGGGATTTCACTTGGAAAAGAAAATGTTCCATACTAACGGAGTGCTTTTTCAAATCTCTCAAAATGGAATCTATTCCAAACATATATGCCATGGTTCCTTACTTCGACAGGGTGCAAATATCTAAATTTCGCCCTTGTAGATACTTTTTCAGACCCATTGCCGATACTAAGTAGCAGTCAAAAATTTGTATCCATTTTTCGTGATATATCAACAAAACCTAAAGTCAGCTCACGTTCCCCTTCCAGTTTACCTACTACTGTACCATCATGAATATGATCTCCACCAGACATACGTAATGCTTTAGCTAGTACATGAAAATACATACCTTGATTTTTTTGTCTATCAATAACTGCATGCATTGCGCGATGGATGTGAAGAAGTAGGCCATTGTCTCGGCAATAATGATCCAAACTAGTATTTTCCATCTAATGTTCTTTTCGAAAGCTCAAGGAAATGTATCTTAGGTACATCAATTCCAGGATAAGGTCGCGGTGAGACGAGCTGTTTATCATTACGATAGGTGTCAAGTGGAAATGCAGTGATGTAATCAGCTGAGGCATCCTAATAGAGACTTCTAACGCAAATGGAAATTCAAAACCAAACATGTCTCTGCATCCAACCACTACGTAAATCCCCCTATGTAGCATAGGATAGGCGTTATCTCCAAAAGTAATGGAACCTCCATTTAATAGATAATATTTGTTAACATGTCTTTATTCCTTATCATGTGCTTGGAGCAACCATTGTCAAGTATCCATTTTCCTCTCTTTTTACCAGGTACCTACGAAAAAAATATGGAAATGGTATTGGTACCCAATATCTCTATTAGGGCCCTAAGAGTTAGATCTTAGGAAGCCAAACCCAATTAGGTTTAGAATTTCCTTTATCAATAAAATATGAAGTTTTATGAACATTTGTAATAATATAATCTATATACTTATTTCTTACCAAATAATTATTAGTCTTTGGAACCTAAATTTTTATAGTCTTAGACATATTTTTTGTTCACTTTGACTATCATCCCTTTTAAAAGTAGTACATAGTAAATTATAGTTCTTAGTTTTAATTTTTTTTCTTAGGTTTGTTATATCGTAATCTCTTTTTGCTAGAAGTAAATTGTGAATTTTCTATAATTTTAGGCAAATTCTCTCTACTTTATTAAAATTAGAAATATTCCTAGTAATATTTTCTGACTTGATTTTAAGACTATCTACATCTAATTCTAATATTTTATTACTTGAATTTAGATTGTGATTATTTTATGTCAATATATCATTTTTATTTTTCCAGGTTTCTATTTCATCACTTAACATAATAAATTGTGTTGATATATTAGTACAAGAATCCTGTGGTTTAGCTAATTCTTCTTCTAGTATTTTTATTTCGTCTTTTAGCATGTTAGTTTCTAATTCACTTCTATTTAATTTTGCTAATGTATCTTTATATTTTCTATTTATGTCTTTAGCTTATCTAATAACTCAGAATTTATTTCAACTAGATCATCGAATGAAAGTTCACTTACATCATTATTTTTAGCCATGAAACATATATTTGCTTGTTCGAAATCGTTAATACTATTTGATGATGAAGAGGAGTCTGAATCATCCCAAGTTACTGAGCACTCTTGCCTTTTCTTTTTATAAAATTTTTCATACTTATTTCTAAAGTTTTTTTTCTTTTGTTCTAAAAAATCACTTTTTATACGACCTATCGTCACATTCATAGCATTTAAGTAAGGAAGTTGACGGATTGTTGTTATTGTTTCTATTGTTGCCAAACTTCTTACTCATTTTGAATTTCAGAAATTTTCTGAATTTTTTTCCAAAAATGCATTGTCTTCATTATTCCATAGCGGTCTTCATTTTCTGCCTAGAATGCAATTGTTATTCTATCCCGAGCTTGTACTCGCTTTGCCTGCAAATTCACTTCATACGACGTGAGATTTTCTATTAACTCTTCCGGTTCAATGATAGAGATATCATTAGCTTCTTCAATTACTACGACCTTGCATTCCCATTCATCCGTTAAAAGAATTTAGGGTTTCTGAAACAATGTCAAAATAACTATATTTTTCTCCTAGTGCTAGAAGTGAGTGATATATGTCTTGAAATCTAAAATGCATATCATTTATAGTTTCATCTTGCTTCATTTTAAAATTCTGAGAATGATTTTTAAGCATTGAGATCTTTCTTTGTTTGAATTTGTTTTGTACCTTCATGTGTTATTTTGAGAGTATGCCAAATTTTATATGCCGATATGCACATATCAACCCTGTTAAATTCGTTTTTTCTAACGAACAAAACAACATATTCATATCTTTAGCATTTGCGGTAACATCTAATTTCTATGTGTTTGACAATTGTGCATAAGCAATGGTGGGTACAATATGGTCTTTTTGAATGATATTCTAAGTGTCATACCCGTTTGCCTACATAACAATCCATATCCTAGTTGACCAATAATTGTAATTTAGTCCATTAAATAGGGGGTCATGCTATAGGCTGACCTTCAACAAAACTTGATGTAGTATTATTATCCATATTACTTGAATATCAATAAATTGCGTTCTGATTAAATAATAACCTTGCTTTGATACTAAATTAAATTCTATATCGATTGAGTAATATGAATAATTATCTAGATTATAAACTTGTGCAGAATATAAATATAAAAGTAAAGCAATAATGTAAATAACACCATAGATTTTATACTAGATTGAACTTCCGTTCTACCTCTAGTCCCAAGCTCCTTTTAGAATTAACTAACAATGTCCTCACTTAACCCGAAGGAATAGATATTATAACCGCCTGAGCTGCCGAATAGGACTTCGTGCCTGAAATACTCCTAACAGGACTTCGTCTACAAAGTAAGTAGAATTGTTTGTGACTTCTTGTGTTCTTGTATGACATTGATTAGCCGATAAGTAAAACCTTCATATAGTTTTCTTTTTTGTGGTATAATGTGTGCTCGTGAAGAAGGAACAAATTTGATTGCAAGGAAATATTCTTAAACAATGTGTGATTAAAAGCTTAAAGAAATATTTTAAATTGAATGCTTGAGAGTAAATCAAGATAGAGATAGAAAGAACTGTAAAAAAAATCAAGTTAATTAAATCTTTGAAATGGATTGCTTTATATAGATGATCAGAAGTTGCAACCGTTAGAGGAATAATTGCTCCATTAATGAAAAGGTATAAGTCTTTATGGAGAAGAGCGTCTATTCAGCTAATTTAAAAAGTATGACTGTTATGATCATTAAGTCGATTGAAAAAGCACACCAGTCGACCGTATTAAAATATAGATGGACATTTCAATAAACAAAAACTAAGTAATTCAAAGTAAGCAGTTTCAGTTGAATAAAATTGTTGATTCAGGAAACTGAAAATATATTTAGTTGACTGTTTCAACTTTCCAGTCATCTGAAGTTGTTGACATATTATAGTATTTCTTTCTTTGAGTCAGTCGACTGAAATGGGTGTTTCAGTCGAATGACTAATGCATATTTTAATTTCCCTAATGAATTTGTGATTATGTGTGTTTGTATATACCACTAGAAGAGATTTTAACAATTTATATATATCTAAACTAAGACCCTACGACTTATACAACATAATTGTACCATCATGGTCTTCTTTTGGTCGACCTTTTCCCGTGAAATTGGTTAGTATATGCAATATAACGATGTATAGTTGTTACTGTCAAAATACCCAAATAAGAGGTTCTAACAGAAAGCCTTATGGAAGCTTGTTTTCTAAGATTTTAGCATTGTTAGTTAGGCGTTTCTCATTATGAGATAATTTTTTTATTCTTAACAAATTCTTTGAGTGCTCCTTGTTACACGATATTTGAGCTAAGTAAAGGAGTCGGTACCGAGATGTTTCCACTCGCTACCGAAACGTATTTTCTTCCTTTTTGGCTTCATATACTTTCATACACTTCTTTCTTACTCCAACCCCTGTGGTCAAGTGCTTTTCTCAGAGTTTATCCAACAATTCTTAGGATCAATTAAAGGAAAGCCAAAAAAATAGGATAAGTGTTATCAGAAGAATGATTGGAATCAACTCAAAGTTAATGGAGAATTGTTTGCGACTTCTTGTGTTCTTATATGACACTGATTAGCCGATAAGTACAACCTTCGTATAGTTTTCTTTTTTGTGGTACAATGTGTGCTCGTGAAGAAGGAACTAATTTGATTGCAAGGAAATATTCTTAAAAAATATGTGATTAAAAGCTTAAAGAAATATTTTGAATTGAATGCTTGAGAGTAAATCAAGATTGAGATAGAAAGAATTGTAAAAAAATCAAGTTAATTAAATCTTTGAAATGGATTGCTTTATATAGATGATTAGTAGTTGCAACCTTAGAGGAATAATTGCACCATTAATGAATAGGTATAAGTTTTTGTGGAGAAGAGCATCTATTCAGATAATTTAAAAAGTATGGCTCTTATGATCGTTAAGTCGACTGAAAAAACACACCAGTCGACTGTATTAAAATATAGATGGACATTTCAATAAACAAAAACTAAGTAATTCAAAGTAAGTAGTTTCAGTCGAATAAAATTGTTGATTCAGGAAACCGAAAATATATTTAGTTGACTGTTTCGACTTTCCAATCATCTGAAACTATTGACATATTATAATATTTCTTTCTTTGAGTCAGTCGACTGAAATGGGTGTTTTAGTCGAATGACTAATGCATATTTTAATTTCCCTAATGAATTTGTGATTATGTGTGTTTGTATATACCATTAGAAGAGATTTTAACAATTTATATATATCAAAACTAAGACCCTATGGCTTATACAACATAATTGTGCTATCATGTTCTTCTTTTGGTCGATTTTTTCCTGTGAAATTGGTTAGTATATGCAATACAACGATGTGTAGTTGTTACTATCAAAATACCCAAAATAAGAGGTTCTAACAGAAAGCCTTACGGAAGCTTGTTTTCTAAGATTTTAGCATTGTTGGTTAGGCGTTTCTCATTATGAGATAGTTTTTTTTATTCTTAACAAATTCTTTGAGTGATCCTTGTTAAACGATATTTTAGCTAAGTAAAGGAGTCGGTACCGAGATGTTTCCACTCGCTACCAAAAGGTATTTTCTTCCTTTTTGGCTTCATATACTTTTGTACACTTCTTTCTTACTCCAACCTCCTGTGGTCAAGTGCTTTTCTCAGAGTTTATCCAGCGATTCTTAGGATCAATTAGAAGAAAGCCAAAATATAGGATAAGTGTTATCAGAAGAATGATTGGAATCAACTCCAAGTTAATGGAGAATAGCTTGGAACACATCAAGTAGAAGATAAGAGAATGATGCAAGTGTAAGCCGAGGATTTTCAACTAAGTAGACATCTTAGTACCAGGAGAAACCTCTCGATACCGAAAAAAGCCTCTTGGTATTGAGAGAAATTTATGGACAATTAGTCGTCGTGCTCACTTGTACATCAATGTGCTAGCTCGTGGACTTCAATGCAAGTGGGCTCCTCAATCTATGCACATGTTTCTCTATAAATATCAACCTTATTGCAAGTAAAGAAGGATCTTAGTTGATCTTCACTCTGCTTCATGGTCATCTTCTATCTTCCTTATTCAATAGTCACCTAGGAAGCTATTGTTGTAAGTCCTAAGTAGTAGGACCTTTCAAACCCTTGTACTAGCGACTTCTATTCTATGTAAACAACAACCAATAAAACTATAAAGTGAACGTAGGGAAGAGATTGCCGAAGTCACTATAGAAATCTTATGCCTTGGTATTATTTTTAATTTAATTTCACTATCATCTACTAGATCTATATCTCACAGTTTTCCTACAACTATTCTTGGGTATCGATCCATTTTTGACATCAACATTTTGGTGCTTTCACTCAGAAGACTGAACCCAGGCTTAGATCTAGCTCACTACTTTGGGTTGGAAAGATCTAAAAGTTAGATCTATAAAGGTTGCTTGAAGAACTTAAAGAATTGCTAGTAGAAAGTCATGGCACCAAGGAGATCCAATAGTTCTACAAGAACCGTCGCTGGTGGTGATAAAGGGAACACTCACCAAATTGAAGTTAATAATCAATCGGCAATTCTAAGATCCTCTGCTCAATAGGAAGTAGTTACCAGAGGAGAACTTGATAAGATGATATAAGAGCTTAGCCAGAAGATGGTGGATAGCCATAAAGCTATGATGGATAAGATGGATGCTTTACTAACCTTACCACCACCAAGAACAGGGAGAGTTAGAAGGGAAACTTCACCTTCCATAGAAAAAGCGAACTCCTCAGTTTCTAGTCAAAATAGGAAAAATGAGAAGCAAAAACAAAAGATGAGAAACTTTGGAGCTGTTAAAGGACTTATAGGAGGAAGTAGAAATCTTCTCGCACGAGGAAACCAAGTGGTATCGAAAGGATCTCTCTTGGTACCGATAGGAATCTAAGGGTTGATGATGTCCATGAAGTTGATGCAATAATGTATTCTAATAAGGAGGTGGACTTGTAGCTTGATGACGATGATTTGGAGTTGGATGTTGATGCCAATGAAGGTGGAGCTCAGACAACCATAACTCAATCGACCATGCATCCATGAAATATTAAAGGAATAGATCTCCCAAAGACAAGAGAACCTAGACGTCAGCCAGCAAATCGAGACCATTTATGGAGTTAAACACTTTGTGCAACCCCTAACAGTCGACCTTTTGATTACCGCGGCAACGAGGAGTCCATCACTAATATGGTCAAACAATTGGTGGAGTAAAGTAGTGATAGAAAGAATGAGGATTAGGGTTCTGCATCGAGCTGACTCCATTCACCGAAAATATCTTGAGAGAAGAATACTATAGGAAGTTCACTATGCCAACAATGACATCATACAATGGAACTACTAATCTCAGACAACACTTACTCAAATATGAATGGCATATGGATGGATTAGAGCTATGGGTGATGTTTGTTATAGATTCTTCCCTGTCTTCTTGGAAAGAGTTTTATGTGGTTTGCTACACTCTCGCTGAAGTCCATATCTACTTTTGATGAATTAGCTTAGAAGTTTCTGGATTAATTTAGGCTCAACGCCGCCCGACCGAAGGATGCAATATCTCCAGCTGGTTTGTCTCAAGGACCCAAAGAGTCACTATAGGGTTTCTTGAACTGATTCAATATCACTATTATGAAGTTTAGCAATCTGAAGAAAGATCTCGTACTTATAGCACTGGTCTAAGGCATTCACTCGACATAGATTTTGGTAGGTGATTAAAGATGAAATAGCCAACTACTATGGAAGAATTTCATTAAATGGCAAACCACTCTCTGCTAAAAGAAGAAAGCTTGGTTGAATGAAAGGTCAACGACAGGCAGTCAAAGGTGGTAATTCAAAGCAATGTAGCGGTTATACAATGGAAAAAACTGTGGTGGAAGTGTAGGAAATGTTCGAAACTCTGGGAACTAGAAAAAGAGGAACCAAAACCCTGGTGGTAGGAATAATGAGAACAAGAAGCGTCCTAGGAATATGCGACTAAAAGATTATACGCCTCTAAATGACACATTAAAGAATATTTATTTTACTACTCAAGGAACCGAGCATTATAAGCAATTGGTGAGTAAGAGAGCGATGAAACAGTAGAAGCGATCCGAAAAATATTGCAACTTCTATGAAATGCATGGGTATAACACCAACGAATGCCGTCACTTAAAGGACTTGATTGTGGAGCTGATATGGAAGAACAAGCTCCAATAGTACATGAAGCAACATAAAATAATCTAACCAAACCATCAGATGCCAAGGCCCATTAGCTCAAAGAACACTACCTGGACCCAGTGGAGAGGGGACTAAGTGTATGGATGGAAGACTAGTGATTAATACTATAACTGGAGGACCCCACCCAGGGGAGAGAAGCTGGTGTGAGATGGAAAGATATGCAAGCTCATTGAAACATGCACCACAAGAAAGTTGCTACAGTATTGAAGACGAAGCTCTGGCTAAGCAACAGAAGATGATAACAAATGATATTATGTTTAGAAATCGAGACTCTGATGGGGTTGAGGCACCAATCCTCGATCCCATGGTGATAGCCATCGAATGTAGACTAGCAGTTATGCATAGAGTTTTGGTGGATAATAGGAGCCTGGTTAACATTCTGTTCAGAAAGATTTTTGACCAAATAAAAATCGGTATAAAGGATGTAACTGCCTGTAAGACGAATGTAACATACTGCCTTTTCGCACGCTTTAAATCGCACACGTGCCAATTCAAACCATACGGAAGGGCGGATTGTTATGGGGTAAATAAGAAAAACGAGAAAGAAACAAAACAAAACAGAATCTCACAGCGGAAGGATAAAATATAATAATCAAATATACAGTTCAAGAAGATGTTTACAAAATATTTAATTTTACTAATACAATATATATCAGAGTTATACATACCATAGAATTATCAATAGTGCAGCGGAATACAATAGTGTAGTGGAATATAATATAATAATAATAATGAAATCTTTGTCTTCGTCCCCCAGAAATAAAGTCTTCGATCCTGAAATGCTCGGACTGACACGAGCGAATTGAAAAGACAAAACACTCGAGTCGGAACTAAAAGATCTTATGTAAGTTAAATCAACAGGAAATAATATGAGTGCAGTAACTTAAGTGATGCTCGGGATCCACATCTCCTAAGGATCCGTTAAACTATTTACTATGTAGTAATATTTCGCTATTATAATAGTGTCTAATTGTAAAATAAACTTACTTTTAAATAGCGTTAAGGAGTGACCCAATATTCCCCTTAACACAGTAACAGTCCCAGTAGTCCATCCAGTATCAGCGCATCTCTAGATCGGGAGACTACCCTAAATACTCCACGGGCTATGGGAGAAAACCAAACTCGTACAAGGCGCGCTACGGTAGGTGACATGACACAACTAGGCAATGCCAGGGTAGATATACCAATTACGCTTTCGGGTCGGTGGTAACGCGTAGCTGCTACTACCGCCCACCTCGAACAACACCCCCAAATCAGAGAAATCAAAAGTGGCCACCAAATCAATCCAAAGGTCAAAGTATAATATCGAAGGGATGCGTCCGATCAAAGGTGCTACCTCAATTAACCCGTCAATCGCTCCTGTTTTAGCCACCTTATTGCCAACTCACGGGAGTTGGGTCCATGTATTTACCTCAAAGGAAATGCCGCCACCATCCTACTTCATTCAGGAATCTCCACCGCGTACACGGTTGTTAAAGTGGTTTTCGGAGTTGGCAGAGAGTATGACAACTTCCGATCCCGGTCTCTTCAACAACCAAACGTTATTATAACACCGCAGTCTTTTCAAAATAGTTTATACTTTTAAAACCAGAATAAAATATACATTTCAAAACCATATAAATACGATATCATTTCTACTTTAAAAACCCAAATTAAAATGATATCATTTTTATTTCAAATATATCCTCTTCCAAAATTATAGCATTTTTAAATCTATATAACTTGAAACGCATAGCTTTGGATCATAACTCATAATACTTAAAAGGTTTAAATACTAAATGTTATATAAAATAAATATAGTTTCTTTAATATCCCCATTAAATTCCAAATACCGATTTGAATCTCCAAATAAACCATTTTAATTTTCCATATATTTCAAATCTTTAAATATTCCTCCATTTCAAAACAATTCTTTAATAATTCCATATATCTCAAATCCAATTATCATTATTTAGATTTGAAATGTTTACTTAATAAATCAAGTATCATTTAAGTAAAAACTTTTACTTCACCTAACTGGATATTCTTTCAATTTATTAACTTGGTATATCAGCCTTATATTCATTTAAATCCCTCTAAACCAAATTTAGTTATAAGAATCATACCCTTCAAAACCTCAATTTTATTTAAGTTTCAATTCAAATTTATTCGAGTATAATTCTTAAATAATTCAATTCAAACCAATTTCATATTTATCTTCCAAATTAAATTTTTATTTAAGTCATTAAAACTTTATATATACAATATTTTGAACAGGTACTTAACCATAAAATATAAATAATCTAACTCCATAAATATACTTATTTTTATTACACAAATTTATACATAGCTTGAATTCAAGAAATTAACTGTATATATAAAATATTATTTATATAATATCAAAAATTAAATTTCATTAAACCGCATATTTCTTTCCAAAAACATAGAAAATCATTTCAAAATATTTTTATATATATACCGCGGTGCCTGTATATAATTTTCTATCCTATGGTCAAGTGATACGGATATTTATCATTTCAATCCGCAATTTAAAAATAAAATTTTACGGTTATATATCATTTTAAACCGCAATCCCGAATGCAAAAAAATGCATAATAACTTGCACTTTATGATGATATAAATAAACATCCATTCATCCATCAAAAATCATACATCCATTCATCACAATCATCATCCAATTCAAACAATACATCAATATATAACAGGTAATAAATAACAGGCATTTACTGGCAGTTTATTATACAAAATAAGTTAACTAATTATTTAACCGTCAGTTTATATGCACAATAAATTAACTAATAATTTAACTACCAGTTTATATGCAAAAATAAATTTAACTAAAAATTTAATTGGCAGTTTATATGCAATAATGAAATAAACAAGTTAATTAAATAAATGCAACTTAACTGAGATAATGATGAAATATATGCCAAACAGCTATAAATAAATTTCAAATCACATCATAAATAGATTTAACAAACATAAGAAATGTTAGAAGTTGTGAGTGGGTTTAAACACTCACCTTTTGAATTTAAATTGAATTTAAATCCAATTTAAACCCAAAAATTTGAAAGTCTCCAAATTCGTCCAAACCAGTGCCAAAGTGTCCAGAATTTTATTATGATCCTAACAAAAAAATTCGCGTGAAACGAAGTTCGTATGTGAAAGTTATTCGATTTAAATCGTTTGAAACAAAACTTTATTAAAACAAAACAACTAAACCTTCCTAACAAATCTGTATGCCACGTCACCATTTGCTTCTTCACGCGCGGCTACAGGAAAAACGCGGCTACAGGAAGAACACGCTAGACATACGAACCCAAAACCGTGATCGTTGACCGCCTCCTACTCTCCCTCCACGCCACCGTTGATCACGTCGCTGCCGCCGAAATCCTCGCATCGGCAAGACGCGTGACCTGACCCCACCGCGGCTTCCTACAGCAGCGCCGTCGTACGCATGAAACTAGGTTTCGAAACCCTAGTTCGTCGATTCCAATCACCTCAGATCGAAATAGGCGATGCGACCACCACCTCTAGACTCCCAACGACACCCTCTACGAAACCCATATCTCAATTTCGTTGATTGACGACGAAATCAAAAATGCCCAAATTGACTTTGACCGCGATTTCTGATCAATCCGATCACTTTCTCGAAAAACGAACAGCAGATGTAGGGTCGTATCAATGAGATCTTTGATATATATTTTTTCCAAATTTTTCTGAGAAGTTTGAAATTTCATTTTGTTTTGGATTTGAATTTGATTTGTGTTTAGATCTAGAACTTGTTTATCTGCCATTGAGGAGAAGGAGAATAGGATGACTTGTACGTACAGACAAATGAGGAGTAGGGAAGCTAGGGTTTATAACGATATATTTCTAGACAAAGTTGAAATAGGATGGATCAGATAAGATAGATGTACGCGCTAAACGATATATGGCCCGAAAAGCCCGTCTCGACTCCGGAACGAAATTGGGTCAACCCATATATCAAAATAGATGTTTTAAAATATTCTGAACGCGATGGAAAAAGTTTCACTTCCAAATTCCTTCGCATGAAGAAGTTATGCTAAAATCAATAATTTCAAATTGATTTCAATTAAATTGATTTCAAGGCGTTTCAAGCCCATACGATCAAACGACAAGTCTGATCGATATGAAACTTGAAATCCTACAATAATTCACTGATACGGATCCGATGAAACTAGTTTCGTCGAAATCCGAGTCAGTGGCCAAAATGGCTATTTTTCCATTAATTAAATAAATTAATAATTAATAAATAAAATTTTAAATTTCAATTCTTTAGCTTACAAATTTTTTCACTTGATTTATTTAGCCATTTATAACAATTTAAATAAATTTTCGTGTTAATTCAATGTTAATTATTTCAATCATTACTATCTTTGCTTTCAATTTCTATAATTTAGAAATTACCAATTTTAATTTCAATAATACCATTTATTTGACTTTTCATTTTATTATTCAATCTATCATTATCAATTGGATGAAATTTTCATTGGTTCGTTGTTATTGCATTACTATTAACAAATCTCATACTAATTTCCGTTAGCGAAATATTTTAATATTAAATTCCACTTATTTGCAATTAATCCACTTATTGAATTTTAAATTTCAAATAAATTAATAAATCTTGATTTTTACTTCTTAAACTAACCAATGGTCATATTATAAATAAAATTAACATTGGTTACCAATTATTTCCTTAATTTATGCTATCATAGCTTTTAATTTAGATTTATTTCAATTGATTACCAGCTTATATTAAATATACTAATTAAATGGTTAACCTATACTAATCGTTACCATTAACGTTAAACTTCCCTTATAAGCTATTATTAACAAATAAATGTTGCAATTGATTTAGATATAAATCAATGCATTAAATAAATGGATAAATGATTAACGTTTTCACTATTGCTAAATTTACACACCTTCATACTTTAATTATCAACCAACAATTTATTATGCATTATTTCATTAATTAATATAAATTTTGAATTTATTTCCCAATTTACCGATTTCATTCAATTATACCCTTACAATTTGTTTCCCTCAATTGGTATTGCATTTCATTCGATTTATTAATAATTACCTTAGTTAACCTTAACGTAGTATTAGATTAAAATTTCATTGGTCACATCCTATTGAATTAACATTCTCTGATTACCAAATTAATCTACATCAAATTGCACTAATTAAGTAAATTAACTGCAATTGATTTCAAACTAAATTTTACGAACTAAATAAATAGGTAACTTATAACCATTGTTACCCTTAACTTTTAATTACCTTTAAAAGTTCATTAATTACAACAAATGTTCCAATCAGCTATATAATTCTAATTTCATCTTTTATTTGTGTTTACTATTTTATTTCCATTATGCTGAAATTTAGTCGCTTATACACATTTAATATCCCAATTCATTTATTTATCTTGGTTTCACATTTTTATTAAATCAATTGTCATCTATGCATATAATTAACATTTCTATTGATTTTACATTCAAAATTTTCAGTTATTATCTTAACTTACATTAGGTAATGTTTAATTGCATTTAATTGCTATTGATTAAAAACATTGGTAACGAACAATAGTTGTCACCATTATCCATTTTATAACATTTGTAAATTTATTCTTTACCTTTTACATCTCACTATAATCAGTGCACACATTAATACAACACATATTATAATCCCTTACACAATACTGATCTTATTCAATTACCATTAACTATCTATTTTATACAATAATTAAATGTTTACATTTGTTACTTATTAAAATTTTTAACCAAGCATAGCATGTTTAAATACAATGAATTGGAATTTCATTAAGATTGTTGACAATTAACTTGTATTAACATTGTTTCATTTTAATTTAGTTATTATTCCATTATTAAATTACAATTTTTTTATTTCTTTCAATATCAACTCATAAAATATTATTAAATTAACAAAATTTAAACATCGAAAATTTATGGGTCGTTACAACGAAAATCCAGGGATTTATGGGTGAAGCTAAAAAATCCATCGGGACATCGACTTACCCATAGAGCTTGATTAAGGAGAACGTATTGTGGTGCATATTTAAACATTTTTTACTATCCATGAGTAATCAGTATACAATGCTTTCTTCGGCCGATAGGCCCTAGCTGATTTTAGGATTTCTTCGGCTCCATTGTGCTTAACGTTGAAGTTCCAAATGGAGAATGGAATTGGAGTGGTGCGAGGGGACTAAAGCATAGAAAGAGAATGCTATGTTGTAGAACTATGAGAAGCTGAATGTTGGGCCAAAGGAAAGAATATTGGGAAGATGCTCCACATTAAGGAACTGTAAGCATTGCAATTATAGAACAACCCCTGGCTAAGGGGCCATAGTCGATTTGACAGGTCCATGGATCACTAAAAGAAGTCGGTAGAAGTATAGGAAGCACCAGTTGAGCTTTCAGAGAGTGTCCTGATTTATATAGATGACCAACTTGAGTATTGAAGATTGGATCTTAGCTTGGAATTAGATTAACAAGAAATTTAATTTGCTCTGAGGAAATCTAGGCATGTTTGCTTGGATGCATCTGATATGTGCGGGATATCATTGGAGATAGCATGTCACACACTGAATATCGATCCCAAGTTAACACTTGTGAAACAGAAAGGCACAGCCTGGGTCTGGCACTATCCGCTACATCAAAGGAAGAAGTGGATAAGATGTAAACTAACGGCTTTATCCATGATGCTTTATAGACTCAATGGGTATCTAACATTACATTAGTCAATAAGTCAAATGGAAAGTGACAAACATGCATAAATTTCTCAGATTTAAAAAATCTTAATAGCTTTTCTTTGTCCAGAATTGACCAGCTTATTGATGGAACAATAGGGCATGAATTGCTCTCGTTTATATATGCTTACTCCGGATACAATCAGATCATGATGCATGAGCCGGATCAAGAGAATACTAGCTTTATCATAGGTTTGGCATAATAGTGCTATGGCGTAATGCTATTCGGTTTGAAGAAAGCTGGAGCTACATACCAATGATTGGTAAGTGCAATGTTCAAGAACCAAACCATATGGACAATGGAGGTATATCTATACGAAATGCTTGTAAAGTCATGGGTGTCTCAAAATCATTTGGATGATCCATCGGAGGTGCCAAAATCTTGTGGAATTATAGAATGAAGCTAAAGTCACTGAAATGTTCTTTTGGTGTTGCTTCAGGAAAGTTTATTGGTTTTATTATGAATTCAAGGAGCATAGAAGCTAATCCGAAACAGATCGATGCCTTGTCAAATGTAGCCCCGACCATAAAGAATCAACTCTAAAGCTTGAATGGAAAGATCACTACTTTGAGTCGATTCATCTCAAGGGCAATAGATAAGTGCGTACCTTTCTTTGATGCCCTCAAGAAAGGTAAAAAGAACTTTGAATGGAATGAGGATTGTCAGAATGCCTTCGAGGAGTTATTGAGGCACATGGAAAAAACCCCAGTCTTATCCAAACCACTAAACTAAGAAGGTTTATTCATCTATTTAGTAGTGTTTGCCCACGTACTAAGTGCAATATTAGCAGCGAGGAGGCAAGGATTCAAAGACCAGTGTACTACATCAACAAGTGGTTAAATGGAGTTGAAAAGAACTACCCGAAGTTGGAGAAACTTGTATATTGCTTACTGATCGCATCAAGGAAGTTACGATCCTATTTTCAGGATCACCCAATCGAAGTACTGACAGATCAGTCCCTAAAGTAGGTATTATATCGATCCAAGACTTTGGGAAGGTTACCAAAGTGGAATATCGAGTTGAGTCTATACCACATCGTTTACCATCTAAGGAGAGCGATAAATGAGTAGGCACTGGCAGACTTCATCGCTGAATATACCGTGTGGGATGGTGAGGAAGAAGAGAAGGATGCTGATTTCATGGCTTCTTATTTGAAATTGTCGATGATGCTTCAAATTAATATAGCTCAGGGATAGGAGTAGTGTTTGAAACATTAAAAGGATGATCGATTTGCTACGCACTAAAAATAGAATTCCCTGCTACTAATAATGATGCTGAGTATGAGGCATTGATAATAGGATTGAAACTAGAATTCCTATACTCCGGTGTGTAACCAAGGATGAAGCAAGCAAGATCCTCATGGAAGTCCATGAAGGTAGCTGTGGTGATCCCACTGGAGGGTAAACTCTAGCAAATAAAGTACTCCGATCTGGATATTTCTGGTCGATGGTAAATCGAGGTGCTACCAGCTAAACCAGATGGTGTGATCAATGTCGAAGAATTACAAAGATTCTGAGAGCCCCATCTTTAGATTTAACAGAGATAGTGAGGCCTTGGCCGTTTGTGATTTGGGGAATTGACCCAATCGCTGTGCTACCAATAGTGAAAGGAGGAGAAAGATATGCTATCGTTGCAGTCGATTACATTATGAAGTGAGCTGAAGCAGGATCGCTTTCCACAATTACAATAAAAAAGGTAATCAATTTTATAATGAAGAATATTATTTACAGGTTCAGAGTACCTCAAAAGATCATCACAGATAATGGAACTCGGTTCGAATGTGCTGAGTTAAAAGACTTATGCAAATGATACCAAAACGAAAAGAGCTTTTCCACAGTGGCACATCCTCAGGAAAGCAAACAAGTGGAAGCAGTGAACAAAATCTTCAAATCCACCATAGGCTTCCACTTGGTTTGGTGAGCTTCCGCTAGCACTATAGGCTTACAGGACAACACATTAGTCGGCAACATGACACTCACCGTTTGCTTTGGTCTATGGTTTATAAGTTATGATCCTTGTGGAATTGGAAGTCCCATGTCATTGTAGAAGATTTCTACCAAAGAGAAAACAAGGAGCTACTGCTTAAGTCCCTCGACCAAGTCGATGAGAAGCGGAAAGAAGCTGAGCTAAGGATAACCGCTTAACAGAAAAGGGTAGCACGACACTTCAAGGCTAAGATCCACAACTATACTTTTTAGATAGGAGAGCTCACTCTGAAACAAGTTCTCCCGAGTATGGAGGCGCTTGGTCTGAACTGGGAAGGAGCCAATGCAATGGACCAGAAGCTTGGAGACAATACTTTCAAGCTAGAAACCGTTGACTGAGTCTGATCCCGCGTGCATGGAACAGTGACCTGCTCCACCATTAGTACATCTAGCTTTTCTTATTTTGTTTCTTACAAATAAGTCATCTGAAGATTCTGGAGGAACTGTAAATAGGTAGGACTTACTATTTCTTCTACTTATCAACGAAGTTAACTTTTTGAACCAAATGAAACCGTGTTCTTGTAAACAATTCTCCTATGCCGTGTAATTAGTAGCACCAACCATTTGAGAACTGGTGTTGCTGAAGACAGGCGACACTGGGAAGGTTTTGCCCTACGTCGATGGGGAAAATGGACCTGCCTACCTTTTGAGAATCGGTGTTTCCCGAAGATAGGTGACACTGGGAAGGTTAAAATCATTGGATCGTTGAGGAAAATTGAACAACATCTGAGGATCGATGTTTCCTAGAGATAGTGACATTGGGAAAGTCAAAGCTGCCAGGTTAATGGGAAAATTCGACCCACAACCTTTTGAGAACCGATGTTGCCCTGAGATAGGCGACACTAGAAAGGTCACAACCACTGGGTTGATGGGCAAAATCGACCAACAACCTTCTAAGCACTGGTGTTTCCTACAGATAGGCGACACCGGGAAGGTCAAAACCGTCGGGTCGACGTTGAAAATCAACCTACAACCATCCTAGAACCGGTGTTTCCTAGAGATAGGCGATCCTAGGAAAGTCAAAGCCACTAGGTTGATAGGGAAAATCCACCTACAACCTTCTAAGAACCGATGTTGTCTAGAGATAGAAGATGTTGGGAAGGTCCAAAGCGTTGGGTCGACGGTGAAAATCAACTGTTACCTTTTAAGAACCGACGTTGTCCAAAGATAGGTGGCATTGGAAAGGTCAGAACCATAGGTGGACGGTGATAATCGACCCTTTCTTATCGATATTCGAGGTAGCTTGGAGTTAGGTGACCCTGAGAAATAACCTTCAAATTAAAATTATTGATGCGCTAACTTCCGAAGATAGAAGCCAACGCCCAATTAAACTCTACAGCCTTAAGGAACCTGTCGTTACCCAGAGACAGAAGACAACGGGAAGGTGAAATTGTTCTCAAGTTGAACGGATTATTCGACTCTTACTTGCAGATGTCAACCCTTGCCCAGAGATAGGAAGCTTCTAGGAGAAATCCCTATAGTGTAACCATTTGTATTCTAGTTTTTGCAAATAGAAACTAGTGCACAACCAGATTCCCAACACTGAACATGGAAGAATTTGTTATGAAGAAAGACGATGACGATGCATATTTAACATACATACATTTAGAATGAAATTGGCCAAGGATGCCAAATTGGAATAATTCTGTTGCGGCCCATAGATTGGCAGCATCAAACACACAATGCTTGTAATTGAGCAAGAAAATCACTAGTTCTTAGAAAAAGGGACTATCACGAAAACATGATTTCTTCGATGATGCTAGCGACCAAGCGGGAAATGCCTGATTGAGGATAGGCGGGATAATCATAAAAAACTAAAAGTTGGAATTATTTAACTTACTTGATCCCGAAATGGGATTGAGAACTGTCTTGGGAACAATTAGACAAATTGCACGCAATATGTAATCCCTCATAAATACCCTAAGTTTAACATTCAGAATAATAAATCCCATAAACAGGGATATGTATGCATACAATCAGTCAAAAGGATCCCTATGAAGTTCAAACAGGAATATTTGCAGAGTCGGTTAAATAACAGTTCTATTCCACCAGATAGGACAATTTGGCATCTACAAACAGAGCTAAGAAACAAGTTATAACTAATGCAATATCAGCTGTATAATTTACATGCACAGAGTTGCGATAAATAAACAGGTTATATAGAAAAAAAGGAGTATAATACAGCAAAATTGATGTACAAGCAGTTATATTATATACAAAGGAGTTATAGACAAATGGGAACAGTATGTGAAATGAAGACAAGTAAACTGAAGAGAGATTACAGAAAAAAGTTAATCTTTCATTACTAATAGATTTTATGTATAAATCAAATGGTAGGGGCTGTACCTGCAAGAGCTTGGACTATTCAAAACAAACAACAAAAATCTATATACACGATAATGACACAACTCCAAAAGTGAAATCAGGCTACCTTGCCAATAGCCTCAAAGCACTCTTCACTTCTTCTCCCTCTTTCAACCTTTACTGCTAGAAGGACAACTCTTGTGTGTTTTCTTTTCACCGGCCCTAAAAGGTGGAGTCTCTCCTTCAGAATGAGTGGAATCTTTGCTAATAGTAGAACCAAGCTTCCCAAACTTGCTGGTAGGGTCGTCAATGTGCTTCGTGGTTGAATCTTCGTTATGGGAACCTATGTTGGGTGCCTGTCGGCTTTGTGGGAGCAGGCTGCGTGACTCTAGGAACCTTCTTCACTTTGATCTTTTCTAGATCCTTCCTCGGCCTCTCTTTCATCGTCTTATGCACAGTTGCATTGGAAGCGCTCAGAATTGTCAAGTCATCCTCTTGAGAAATAGAAACATCCTCCAAGTTTTCTAGAGCTATAATCTTATCAAATCAGGGCCCAGGTCGGAACTGGTGGCAGAAGCAGTTGCGGTGAGCCCCATAAATATAGTGGTAGATGTAGTAAAGATAGCAGTAGTTCCCATGCCCTGCATAGCCGAAGACAGAGGGGGTAGATGTGGTTGACCTACAAGTCGTCAAACAAAACAATAAAGTTTAGAAATGGACTTGGGAGTAGACTAAAGCTTCTAAAACACTAGAGAGACAAGAGAAATATGTGATCCTAGGCTTCTTTCCTAGATTTCAACTTCAAATTCCCCTTCCTTTGTTATGTGCTCCTTGGTTTGGTCTACGGGAAGGTGAATGTTGGGCTCGTGTATAGAAGTCGCTATAGAAATGAAATCACATGAGTGGTTTCAGAGCTAACCCCTTGGCGTAGGAATGATCGCCGTCGGCTCTCTAGATTATGAAGTGGACGAACTCGAGCCAACGAGAGATTTAGATGGTGGTTCTTCGAATTCATCCATCATAACTCTTACATTGGTGTCAGCACTATAACTACGGCACTGCTTATTAAAGAGGCGTCGAGATAAGTAGCATGTCAAACTCTTTTGACGACAATGATGGGAGCAACATAATTATTGTTGAATAAGGCTTGCAAGATTGGTTGAAAGAACTATGATTGCTTTTCTTGGATGAACCAACAAGCGGTCTAGATAAGTATATGTTTTATTATTTTCTTACCATCTTTTATACCTTTTCCGTCTCTATGTTAGTTTCTTGGATCTGTCCAAGTCTACATCATATTTAATTTATTATAATAGAAATTCATTTTCTAAAAAGAATATGTGTGTGGAAGAAATAACCTTTTGTTTTTGATATTGTAGACAATATATTGCTTAAAGTTCTTAAGATATCATACACACTTGAACAAGGCTAATCTTGCCTCAAATTTGATAGGATCGACGTTCTTAACGTAATCTGGATAACCTAATATCTTTAAATAATCAAGTGGAGTTTCTTCCTATTTCATATCTTATATAGCATCTTAGGCACATATTTCGTGGTATTAAATTCAATATATGCACTGCGATTTGTAGCACATATCTCCAGTAGCAATAGAAGTAACTCGGTTTTACTCATTATCTAATGAACCTAAGCATTGGAATCTTTCTCAGCCAGGATCACCTTACCTACTGCAAGCATATCAATTTCCTCGACGTTGAGGTACTAAGCCATCAATTCTTCCTTAAAGCGATTGTCTCTGACATGCATAGCTTGGCGCAGTATCTATTCCTAGGCATCGACTAGGTTTGCTGGATAGTCATTCCCCAATCACTTCAGATTTCTATGCATGACGATGCTTGCATAGAGGTGTTTGGGTTGTCATTGGGTTCCTCTCTCTCTAGCTCTTACCTTTCTCTCCTTGGCTCTTGCATCCTCAAGTCCTTTGACTTCTTGCTGGGAAACTATGAGCTCCATGTCATTAGCCATCTTTTCGGTTGACTAGTTATCTAAATCATCAATGAGCTTTTACTTCTCTTCTTGGAGCTTCTAAAGCTCTGCTGCCTACTCAGCTGCCTATTGTTCAAGTTTAGTTGCCTGTTTCGATATAGCCTAGTCTCTGGCTCTAATGACCTCATCTTTCTATGTGAGAGCCTGAGCCTTTTTGCCAACTTGCTTTTTTAACTCGGCACTCTCGGCCAGAGTAGCTTTTAATTCATTCCTTATCATGACCTCAATGGTAGCTTGAGCATGCTTTAACTCTTCCATCAGCTTGTCTATGTTGACCTTTTGCTTGAGGGCAGTGTTTCCCTCTTTGATATTCTTCATCAAGTTATCCTCCCTCTCCTTAATAATTCATTTATATGTCTGCTTCTTGGAATGTAAGGATTGGATGATGATATAATCGATTTTTTTCACATCAGAGAGAGTTGCATGCAGCTTCTTCTTTATAACCCTCGTCGATGTGTTTCTATACACTTCATACATTCTAGTCCCCACCTATTTTGGAGTATTTGTGATATCCTAATCAAACTTTTCACCATGTAAGATGAGGTGGGGATACGTAGCTTGTAGGTATGGAGGGCCAGTTAGAAGGGTGAATAAGTGAGCGGAAACACCCTTGGAAGTAGGCGGAACTATTGGAATCAAAGATGAGAAGTTATGGTTGTTGCGGGGAAGTACTTTTAGCATTGGAATGCGAAGGAAGGATGCCAGGAATGGGGCCATGATGTTTAGCAGATTCTTTGTGGCATTTAGTAGGGTCATGAGCCAATCTTTAGATTCTTTTATTTATCTCTCCCCCTTCTATGGTCCCTGTCAGCCTAGCAGTCTTCCCTGGCCTCTTGATCATTCCTTCTTCACCTTTTGTCTTAGGTTTCATGATGACCTTGGTAGGAAGAATGAAGCGGTTAAGGATCTGGTGTTTGACCTCTATACTCACCACCACTATGGAAGAGAGCTCAATATCTATCTCGTTTAATGGAACTTCAAACAAAAATATATAGTATAAGAGTTGTGACTTCAAAAACACAAGTGTATATGAGGATGCGTGTTTGTCATCCTAGTGAAGTGTACGACACCGATGGCTCCAAAGTACCATGTGGACAATGTTTGCATATGCATGGAAGGAATTTTTCCACCTTCGCTTATAAAACCTCCTGGCGAGAAGGTAAAGCCTGAGCCAGTTTCATCTATAATGTCACAAACGGTGAAGTTGATCTCGCCGATGTCACTTAAACTAAAGAAGATGTCGCCAAATGGGAGGGATCAAGGCAAAATCTCTACCGAGGACAATTCAGATTTATTCTCCGACCATTTTGGAAGTTTCTACCGCATTGTGCTCCAGACGAATCGCCCTTTTCCTTTTCACTAGCACGAGAGTTGCTATCGCTATCGCTATCACCGGTGCCCTCTCATTCCTTTTCAACCATATGCTATTTTCCTTCACATCTTCTAAATCCCTCGACTTCTTTAGGAATCGAGGGCATCCTGATATATTTACCCTATCACCTAGGATATCAGCACAAATGTGCTCTTAAGACTCTCTTTCAAAGAATTCATCCGAATGCACTGCACCGGATGGACCAACAATATCTTTAGGAAGATCCTTTCCGGAGTTGCAAGTGGGGATGGAAGAGCATGTAAAGCTTAGAAACCATTAGGAGCAGGTGTATCAAGGACAAAAAATCTACCAGGGCTCAACAAAATGCACCACCATGTTTTCGTTCGTCGGAACAAATGTGAAGATGTGTTGTTGGAATCTTACTTCTTGAAAGCCCTTGAGTGTATCCTAATGCTCTTCACGATTGTCTCGGTCTAGAATGCATGTAAGGAAGTAAATATCAAGTGGGTGACTTGAGTTAAAAAAATTTAGAGCATGGAAAGGACAAAGGGAAGGAAACCCACTTCCAAATAGAAAGAGTCTATTAAAGCCATATGGGCATCATTCTTGAAGTACGAGCGTTTGTTATGAAGCCTCTCGGTGATCCTATATTGGCATCAAGCTCCAATTATCATAAATGACAGAAATTCTCGCCTCTTCTTGACGTGGAGAAGATAAGTTAACTCATGAAAATCCTACAATTGAACTAGTTCATGAAGAGCAAGTAGAGAGAACTTAGGAGAGCGTATCCATTTGGATGTAGTTTAGACAGAGCCAGCCTAAGTTATTAGAGAATAATCAAAAGAAAAGGATTGAAAGGCATGATGGCATCAATTAAGCACATGTAACGGTTGCACGTTGTATATCCTTTCGGGGAAGTTGTATGGGATTTATCCCTTGTGGGGAGAAGAACATCACCTTTAAGAATTCTATGCTGATGATAGATATGTTGAAGCATTCTAGCATTCGGAATCATCGGCACTTGTTCCGATGGATCGTTCAACATTCTTAAACCTCTAAGCTCATTCAGAGGAAGCAGTTGGTTCGCGACCGACTTACTAGAATTATCATGCCTAGCGATTCAAATGCAGTAGGTGACCTGGTCTAGCTAAAATAGTCTGTGAAACTAAGCTATAGAAGATCCAACTTCAGGAGGAGTGGATTTGCCTTCGCTGGACCTTAGTCGTGGAGATCAATGAGTCTTTCTAGACAATAAAACTTGGAGTTCAACATGGTCACGTATGTTTTATTTTGAATTTTAAGCTTGTGTGACCAACGCCCAAAATCCAAAGGATGTCGATGTGTGTCGCCAATCTGATTTTGAATGTTGACTAGGGCAAATTGGGAGTGCTAATCTATGCAGCATGTGTCCTGTATCTAGTACACAATGTACGGACCATCCCATGTTGATAGCTCGCTCACGTTGGAAAAAAAGTGGCATCGTACGTTGAAATAATATATTGGAACTTACCTGTTATCGATGAGTAATTGATAATGGAGCCTCTGTCCGGAATGATGCAGAAGCTTTTCATTTTAGAACATAGGAAGTGTGGAAGTAGAAAAGCGATGTAATGAAAACATTTAGTACAATTGATCTTGAAGTAAATCATCATACGAGAACTTAAACGATAAGGGATTAACAAAGCTTTGATAAGGGATAGTCAAAGTGACAGAGTCAAACTTGTCTCCAAAATGGCGTGCACATTGCCAAGGCAAAACCCTAGTTTGTAATACGTCGAGCACAACCAAAATTCAACCACCTCCTCTCAACTACAACTGGTCGTACCCTCACCATCACCATCACTAAGTTCACTACCAATCGCGAACCTCAAATGATTAAGGATTATGATTAGTTGTTCGATCTTGGATGCAAGGACTCAAAAGCTTTAGCAGTGGTTGAATTCGATACACCACAATGGTTAGAGATGGATGATGGTGGCAGGATGTGGAACGACGGTAGCAGAATGGTCGGCGGTGGAAATCGCCAGCTGCAGGTGCAAGGCGACGACAACAAAGGTCGGGGCATGGGAGGATAAAGGACTCAATGGCAAGTTGTCTCTGTGTAACGTAGAAGTGAAAAGAGGAAATAAAACATGAAAATTTTCCAAGTCTAAAAAGACTTAAGTAGAGGATTCAAAAAAGACTAATCGTCTCAGTACTTTGATGAAGCTCCAAAATCAATTAGAATACACAACAGATAGAAGGAGTACGCGTCTAGTGCATAGTTCTGATCTCCAAAGTATAGATCTAATCCTTAGCATAAAGAATGGAATTCAAACTGTGCAAAACATTTGAAGAAATGTCAAGTAAATAAAGCAATGTTTCGAAGCAGTTCTTGAGCAATTACTTGGAATTTAAGAAATAACAATCTAGAACTTATCTCGATCCAGAGCACATTTTGTTTTCTAATGAAAGCATACTCTGAGAGACAAGTGTTAACCGGGTTTTAACCAAGAAGAATTTGACAAGAAGTAGAAGGGCAAGATGAACACAAAACGATTCGAGAACTTGGTAATACGATTAGAAGGAAGAAAGAGTTGAACTCAAGAATTTTGAGCTAAGTAAAGGAGTCAGTACTGAGAGATTTCCTCTCAATACTAAAAGGTATTTTCTTTCCTTTTGGCTTCAAAAACTCCATACACTTCTTTCTCTACTCCAACCTCTCATGGTCAAGTACTTTTCTCAGAGTTTATCGAGCAATTCTCAGGATCAATGAGAAGAAAACCAAGAAAGTAGAATAGTTCAAGTTTTATAGGATAAATGATTAGAATCAGTACAAAGTCAATGGAAAAGAGTTCAGAACACATCAAGTAGAATATAGGAGAACGACACAAGTGCAAGTCAAGGATTTGCAACTAAGTAAACCAATTGATACCATGAGAAACCTCTCGATACCGAGTGGAATTTTTGACCAATTGGGCCCCGTGCTCACTTGTACATCAATGGGATAGCTCGTGGACTTCAATACAAGTATGTTCTTGAATCTACGCACCTGTTTCTCTATAAATATCCACCATGCTGCAACTAAAGAAGGATAATGGCTAATCCTTACTCTACTTCTTTATCATCTCCTATCTTCCTCATTCAATAGGCACCTAGGAAGCTACTGTTGGCAGTACTAAGCAGTAGGACCTGTCAAACCCTTGTGCTAGTGAATTCTATTCTCTATAAACAACAATCAATAAAACTATAAATTGGATGTAGTCCAGAGATTGCCAAACCACTATAAAAATCTTATGTCTTGCTTTTCTATTTCTTTTATTTTCACCGTCATCTGCTAAATCTTGGTCTCACAGGTTCCCTATAACATATCCTTATGCGTTGATCAAGTTTTGGCATCAACACCCCTCTTCTAATCATGTCCTGTACAATTCCAGCCAAAGCACAATGATTGTCAATTTCATATCCACTCACCTAGTGAAAGGAACAATAAACTCCTCTCTTATTCGGTTCTAGATTCGTCCTCTACTTGAATGGTGTAAGGTATTTTATTTCGTACTTGGTCACATCATATACATAAGAAATATGTTGGTTCAAATGGACAGTATTTGTTTTCGCAAATTCATCCCATTTACCCATCAAGGACCTCTAGCTCAAGTGTTGGGGGTGTTATAATGACCCTAACTTTCGATCTCTGTTTGAAGTGCCAAAATTGAGAGTGTCAACCAAAACCATCAACTAATTTTTTTATTATCACATCAAGAAATAATATGAAACATATATTTAAATAGCTTTTCTTACCCCAACGTTGTGTAAAATTTGTCTTTGATTCAAATTTCTTGATTCTCCTTATTTTCCGTAACTTTCCATGCCTTTACTGATTTTTTTTTTGCGAAGGAACTTGTTTAAAATTAAGAGAAAAGAAGAGATGTAATGTGATTTAGAAAATAGAATTGCTTTTCTCTAAATCTCTCAAACGGAGAGAATGCTCCTTTTTATAGATGAAATGTTTTCACCCTTCATAATCTTATTTGCAACAAAGCCACTTTTTTCATCTTAAGCCATTTATTTCCTTACTTCATAAGCCACTTAACTCCTTACATCTCAAGCCACTTAACTTCTTCCACCTCAAGCTTCTTCTTAAGATGACAAATGTATGCATGTGTTAAATTTAGATAATACATTAGCTTATTTACACTTGTCATTTTGTACACATGAACATTCTTTCTTTATTACTTATACACCTAACGTACTTGTTCATAAATATAAATATATACCTTTGGGTTTTGACTCCTTCTAATTTCTAATCCGTTTAACCAAAATCAAATTATACATATTGTACGGCTGAAAACGATATTATGCATGTAATGAAATAGGTTTTGACGTCTAATTCCATCTCCTATAGAAATTTATGATTTTTCCCCACTTATGTTAAAATAACGATTTTACTATTTTAATTTAATTATTTAATTTTGTAAAATTACAGGGTGTTACATGTGTGGTGCTTTAGACAGCATTTCTAAAGGTCATGGGTTCAAGCCCTTGAGATATAAAAAAGAGTGTTATTCTTGAATAAAGTATCTTTAATGTTATAAAAAAATTCATCTCATTTATTTCCTTCTTATTTGGGGCCGATAATCTTTGCTTTCTCTATATTTCCTCTTGTCATGGAAGATCTCGTCCATTTGGACAAACTTATCTTCTAGAAAATAAAAATCATGTGAATATTTACATCTATAGATGTAAAGTGCTTCCTATGATGACTGCCCTAAAACACGGACACTTAATATAACTATATAGTGCACTGCTGACGTGCCCGACCGATGTAGAATGATCATCAAGGGTTGCAAATGGAAAAAACATCATAAAACCTATCGTATATCTCACAAGGCATGAAATAAAATATAATATTCATCATAGATATAAAATAAGAGAGACAGTAATAACTAAGTGAACCAAATGATAGAGCATAGATCCATAGAGTTAAACAACATAGTAATAGAGTTTATATAATATAGAAATAAACTCCAACAACTATCTCATTGTAATAATAAGCAAATGCTATCAAGGCTTCATGGTGTTGCATAGTGGAGTATGCATAGAAATCCATATAAAATAGTATATTGCTCCATCCAGCTCGTCCTCTGCCTAGCTACTACGTCTCATCTAGACCTGTTATCTAGTCTACTCATTTAAGAGCATCCAATATAATAAGAAGCAAATCATAAAACCTCGAGTCATACAACAGTATGGTGTGAGCAGTAAATGAATCTAAAAATACTATACAGGTTGATATAGAAAGGAACAAGGGTATACATACCATACCCGACCTGTCCCTGCAACTAAAGAGTTAGCAATAATAAGCACAATATGCTACTCTATAAATATAGCAAAGGTATACTTCAAACTAAGCATGATGATGGGTGTCCAAGTATCCCTATCCCTAATGACCTCCCTAGAGTGATATTACGAAAGAAAACAAAACAATCAACGCAACCATAGCATCCATCAAACAATCGTTGCTATCACTCAATATGCTTTAGATATATGATAACGCATATGGTCTTTTCTCCTGCCAAGGACTAATGGGTATCCCGGTGTTCAATGTACTCACCTTTCGCCCGAAACTAATACCAGACCATCAACTAGTCCAGGGTATATGGATCCAAACAATCGACCCAGGGACCCCAGATTTTGGACAACATTATTTAGTAGATTTAGTTAGATAAACTAAATAAAATAATATATTGACGAGGGGATTGAGATTTGATTTAATTAAGGTAGCCATGCCTTTTAACTAATAAATTAAATGAAGGGTTTAAAAATGAATTAGAGGAGGGGTATTATGGGAAAGAGGCCATTCCTATATCATATTTTTTAGGCCATGTATTCCAAATATACATTCGTTCTCATTTTTAAAAATTAAAAGCTTGGCCGGCAGTATTAACAAAGGAATAAGAAGAGGAAGCAAAAGAGAAGCTTAAGGAAAGCAAATTCAAATCAAACTCATTCAAATCTAAAGCTCCTTAATCATTAAAGGTGAATAACGTTTACATCTCTAAATATTTTTGATTTTGGGTTTAAGGTTAATTTCGAATGATTTTGCAAATGTTTGCCATGTTTTCAAATGATAAAAGATTATATATACATGTTGATGATTTTTGTATGTTCATATAGATTTTATGACATGTTTTTATATGAAAACCCTATCGAATGACATCTGTTAGCCTTGTGAATTTATATTATGATCTAAAAAGTTGTTTTAGAGATGGGTTTCAATTTCAGAATTTTATGAATTTTCATGGATTTGTTATAATTTTCTAAAGATGAAAGGTTAACTGGATTATAAATTATTTGTGGGAAAAATAATTATTGTTTGGATTTGAAATTTTTTTATGTTGAAGAGAACAAATTAATTTACTTTTTGGAATTTTTCTAGAATTTTTCAAGGTGTGTTGATGATTATATGGTATGGGCCTTAAATGTTTTATATAATTATAAAGGAGAAAGGGCCATTTTTAAAAATTATTCAAATTTCCAAATAAGGAAGTCGGCACACTTTTGAATATAAAATTCTGGCAACCAATCAAATTTAAACAAACAAGGCAAGTGGGGTACAAAAAACTATTTCAAACTATATTTTCACTGTTTGAACTTTTTCGGCAAGAGCTTCCACCTTCATTCCAGACTTTTCGACATGGTCGAAGGGTATCAAACCTTCCGATTAGATTAAATGCCAATGCACATGGTATCAGGAAACTTGTACGTAATGAATTGGAGGAAATTAAAAGGTTAAGGATGAAGGCTTATAGCTTTCGGCAGAGATGAAGTTTTGTTTTGGTTTTAAAGAAAAATACACCTGCTAGCTTTTGACAAAGAACTTTCAAAGTTATCAAAAGGTTTAAAAGTAAAAGGTTTCAATTGGTTTGCTTTCCTAGTTAAATTGAAACATTTCGGTAAAGTTGAAAGGTATAGCTTTTGGCCAGGTCGGAAGAGCATTCGCCGCTTTCTAACCATTTGACACAGATGAAGTTAAAGGTTATCTTTTGTTTTCTAAAACTTGCCGCCTCTCTCTATTGATTTTGAAAGGTTTTCATATTGAAAGGGTTTGATTTCGAAAGGTTTTGATTTCAAAAGGTTTTGATTTCGAAAGATTTTAATTTCGAAAGGTTTGATTTTGAAAGGTTTTTATTTCGAAAGGTTATGATTTCGAAAGGTTTTATGAAGGTTTCAAAGCAGGTTCTTTTGGCTCCAATGTTTTTCTGATCCCTTTGCATAATCTAAATGTTTTAAGTCGAAACATTTTAAAGGTTTCAAAGTAGTTAACTTTGATTGGTTTCGAAAGGTTTTCCACCTGTTTTAAATTGAACCTAATGTCTTCGAAAGGTTTTGAGGTACACTAATTCCGAAAGGTTTAGTTTAGCTTTGTTTTCAAAAGGCTAAGGTTTAAAGGATTAAAAGGCTGGTGTCATATGTTTTAAAGCTTATGAAAAGAATGCTTTTAAAAGGTTTAGAAGGAGTTACCTTCAATGATTTCGAAAGGTTTATTAAAGGATATGAAGGAGTAATCTTCAATACTTTGAATAATTTTATGAATGATTCTGAATGAGTTACCTTCTATGCTTTTGAAAGGTTGTTTGAAGGCTTTAAACAAAGATTTCGAATATAAGAATCAGGCAGATAGCCTAAGTGTTTAAGTTATAAAGGACTTTAACTTATTTTAAAGGATAGAAAATCCTTTTGTAACATCATCAACATTATTTTGAGTAAAATATATATAACATGGCAAAAATAACTTAGAGTAAACCTAAAGACATTTTCCTAGTATACATATGATTTGACGGACTAAATCATTTTGAAAAGGTTTTTAAGGAAAATTTTAAAGAGTAGTTAGCTCAGATATGTGTAGAGCAGTTAGCTTAGATATTTTTAAGGGTAGTTAACCCAAAAGAAAATTCAGGCAGTCGACTCATTTAAAGTCGAACATTTAGTCCATTTTGAGGGCAGTCAACCCAGAGGATAATTAGTCCAGCATAGTTAGTCTAGAAAGAGCAGTCAGCTCTGATATAAAGAGATAGTTCATTTATTAGCATAATGGACCTTGCTAATTTTTTAAGGACAGTTGGTCCACCCCTTTTACAGGTTTTGGGCAAATAGCTCTTAATCTAGCATAAAAGAAATTTCTATTTTAGTATAACCAGTTTTAGGACAGCTAGTCCAGAAAATGGCAGATAGCTCAGAATTTATAACAGATAGTTCAGATTTTAGGAAAATAGTCTATTTTATTTTATTTTATCATAACGGATATTGCTATATTATTATTACAATCAGTTGATTAACCAGTTTGGTTGCAGGAAAGGATTTGCAAAATATATGTTTTGAAAAGAGATATTAGTGAAGGGAAACCTATTCCGCTAAGCGGCGTGGTCTCACTAGTTATCAGTAAACTGAGATGTAACAGAAGTTATTCACACCAAGCTATAAGTCTGACTCAAAGTTTTTGTTTCTCCTTAAATTCTCGGGTGCTCAAAATTTGATTTGAGTAGGATGAAGGTTTAGTTTTCATGTTTTAGTAGATTGTGGTGAATAAATCATCCGAAAACGAGCAGGTGGCTGATGGATAGCTAATTTAGGGATTTTTTTCTAAAATTGTTTCGCTATGTATTATGACAGTTATGTCTATATTACTTTGATCATCCAAGGAGGCATCTTCATATGTTGCTCTTAGCGTATTGTTGTAAATTATACTTGATCAATGCTTGGGATTACGTTTGGGATTTTTGTAACTTGGATATAATTTATTTGAAATACAATCACTAAAATTATTGTTTTTGGAAATTTATGATTTTCTTCATGTTCAAGTGCTTTTGATATTATAGATACCTTTAACATCGCCGTATTTTGCCAACATAAGTTAATACTATAGATGACTACAGCAGTCATAGCGATTAACTTTTGGCCTCCAGATGTGGGATGTTACAGCTTGGTATCAGAGCATAGGTTTATGAAAAATTTAACTAAAAATTGGTTTTGAAAAAAATCCAAGGAAATTGGAGTAAGGTTTAGGGTTGGTTTAATGCTATAGTAAAGTACTTATATTTGTTATATATAAGTATGTGCTTTATATCCATTCATCTATCTTTGATTAGGTTATCTTTTTGTATCTCATGAGGTTTGAATACAGGTATGAATGGTAGAAGAAGAAGATTTAACCAAGGTGGGGAAAGCACCGAAAGGAACACTGGACCTAATGTAGGGAGACGCCAAGGTCAAGCAGAGAATGTTGGTGCTGAAGTCCTGTAGGTCGAAATGGAAGCCATGTATCAGTTTTTCAGGAATATGATGTAGGTAGGAGTAGCAGCCAAAGTGATAGGAGGAAATGCCGTAGGAGCTGGGGTTCCAGAAATTTCAGTAGTTAATCATTTCGCTAAGATGAGCGGCGATTATGTGAAGCTAGGAGGGAAGCCGTTTATGGGAACGAAGGATGCCATTGAAGTGGAGAATTGGTTGTTACACTGCAAAAGGATTTTTGCAGATTTAGGGCTCAACGATGAGTAGAAGAGGAGTTTGGTATCTAGGTAGCTTCAAGGGACTGCATTGTTTTGGTGGAACAATGTATCAGCAAAAGTTGATGGGGAGATAGTAACCTGGAAGAATTTCAAGGGTAGATTTCAAGAGCGGTTTATGTTAGTAATGGCACAGTCAGCTTTGATTAGGCAGCTTGTTGAGCTGATGTAGGGAGAGATGTCTAGTGCTGAGTATGCTAGGAAGTTCGAAGAGTTGGCCTGGTATGGGTATACTTCTATGGATACCGTGTTGAAACGGAATGAGAAGTCTATCAGAGGGTTGAAGCCAGAATTGGCTAGTGCTACTTTGTCTCATCTTAGAGATCCTTTTGATATTATTATAGAGATGGCTCTGAGGCAGGAAGAAGTCCCTGAGTCTCTGGAGAAGAGCAAGGAAAAAGTGGTCCAGTTTGGACAGAGCCAGAAAAGGAAGTTTTTTCTCAAGAAAGGTGCTTAGAAGGGTGGAGCAGCCAAGAAAGTGAAGTCTGAAGTTGTCTGCTATAAATACGACAAGAAATGGCACTTTGCTAATGTGTGTCGCTCAGGAAAAGTGAAGGATGTGGCTAAGGGGAAGAATTCCAGGTATTCTAATTATGACCAGATAGGCCATTATAAGAACCAGTGCAGAAAGCCCATTAGGGATGGTTAGGGCAAGGTCTATGCATTGGAGCCTGCCGCTTCCAAGCCATCAGCCCAAGAGAAGGGAAAGATAGTTCTTTGATGAACGCTTCAGATTCATGGTATGTCTGATAGCATTTTATTTGATACTAGTGCATCGCGTTCTTTTATATCAAGCACTCTTTTATATCTAGATGTTTGATAGATAAGTTTAACCTTGAACCCACATATTTAGTTACTTACTTACGGGTTGTGAATCTAATGAGAGGATATGCAACTCTAGGGTTGAGGTGTGACCAGTTTGAGTTTGACCTGTTAGGTCAAACTTTTGAGTGCAGTTTGCATGTGTTTGATTTTGTGGGGTTTGGGATCATCCTAGGTATGGATTGGTTAAGTAAGTACAATGCTAAGATATTTTGCCAAGGTAGGAAGATATCCTTAGTCACCTGGATTGTAGTGATCAGATTGTTTTCACCGTGGGAGGTTCTAGCAGTGAAATGTTTACTTTGTTAGGTGCTTTGGATTTAGATGATGAGATGGGTCAAGTTTTCATGGTTGTAAAATTCACAGATGTGTTTGAGCCTATAGTTGGATTGCCATCAAAATGAGCTATTGAGTTTCAGATAGATTTGGTTCTGAGAGAAGAACAGGTGAGTAGATCGTCAAGTAGGATGACCCCTTTAGAGATGAGGGAGTTGAAGGCACGATTAGTGGACTTAGAGGCCAAGAGTTTTGCCAGACCGAGTAGTTCGCCGTGGGGTGCAGCGGCAGTGTTTGCTAAGAAATCGGACAGATCGTTGATGTTATGCATATCGTAAGTTGAATGAGAAGACGATAAAGAATCGGTATCCATTGCGCAGAATTGACGATTTGTTCGACTAGCTAAGTGGAGAAAAGGTATTTTCTCTGTTGGATTTGGAAACGGGTTTCCATCAGCTCAGGGTAGCAGAGGATAGTATACCTTTGACAGCATTTAGGACTAGATATGGATTGTACGAATTATGCCGTTCGAAATAATGAACGCCCCAGCTTTCTTTGTGGATTTGATGAACCAGATATTCCGAGAGCATTTGGATAGGTTTGTGCTGGTTTTCATAGATGATATCTTGATTTACCCTAAGGATGAAAGAGAGGATGAAGTTCATCTTAGAGTAGTGCTGGAGACGTTGAGGTAACATTAGCTGAAAGCGAAGTTTTCAAAATGTCAATTCTGCAAGAATGAGGTGAAGTTTCTTAGTCATGTCATCTTGGAGGAAGGGTTATCAGTAGATCCAACTAAGATCGAGGCAGTGAATAGTTGGAAGAGACCCGATATAGTAACCGAGATTAAGAGTTTCCTTGGGTTGGCTGGTTATTATCGGAGATTCATTAAGGAATTCTCGTGGATAGCAACACCAATGGCCAAGCTAACAAGGGAGGATGTGAAGTTTGTGTGGACTGATAAGTGTGCGGAAACATTCCAGAATTTGAAACACTTATTGACCCATGCACCTATATTGGTAGTTCCAGAAGGGAATCAGGACTTGATAGTTTCTACCGATGCATGTGGAACAAGATTAGGAGCTGTGCTGATGCAGAGAGGTAAAGTGATTTCCTATGCTTCAAAATAGCTTAGACCGCACGAGGTCAGATATCCAACGCATGATTTAGAGTTTACTGCTGGGATTTTTGCTATGAAGGTGTGGAGACATTACCTTTTAGGAGAAAGGTTTGAGCTGTTTACAGATCATAAGTCGCTGAAGTGTTTATTCTCTCAAAAGGAGCTGAACATGAGATAGCAAAGATGGTTAGAATTCATAGACACTTATGATTTTGGGATTGAGTACACACCAGGGAAAGGCAACTGGGTTGCAGATGCACTTAGCAGGAAACATCAGAATGTGGTGTTGGTAACGATGACTGAGTGGAAAGATTTAGAAGCATTAGCCGATCGCAGAGTGTAGTGGAGATCCAAGGAAGGGTCCAATGGTGGCCCAGTTGTATTGTGTTGTTTGGAAGTTTGACCAGTTTTGATCGAACAAATTGCTTCTAAGCAAATGGAGGATCTAGTGTTAGCTGAACGGATCTGTAAGCTAAAGGAAGGAATCAAGAGCGATGACTTGAAAGATTTCAGTCTTGACCCGAATGGGTGGTTAAGAAAGAAAGGTAGATTATGTGTTTCGAGTATAGGAAACATAAGAAAGGAAGTCTTAGATGTATGCCATCGTTCGAAGTTCACTATACATCCTGGAGGTACAAAGAAGTACCAGGATATGAAGAGAAGTTTCTTCTGGGAAGGAATGAAGCAGAATATTGGTTTGTGTGTAAGGCATTGCTTGAATTGCCAATAGGCAAAGGCTGAACACCAAAAACCGAGTGGTTTGCTTTAGCCGTTAGATATTCCAATATGGCAGTGGAATTCTATTTCTATGGACTTCATAGACGGGTTGCCAAGGTCAAGCAGGAGAAATGAAAGTATATGGGTTATAGTGGACAGACTGACCAAGAGTGACCATTTCATTCCCGTTAAGTCAAGCAGGACAACACCTATTTTAGCAAGGTTGTTTATAAAAAATGTGATTAGACTGCATGGAGTTCCTAGTAGCATAGTTAGTGATAGAGATTCCTTGTTCGCTAGCGTGTTTTGAAAGAGTCTGCTGAACGTTTTAGGTACCAAGCTTATGATGTGTTCTGCTTACCATCCGCAAACAGATGGGAAAACAGAAAGAGTTAACAAGATCTTGGAAAATCTACCGAGAGCTTGTGTTCTAGACTTTAGGGGATCATGGGAGGACCATCTGCATCTAGTCGAGTTTTCTTACAACGACAATTATTAGACTAGTATTGGGATGACACCGTTTGAAGCTTTGTATGGAAGGCTATACAAATCTCCGATTTGTTGGTTAGAGACGGGGGATAGGTTGATTCTTGGTCCAGACTTGGTAAGAGAAGTTGCAGAAAAGATTGAGGTCATTCAAGTTAGGATGAAGGAGGCTCAGTCTAGGTAGAAAAGTTATGCAGATAAGAGATGAAAAGATTTGGGGTTCCCGGTTGGGGACCAAGTTTTCGTCAAAGTATCACTGATGAAGGGTGTGCTTAGATTTGGGAAGTCGGAGAAGTTATCTCCTAGGTTCATATGGCCTTTTTCTATTCTTGAAAGGATCAGGAAGCTCGCGTATAGACTTGAGCCAAGTAGTTTCGCAGGTGTCCATGAAGTTTTTCATATTTCTCATCTTAGAAAGTGTGTTAGAGACTGCTATTGAACCGATAGTGCTAGATGATTTAGTGGTAGAACCGGACTTGACCATTGTGACGAAGTCAGTTCGCATTGTTGTGAGAGATGAGAAGAGACTTAGAACCAAGATGGTCAGATTAGCTAAATTCCAATGGAGTGACGAGGACAGAGACTGTACCTAGGAGGTTGAGAGCAGGATTAGAGATACTTATCTCGACTTGTTTTGATGGTATTAAATGAAGGGTTTAAAAATAAATTAGAGGAGGGGTATTATAGGAAAGAGGTCATTCCTATATCATCTTCCTTAGACCGTGTATTCCTAACACACGTTCATTCTCATTTTTAAAAATTAAACGCTTGGCCGACCACCATTAACGAAGGAAGAAGAAGAGGAAACAAAAGAGAAGCTTAAGGAAAGCATATTCAAATCAAACCCATTCAAATCTCAAGCTCCTTAATCATTGAAGAAAAAAGAGAATAACGTTTACATATCTAAACGTTTTTTATTTCGGTTTTAAGGTAAGTTCCAAATGATTTTGCAAATGTTTGCCATGTTTTCGAATGGTAAAAGATTATATATACATGTTGATGATTTTTGTATGTTCATATAGACTTTATGACATATTTCAAGATGAAAACCCTATCAAATGACTTCCGTTAGCCTTTATATGATGATCTAAAAATTTATTTTAGAGATGGGTTTCAATTTTCAGAATTTTCGTGGATCTGCTATAATTTTCTGAAGAAGAAATGGTTAATTTGGATTATAAAAATTATTTACTGGTAAAATAGTTACTGTTTAGATCCAAAAAAATTATTTGTTGAAGAGAACATAATTATTTACTTTCTGGAAATTTTCTAGAATTTTTAAGGTGTTTTGATGATTATATAAAATTATTTAAGGTATAGGACTTAAATGTTTTATATAATTATAAAGGAGAAAGGGGCTTTTTCTTAAAATTATTTAAATTTCTAAATAATGAAGTCGACAACACTTTTGAATATAAAATTTTGGCAACCAGTCAAATTTAGACAAACAAGGCAGGTAAGATACAAAAGAACTATTTCAAATAGTATTTTCACTGTTTCAACTCTTTTGGCAAGAGCTTCCACCTTCATTCTAGACCTTCCGACAAGGTCGAAGGTTACCAAACCTTTCGATTAGATTAAATACCAATGCACATTGTATCAGGAAACAGGTACGTAGCGAATTGGAGAAAGTCGAAAGGTTGGCGACGAAGGGTTATAGCTTTCGGAAGAGATGAAGTTTTGTTTTGGTTTTAAAGAAAAATACACCTGCTAGCTTTCAGCAAAAAGCTTTTAAATTTGTCAAAAGGTTCAAAAGGAAAAGATTCGATTGGTTTGCTTTCTTTTTTAATTGAAACCTTTCGACAAGTTGAATGGTATAGCTTTCGGGCAGGTCGAAAGCATATTTGCCACTTCCTAAACTTTCGACATAGATGGAGTCAAATGTTATCTTTTGTTTTCTAAAACTTGCCTCTTCTCTCCATTGATTTCGAAAGATTTTAATTTCAAAAGAAAAAGGTTTTTATTTCGAAAGTTTGATTTCGAAAGGTTTGATTTCGGAAAGGTTTGATTTCGAAACGTTTTATGAAGGTTTCGAAGCAGTTACTTTCGGCTCCAATGTTTTTCTGATCCCTTCGCATAATCTAAATGTTTTAAGTCGAAACATTTTAAAGGTTTAAAGTAGTTAACTTTGATTGGTTTCGAAAAGTTTTCCACCTGTTTTAAATTGAACCCAAAGTCTGCGAAAGGTTTTGAGGTACATTGATTCCGAAAGATACAGTATAGCTATGTTTTCGAAAGGCTAAGGTTTAAAGGATTTAATGGCTAGTGTCATAGTTTTAAAGCTTATGAAAAGAATTCTTTTAATAGGCTTAGAAGGAGTTTCCTTCAATGATTTCGAAAGGTTTATTAAAGGATATGAAGGAATTACCTTCAATACTTTCGAAGGGTTTTACTAATGATTTTGAAGGAGTTACCTTCTATGTTTTTGAAAGGTTGTTTGAAGGTTTTAAACAAAGATTTCGAATATAAGAATAGGCAGACAGCCTAAGTGTTTTAAGTTATAAAGGACTTTAACTTATTTTAAAGGATAGAAAATGCTTATCGAACATCATCAACATTATTTTGAGTAAAGTATAAATGACATGGCAAAAATAGCTTAGAGTAAAACTAAAGATATTTTCCTTGTATATATATAATTTGATGGACTAAATCATTTTGAAAAGGTTTTCAAGAAAAATTTGAAGAGCAATTAGCTCAGATATTGTGTAGAGCAATTAGCTTAGATATTTTGAAGGGTAGTTAACCCAAAAGAAAATTTGGGTAGTCTGGTCATTTAAATTCAGACAGTTAGTCCATTTTGAGGGCAATCGGCCCAAATGACAGTTAGTCCAGAAAGAACAGTCAGCTTTGATATGAACAGATAGTTCATTTATTAGCATAACGGACCTTGCAAAATTTTTAAGGACAAACAGTCCACCTATTTTTACTTGTTTTGGGCAGATAGCTCATTATCTACATAAAAGTAATTGCTATTTTGGTATAACCAGTTTTAGGACACTAGCCCAAAAAAGAGCAGATAGCTTAGAATTTAAAAGAGATAGTTTAGATTTTAGACAGATAGTCTGTTTTATTTCATATATTTAGCATAATGGATATTGCTACATTATTATTATAATCAATTGATTAACCAGTTCGGTTGCAGAAAAGGATTTGCAAAATATATGTTCTGAAAAGAGATATCAGTGAGCGGATACACATTTCGCTAAGCGGCATGGTCTCACTAGTTACCAGTAAACTGAGATGTAATAGAAGTTATTCACACTAGGCTTTAAGTATGATTTGAAGTTTTTGTTTCCCCTTAAACTCTCTAGTGCTCAAAATTTGATTTGAGCAGGCTGAAGGTTTACTTTTTCAGGTTTTAGCAAATTTTGGCGAATAAAGCATCCGAAGACGAGCAAGTGGCTTACGAATGGCTTATTTAGGGATTCTATTCTAAAATTGTTTCCGATGTGTATCAAGACAGTTAGTCTATTTTGCTTTGATCATCCAAGGGGCTATCTTCATATGTCACTCTTGGTGTATTGTTGTAAATTATATTTGATCGGTGCCTGGAATTACATTTGAGATTTTGTAACTTGGATATGATTTATTTGACATATAATCACTAAAATTATTATTTTTCGAAATCTATGATTTTGTTCATGTTCAAGTGCTTTTGATATTATGGATACCATTTACACTTCCATATTTCATCACCAGAAGTTAATACCGTGGATAACTGTAGCATCCACAGCGCTTAGCTTTTGGTCTCCAGATACGGGATGTTACAGGTAACTGAACAAAGTACCCTTGAGCATCCTCACAATACCTCTGCTTTCGAATACTTCATAAAACACTTCGAGTATCAACAATCTCTTAGTGTGCGTATTCAAACCCTTTCTCTATCCAGTTTCCATTATCCTCAAGGAACCATTCCACATTCCTTCATTTCACGATATAACCATTCTACAATACATCCAAAGGTCACCCTTCATAGAACCTGCCCATATGGATAACCATTCTCACGACTTCTTTCAACATCGAGCCGCCATCTTCGGAACCTAACTCCATTCGCCATCGAGTGGCCATCACCTAAGTCCTGAAGCAATCATCATGCTATTATATTACCATTATACCTAATGCTAATAAATGAACACTTTCAACACAACCTATATAGCCTCTACTTCCCCCTTTTAGGAGTCCTATCCTGATCCCAAGAAAGCTCAACCTTTTGATACTAACCAAACCTCTCGGTACCAAGTGGTGTACTTAGTCAAATTTTGACTAAGTTGCTTCCTTTTCTTCTATAGCTTCATTCTCTAAGTGCTCGGACTTTGATTACTCCCCACAAAAGCTCTCGGCATCAACTCTAAGCTCTCGGTGCCAACTCCAGAAGCTATCGATGCTTGGTCCAATACTTAGCCAATCCTTGGTATTTTCCTCCTACTCATCTCTCCTATCCCTTATTAGAAGAACCAATCATTCACCGAGTGGTTTCCTCCAACAAAAAAGCTTTCGATACGAGTCCTTTACTTAGTTCAAAATTTGGTGCGACTTGAATCCTGGACTCCTACCATCCTTCAGAGCCCCTCCAAGTTTCATCTGATTTCGACCATCTTTGCCTTCGATTTGCCAAATTTTCCAACCTCTTTCCGAACTCCTAATTGCACTAGAAAACCATATCAAGCACAACATAGAAACATGAAATATCAGACACATATGTCCATTCATACATATAATCCATAATAACATAATAATCAAGCAAATCTTAATCTAAATCTAGCTTTTACATTAGCAAATGAATATGAACGAAAGTGGGTGCAAAAAAATTTAAAACCATTTAAAATCAATTAAATCATGTTAACAACATCAATTTTAACTATATAAACATGAATAGGATAGCGAGAGGTCAAGAACCACTCATCAGATACCCAAAGTACCATTTTCTCCCCTTAGATGTGAAGTGGACAACAAAAGAGAGGAATGCAAATCAATCAAAATGATAATCCCAAGTTTCTTGATGCTAGTTGTCCCTTTAATTATGATTTAGGCTATGGTTAATAAGGAAACGGTAGGCTTTTTGATAAAGTTAGGGATAATGGAGGTTTAGAGCTATTTTGGGGAAGATGGGAATAGCTTAGATCAGTTTCTACAGCCTCCCCTTAGCATAAGTTTTGATATGAATTAGTGAGCCTAAGTATGGGCTTAGTTAATTATCCACTAATGCAGGCCAGCAACATCCTAAACTTAAAACAGCTATAACTTTCAAATGGTAAGTTTGTTTTCTATTATGATCACTCTATGGAATAAGAAACTATCATCCTAAAGCAAAGGAAGTGGTTTGGGACTCTAACTCAGCTTTTATTAACAATTATAGTCCAAACAATATTTTCAAGATCAAAATGGTCACATAGAAATTGGACAAAAATCAAAGATGTGGAAAATGTTCCAAAGAGTCATTTTCGAACATTTTCCAAAATTTTAGAGTTACGGGATCTCATTTAAATAAAATATAAATAGTTTACGATCCTTCAATACGTAAAATACAGGTCATTACACTCTCCCACCTTAAGAATTTCATCCTCGAAATCCTCAAGTAACTCAAATATAGTTACCCTGCATGCCTAATAATCATATGCAACCAACATACGTATCATGTAAGCAGCCAGACATGCAATGGTGCAGGTAAGCTCATCCTAGCATGCAAGATACTAAAGTACCTTATATTATATAAAAGGTAAAAGTAAAAACGATTAGTAATATGCCTTGCCATACGAAAAGCTCCAGATATATGGCCCTCATGCTCTCCTCGGTTTCCTATATGCAATTGCCTTCACTTTCGCCCGATTGAACTTCACTAACCCACCATCTTCTTCTTAAGCTGTTTCGTATCACATCTGACAACATGAAATGCCTACGAGGTCTTGAAGCTTCTAGTTCAATCTCGATATCATCAAGTTGATCCGATGCAATCATCATGCCCAAGTCATGCACAAACTTCTGCAGATGAGAAATATGGAAGACGCTGTGCATGCCCACCATTTTCTTAGGCAAGTCGACTTATATGTTAGGTTCCTAATACTCTCTACTATCAAAAAAGGATCTATGAATCTCAAAGCCAATTTTCCCTTACTACCAAATCGATGACATTCTTCAAATTAGAAATCTTCATAAACACCAAATTGTCGACAGATAATTTCAAACATCTACGTCTTCTATCAGTGTAGCTCTTCTATATATCCTGAACAAATTTCATTTGTTGTCGAATAATCTCTGTCTTCTCTGAGGTTTCTCTAATCATATTTCGCCTAAGTATTAGTTTTTAGCCTGCCTCCTACCAATATGAAGGGGCATTACACAGTCGGCCATAAAATGCTTCATGTGATGCCATACCAATAATAGATTGATAACTATCGTTGTACGCTAATTCTACCAAACGCAAGTGATCATCACATGAGCTTATGAACTCGATAATGAAAGCTCACAAGAGATGCTCTAATGTACAATTCACTCTCTTAGTTTTCCCATCTGTTTGTAGGTGATAAGTTGTACTAAGATGCAGCTCGGTCCCCAATGCCTCTTGTAAACTCCTCCAAAACCCACTAGCAAACAATGCGACTCGATCGCTCACAATGCTCTTCGGCACATCATGAAATCATATAACCCATTTTACATATAACTTGGCCAGTTTGACTGCCATTCTACTTGACTTGATGGGTGTAAGTCTTGCACTCTTGGTCAATCGATCAACTATGACCCAAATGTTATCGTACCTCGCTCGATTCCTTGGCAATTCATCAATAAAATCCATTGATACTTGCTCCCGTTTCCATTCGGGAAATTTAAGAGGTTGTAACAACACACTTAGCTTTTTTAGCTCTATCTGCACCAACTGCCATTTCATACACTTCGAGATGAATTTGCTGGCATCCTTCTTCATTCCTTCCAGTAATAGTCTGCTTCATAGCACTGTAGATCTTATTACCACCTGGATGTGCAGTTAGCCTAGAATGGTGGCACTCTCATGGCACCTTGTCTCGTATTCCATCAACATTGGGGACAAACAATCTCGTATCCTTATGGAACCAACCTTCTTGGGCGAGTCCATATTGTTTCATATCTTCAGACTCTCCTCCCCCTTCTATTTTCCCTATAATCTCTGCTAGTCTAGCATCTCGCCTCTTGCTAGTACCACTCTGCTCAACCAAAGTAGGTCTGATCGTCAAACTTGCAAACCTCTTTGGCTCTTACTTGTAATGAGGTTTGAAGTCATAGCTTGCAATATACTCCATGTGCTTCCATTCCATGAACATCGCTCCTAAAATGGCATGTCATCTACTCAATGCATCGGCACCGCATTTCCCTTACCAGGCACATAGGAAACATCAAAGTCATAGGAGGCTAAGAATTCTAACCATCGCTGCCGGCGAAGGTTGAGATCCTTCTAGCAGAAAGGCACTTCAAGGATTTGTGGTCCATGAGTAGTTCCAACTTTTCTTCTAATAGGGAGTGCCTCTAATCCTTCAAAGCAAACACTATTGCCGCCGACTCCAAATCATGAGTTGGATACTTCCTCTCTTTTGGCTTCAGCTGTCAACTAGCATAGAGGACAACTTTTCCCTTTTGCATCAATATCACATCTAATCCAGTACTACAGGCATCTATGTATACTATTAGCTCCTTATTCTTGCTTGGAATGGTTAATACCGGTGCACTCATCAACCTTTCCTTCAGACTCACAAACACATTCTCACTCTTCGAATCCCAAACAAAGGTCTGATTTTTCTTCTTCAAATTGGTCAACGGTGCGTCTACCTTCGAGAAGTCTTTAACAAAGCGTCTACAATAACCTACCAACCCTAGGAAACTCCTCACATCCATAGCATTCTTGGTTTGCTTCAATCCTGAACCACTGCCACCAAGGCAGGATCTACTGTGATGACTTACTCAAAGATGACATGACCCAATAATCTCACTTCCCTTCTCCACAAGTGACATTTTAAAAACTTCACTTTCAACTTATGCTTCCTCAACACTTCAAGCACAATCCTCAACTGCATCTTGTATTTCTCCTCTATCAAAGAATGGATTAGAATATCATCCACGAATATAAGTATGAACATTTTATCTGGTCCCCGAAGACATAGTTCATGAGATCAACAAAGTATGGTGGAGCATTGGTTTGCTCAAGCAGCATAACCAACCACTTACAGAATCTAGACAACATACAACGTAGTGGTCAGCATACTCTCCTTTTCTCATACCAACTAGCAAAATCCCAATACCAAATACAATTGGGGGAACACCTTCATAACATAGAGTTGATCGAACAAGTTATCAATATGTATTTGTTCTTCTTCATCCCCTTATTTAGTTCATGGCAATCTACATAAAAGCTCGGAGAGCCATCTGCTTTAGTGGCAAATACTACAGGTATGCCTCACTCAGATATACTTCTAAGAATGAACCCTCTCTTCAATAGGTCATTTACTTGCATCTCTAACTTAATTTTCTCTCTAAGTGCCATATGCCTCAAGAGCATAACTATCGATCTAGCATCCTTCGCTAAGTCTATCTAAACCTCAATCTCTCACTACGGCGGTAATCAGGTCACCTGCTCAAACATGCCTAAATACTACCTAGCGATAGGTACAGATGAAAATCCATCTTGTGGAACCTTGAGCAAATATGGAAAGCTAACCTTAGCCTCATCCTCTGGTAGGCAGCTAATCACTACCGTCCGCACTCCACAGCTCCAATCATCACCAACATCTTCTCGCAATCCATTATTATTGCATAATTCCTTAGCCAGCCCATCCCTAAGGTAATCCCAAACCCAACAAAATTCAAAACAAGGTAATCATAAACAAAAGTGCATCCATGATTTGTTAAGGCCAAACTATGGCAAACCATATACAGGCTGGTAAAGCCTCCAACAAAGTTCGTCACAATCAAAGGTCAGTCAAATATTTCGGGTTTCAATCCCAATCTATCTACTAGGTCACTAGATATGAAGGAATGTGAATCCCTGGTATCGTATAAAACAAATATAGGAACATCATAAATGGATAGTATACCTTGAATAATGACATCCTTCCCTTTCTCTTTCTCTGAGGGAGTACTCAAAGAGGTTGGGACAACACCCAAATCATATGCCTTCACAACCTGTTTCTGCTATGATAGTTCTAGATAACTTTTTTGCATATGTCCGAACTTACCATAGTTGTAACACTTCTTCTTCTCGTCAGCTTTGCAATCTATGATCAGGTGATCCGTATCTCTACAACCATAGCATACGGGTCTTATTTAGCCCTCTTCTGTGCATTCTTTCCTCGAGACTGCTTTCTCTTCCTGTTTCATTTGTTCTTGCCTCCACCACCTTGTTATGGTATTGGCTCTACCTTAACGACAACAGCTGATTTGGACTTAGGGTATAAACTCTCCTTGCGAAGAGCTTTCTCGAAAAGTCTCTTTAATGGATCATTGACATGACTCGCTAACTTCTCTCTTGAATAGTACTCCAAACACGTTAGAAACTTCTCATTCTTTCTCAATGGTGTTTTGATGAAAGACATTCCATGCTTCAACCAAGCATCAAACTCAATAGCATACTTGGAGACAGACATATCTCCCTGCTTTAAATCAGCGAATATCCTGAATGATACCGACTTCTAAGCAGTCGAAACAAATTTTTCCTTAAAAACAGCCTTAAACTAGTCCTATGTGAACCGATCCTCGAGTGTAGCAATAGCAGTAGCATTCCACCAATTCATCGTCCGCCCTTGAAGCTATCAAGAGGCATGCTTTCTTTTCATGCAATCATCTACTTCCACGTCACTAAAGATACGCTTGCGGGTATCTAGCCAATCCTACAATTTGATCATCAACTTGGTTCTAAGGAATGGTTTGCCTCTAAGGTGGAGTAATCTTTGCATACCATGGAAAAGTCAGCTCTTGACACCTGTACTTGAGCACTACCACCAACGACAACATTTGGAGCAGCCACTTGGACATTCTGCAGCATGTTCATCATCACCTAAACATAGCTTGCAAGTTAGGGTTAGCAGCCCTTGAACCTGCTCCTTCTTCAACTTCAGAGATGGAGTTCTTCACAGTGTTTCTTGTTTGCCAGCACATTCTTGATCTATAACAAGAATGATTAGTCTCTCAAAAAGAAAACTATGCCAATGGTACTCATGTGTGCATATGACTTATATACTACTACATAGTTTTAAAAACTAAAATATATAATAAGTATGCACTCTCTTGTGTATACACACACACACTCCCGATCCAGTTAGGGTGATAATTCCTTTCCTCTCTCTATTGGATCACGATATCAACTCAGGTTGATCGTGTAACCTAAGCTCTGATACTATACGTGATTATATCCCTACGCAACCAGCATCCATATAACTATATATTACGCTGTGACGTGCTCGGTCGATGTAGCACAATCATCATGGGTTGTGAATGAAATAAAACATCACAAAACTAGTCGTATATGTCACGGTGCATGGAATAAAATATAATATTCTTCATAGATATAAAATAGGAGAGACAGTAATAACTAAGTGAACTAATCATCAGAGCAAGGATCCGTGGAGTTATACAACATAGTAACAGAGTTTATACAAAATGAAAATAAACTCAAATAATTATCTTATAATAATAAAAATGATAATAAGCAAAAACTCTATCACAGCTCCACAATGTTGCATAGCGGAATAAGCAAAGATATTCATATATAATATAAGATATATCCATCCAGCTCGTCCTATAAACTGCTACTGCATCTCATCTAGACCTACTATCTAGTCTACTCATTTAAAAGTTCCCAAGATAATAAGAAGCAAAGAATAAAACCTTGGGTTAGATAAAAATCTGGTTTGAGCGGTAAATGAATCTCAAAATACTCTACAAGTCAATATAGTATGGAACAAGGGTTTACAAACCATACCCAACCTTTCGCTACAACCAAAGAGCTAGCATATAATGAACACATTATGCTACTCTACGAATATAGTAAAGGTGTACTGCATACTACCTATGATGACGGGTGTCCAGGTATCCCTATCTCCAATACCGATCTCCAACGACCTCCATAGAGTGATAGATTATGGAAGAAAACAATCAAAGCAACCATAGCATCCATCAAACAATCCTCACTATCAATCAATGTGCTTTAGATATATGATAACTCATATAGCCTTCCTCCCTACTAAGAACTAATGGAAATCCAAGTTTTCGGTGTACTCATCTCTAGCCCAAAGTTGAAACCAGTCCCAAATCCACCAGTCCAAGGTATACAGATCTAGATAACCGACCCATGGTGAGTGAACAAAGTACCCATAAGCGTCATTACAATACCCCTGCTTTTGAGTACATCAGAAAACACTTCGAATATCAACGATCCCTTAACATGCATATACGGATCCTTTCCTTGCTCTATCTAGTTTCCGTTATCCTTAAGGAACCATTCCACATTACTTCACTTATGGATAGAACCATTCAACATTTTATCCATAGGTCACCCTTCTTAGAACTCGCCCATTGTGGATAACCATTCTAATGACTCCTTTCAACATTGAGCAACCATCTTCAGAACCTAACCGCATTCACCATCGAATTTCCATCAGCAAAGTTTCGAAGCAATCATCATGATATTATATGGCTATCAAAATCCAAGCAAACAAACGAACACTTTCGGCAGACTTGTAGAGCCTCTGTTTGCCCCTTTTGGAAGTCTCATCCTGATCGCAAGAAAACTCAACCTCTTGGTACCAACCAGACCTCTCAGTATCAAGTGGTGTACTTAGCTAAATTTTGGCAAGTCGCTTCCTTCTCTTCTAGAGCTCCATCCTCTTAGTGCTTGGACTCTGACTATTCCCTATAAAAGCTCTTGGCATCAAATCCAAGCACTCAATGCCAAGTCAAGAAGCTCTTAGTGCTGTGCTTAGTCCAATACTTAGCCAATCCTTAGTATTTGCCTTCTATCATCACTCCTGTCCCTTACTTGAAGAACCAACCTTCCATTAAGTGTTTCCTATAACAAAAAACCCCTTGATATCGAGTGAAAGCTCTCGGTATTGAGTCCTCTACTTAGCTCCAAATTTGGTGCGACGTAAATCCTAGACTCCCTATCCTCCAGAGCCCCTCCTCCAAGTTTCATCCAATTTCGACCATCTTTGCCTTCGATTTGCCAAATTCACCAACCTCTTTCCTAACTCCTAAAGCACTAGCAAACAATATCAAAGCATAACTATTAACCCGCCTTTTGGTAAGACGGTGTAACAGGTGGATTTAACATAATAGACTTCACATTTATCGAAGATGGAATATCATAGACTTGGTTCAGATGGATGGATGGATAACCAATTATGGATATGAAGCAAGGTTAAGCATAGTCGATGGATTAACGATGCAGGACTTGGAGAAAGGCATAGCTTGGGTCGGCATAGAGTTGCTTCGGGTTCTACTTCGGGTTGGCATAAGGTTCGCTTGGGGTTCTACTTTGGGTCGGCATGGTGTTGCTTTGGGTCAACATAGAGTTGCTCCAGGCCGGCATAGAGTTTCTTTGGGTTCTACTTTGGGTTGGCATAGGGTTCGCTTTAAGTTCTACTTCGGGTTGACATGGTGTTGCTCCAGGTCGGCACAGAGTTGCTTCGGGTTCTACTTCGGGTCGGCATAAGGTTAGCTTGAGTTCTACTTCAGTTCGGCACGGTGTTGCTCCGGATCAGCATAGAGTTGCTTTGGGTCGGCATAGAGTTGCTTCGGGTTCTACTTTGGGTTGGCATAAGGTTTGCTTTGGGTTCTACTTCGGGTCGGCATGGTATTGCTCCAGGTCGGCATAGAGTTACTCCGGGTCGGCATAGAGTTGCTCCGGGCTCTACTTCGAGTTGGCATAGGATTTGCTTCGGGTTCTACTTCGGGTCGGCATGGTGTTGCTCTGGGCTGGCATGGTGTTGCTGTAGGTCAGCATAGAGTTGCTTTGGGTTCTACTTTGGATCGGCATAGGGTTTGGTTTGGGTTCTACTTCGGGTCGACATGGTGTTGCTTCGGGTCAACATAGAGTTGCTCCGGGTCGGTATAGGATGGACAATTTGGGCTCGAAAATTGTAATGGTAGGCCCATGTAGGTGAGAAGGCCCTGTAGCCGAGATTTGTCCTATAAATACAATAGGCTTGGCTTCGAAAAAAAGGATATTTATTCTGTTTCTCTTTGTTTTCTACCCAAAGGCTGCTTTGCCATTTTTATTCTGGAATTCTGGATTGTAACTATAATCAAATTTCTAATCATAAAAATGATTGTTCTAGAGTGGATGTGGGCCGGAGTTAGCTGAACCACTATAACTCTTGTCTCTATTTTACTCGCTTTCATTTTAATTTTGTTAATTCTTCATATTATATTTTCTACATATACTCTATCTACGATCTGTGATTGGATATTGGTGCTTTCACTTATAATCAGGTGTTGGTGGCCAATGTTGACGCGAACAATAATGCAAAAACATAAAAATGTCTCATATATCCATTCATACATGCAATCCATAAGAACATGATAATCAAGCAAATCCTAATCTTAATCTAACTTTCATACTAGCATACGAATATGAATGAAAGGGGTTGCAAAACCATTTAAAATAAATTAAATTTCGGCCATAAACATGTATAAAATGTGATTAAATTTAGAAAATATTTTAGGATCAAAATCATGTTAAAACATTAATTTTAACTATATAAACATGCATAGAACAGTGAGAGGGCAAGAACCACTCGTTAAATACCCAAAGTACCATTTTCTCTCCTTAGATCTGAAGTGAACAGCGAAGGAGAGGAATGAAAATCAGCAAAATGATAATCTCAAGTTTCTTTATGCTAATTACCCCTCTAATTATGATTTATGCTAATCTTAGCAAGGAAAAGGTAGGCTTTTTGATGAAATTAGGGCTAATGGAGGTTTAGAGCCATTTTGGCAAAGACAGAAATGACTTAGATCATTTCCTACAGCCTTCTCTTAGCTTAATTTTTGATATGGGTTGGTGGGCGTAATTATGGGCTTAGTTAATTACCCACTAATGTAGCTCAACAGCAGCCAAAATGTGACGTCCCACCCCAATACCCACATTAATAAAGAGTATTACTGAGTAATATTGTTTGATAATGCGGAGAATAGGGCTGGTTAGGAGTGACCATCCATAGCTTTGTCTTAAACATCTATTGAATACATCGATTGGGTGCTCTAAATTATTTTTATTTCTCAAGTAGATCGACATATTCAATAAATGCTTGATACAAAACTACAATGGCTAATGGATCTATCAGAACAAAACACAACAACAATAAATACAACATATCACAGAACACCGGTCACATAGATATATATATATATATATATATATACACACATATACATAAATACATCCCTATGCAATACAAAATGATACAGTAGAAGTGGTACAAGGACCACAATATATACATTGAATAAAAATAATAGATGCTTATCAGAGTTGTACAAAGCGACTACAAAACTACACAAAAGGTGACAAATAGATATCCAAAGCGGAAGTAGCATGGCAAAGTGCTATAGTAGGTAACTAACCTGAAGCAACTCGGTCTGATCCGAGTATATAAAAAATACATGGGTCAGTCTAGCTTAAACAACTGATTAGCATGATAAATGAAGTATAAGGGTAAAGGATAATGATTCTTCTCGAATGAGAAGAAGTAACACTATGAATATGTCATTACTTCATGTGAGCTAATTTCACTAAAATATATCCTCGAAAGAGGCAAACTCAACGGTAAAATCAATTAAGCACAACAATTGCCTCATATCATCGGCATAACACAAAAGCCAATATAATGGTTTCCATAAACAAACTCCTAAATAGGAGATCACAAAACTCAATATTTTCCAAAGGGTGGAAAACTCAAATAATTCCCCCAATAGGAAATCCCAAATCTCAAAATACGCCAAAAGATGGCAATCACATAAATCTCCTAAAAAGGATATTATAAATCTCAAAATAAATTCCAAAGACGACAATCACAACTCTCATTGTATAGAACTCAATATGAGTACATAATCCAAAAATGTAATCGCCACATAATACTGTCTCAAATGGCTCAAAAGGCCAAATAATCTCGGAAGGGGATACATTTGGAAAATCACAAATAAATCATGAAATCATCACAAAAAGATGGCATGTGCTTATAAAATGGCCGAAGCCCGCCATGTACTGTCTCTCAAAACAATAAAGCACCACGTCGCAATGGACAAACATCTTTGAAGGACAAATAATCCTAAAGGACAAACATCTCAAAGGACAAAACATCTCGAAGGACAACATCCCCAAGGATAAATGACCCGAAGGTCAAGTACTGGCAATAACTCATGAATGTGTCACAAAATCTCGGATAGGAACCCAAAAAGTGGTAACAGTGCATCCTGTACCACACGTTCTCACTTAACGGTTTACTAACCGCTAGTAAATGACATACTAGAAAACAAATCATTCAAATCATAATAATTGCCTCATCTCATCGGCAAATACGAGCCGAAGGTAAATAGCTTCAAACGAACAAGTCTGGAATTAACCGAAAAAGTAAATGCGTGTGTCCCATATCACATGTTTTACTAAATCGTTTAATTCACTTTCTCGTATGCTCGAAGAGTGCAAAACGATGTATTTTATATATAAAATAATTTGTTTAAGAAAACTAGTTTTTAAAACAAAATTTCAAAATGTTTCGGAAAACAGCCTTTGAGATTATCTTATTATAGAGAATAAATAGTTATAAAAGCTTTAAAATAATTTAGAAATATTATAAAATATTGATTTTGAAATCTATTTTACTACAATTTTTTTTCAAAAACGGTTTAGAAAACAAGTGCACATAAACAACAAAAATCAACAATAATTCAATGAATATATTCATAAAGTCTCCAAATGAAAATCACCTAAAAACTCACCAATCCAAAATACGGATAAGTGGTAATATTGGCTCTTCCATCTTAGGATAAATCCAATAAAAAAAACTTCGAAATTTTCTTCAGAAATCCATGTAAAATAACTCAGAAATTTCCAGCTGGAGCAAAACATGCTCTGATTCAAAGTTCCAGGCAAATTTTCAACTAGTTACAAAGGTCTAAAAGCCTTCAAATTTTATAGGCATAGAGCTCAGCAACACTAATTTTAATAAAAAAGAATGGATACAATCAGACAAGAAACGAGAGAGATATAATATCACAAAGTTGGACTCACAGCCAGATTTTACCGTAAACTGCTGGAGCAAAACATGCTCCTATTTAAAGTTCTACGCAAGTTTTCAATTAGTTACAGAGGTCTAAAAGCCTTGAAATTTTATAGGAATGGATTTCAAAAACTCTAATTTCAATAAAAAATAATGGGTGCAATCGGACAAGAAACCAGAGAGTTATAATGTCACAAAGTTGGACTCACAGCCAGTTTTTACTGTAAATAACTCACAGCCAGTTTTGACAGCATATTTCTATAGGCCATAAAGGTCTGAATGATCTAAAATTTGACACGCACAAAGTTCAACAACTATAATTTAAATTAGAAAAAGAGTATTGCAATTTAGATAAGGTATGAGAAAGTTATGATGTCTCAAAGTTGTAACCAAGCAATGATTTCACTGTGAAAATCTGTAGCAAAAATATGCTACGAATCAAAGTTCGGCAGCAAATTTCTATAAGCTACATAGGTCAAAATGACCTGAAATTTGACATGCATATTTTAAGACTCATACTTTAAATTGGAAAAATAATCACACAATTTGAACAAGGAATGAGAAAGTTATGATGCCTCAAAGTTGAACCCATGCAATGATTTCACTGTAAAATTCTGGAGCAAAACATGCTCCGAGTCAAAGTTCGGTAGCAGATTTCTATAAGCTACAGAGGTCGGAATGACCTAAAATTTGGCAGCATAAATTCTAACACTCATGCTTTAAATGAGAGAAAGAATCGATGGATTCCAATAGGAGATGAAACAGATATAATGTCTCAAACACGGACTCGGGCCATGTTTGCAGCAGCTTAGAAAATCAACGTTACAGTAAACGAATTTTAGCAGTTTATGGCTATCAAACTCCTGTCTTAGCTAGATATTTGTTAGTATAGCACACATCTTTGCAAATCAAAGATTAAACTTGAATAAACTGAAAGAAGTTGCATACTTTCCTCTAGAATAAGCTTCAGGAGCCTGTAAAATAACAATTCGGAGACATGCAACCAAGAAAAACCAATTACAGAAATTAACTTTTGCAAAATAAAAATTTGATGAAATAGAATTAGTTTTCATAGTGATTACCTAAGAAAAACATCTTTAATTTGATTGAAAACATCAAATAATTGAAGAAAATGGGTGGATTAGAGCTTAAGTTTGAAAGAGGGAAAGGTTTTTAAGTTTTTCTTCTTTGTTTTTGTTTACAGTAAAAATGTACGTACTGGTTTTTTGAGGAAGAAAGAAACTTTCTCACTTCTTACTGGTTAGAGATGAAAATGGGCTTAGACCCAATGTAAAAAAGAATTAGCCAAATAAAATCAAATTATCTCTTAAAACACTAATATACAGTTATGTTATTAATAAAACAACATATATATATACAAGATTTTAATACCATAAATCTTATAATCATATTACTATGTTTAGTAAAACATTTTTTAACAAATAAAAAGATAATTTAGCCTTAAAAATATTTTTCATTATTAAAAACTCTTATTTTAATTAAATACACAATTTACACTATAATTTACACAAAACGCTATTTTTCACACTAAAATTACATAAAGATTATTTTCTTGTATGATTAATTACAATAAACCATTTTAACATCAATTTCACATCCAAAACTTATTTTTAACCAATATTTCACCTTCTTATTTTCATTACACAACATATAAAATTTTAATATTCACTGAAATTTACAAAACCAATATTTGGCAATAAGATGCAAAAATTATTGCATTTTATCGAATTAAAATCCTACAATGCTCATTTTCTTCCAAAATAAAACAATAAAGTTTTATAACTTTATTTTCAATGCTTTACATTTATTTCAACAAATTATTATAGAATTAATTCTTTTTATCTTTTATTTAATTCAATAAATCACCAAATTAAAATATTTCCATTTTTCACCATTTATTACCAACATTGCCATATTAACTCCATTTTATTCTTCCCAAATTCATTTTTTATTTAAAATAAACAATTTTAAATCTCCAATTTATATTTATTTCTCAATTATTAAATTGTAATCACTGTTATAATTAAATTTTCAGGTAATCACAAAAACCAGGGTTGTTACAAAAAACTTAGAATAACTTTACAAATGGTAAGTCCATTTTCCTATTATGACAACTCTACGGAAAGGAAAACCATTATTCTGAAGCAATGGAAGTGGTTTGAGACCTAACTCGGCTCCTATCAAATGTTATTGTCCAAACAAGATTTTCAAGGTCAAAATGGTCACAATTTGGAAAAAAATAATAGATGTGGAAAATCTTCCTAAGAGTCCTGTTTCAAAATTTTAGATTCATACGGTCTCATTTGAATAAAATAAAAATATCTTACAATCCATCGATACGTAAAATATAGGTCATTACACTTCCAAAATGGTGTATTCTCGATTAGCCCAGATTACATAGCCTTTAACATTTCTACATCGCTTACCTTATCAGCTCTATTGAGCTTAGCATTAAACATTTACAAGTAATCTCTTAACGACTCTCTAAGATTTTGTTTTACGTTGGCTAAAACGCTTACATCAATGGTTGGCTCTTTGAAGGTGCGAAAATGTGCTGAAAATTCGTAAGCAAATTATTCCCATGATTAAATTATCTTGTTGCCATAGCGACGTTACCATTTTGCAGTTGTGCTAAAGAAGGTTGTAGGAAATAGTCCGTATTTTATTGCTTTTGAAGCACTGTATAGGTCCACTTGGCATTTTAAATTAAGTGCTCATTTGGATTAACTAAAGAATCAACTTAATTAAGGGAATTTGGACACACGAAGGTAACGAGATTGCCATAATTTCTTCAATAAATGGGGTTCTCCTAAAGTTTTTATTCACTTTAGGGTTCATTTTTCTTTTCCTTATTGAGATCCATTATATATATTACCATTTTATTTGTCAAATCCTTCTAGTATGTTTCATCATCTCTATAATCCTTTAGCTCTAGCTTGTATTCTTTCTATGAAGTTAAACTGGCAGATTGCACAAGTGGAGATCTTGGCTCTTTGTTTTTTCAAGTTGGGCAATTGTCGACTCCAACTTCTTTTCCTAAGCCTATGCTAGGCATAACTGGAGTTTTGGCTGACTTAATCACTCCAGTTTCATCTCTCTTCATGGTTATATAGTGCTTTTCTCAACTTTTTTTACCTTTTAAGATTGAAGCTTCAACATTTTTTGGAGGGATTCAACTTCCTCTTCGTTATTTCCCTTCATTCTTTGGGATGTTCTTAATGACTTTTGAGAAAAACGAGCATCTCAATTAATTCATGCATGTCTTGGAGTTTTTTCTTCGTTGCTTTAATGTCATATTCTTCATTCATTATTACTATTAGCACTGATGCATGCCTATTCCAATGCCCTTGACTTTGAACTAAAGGGTTAAATTTTCTTCAAGGTTAGTATGATGCATAGTTCTTGTATTTGAAGGTTAACATTTTTGGTTGTTCTTCCCATTTTGCAAGAATATGAAAGCTAATAGGCAATTCTATTGCAAGTTCGACTCTCAATATAAGCACCACAAATGTTAGACTAAAATTTGGTCCTAACTTATATGCTTAGTTAAAAAGAGAACTAGTGGTATTTGAGGGAGTAATGAGGCTCTTGGGTAAGTATACTTGCCATTATATCATTAGAAGTCATTTATGCAAATAGATAATTGTTCATATTCTAAGTCATACTGTTTCAATTCCAACTTGACCTAATCGGCCTTTAGAGTCCCAAGCTTTTATTTATACTCAAGAGAAATGAAAAATGAGGGAGAAGTACAAATTGAAAATCATCCCTTCTTAGTATAAGGTACATGCCTATTTACAGAGATTCGGGCCCTTTAGATGATTGGCATGTGGCACTTGTAGGAGATGAACGGTTATGATTTGCTGATAGGACACATGGTCTATTTGATATGCGGCATAACTCACTTTCAATTTCTTCATGGTGATGTGGCATAGTTGAACCAATCAAAAGATGCCATGTGTCTAACTGGAGAATTGATTTTGGGTAAATTCTTCAACATGTGATAGTTATGTAAGTCTTAAATTACGATAGGTTTAATTATCAACCTGCAATAGCCTCAACCATCAATCTGTGATAGCCTCAACCACCTACCAACTACAGCCTCAACCATCAACTAGCTATAGCCTCAACCATCAATGTGAAATAGCTTTATTTATTAATTTGCGATGGCCTCAGTCATCAACCTATGATTCCTTTAGCCATCAACCTATTATAACTTCAGTTATCACCTTGCGATATCTTCTACCATCAACCTACGATAGCTACATCGATATCCTTTCTTGAAACATCCTGACCAGAAATATTCAAAATAAAATGTTATTTTATATGTGATTAATCACTCACTATTGCAACCATTTGTAATTACAATCACATAACATCCCATATAAGGATTTTCTTATTTTTATAGTTTAAATTAATTACTTAATAAATTATATCTTTTGCAGGAAAAAAATACTATTGTTTCGTGCAGGCAAGCTGGATTATAGTGGCCATACCACTTTTACAACAATTTTTATAGGTGTGAGGTAAAGATTCCTCAATAACTACATCGGAACTATAGCGATCTTTCCATGTAGAAACATTAAAATAGTAGAGTGAGACAAGAGCACCTTAATTGTATGACCAAACCTTACATGCATACCTAGCTGCAACATAAACAAATACATAACCAATAGTAGACACGATCGGTTGCACAACGCAAACACACTAGGAAATTTGCACAACCAAACATATTTATGACTTATCTATCACAATTAAAAGAAAATCATCATGTACACAAAAAATAATGATAGACACGGGCCTTAAACCACAAATTTCAAAACAAAGCATATTTCCCCAGCAACCTGAAAAGTTGCAGCAACAAAGATAGGATGGTAAACTAGAAATAAGATATTAACTAGAAAATACCAAGAAAGCATGACAGTCATCCAAGGAGTGGCCTTTGTTACAACGCATTGCCAAGGACACCAAAGAAGAAGTTGGAAAAATGGCAAGGAAGGAAACCTTAGAAATGATAATACGCCAGGCTACCAGAAACCTTCGAGTGAACCAAGGCCTCAGCCACATGCAAGAACTTGACTTTTGGACCTCGGATCCAATGCCCGAACCAACATCAGCATCCGAGAACCTAAAAGACGATTCGTTGGGAGTGAGATAAGGAATATAAATGGTCATAGTCACATATAGAAATCAGATATAAATTCTAACTAACTCTAACTATTTTTAGAATCTCAGAGCTAAATGAATCAAATATAATACATAATCAATAATAAATCACATTTCCATAACATATATGAAATGTCATATAAACATGTCTAACGAAATACATTTATAATCCAAACCCACATATATAGGGTCAAATCCATTTACAACACTTAACTTCATCATATCCGGTATACCCAAATGAACCACTATCTCCGATACCATATCGTTTCCAAACTCTATAACTTATACACACACACACACAGATATATATATATATATATATATATATATATATATATAACAGGGAAAATATGAGAGTTTTAGGCATAAGTCTAGTGTGTGAGATATAATCCGGTCTATATATAGTATAAAAGATACATTATAACATGACATGAGTTTGTCAATTGGCCATCACAGGTTCCATCACCACGTTATACCTAACTGCTACATAAATCTAATCATATCATATCATATTTATATAGAATCACACCTTTGTCCATCCACATGCCTTACAGGGAGCATATCATTTGTCATCACGCAATCGATGTAGGATACACCTTCTTTGGGCCTATAGGGAGCTTATCCTCCTCGTGCCACCTAAAGGATTAACGCCTTGGACTAGCCTCGTTCCCTATAAGGTTGCTTAATATCCACTCACATCCACTTGTTCTACCCATTCAGGGGAAGAAAACATTGCAATGCCTAGGAATCTACCAGTTTCATAGGTCCGTAACCATATTCGTTTGCATATTCTGGGTGACTATCCTATGTCCGAGGCTCATTTGGTTCACATATTCATTTACATAATCTGGGGTGTCTATCCTACGCTCCAAACTCGTATCCATTTGCTATTGTATTCTAATCCAATATCAAAACCCTATATATATATATATATATATATATATATATATATATATATATATATATATATAGACATACAAACACTCATTCCATCACAACCAAGTTATTCAACATTCATTTATTTCATATCATCATCGTATCACGTATATCATTCACTTCGTGTCATCCTCATATTTCATACATCACTTTGTTTCATAGCACTGTCACTTACTTCACCATCTCTCAAGTCGCCTTCCAAAACATAAACAAACTATAAATCAAATCATGTAATTTTTATATATTAGAACAGGGCCATTTGGTCGAGATTCAAGTTGTCGGATTTTTAAAGTGCATCGGTGCACTGGTCAAGCCTATCGGTCCATCGATTGGGGGGTTTTCAAGTTTTTCCAAATTTTGAGTTTTTTGTGCATTTCAACATCCTTTTCAATTCTGATCGCCACCGCCTCATCATACATAATCATATAAGGTCCCTAGACCCTAGTTTAGATTTCTCGGTCAAACAATATCTGTTATTTCATGGATTCATGTATTTACTTTCAGATTATAAAAATTTGTTTACTATCTAGTTTCCTAATCAATTAATCACCCAAATACCTCCCAAACCACATTTAATTGGAAAATAAGTGAATATATATGTATTACTATACTAATTATAGTCTATAGATCATCTTATAACATTAAGATTGCATTATATGAAGGGTATAAGGTAGATCACTCACAAAATAGCCAATTCCAATCCAACTCCTTGGTGTCCCTTCATTTTTCAACCAGAAACTTTAAAATTTCATCCTAACTATTTTCCAAATCATATTCCTTGTTCATAGAATCATTTCGAGGGGTAGATCGTTGAATTCTATTAAGAAACGAAGGAGATATGTTGATTTGAAGATTGACGTTGTTGGTAGAAAATTGTATACAAAATTGAATACTGTGCTTCGCTGTCTAGGTCTACTGCACATGCTCTAGAATTTCGCCTCCCAATCATACTAGATCTGTAGCCCCTTTTGATAGCTCTGATTTGACACTATTTTCGTTCGATCTTATGGAGATTTGAGTGAGTTATGATGTTTTGGTTCAATATGGTTTCAAGAAGAAGAGAAGAGGAAGAAAAAGAGAAGTTGGATAGTTGTTTTGAAATAAGAAAGAAAAGGAGTATGTACTTTTAGTTATAATTTAAGGAGGCAAATAACCGTGTCTGCCAAATTCAAATTCAAATCCAGCCCGCGTTGCATCCGTTCGACCTGAACACCCTTTCGTCTATAACTCTCTCATATGGACTCCAAATAGAACAAACAAAAATACCTATGATTCAAAAAAACAAGATAGTCGCAATAGCGCTGGTTCGTTGTTAAATTCCATCATTTGTAAAATTACCATTTTTCCCCTTCTTATAATTTATTTATTTAATTGATTCAATATTTTTCATGATATCATAATTTAAATATCTTATTAAAATTATACACAATTTTTTGAGTTATTACATTCTCCTCTCTTAAAAGAATTTCACCTTCGAAATTGCAAAGGGACAAGAATGTATTGTACTTTCCATAAAATTATATAACATACAGTCAATCGTACAACCATTCATCCAGACAACCATTCACACAACGATGAAACCAATTATTCCAAGGATTCATGCATACCTTATGAAACTTAAAAATTAAAACCACTAGTACACAAGTGTCTATCAACTTATATATATATATATAATAATGCTTGTGTATTTTATGAAATTCAATCAAAAACATAGCATCAAGATATGTATGCAGATAACGTATGACATTATATATGAAAATATCTAACATTTGGCCTCTCCTATATAAATGAGGTGATATGACATACATAATATGTATGCAGTATTCTAAGGTGATCATATGAATTTATATGTATGCGCAACTAATAACACAAGCATATCATATGGTAAACATATATAGCAATAAATCAATTAGTCACAACATGCAAAACATATCAAGATAATAATGAATCCATACATAATTAAAAATAAAAATGAGTCCAACCAATAATTCAACCAAACCGAGATGACTAAACTAATAATCAGTCAAATGGGAAACGTTTTGGAAAAAAATCGAATTGAAAAGATCAAATCCACATCTTCATTTTCAAATCATCCCTAACCAAGTCTTTTTCCCTTAAATAATACAACAAAGCTTACTACTAGCATAACTCATCCTAAACTACCAATCTCAATCATATGTCCATGTCTATAACTTTTGCAACCTCTAATACCATCTTGAATCGATAATGCCACAATGCATAACAACAGGTAGCCTTATCACATAATGCTCATACGAAATGGCAGTTTCTCACATCATCTCTAAATGCACATACTTAATACCTAAATTACCAAGCAGTAGTTTGCTAAATTCATCTTTCATGTTGTTAAGGTAAGGAAACTCAATTAGATGGTGTCTTACCCGAACAAATCAAAAAGGCTTAATTCATCATACTATTTCTACTTTACATAAGAACATCCAAAGGATCAATGTCTTAATCTGGGGAACATAACACATCTTCCATCCATACTTCCTATTTAACACAAGAGGTTTCATTATGCTTATGACATCACTTCTCCCAATATCCAATGAGTTTGGCACTCAAAGCATCACCTCCTCAGTTTCCAAAATTTCCATCCTAAGTCTTACAACCTAAAAATGTGACGACCCGGGATTTCAGATATTTGAAATTGAAATATTTAATTGATTTTAAACATTCAAGTATAGATTTTTAAATTGGATTTCAAATATAACTATTGAGTGGGTGGTTAAACTATGAATTTAATAAGTGGAAATTGGGTAAAGTATTGAATCTGGAATTTAAAGCTTGTTAAAAAAATTTCAATGGCTTATAAAATTTATGTTGATAATACTGGAGATAATAAAAGTGTTAAAATTGAATTTTAAGGTGATTTGTTCAGTTTTAAAAATATATAGTTTAAATTGACATTTAAAAATGGCCTTCCGAGGCACAGTCTCGGAATTCGACGAAACTAATTCCATTAGGTCCATAATAATGTATTATACCGGATTTCAATTTTTGTAGTGTTTGGAGCAATCGTGTGGCCGTATGAATTATAAACGGGCTTAAATCTATATTTAAAATTCAATATAATTATAAGGTCCAAAAAGCTATCTTCTCCACACAATCGAATTAGGACGTGAAACCTTTTCCATTGCGTTCAAAGTAGGAACGCCTAGCGGCACACATCGATAGGAGGTCGAGATTTTAAGTTGTGTTATCGAGACGATTTGAATTCAAAATATAATATATATATATATATATAAAGGTTTGACTGGTCAAAGATTATCATCAGCCATTTCCTTTTTCCCCTTTCTTTTTTATCACTATAGCATAATAATGTTTTCACGCAAGACAAATTAAACACGTTTATTCCCTTCAACACATGGCATCCTTTCTTTCTTTTCTTTAGACACGCGTCTTCTCTATAATAATAATAAAAAAGAATTCAGACGAAAATTGAAATACATCCGAGTATCGATATTATGAAAAACATTTTTCCTTCCCTCGGTTTTAATTCATGAATCTATAAAAAAAAATGGCGAAAAAAAATTTGTAAAGAAAATAAAAATCGCAGCCTCTTCTAATCGAAGTCGAGTAATATCAGCCGAGGGTATAGAGGCACGACATTTGCGTACGGCTATGGAAAGGGTCACGAGTGACGTCGAGGCTGAGAGGGGAGGCATCACATTGCTCAGTGCATTTTGGGTTTCAAGGGTTGGTTGCGGCAAGTCATCATGCGCGAAGTACTGGGATGTAACTGGTCGTCATGGGCGACGCAGGTGGTAATTCTCGAGGCTGGAGTCGTGATTTTATAAGTTTCGATCATCGAGTAGCTTGAGTGTCGGCGAGGTGGGGTTGGGTTAGGTTGGAGGGGTTGTGATCTTGGTTCGTCTTATTACAGTAAGATCATTTTATTTTGTCTTAATTTATTTTATTAAACTACATATTTGTATGTATGTGTGTGTATATATATATACTAGGAAGAACATTGTACAGTAACGTATTAAAAATTCTGCAGATTATTTTATTCCTCATTTTCAATTTTGATTTGGCTAGTTTAAATAATATACATATACATATGCATATATATATATATAATTTTTAAACTGGGATTTTGAAAATGTCTTGACTTGGGAAATTTATTTAAAATTAGGCTTTTGGGGATATATACAAATGATTCTTGAAAACGTAGGTGAATTCGAAAGAGGAATTTAATTAGTAAAACAGTTTAAAAAAATATCTTAAGTCGACTTTAATTCAAAACAAAGATTTTTTAAAGGAAAATTTGTTTAATTAAATTATTAGCCTAAAATTAAATTTTATTAAATGATAATTGATTTTCGGATTGTTTCAAATATTAATAAACCATAAGATGTTTATACAAGGTCTAAATAGTGGAGAGGCAAGCTGGTTTGGGTGGATTGCAAAACAAAAATCAAAGGTGAGTTAATCTCACTCATTTGGATTACCATTAATTTAAATAGTTAAATTTAAAATTATTGGATTGACTGCTTGAATTGATGATCTATTATCGGTTTGGATGTGATAATATATATATATATATATATATATATAATAGTATATTATATATTGGATTCCCGCGTTATATAGCGGATGAGACCCTATGCGTCCCTCATAATAGCAAATGACCCTTTGTACCTCGATATACCCCTCGAAATGGGATTGATATTTTTATATTGTGCAAACATCTGTGGATGAAGGTTAAAAACAGGTTAGAGGGATCCAACTGGATTCCTCAAAATATTGAATTTGCTTTCATAATGTATGATATGATTCATTAATTATCTATGATAGATTATTGATTATATTGGGATTTGAAAATATTGGATGCTATGGTTGATTGAATATATTTTGGTATATTTAGTTATCAAAAATATATAGATGGGATTTTTTTGAAGGAAAATAAAGAGAGAATTTTTTAAATAAAATAATTAAAGACAATTCGGATAAATTAAAGAATGAATTGGAAAAGGATAAAAGTTGATTTTTAAATTCTAATAAATAAATTCCGAGCATGGGAAAGGAGATTTTTGAATAAATGGGAGTAAATGAATTATTAAACTTAAGTGATATTATTTAAAGGAATAAAGGATTTATTTTTAAATTCAAGGTTTAAAATAGTTGGGAGAAATGAAGGAAGGATTTTAAAATAAAGTATGAAATTAATATTTCAGATTTAAATAAGATTTTAAATCTTAATAAAGGAATGAATATGGAATTAATGGGTTTTGAAATAAATTTGGATAAGTAAAGGAATTTATTTTAAAATGGAGTTGGTTTTGGACATCGATTTGAAAACCGACTAAGTGTTGAAACAGTGATTAAAGGAGAATGAGATTGTGAAATTTATAAATAGGGTTTATAAATAAAGTGAAATATTTATCAGAGGATAATTTGAAAGTATAAATTCAAGATGAGATTTTATATGGAAAGGGTGTTATGTTTATAAATAAATAGTGGTTTATTTTTAAAGGTGTGGAAAGGAAAGTGTATTTCCCTGAAAAGTCAAGTATATTTTCAACGAAAGATTTCCGAGTATAAGTTAGAGATTTTAAAGTAGTTTTAAAAGAATGTTTTAGAAAGAAATTATTATTTAATCATTTTAATATTTTTAAAAGTAAATATTTATTAAATTAATTATATAAGTAAATTATTTTAAAGGTTTAACTAGTATTATGTTTTAAAAGATAATTATTTAATATTTATCCCTTATAGAATAACTTTTATTTTAAAATTAGTTTTTGCTTCAGTTTTACATGAGAAATTATTATAAAGTTTCAAACTAGTATTTTAAAGTGTTTTAAATAGTTTTTATTTTAAGTATTTTAAACTATATATTTTTGGATAAAGTGATTTAGATTATTTAAAAATCTAAAGTATTAAGACTTGGTGATTTTCAGTGGAAATAAAACAATTGGGTGGAAATTTATTCCGCGAGAGAAAAAGTGATTTGAAACTATTTTCAAAGGGTTGAAGTATAGAAAAATATCTTGCGAAGATATTTTTAATTAAATAATTTGGGAAATTATTAAGGTCTGATGGTTGTTTGTGGATGTTATATGATAGTTAAATAACCGACTATCAATATTAGCTAATGCGCTGATCGTTTTGAAGAGACCGAGATCGGGATTAATTTTTCGAAAATTACTTCGATCCAGTTTGAACGTTTTTGTGAGGAAGACAAGAGATTGGAGTTGAAGATGGAGCAGTGAAGTGCAAGGGCTAATCGCTACTAATCCTGAGGGTGTTCCAAAATGGATGTAGTAGGAGTAGTGCCTTCGGTTCCTTTTGGACTAAGAACGGACTTGTATGAATGAATGTTATAAGAACATCGTGAGGGGGGCAATGAGCATTCTACGTGTATGTGTGATAAAAAGGTAATGCGTAGCCTCAAGCCTCATCAACCAAGAATGGCTAAAAAAAGGGGAGGGCAGCAAGGCTAAGCGGCTAGCAACCAATTAGGTTAAGGCCATCCCTGTCTAGATGTCCCTTTTTATTCGGCTGTGTGGACGGTTGCTGATCCCAACCGTAGGGTGATCTTATTCGGACTATCCAGTAAGAGATAGCTCTGGTCTTGTGTTGCAGGACATCGGGGAGGATCCTCAGTACATTGATCTAGACTAGGTACTATGACGGGCGGTACCCCAGTAGCCCTGTCATTGTATGGAATCCATTCTCCAATACGCGCCTGTATAGTTTTGATTGTGCCCAACTATTGCTTGAATGTGAGATGCAAGCATTTCAGCTAGATTCTATTTTACTTTCAATAGACACTATTATAATATCAGACGGATTTGATAAAAAGTGTTTTGGTTATCGTAAGGTAAAAACCCGGCATGTTTATTTGCGGCGTGGTCTTACGAGATACCTTTGATTTCAAAGGACTTTTATAATCCAATTGGGTGTGTTTTCTCATGCTGGTTTTCCAGACTGACTCGGCTATTGTTTTATTATAATGCTCGGGTCAGATCGAGTATTATAGATCAGTACAGATTCTGGATGGACTGCTATGGTGCTCAAGGGATGTGCTAGATGGCAAGACGTATCATAGGTATCTGTCTTATTTCCACTGTATATGGTTGTTGTACGTTCAGATTTGTGGGGACAAGTTAATATAACTGTCCAGTATTGTAACAACCCGAAATTTTTGACAGCATATTTTAATAAATATTTAATCTAATTTAAATTAAATACAAGCTTTTCAATTTTTAAACTGATGAGATCTTTGATATTTAACCGTTATATGTTTTATAAAAGAAAGTTTTGATTTGAAAATTTAAAATAGAATGCTTCAAAACCATTTAAAACAAAATCTGTCTTATTCAATAAAATCAAATCAAAGACTCTACATTTTTTTTTATTTGATAATATATATGAATACAATTGTAGTATTTAAAATGATAAGTTTAAAAATAAACAAACATAGTAATATTAAACATAAACATGGAAGTATAAAACAATATGGATGGTTATAACATAAACATACAAAATAAGTATAAAAACATAATTATAAATTATAAAATATAACTAAAGAGATAAATGTACAAATATAGATTATAACTTGAAGTATAAAAATGCAAGTATATGATATAAATCAATGTTTGATAATTGAACTACAAATAGGATAAATTTAGAAAGCATAAACATGGAAATCATACATGAACAACATAAATTTTAATAAAAATCATATCAAGTTGCTGTGCAAACAAGGGTGTAAAGAAGTCAATGTATACAAATTTAATATGAGATATCTTTATGCATAACCTATGTACACATATACAAAATATGTTGGCCGAAATAAAATAAATATCTTTGTACAACACATAAGTAAGTATCAGTAAACATTAATTACATGTTATCATAAATAAGAGCATAAACATTTAATAGCACAACATTTTGTTCAAGCTAGTACTACAGCCGAATTCCTGTGATAATTTCTTTCTGCAGGATATTAACTTCTTAACCAATTAAAAGAAGCATGGCAATACAAACAAATGAAACTGTCCTGTTACAACCTGTTAAGTAGCTTCAATATATATATATATATATATCCACCTATATATTATATTCGTTTATAAAAACTTGACTAAACCTACAAACAAACCTGAGGATCAAATAAGGAGAGAAGATAAACATTTGTTGCTTTGAAAACTTAAAATTAATTCAAAACAGGAAACTAAAAAGAAGGTTTCAGGAAATTTCTTCTGCAGTGTTCTTCATCAACACCTTACCTTCTGTTTTAAAGTTTACTTGGTGAGTAAACTTACCTATTTTCAATCTAAACTTGTATCTTTAGTTTATAAATGGTAAGTGCTTTGATATTTGTTTAAATAAATAGCCTTGGGTATTTCCTGTTGCTTTGGTAGTACATGTAGTTGTTCTTCAAAACTTTTGAAAATCTGAACAAAGTAAAGCCAAGAAATTTATAAACACTTATTCATATAATTGTTGGAACTTTGGTGTTGTTACTGATTTAAGTTGGTTATCTTAAACATAGGCCAGAAACTTGTTTTCAAGTATAACAGTAAGATATAAACATTGTTTATTGCAAGATTACAGGTAAAAAATTAGAAGGATCAAAATTTGAATATTTAAATTTAGGAATTCAATAACATATTTCGAATTCATACACATAGTTAGGATTTTTAACACAAAAATTGTGATTTTTAAGCAAAGATCAAAAGAGAAGTTTTTAAATGAAACTAAAATGGGTTTTTGTCAATTTTGGAAGATTGAGTTAATTTTAATTTCTGTAATTTGATAGGAAGCAAGCTTGTAATCCATTTGATTCCAGAAAAATGTCAAAATAATTTTCGAATGCATAGATTTTGAGATTGTGAGTAAAATAGGGTTTTGGTCACAAGTTTTACTGAGCTCTATAAATTTTCAATTGCGACTCACCTAGATGACCGAGCTTCACGAAATTTAAGGGAACGATGGCATGGAGGCTAATGGTGTTGTAGCCGGAGTTTCGAAGCTTTCGGAGGTTTGTATCGATTGAACGAGGAGAAAGTTGATCGGAGCATTATGTTGATCTGAACCTCAAACTGTCGTTTCTTGTTCTCGAGTTCCATCAAAATTTTGGGGTGCTGGGATCAAGAGAGTGGACGATAGTTGACCTACTGGCGATCGACTCAGGTGATGGAAGGTCACCGCGGCACTATGCACGTGTACGGCGATGATGTGCGTGTCTGTGTTTTGATCGAGATCGACTCGAGTGGGTACTTGAGTAAAGGGGTCGGTTGGCTCAAGTTAGGACCCGCGTTTGCGTGGGTGGCTACTGCAGTTCGATTTATACTAATACTAAAAAAAAGGATATAATGAGAAGAAGAAAGAACTAGGAAAAGAAGAACAAGTTGGAGTGAGAAAGGAGAAACGCGAGAAGAACAGGGAGAGGCTCGGGATTTTCTCGGGTCAAAGTAGTATTTGTCTCGAGTCTGATTGTTTTTGCTTAAATACTTAAGTATTTTGATTAACAAAGAATAAGAATAATTAAGGGAATAATCTTGGTTAGTTCAAGTTAAAATTTGATTAAAAAAATTTGTTGAAGTAAAGTTTGCAAAGGAAGATGATTAATGTAAAAGTATAAGGTTATTAAAATTTAACTTATACTCGTAATTAAATTGAAGTAATACCTTTAAATTAAATTTGAAATTAGAAATTAATCATATGTTTAATCAACTTAACTTAAGAACGTTAGTTAATTACTTCAGGTTAATTAATAAATGGTAGTTACTTAAGTAATTAAAGATAAATGATTAATTAGTTGATAATTAATAATTAATTCATTGTAAATAAATGATTAATTAAATAATTTATGATAGTTAAATATGTAATTACATTTTAATTATTAATAAGTAAGTTATTAATTAACAATAAAGAATCAATTAATTAACTTAGTAAGTAATAAGTAATAAAGTTATAAGTTAATTAATCAGTAATTCATAAAGCATAAACTGGTTTATCATGAAGTAACTTAATTAAGTGTTAAGTAAATCAAACCAGTTGACATAAATTGATGCTTCTTGTCAGATTGATTCTGATATCTGTTTGACGATGGTTTGTGATATGTGGTAATATATCCTGGATATATCTGTGATAACTGTGTATGATCTATCTGTTACACCTATTATGTGAATTCTGATATTAATTGAACTATTAAGTTAAATAGACAACTTGACCCTTAAAATGGCGTTTGGATTTCGACGAGACCGGGATCGGAAGAATCAATTTTGATTCTCCAAAAACCACCTCGATCCAAATTAAACGATAGGTCGTGACTTATCATTTGGTGATCGAGATGGTGTTTCAGAATGCAAGGGTTATCGTCGTTAACTCTGAGGGTGATTCCAAAATGAGTGTAACGAGATAATGCCTTCGGTTTCGTTCGAACCCGGAACGAACTTGTATGGATTGAATGCTTTCAGCACATCGTCAGGCGGGCGATGAGCATTCTAAGATATGTTCAATAAAGGTAATCGCAGCCTCAAGCCTCATCAACCGGGAATGGCTAAAACAGGGGAGATGCAGCAAGGTTAGGTGGGTCATGCCCAAGCAGGACAAGATATTCCCCTGTCTAGATGTCCCTTTTTATTTCGGCTGTGTGTGCAGTTGTTGGCCACAACTGCGGGGTTATCTTGTTCGGGACTGTTCAGTAAGGAATGGTTCCAGCCTTGTGTTGTAGGGGGTCGGGAGTGATCCTCGGTACGGTGATCTAGGCCCCGTACTGTGACGGGTGGTACCCCAGTAGCCCTGCCATTGTTGGAAACCCATTTTCCCTACGAGACCCTACAGTTTTGATTTGTATTACCCACTTTCGTGGTTAGTAGCTGGAATTTAATCATGTAACAATTTCGGCTATTTTCTATTTACTTGAAAACCCTAGACACTATTATAATATCACTGAATTTCCTATAAAATGTTTTGGTTAGCGTAAGGTAAAAACTTACCCGTATTTATTTGTGGGGAGTCTTACGTGATACCTTTATTTCAAATGATTTTCAAAGTTAAGCAATTTTAACCTGTTTACTCATACCAGACTCATGTCTGACCCGGAGTTTATATTTTGTTTTTCATAAACTCTTGGGTACTCAAATTTTAATGAGTAGCCAAGTGATAGGTATTTGGGAGTGTTGATTTTCTGGAGAAGCTATTTTGGGAAAAAAGACCAGACGTATGTATCTATATATGTAGTTCCGCTGTGTAGTTAGTGTATGCTGTATTTTGGATGTATGTATGGACACATATGTATATGACAGTCATGTTATATGATATTGTATAACTCTGATGTATGTATAACTATGTAATAGTTATGTGATGTATTATATTTTGTTCCATTCCGCTATGAGATTCTAATGTTGTTATTCTTTCTTTCTATTCTTTTCTATTTCTATCCCTTTCTTTCTTAATTATGAAACGTCTTTCTAGGTTGAGAAAGGCTGGTCGTCACAATTGGTATCAGAGCGCTAGTACGAACGAGTACCTAGGCTCTTGTGTTATAATTATCTTGAGAGTGTGTATTTGTATTTTCATATAATTATATGTATCTATCTAAATTTGTTGAGTTACCTGTTCAGGTGACCGACATGAGTTCCGGAAGAAGAGGTAGAGTTAGGGCCAGTACTTCAACAGATGATGGACGGAGTCAAAATGCTAGTGAGGCTGTCAATCCAGTACCACCTCAAGTTAGTTTTGCAGCTTTATGCAAGGATTTTAAAAATCTCAAAGGCCGACCATTCAAAGCTTCAGAGTCAATAATTAAAGTTCAAGACTGGCTATGCTCTTGCGAGCGCATTTTCAAGAGCATGAAATTGTCTGATGAGTGTAAGAGGCATATGGCATCATGGCAATTGCAGGGTGGTGCAGCAGCATGGTGGGATTCAACAATTGCAAATATTTCTGAGGATGACATTTCATAGGACGGATTTAAGGAGTTGTTTGAAGAGAAGTTTACGCCAACGGCAGGGAGAACCCAATTGTATCAGGATTTTCTGTATTTGAAGCAGGGTAGTATGTCTATTTCGGAGTATGAAACCAGATTCAACGAACTCTCTTGTTATGGACCAGGACTCATCGATACTCCTATTAAAAAGAATGAGAAATTTGTGCAAGGATTGAGGCCTGAATTCCATGGAAAATTAACGGTGCTTCTGAAGGGATCTTTTGTTGATTTGATTGATATGGCATTGAGATACGAAAGTTTGATGAGTAAGAAACCGGGGGCTCCGGTTGCAGCTTCAGGTGGGAATTTCACTAATTTGAATAAGCGAAAGTTCGATCCTAAATGGAGAAAGCCGAATAAGAAGAAACCTGGGAATAACAACGGACCTCGAAAGTGCTACATTTGTCAACAGGAGGGACATTTGGCAAATAAATGTCCTAGGAAAGGATTCCAGCAGCAGCAGCAGCATCAGAGTGGCCCAGGATCAGCTATGGTACAGAGATCATTGTGCTTTAATTGTCATCAGCCAGGACACATGATCAAGAATTTCCCACTTCTGCAAAGGGCACCTCAGAATAAAGTTTTTGCTTTGGAAGCCGGACCATCTTCTTCTTCGATGGGAAAAGGAGTATTAGAAGGTACTTTACTTTTAGATGGGAAATATATTAAAGTTTTGTTTGATTCAGGTGCTTCCTTGAGTTTTATTTCTTTGGACTCTGTTGAAAAGTTCTCTCTTATCCCTAGTTCTGTGGACAGTCCTATCTTGGTATCTAATCCTATAGGAGGGGTGACCAAATTAGACACTATCTGTAAGGACTTGAAGATCTCTTATCTATCTCACAGTTTTTCTTGTGACCCGTATGTGTTGAATTTTAAAGGATTTGATCTTATTTTGGGAATGGATTGGCCGGATAAGTATAAAGCCGTCTTGAATTGTGATGAGAGGACAGTTTCATTGGAAACTGATCTGGGTAGAATTGCCAGAGTGTCGTGTGATAATTCAGGAATTCATTTGAGCAGTCTTTCGCATGGAATTGAGACTTTTGAAGAGAAGATTGAAGATATTGATGTAGTTCAAGATTTTCCTGATGTATTCGAAGAAGTTAAGTGTCTGCCACCACATCGAGAAATAGAGTTCCGTATTGATTTGATTCCAGGAGCTGTGCCAGTGATTCAGCCCAGTAGGAGAATGGCTCCTAGGGAAAGAGAAGAATTGATTAAGCAGACGCAGGATCTTTTAGAGAAGGGGTTGATTAGACCCAGTTTTTCTTGTTGGGGTTCGGCGGCAGTGTTTGTGACCAAATCAGATGGATCATTGAGGTTCTGTGTGGATTATAGAGAATTGAACAAAGTGACTATCCGTAACAAATATCCTCTTCCTTGCATCGATGATCTTTTTGACCAGCTACATGGTGATTCTATCTTTTCTCAATTGGATCTAGGTTCAGGTTTCCACCAGTTGAGGGTAGTTGAAGACAGTATTCCCTTGACTGCATTTAGGGGACCGAACTGTTTCTATGAGTGGTTGGTTATGCCGTTCGGATTAACCGCATAACCAACGCTCCTGCTTACTTCGTTGACCTCATGAACTGAGTCTTTAGGGATGTGTTAAATAAGTTTGTGCTGGTATTCATTGATGATATCTTGGTCTACTCCAAATCCAAAGAAGAGCACAGGGAACATTTGAGGATTGTATTGGAGACTCTGAGGAAGCATGTGTTGAAGGCGAAGTTTTCGAAGTGCCATTTCTGGAAATCGGAGGTTAAATTTTTAGGGCACATTGTTTCTGGTGAAGGCATTTCTGTAGACCCAGCGAAAGTTGAAACTATTCTGGAATGGAAACAGCCAGAGACACCGACGGAAGTTCGCAGTTTTCTAGGATTGGCTGGCTACTACAGGAAATTTATCAGGGATTATTCCAAGATTTCTTCACATCTGACTAAGCTGACTAGGAAAGGAGCTAAATTCAAATGGACACCTCAGTGTGAAGAAGCTTTTCAGGAATGGAAGATAAGGTTAACTGGTGCACTAGTACTTACTATTCCGGATGGGAAAAGCAAATTCGAGGTTTACACTGATGCTTGTATAGTGGGTTTGGGAGCAGTTTTGATGCAGAACGGAAGGGTTATCGCGTATGCTAGTCGGCAGTTGAAGCCTCATGAGAAAAACTACGCTATGCACGATCTTGAACTGCTAGCCATTGTTTTTGCTTTGAAAATTTGGAAACATTATCTTTTGGGAGAGAAATTCGAATTGTTCACAGATCACAAACCGTTGAAATATCTATTCCCTCAAAAAGATCTTAATCTGAGACAGCAGCGGTGGGTTGAATTTCTTGCATCCTATGATTTTGATATTTTGTGCACTCCGGGAAAAGCGAATGTCGTAGCTGATGCTCTCAGCAGGAACGCGGTTCTATCTCTTCTGGAAGTGGTTCCATCTCTTATTGAAAAGATTTCAAGCAAGCAAGAATCTGATAAGAAGTTGAGGAGGATCGTCAAAAGAGTTAGAGAGGGTCAGTGTCCTAGTTTTGAGATCGATGGCCAAGGAACGTTAAGGATCAACGGAAGGATTTGTGTTCCAAATTTCAAGGATATGCAGCAGGAAGTCTTATTTGAGGGTCATCGTTCCAAATTGAATATTCATCCTGGAATTTTGAAGATATACAAAGACATGAGGAGAGTATTCTGGTGGCCGGGCATGAAGAAGGATATTGCTAGATTCGTGAACAGTTGTGCCATCTGCCAACAAGTTAAAGGTGATCAACAGAAATCTGCCGGATATTTGCAACCTTTGGAAATTCCGAGTTGGAAATGGGAGATGATCTCGATGGATTTTATCGATGGTTTGCCTAGAACCAGGAAAGGGAATGACGGTATATGGGTTATTGTAGATTGTTAACTAAAAGTGCCCATTTTATACCGGTAAAGGCAACCCGTACTGCAGTTTCTCTAGCGGAAATTTTCTTGAAAGAGATAATTCGATTGCATGGTGTTCCAGTCAGCATAGTAAGTGATCGTGATCCTATTTTCACTAGCAAATTTTGGAAAGCTCTGCAATCAGCAATGGGAACAAATTTGAGATTGAGTACAGCCTATCATCCTCAAACGGACGGACAGACGGAGAGGCTTAATCGTATTCTTGAGGATATGCTGCGGGCTTGTGTTTTAGATTTTGGAGGATCTTGGAAGGGCCATCTTCATCTAGTGGAATTCTCTTATAATAACAGTTATCAAGCGAGTATCAAGATGGCTCCTTATGAAGCCTTATACGGAAGACCGTGTAGATCCTCATCTTGTTGGATTGAATCGAAGGATCGTCTTGTGCTCGGGCCCGATTTTATTCGTGAAGCTTCTACGAAGGTTGAGCTTATCAAGAAAAGGATGAAAGCTGCTCAAGATCGTCAGAAGAAATATGCTGACCGAAGACGAAGGCCATTGGAATTTGAAATCGGAGACTTGGTTTTTGTTAAGGTTTCCCCAATTAAAGGTGCTATAAGATTCGGGAAGACGGGAAAACTTGCTCCGAGATACATTGGACCATTTCGAGTATTGGAGAGAATTGGAGTTGTAGCCTACAGGATAGAATTGCCAGAGCGGATGTCTGGGATTCATAATGTATTTCATGTATCGCATTTGAGGAAATTTGTTCATGATCCATCACTAGTTGTAGAACCAGTAATTCAAGAAGATTTGGAAGTAGACCCAATTTAACTATGGTCAGAAATCCAGTTCGGATTGTGGATCAAGACGAGAAGCAACTCATGAACAAAGTGGAGAAACTCGTCAAGGTGCAATGGAGCGAGGATCCCAGAGATTGTACCTGGGAGACTCTCGATAGTTTTAGGGAAAGGTATCCGGATTTGTGTCCGGATAGCTAGGGGAGTTTGTTTATATTGTTGTTTGGATGCTTTGTTTGTTGGTTTCTAATGTACGGATGATATGTATGTTCCTATTTGTGGCTATAAAAACTTTTGAATTATCTTTATTTTAAATTTCAGGGACGAAATTCTTTTAAGAGGGGAGGAATGTAACAACCCGGAATTTTTGATAGCATATTTTAATAAATATGTAATCTAATTTAAATTAAATACAAGATTTTCAATTTTTAAACTGATGAGATCTTTGATATTTAACCGCTATATGTTTTACAAAAGAAAGCTTTGATTTGAAAATTTAAAATATAATGCTTCAAAACCATTTAAAACAAAATCTGTCTTATTCAATAAAATCAAATCAAAGACTCTACATTTTTTATTATTTGATAATATACATGAATACAATTGTTGTTTTTAAAATGATAAGTTTAAAAGTAAACAAACATAGTAATATTAAACATAAACATGGAAGTATAAAACAATATGGATGGTTATAACATAAACATACAAAATAAGTATAAAAACATAATTATAAAATATAAAATATAACTAAAGAGATAAATGTACAAATATAAATTATAACTTGAAGTATAAAAATGCAAGTATATGATATAAATCAATGTTTGATAATTGAACTACAAATAGGATAAATTTAGAAAGCATAAACATGGAAATCATACATGAACAACATAAATTTTAATAAAAATCATATCAAGTTGCTGTGCAAACAAGGTTGTAAAGAAGTCAAAGTATACAAATTTAATACGAGATATCTTTATGCATAACCTATGTACACATATACAAAATATGTTGGCCGAAATAAAATAAATATCTTTGTACAACACATAAGTAAGTATCAGTAAACATTAATTACATGTTATCATAAATAAGAGCATAAACATTTAATAGCACAACATTTTGTTCAAGCTAGTACTACAGCCGAATTCCTGTGATAATTTCTTTCTGCAGGATATTAACTTCTTAACCAATTAAAAGAAGCATGGCAATACAAACAAATGAAACTATCCAGTTACAACCTGTTAAGTAGCTTCAATACACACACACACACACACACACACACACACACTCATTTATAAAAACTTGACTAAACCTACAAACAAACCTGAGGATCAAATAAGGAGAGAAGATAAACATTTGTTGCTTTGAAAACTTAAAATTAATTCAAAACAGGAAACTAAAAAGAAGGTTTCAGGAAATTTCTTCTGCAGTGTTCTTCATCAACACCTTGCCTTCTGTTTTAAAGTTTACTTGGTGAGTAAACTTACCTATTTTCAATCTAAACTTGTATCTTTAGTTTATAAATGGTAAGTGCTTTGATATTTCTTTAAATAAATAGCCTTAGGTATTTCCTATTGCTTTGGTAGTACATGTAGCTGTTCTTCAAAATTTTTGAAAATCTGAACAAAGTAAAGCCAAGAAATTTATAAACACTTATTCATATAATTGTTGGAACTTTGGTGTTGTTACTGATTTAAGTTGGTTATCTTAAACATAGGCCTGAAACTTGTTTTCAAGTATAACAGTAAGATATAAACATTGTTTATTGCAAGATTACAGGTATAAAATTAAAAGGATCAAAATTTGAATATTTAAATTTAGGAATTCAATAACATATTTCGAATTCATACACATAGTTAGGATTTTTAACATAAAAATTGCGATTTTTAAGCAAAGATCAAAAGAGCAGTTTTAAAATGAAACTAAAATGGGTTTTTGTCAATTTTGGAAGATTGAGTTAATTTTAATTTCTGTAAATTGATAGGAAGCAAGCTTGTAATCCATTTGATTCCAGAAAAATGTCAAAATAATTTTCGAATGCATAGATTTTGAGATTGTGAGTAAAATAGGGTTTTGGTCACAAGTTTTACTGAGCTCTGTAAATTTTCGATTGCGACTCACCTAGATGACCGAGCTTCACGAAATTTAAGGGAAGGGTGGCGTGGAGGCTAATGGTGGTGTAGCCGGAGTTTCGAAGCTTCTGGAGGTTTGTATCGATTGAACGAGGAGAAAGTTGATCGGAGCATTATGTTGATCTGAACCTCAAACTGTCGTTTCTTGTTCTCGAGTTCCATCAAAATTTTGGGGTGCTGGGATCAAGAGAGTGGACGATAGTCGACCTGTTGGTGATCGACTCAGGTGATGGAAGGTCACCGCGACACTGTGCACGTGTACGGCGATGATGTGCGTGTCTGTGTTTTGATCAAGATCGACTCGAGTGGGTACTCGAGTAAAGGGGTCGGTTGGCTTGAGTTAGGACCCGCGTTTGCGTGGGTGGCTACTGCAGTTCGATTTATACTAATACTACAAAAAAGAATATAATGAGAAGAAGAAAGAACTGGGAAAAGAAGAATAAGTTGGAGTGAGAAAGGAGAGACGTGGGAAGAACAGGGAGAGGCTCGGGATTTTCTCAGGTCAAAATAGTATTTGTCTCGAGTCTGATTGTTTTTGCTTAAATACTTAAGTATTTTGATTAACAAAGAATAATAATAATTAAGGGAATAATCTTGTTTAGTTCAAGTTAAAATTTGATAAAAAAATTTTATTGAAGTAAAGTTTGTAAAGGAAGATGATTAATGTAAAAGTATAAGGTTATTAAAATTTAACTTATACTCGTAATTAAATTAAAGTAATACCTTTAAATTAAATTTGAAATTAGAAATTAATCATATGTTTAATCAACTTAACTTAAGAACGTTAGTTAATTACTTCAAGTTAATTAATAAATGGTAGTTACTTAAGTAGTTAAAGATAAATGATTAATTAGTTGATAATTAATAATTAATTCATTGTAAATAAATGATTAATTAAATAATTTGTGATAGTTAAATATGTAATTACATTTTAATTATTAATAAGTAAGTTATTAATTAACAATAAAGAATCAATTAATTAACTGAGTAAGTAAGTAATAAGTAATAAAGTTATAAGTTAATTAATCAGTAATTCATAAAGCATAAACCGGTTTATCATGAAGTAACTTAATAAAGTGTTAAGTAAATCAAACCAGTTGACATAAATTGATGCTTCTTGTCTGATTGATTCTGATATCTGTTTGATAATGGTCTGTGATATGTTGTAATATATCCTGGATATATTTGTGATAACTGTGTATGATTTATCTGTTATACCTGTTATGTGAATTCTGATATTAATTCAACTATTAAGTTAAATGGACAACTTGACCCTTAAAATGGCGTTTGGATTTCGATGTGACCGGGATCGGAAGAATCAATTTTGATTCTCCGAAAACCACATCGATCCAAATTAAACGATAGGTCGTGACTTATCATTTGGTGATCGAGATGGTGTTTCAGAATGCAAGGGTTATCGTCGTTAACTTTGAGGGTGATTCCAAAATGAGTGTAACGAGATAATGCCTCGGTTTCGTTCGAACCCGGAACGAACTTGTATGGACTGAATGCTTTCAGCACATCGTCGGGCGGGCGATGAGCATTCTAAGATATGTTCAATAAAGGTAATCGCAGCCTTAAGCCTCATCAACCGGGAATGGCTAAAACAGGGGAGATGCAGCAAGGTTAGGTGGGTCATGCCCAAGCAGGACAAGATATTCCCTGTCTAGATGTCCCTTTTTATTTCGGCTGTGTGTCCTGTTGTTGGCCACAGCTGCAGGGTTATCTTATTCGGGACTGTTCAGTAAGGAATGGTTCCGGCCTTGTGTTGTAGGGGGTCGGGAGTGATCCTCGGTATGGTGATCTAGGCCCCGTACTGTGACGGGCGGTACCCCAGTAGCCCTGCCATTGTTGGAAACCCATTTTCCCTACGAGACCCTGCGGTTTTGATTTGTATTACCCCCTTTCGTGGCTAGTAGCTGGAATTTAATCATGTAACAATTGCGGCTATTTTCTATTTACTTGAAAACCCTAGACACTATTATAATATCACTGAATTTCCTATAAAATGTTTTGGTTAGCGTAAGGTAAAAACTTGCCCGTATTTATTTGTGGGGAGTCTTACGTGATACCTTTATTTCAAATGATTTTCAAAGTTAAGCAATTTTAACCTGTTTACTCATACCAGACCCATGTCTGACCCGGAGTTTATATTTTGTTTTTCATAAACTCTTGGGTACTCAAATTTTAATGAGTAGCCAAGTGATAGGTATTTGGGAGTGTTGATTTTCTGGAGAAGCTATTTTGGGAAAGAAGACCAGACGTATGTATCTATATATGTAGTTCCGCTGTGTAGTTAGTGTATGCTGTATTTTGGATGTATGTATGGACACATATGTATATGACAGTCCTGTTATATGATATTGTATAACTATGTAATAGTTATGTGATGTATTATATTTTGTTCCATTCCGCTGTGAGATTCTGATGTTGTTATTCTTTCTTTCTATTCTTTTCTATTTCTATCCCTTTCTTTCTTAATGATGAAACGTCTTTCTGGGTTGAGAAAGGCTGGTCGTCACAAGTATTTTGCTATTGATGGTGTTGTACTCTGATGATGTAATATATGAAACAGTTACGGTTTCTTTTGTATAAAAATCTGTTGTTATCTTTTATATGTTATTCTGCTGCGATTGTGAGATTCTGTTGTTGTTTTGTTTTCTATTTCTTCTTCTACCTCTTTCTTCTTTAAACCCTAATGGTTCGTATTTCCGTCCACTTTGAATTAAACTGTTGGAAAATATTGTCGGCTCAAAAGGGTGCGTATTTGCGGGCCATTACACTTGGTATCAGGGCTGAAGGTTAAGCAAGAACCTTGGCTCTGGTGAGGATTACTCATTTGAGATAGAGTTCGTAGTACTCTAGAATGAGTTGATTGGTTTGTTGGGTAGTTTATAGATTCTGGTCAATACGAGTAATTAACATTATTGATAGGGATCTCTAAACACTTGAACAGAACAATTCGACATAGTGTTGTTTTAAATAGGGTAAATGAAATAATTTTACCCAAATTATTCTTGTATGTGAAAGAAATAATTTTCAGAATTTATTATAATCATATATGGTTGCTTGGTTGTTAGGAAATGATAATATTAAATTATTATCATTGCCGTTAGGAAAATTGAATAAAAGTTGAAATCATAACAAAAGTTAAGGAATTAATTTATATAACTGAATGAAATTTGTAAAAGGGAATTATAAATGTGATTTATAATTGAAATGAAATAAAAATTCCAGAGTAATGTTTGAATATGGATTGAAAGGATTTGGAATTCGAAATTTTGGAAGTTAAATTCCTTTGATTTGAAATATTTTCAAAGGTTTTGGAGAAATAATAGTGATATTATTTCGGAAACATTTTTGAATTGGATTTGAAATCTGGTGAAATTTAGAATTTAAAAATATTTGAAAAGGGTTTTTAAAGAGATAAAAGCACTGAACTCTTTCCGATTACTGAAAAATAACTCCGGTTATGATTGCAGCATCATCGATGTTCACTTTCGAGTTCCCAAGTGAGGAATTGCTACCAAAATGTTTTAAATTGGAGTTGTTTGCAACAAACTGGGTTTGGTTTCAAATTCAATAAATAGTTTAATTTAGATATATATGTTTACAAAATTGATTTTTGAATGTCTAAGTAATGGTTTAAACTTTGGATGTTTAACTAAAAATGTTTATGGATTATAAATAGGTTTGGAAACTTATAAAATTTAGAAATTTGCCTGAAATGGAATTAACTTGTAAAAAGTTAATAAAAGTAAGTGTGACTAGAAAATAAAATGGTAAGTAAACCAATTAGATGAAGTAAATTAAGGAGATTAGTGAATGGAACGTAAATAAGTTGGAAAACTTATAGAAGTTTAAAATTTTAAATTGGACCTGAATGTAATTGGATCTAGTTAAATAAAAGTGAATTTGAGGAAACAAATCTTAGTAAGCTAAGTGAAATGGTTACTTAAATAAAAACATTTTATAAATTGATTTGTGAAGGAACAAATGAATTTACATTTGTAAGTAAATGAAATTGAAATTGAATATTGGGATGATATTTAATTTAAATTGTGTAAAGTGAAGTGAAGTTGTAGAATTGATTCGAAGTGGAACTAATTAAAGAAGTGATTTATTAAATATGGTTTGGGATGAGATAAATAGAATTCAATATTTAAAAATGAAAGGCAAATTGAATTCATATGGAATGGAAGATCCAATTCGAATAAAAATAGATTTAAGCCAAAGTGATAAAGAGGAAATAAATATAAGAGGTTGTATAGAATATTTATATTGAACTAAGAAATGGATGGTGAAATTCTTAAGTAAAATTTGGTATTGAGAGCGTATTCTAAGTTAGTATTTGAATGAAGGTTTAAATAAAAGTGGTGAAATGATAATTGTGGATAAGTGAATAGAAATCGAAATAAATGTGAATAAAAACAAAATTGATATAATTAATAATCAATTGAGATAAACACGTAGGATGTACATATATTATTTTATTCGCATAACAATTTGATCAAGATTTGACCACAGAATTTCGAGATAGTTATGTCGATCCGAGTTGGGATTTTCACTCGATATTCGACAACAAACCCGGGATGTGGATTTTTGATTGATTTTGGAAATTCTCTATCATAGTAAATGGTTATGCAAGGAGAATGACAGTTTCTGATCAAGAAACCAGATCTGAGTCCGCACTAGGGAGTCGGGTGGACGATACTAGTTCGGAAGTGAAATTGTGTGATCGAGCGAGCGATCGGATTAGATATTGCGTACGGATGATATGTGTACATCGTACGGGCTTAAATAAAATTAATATTGAAAAATTAGTAAAAGAAATGTATAAAATGATTTTTGCATTCTGTGATTGGATATTATTGCTAAGTAGTATACAGGTATTTAAAAGCAAAGGATAAATTGATGTTTTTGATTTCAGAATATAAATTTGAATTGCCCGACAAAAAGGCATGTATTTAAACTGGCATATGAAATTTGATGATTTTCTGATCTAGCCACTTGGCATTTTATTTTCTTTTGAAATTTGGAGGTCGTAGAGGCATTTTGTATTCGTACTGATCTAGCGGCGCAAAGGAGATGTTGGTGAAATTTTTCGAAAATTTAGTGAGTTAGAAAATTTTTGAGAAATATTTGATAATTTAAAATTTAGTTTTAAATTAAAAATTTGAATGGGTAAGTAAATAGAATTGATTGGGATCTATGGATGTGTTTGGAAAGTTAGTAAGGTTGTTAGTGTGTCTTTAATTAAAAGATTTGTTTTGGGGGAATCTTGAAACTGTTTGGTTTTATGAAATGGAAGACGGGTTACGGACCATTCTTCTTAGCTAGCAATTTTGGGGACGAAATTCCTTTAAGGGGAGGAATGTGACGACCCAGGATTTTGAACATTTGAAATTGGAATATCTAATTGATTTTAAATATTCAGGTGCAGATTTTCAAATTGGATTTCAAATATAACTATTAATTGGGTAGTTAAACTATGAATTTAATAATTGGAAATTGGGTAAAGTAATGAATCTGGAATTTAAAGGTTGTTAAAAATATTTCAACGACATATAAAATTTATATTGTTGGGATAATAAAAGTGTTAAAATTTAATTTTAAGGTGATTTGTTTAGTTTTAAAAATATATAGTTTAAATTGACATTTAAAAATAGCCTTCCGAGGCACAGTCTCGGAATTCGACGAAACCAGTTTCATTAGGTCCGTAATAATATATTATTACTGGATTTCAATTTTCGTAGTGTTTGGAGCTATCATGTGGCCGTACGAATTGTAAACGGGCTGAAATCTATATTTAAAATTCAATATAATTATAAGGTCCAAAAAGCTGTCTTCTCCATACAATCGAATTAGAATTCGAAACCTTTTCCATTGCATTCGATATAGGGGTGTAACATTAGGAACGCCTAGTGGCATGCATCGATAGGAGGTCGAGATTTTAAGTTGTGTTATCGAGATGATTTGAATTCAAAATATAATATATATATATATATAAAGGGTTGACTGGTCAAAACTTATCATCAGTCGTTTCCTTTTTCCCCTTTCTTTTTTATCACTGTAGAAGAATAATGTTTTCATGCAAGATAGATTAAACACGTTTCTTCCCTTCAACACATGGCATCCTTTCTTTCTTTTCTTTATACATGCATCTTCTCTATAATAGTAAAAAAGAAATTCAGACAAAAATTGAAATACATCCGAGTATCAAAACCATGAAAAACCCTTTTCCCTCCATTTGTTTTAATTCGCGAATCTATAAAAAAGAAAAAAGGCGAACAAAACTTTGTAAAGAAAATAAAAATCGCAGCCTCTTCTAATCGAAGTCGAGAAACAGCCGAGGGTATGGAGGCGCGACATTTGCGTACGGCTATGGCAAGGGTCGCGAGTGACATCGAGGCTGAGAGGGGAGGCATCGTGTTGCTCGGCGTTGGGTTTCAGGGGTTGGTTGCGGCAAGTCACCATGCGCAAATTACTGGGTTGTGGGTGGTCGTCGTGGGCGACGCAGGAGGTAATTCTCGAGGACAGAGTCACGATTTTATAGGTTTCATTCGTCGAGTAGCTCGAGTGCCGGCGAGGTGGAGCAGGGTTAGGTTGGAGGGGTTGCGATCTGGGTTCGTCTTATTACAGTGGGGTAATTTTATTTTGTCTAAAGTTATTTTATTAAACTACATATTTGTATGTATATATATACTAGGAGAACATTGTACAGTAAGGTATTAAGAATTCTGCTGCTTATTTTATTCTTCATTTTAAATTTTGATTTGGCTAGTTTAAATAATATATATATATTGGATGCTTAAACTGGGATTTTGAAAATGTCTCAACTTGGAAATTTATTTAAAATTAGATTTTTAGGGATATATACAAATGATTCTTGAAAATGTAGGTGGGTTCGAAAGAGGAATTCAATTAGTAAAAACAGTTTAAAAAAAGATATCTTAAGTCGACTTTAACTTAAAAGAAAGATTTTTAAAAGGAAATTTTGTTTAATTAAATTATTAGCCTAAAATTAAATTTTATTAAATGATAATTGATTTTTCGATTAGTTCAAATATTAATAAACCATATGATGTTTATAAAAGGTCTAAATAGTGGAGAGGCAAGCTGGGTGGATTGCAAAACAAAAATCAAAGGTGAGTTAATCTTACTCATTTGGATTACCATTAATTTAAATAGTTAAATTTAAAATAATTGGATTGATTGCTTGAATTGATGATCTATTATTAGTTTGGATGTGATAATATATATAATAGTATATTATATATTGGAGTGATTGATTCCCGCATTATATAGCGATGAGACCCTATGCACCCCGCATAATAGCGTATGGCCCTTTATACCGCGATATCCCCATCGAGGTGGGATTGGTATTTTTATATATTGCTAACATCTGTGGATGCAGGGAAAAATAGGTTGGAGGGATCCAATTGGATTCCTCAAAATACTGAATTTTCTTTCATAATCTGTGATATGATTCAGTGATTATCTGTGATAGATTATTGATTATATTGGGAATTGAAAATATTGGATGCTATGGTTTGATTGAATATATTTGGGTATATTGAGTTATCAAAATTATATAGATTGGATTTTTTTGAAGGGAAATAAATAGAGAATTTTTAAGTAAAATAATTATAGAGAATTTGGATAAATTAAAGAATCAATTAGAAAAGGATAAAAGTTGATTTTTAAATTTTAATAAATAAATTCTGGGTATGGGGAAGAAGATTTTTGAATACATGGGAATAAATGAATTATAAAACTTAAGTGATATTATTTCAAGGAATAAAGGATTTATTTTTAAATTCAAGGTTTAAAATAGTTGGGAGAAATGAAGGGAGAATTTTGAAATAAAGTATGAAATTAATATTTCAGATTTAAATAAGATTTTAATTCTTAATAAAGGAATGAATATGGAATTAATGGGTTTTGAAATAAATTTGGATAAGTAAAGGAATTTATTATAAAATGGAGTTGGTTTTGGAAATCGATTTGAACACCGACTAGGTGTTGAAATTGTGATTAAAGGAGAATGAGATTGTGAAATTTATAAACAGGGTTTATAAATAAAGTGAAATATTTATTAGAGGATAATGTGGAAGTATAAATTCAGGATGGGAATTTATAAGGAAAGGGTGATTTGTTTAAAAATAAATAGTGGTTTATTTTTAAAGGTGTGGAAAGGAAAGTGTATTTCCCTGAAAAGCCAAGTATATTTTCAAAGAAAGATTTCCAAGTATAAGTTTGAGATTTTAAAGTAGTTTTAGAAAGAAATCATTATGTAATCATTTAAAAGTTAATTATATAAGTAAATTATTTTAAAGGTTTAACTTGTATTATGATTTAAAAGATAATTATTTTATATTTATACCTTATAGAATATCTTTTATTTTAAAATTAGTTTTGGCTTATGTTTTACATGAGAAATTATTATAAAGTTTCATAATTAGCATTTTAAAGTGTTTTAGCAGTTTTTATTTTTGGATAAAGTGATTTAAATTATTTAAAAATCTAAAGTATTAAGACTTGGTGATTTTCAGTGGAAATATAACAATTGGGTGGAAATTTATTCCGCAAGAGAAAAGTTATTTAAAACTATTTTCTAAGGGTCGAAGTGTAGAAAATATCTTGCGAAGATATTTTGAAATAAATAATTTGGTAAATTATTCAGGCCTAATGGTTGTTTATGGATGTTATATGATAGTTAAATAACCGACCATCAATATTGGCCAACGCGCTGATTGTTTCGAAGTGACCAGGATCGGGATTAATTTCTCAAAAACCACTTCGATCTGGTTTGAACATTTTCGTGAGGAAGAAAAGAGCTTGGAGTCGAAGATGGAGCAGTGAAGTGCAAGGGCTAATCGCTACTAATCTTGAGGGTGATTTTAAAATGGATGTAGTAGGAGTAGTGCATTCGGTTCCGTTTGGACCGGGAACGGACTTGTATGGACGAATGCTATTAGAACATCGTCAGGTGGACGATGGGCATTCTAAGTGTATGTGTGCTAAAAAGGTAACACATACCCTCAAGCCTCATCAACCGGGAATGGCTAAAACAGTGGAGGTGCAACAAGGCTAAGTGGCTAGCAACCAATTAGGGTAAGGTCATCCCTGTTTAGATGTCACCTTTTATTCAGCTGTGTGGGCGGTTGCTAATCCTAAACACGGGATGATCTTATTCAGGCTATCCAGTAAGGGTTAGCTCTGTCTTGTGTTGCAGGGGATCAGGAAGGATCCTCGGTACGCTGATCTAGACCAAGTACTGTGACGGGCGGTACCCCAGTAGCTCTGCCATTGTATGGATCCCAATCTCCAATAAGCGCCTGTATGGTTTTGATTGTATCCAACTATTGCTGGAATGTGAGATGCAAGCATTTCAACTAGATTCTATTTTACTTTCAATAGACACTATTATAATATCAGACGGATTTGATAAAAAATGTTTTGGTTATCGTAAGGTAAAATCCCAGCATGTTTATTTATGGCGTAGTCTTACGAGATACCTTTGATTTCGAAGGATTTTGAAAACTTTAATAATCCAATTGAGTGTGTTTTCTCACGCTGGTTTTCCAGACTGATTCGGGTATTGGTTTATTATAATGGTCGAGTCAAGCCGAGTATTATAGAGTACAGATTTTGGATGGACTGCTATGGAGCTTAAGGGATGTGCTGGATGGCGAGACATATCACACATATCTGTCTTATTTCCGTTGTGCATGGTTGTTGTATGTTCAGCTTTGTAGGGACAAGTCAATATAACTGTTTAGTATTTTGCTATTGATGGTATTGTACTCCGATGATGTAATATATAAAACAGTTACAGTTTCTTTTGTATAAAATTCTGTTGTTATCTATTATATGTTATTCCGTTGCGATTGTGAGATTCTGTTGTTGTTTTTTTCTATTTCTTCTTCTACCTCTTTCTTCTTTAAACCCTAATGGTTTGTATTTCCATCCACTTTGAGTTGAACTGTTGGAGAATATTGTTGGCTCAAAAGGGTGCAGATTTGCGAACCGTTACAAAAACTAAGCAAGTACTCAAGCAAGAGAAATCATATTCTATTCAACCAATGCAATCATAGAAATCAAAACCTAAATCTAAGTGGAATTCAAACCTAAGAAAAATGCTAATCTAAGATAACGATAGATTTAAAAGGATCGACCATATAATACATTATTTACATGCACCTCATATAAAATGTAAACTCCTACCATTAATTCGCTACTCCAAAAATTTTCTTTGAGTAGACAGTCTCTCTTCGGTCTGAGGGCTGATTCAAAAGAATTCATCTACTCCTCACTCAAAGCTATATCCAAACCATGCAAATTCCATTTCAATAGAATCACATCTGCATCTTTTATGCGTGCAAACTATACACTTTCTCTTTAGTCTTTCAAATAAATTTTTCTTCGATTACCACGGAACACTTGAATCCACATCACTCTGATATTTCTTTATTTGAATTTAGCACCTATTCAATCTAGTACGTCTCTTCTTCAATTCCTCAAACCAGGTTTTCCTCACTAGCACAAAATCCGTTATCAAAATTATTTATCTATACCAATCAAAATATTTCTTGTATAACTCTTATCGTCAATCCAAATTGGAATACCTTTTATAAACAAAAGTTACAATTCTCCACAATTCTTTATTCTCCAAATCATATCTATCGATGAAATTCCAAAAATTTCATTCCCTTTGTCAATAATGTTAAACCAAATCTAGAATATCTTTTACATTCGAAAGTCCCACCTAATTACCTTTCACAAACAAAATCCAAACTCGATTTATTTTCAAATAATAACTAACCAACGTTTCCTTTCTCGTGTATTATTTTACCAACTTACTAATCTTCTATATTATGGACGAGACAAGTCAATAGAGACATTGCCTAGCCAATAATATCAAATCAACAAGATACTAAAAAGTAATATCTTACGCCATAATCTATCTAGGAACATAGGAAAGTGGAATTATGTCCTAGCATAGTGAATATGCCATCAAACTCATATCACATCCATAAATCATATACACGGTGTTTTATTACTCAAGTACTAACAGTCTATAGCTGTCATCCCAGAAACATATATCTCAAGACAAGAATCACTTGCATGAAGAACAACATCCATCCAAACCATATAACATAAATGGTGTAACGCTACCTGCAACATCAGGTCAATGGCACTCATCCTCAATTCAACTTAAAACAACTTATCATTATGACGTTATCAAATCACAAAGCAATCTAAATATAATTAAAATTTATGTACTATGAACTGATCACCGAGTCAGATTACATTATATCATCATTGGTCATCGGACCCTATCTGTGACATCCCGGAAATTTGGGGCAATACCAATTTAATAATCTACATTAAAAATTAAATTGATTTGATAATAATTTGAATTGATTTAATCATCTTCTTTTAAATAAATATTTATCTGATAATTTTTCTTTTTAAAAGCTAATTTAAATTGTTTCTATTTATAATGTATATATGTATATATTGGTATATATTATAAATAGATAAGTTTTGTTTTTAAATTTAATAGATAAAGCTATGTTTTCTAATTCTACTATTTTTGATAATTTGGAAATCTAATATTGAATAAATAATAATATGATCTTAAAAATACTCAAGATAAAGTTTAATTTGTTTAAAATGGTTTAGCCTAGAGTATAAACTGAATAAAAAGTTTTGTTTTTTTTTAAAAAATAATAGCTTGATAAATAAGTATTTATATTTTAAAGAGAGTTTCTTTTGAAAATTTATTTTCAATTTAATAGTGAGTTTTATTTAAACAATAATAATAATGTAATATCTTTACAATGGATTTTAAATAAATAGGAATTGTTATTTTAAACCTATGTTTTGGAAAACTAAGATTTGTAAGTTTAAAATAAAATAAGTATTATAACAAAGATTTACATAAGTTTGAAATAATAAGAAGTAAATTTAGTATTGATAATTTAAGTTTAAATTAATAAGTGTTATAATAATAAGCACTTGTACTAGAAATAAAACTTAATACATAAGTAAAGTTTATAATTAATAACTAGAATAAGCTAAGAACAAAAATAAGATATAACATGCAAGCAAGTAGTAAAAATAAAGCAAAGTTATGAGACAAAACAAAGTAAAAGTACATAAAATATCTAAACATAAGCAGGTTAGAGAAAGGAATGCAAAGCACAGTTAAGAAAACAAATGACAAAAACAATTTTTATAATGTGTATGTAAAATACAAAAAAAAAACATGTAATCATGTCTGTACAATAATTATGTTGGCAATTAAACAAAATAAAATAAAAATGCTAGTAGCTTGTAAATAAAGTATGCAGGCAAGAATAGATTAAGATTCAGACAAGTATGAAAACAAAATAATAAAAGTACAAAAGCAAATCAAGTAAGCTATGAAGACTGTAAATAAGATGCAAAGTTAAACAAATATTGTAACGCCCCACTCCGAGACCCACTCTAGTAAAGAGTATTACGGAGTAATACCGTCTATTAGAACGGAGAATAGAGTATAATGGAAGCGACCATGTGTAATCAAGCTATAACTAACTACTGAATACGTCGAATAGGTGGTATTCTTTTCTTAAGTGGTTCGACATATCCAATAGATATTTATAACGAGATTACAATAGCTAAGGAAAATAGGTTCAGAACAAACATAATACTAAATGATAACATCATCATCGCAGAACAGTCACATAACAGTCACAGAACATAGGTACAATATATCGTCAATACAGATCCAAGTATCAAAAGGTGGGTACAAAGCCACCGCTCACACATGTGAGTCAAAAATATGTACATAGTCTAAAATAAAAGAGTAGCGGAATAGTGGACAAATAAAAGCACTATCTATCAGCATAGCAGATAATGTCCAAGCGGAAGCACATAAGCTAAGTCCAGAGACCTAACCTGAAACAACTCGGTCTGACCCGAGCGAAAACACTCGGGTCAGGCTAGCTAAACAATCAGTAATAACTGAGATATATATAATAATGCAGTACATAAATAAAACAGTACTTCTCCAAAGAGAAGAGTAATATGGACTACATGAATATAATGACGATCCCTAATCATTAATCACCAGTAAAAATCTCCAAAGAGAAAATCAACACCAAAGTGTAGAATAAATAAAATCGCCTCATATCATCGGCGTAGCCAAAACTATAAAAAGTTGCCCATAGGCAATAATCCCAAAAATGACCAGAGTCTGTAATCAATGCCCAAGCAAAGATCGATGCTCCAAAGAGCAATAGGGATATACTGAAAAGTCAATGAAATCGAATACAGAAATGCAGTGTCCAGAGACACTGTGAATCCATAGGGTAATCGCACTTACATCGTATGGTTCCATAGAACCAACATCGAATGGCGATACTCGAATGGATATAAAAATCATCAGATAATACAAATATTGCACGTGCACCGACCAGAGTCGTTGTTGCCAAGTACTGTAGAGTTGTGATCGATCACTCGCACAGATGCGGAACGCGCGAAACGGCGAGATCCTTCCCAGAAGGATAAAGGCCCAGAGGCGCACGCCGAAAAATAAACTGCTCCATAGAGCAGGTGTCCAGAGACGGTTGCCCAGAGGCGTGGTGACCCAGAGGTCCAGTACTGGCCGCCCAGAGACTAATGTGCCACTAACTTCTTGGAGAGGAACCCGTAAAGTGTTAACAATGAGTCCCATACCCCACGTTCACACTAAACGGTTTCCTAACCAATAGCAAGCTCACACTCCAAACAATAAAAGTCCACCTCATATCATCGGTAGACTAGACCCAAAGGTCAAAACGATCAATTGAATAGGTCGGGGATTAACCGGAAAGAAAATACACACGGTTTCCATAGGCCGGATATTTCCTAACCGTTTAAGCACCTTTCCACTTCGCTCGACGTGCTAAAAGTGAGTGTGAGATTTTTATTATAGAAAATAATGGTGTAAACGGATTTTAATTGATTTTGAAATCACTTTAAAACGGTCTTTTGAAAAGTCTCCTATTATGGAGTAATTAATTTAATAATTAAAATAATATTATATAATAATTTTCAAAAATCATTTTGGAGTGAAAAATCCTTTTAGATCCTTTTTATAAAGCCCGTGTACGAAATCCAGGGACAATTCTCAAAGAAATCGACGAAAACCAGAAAATCATCAAAAATATTCTAAGTGTTTGAAACCATTCAAAAACTGCTGCGAACCCAAGTTCGGCAATTTATTTGGACCAGCAAACTGTGTCCAAATGGCATGAAAACTGGTAGGCATGTAGTCCGACATCCCTACTTTAAGATGCAAAAAGAATTTCTGGATTCCGAGTTGAGACGAAGTGGCAGCGACGTCTCAAAGTTGAACCCAGAAAAAGATTCACACTGTTTTCCAACAGCGACCAGAGTCTAACTTTGGCACGAAAATCGAAGTAACAAACGAACTCCAATGTTGCCCAAATTCTCCAGAGATGGAGTTCGGAACTCCACCTTTCCAACGAGACCAAAAACGTCAAATTCCGATGCGAACGTGGCGGCATCGCGAAGTGGCACTCAAAAGATGGAACAGAGGTAATGTTTTTTTTTTTTTTTTTTTGGTGGGCCCCCAGCCCGCTTGGGCTGGGGGTACTTGGGCCCTCCCCCATCCCGCTGCGGGCTGGGGGACTGTGGCCCACCCCAGCCTGCTGGGGGTGCCTGGCCCGCCCCAGCCCGCTGCGGGCTGGGGGTAAAGGGGCCGCCTAGCCCGCTGCGGGCTGGGGACCTGGGCCGCCCCAGCCCGCTGCGGGTTGGGGGTAAAGGGGCCGCCCAGCCCGCTGCGGGCTGGGGACCTGGGCCGCCCCAGCCTGCTGCGGGCTGGGGACCTGGCCCGCCCCCAGCCCGGGTGGGCTGGGGGCCTGTGCGCGCCCGGGCAGCGCCCGGGCTGGGGCCTGGGTGCAACCCAGGCCTGTCCTGGTGCACCCAGAGCCCATTTTTCAGGCTGATTTCAGCCTGCATATTTCCAGCAAGCTGTTTTTTTTGCATTTTTTGATGATTTAGGGGTGTTTTTCTCAATTTTTGGCATCAAAAATCACTAATAACCATCACTAATCACCATATAATGATTATAACACTAAAATAAAGTAAACCAAGGTCAAAGCTTAGCTTTACAACTAGCAATAATTACTAATCATGTAACGACCCGTATTTTTACGTGTCGATAAATCGTAGAATTTACAGGTTGTTAGTGTTGTTTGTGTTGTCTCTAGCCTGAGTCATATGGAGAGTAACTCGTGTGTTGGAGTATTGAGTCGTGACCGACTCATAAGTTGGAACGAGTTATGGAGTTAACTCGTGACTGAGTCTAGAGTTGCCGAGTTGAGTCTAGGTCGCATAACCGACCTAAGGAAGTTTAGGTCGTATGGCCGACCTAAGGTAGGGGCCGAGCTATAGGAGTTAACTGGATAGGGATTTGGACCGAGTTAAGAGTTAGAACGGCATAGGGGTTACCGACTTAAGATGAGAGGCGAGATAGGGGTCAAGGGATGAGTCGTGTACGGGTTACGACTCATAGGAGGCCGGCTTAAAAGTTAACTCGTATGGCCGAGTTAGCGTGTTGTTGAGTCGTTGGCTTGAGTCGGCAAAGGGTTGAGTCGGCCGTGTTTGATTGAAGCGTTGAGTCGTAGAGCCGTTGTGTAGCTAGGTTGTTGTCTCGGTTAGGCTTGGAGATGAGTCGTGGGGCGACTCAGGGATTGGGTCGGTAGAGTACGTTATCCCTTGTGTTGTTAGGTCGGTGGGCCGACTTAGTAGATAAGTCGTTGGGGACTTAGGCCTTTGAGTCGTGCATACGTGTTAGGTCGGGATAAGGCTTTGGCTTAGGTCGGCAGGAACTAGGTCGTGTAACCCTGTATGTGTTGTGTAGTTGGGTCGGCGTCTTGGGGATAAGTCGTAGGTAGTTGAGTCGTATAGGTCGGCAGAGTGTTGGGTCGTATGGGGTCGCTTAGGTCGTGAGTCGGCAAGGATGAGTCGGCAAGGATGAGTCGGGGACGACCTAATAGCGAGCTCCGAGTTAAGAAGTTGGCCGAGTTAAGGGGGATTCCAGCCTATAAATAGAGGGGTTTGGCTCACTTTTTGGCACCGGATTTCGAAGCGACGAAGTGCTGCCATTTTGGAACTCGACTTCAGTATTTTCTTCACTTCTTTCTCTACTTCTATCAAGTGCTAACATCCATTGAAGATTGAAGATCAAGATCAAAGATCAAGAGCCAAAGTTGAAGATTTTCATCCGAAGAAGCTAGATTTCACCGTTTCAAGTGAAATTTCTCCGGATCAAGCTCAAGTCCTTGCTGTCCAGATCTGAAGTTGATTGATTTTAGGTTGTTTTGGTGATTTGGTGAGTGGTAGTTATCTCTCACGCGGATCCAAGGGAGTATATTGGATTGGTGGCTTGTTTGAGTGTTAAAGTTAGAGATTTCATGCATTTTTCTTAGATCTAAGTCTAGATCCATGGTTTTTGAAGATGTTTACTTATGCAAGTTTGTTTAATAAGCATTAGAGACAAAACCCATGTTTTATAATTGATAGATCTATGCTAAAAACCATGATTTCACATATGTTGGACTTTTGCTCGTTTATTTACGAAATTCCCATTATAGTTGATATTGCCTAAATTGCTTAATAGATCTTGTTTGAATGATTGATTATTTGAATGTATGATTGATTTGATTGTTTCCAAGTTAGCTAGTAGTTGATTTGGAACAAGATGATGAAAGAGGATTCAAAAGCTATGGAAGAAGGCTCTTGAATGGTGAAAGCTGCTTAAGGCATATGTAGCGGATGTTGAAGCTCATATGTATAGATTGGATGATGTTGAGATGGGACTTTGCCATGATTTGATGAGGCAAACCATGTTGTTGAGTTGAGACTTTGCTTTGATGCGATGAAGCGAAGTATGATGTGAGTCTTGGCTTAATCCAAGCAGGGATCATTCCAAGCATGTTGATAACTTGAAGAGTAGTTCAAGTTGGTTGATAATGGATTGTTCAAGAGGTAGCTTGAGCTTGTATGAGGATAGTCGTCAAGAAGGATGGCTAGGAGGCTTGGATCTCGTCGTTGTTGAAGGTTCTAGCATGCTCAAAAGCAAGAGTACATGGGGCGCCCATAACGACTACAGGTAGGTAGTCGGGACACCCAAAAGACTACAGGTAGGTAGTTGAGTACTCTGGGCAAAGTAGATAAGTCCTAGGCACAAGGCAGTGTGCGGAGTTATGGTTAGAACCGGGGTTACCATTAGCCCTTGACAGATGGTCATTCAACTAACGGTGAAATCGAGGCAAGGATAACAGTGATAGCCAGAGTCATGGATGTTTGGTTGTATTATCATTCGGCTTCAAGAGCGGTGTTTTCTGGGTGCTTATCTGATCTTGGTTTAGGCCTTGGGGGTTTGTATTTGGAAAACATCGACCTTGACTCGAGTGATAATTACTTTACTTTAATTGCCTGCTGTGTTATGCCTGCTTCTCCTTAGTGTGTGTCTGGGGGCTATCACTGTAGAAAGAGGTGGAGTGGGATGGTTTGGTTCCTATTCCTTTTATCCTTTATGCTCTTTTGGTATGCTTGATAGTTGATTTACTGCTCACTAAGACTTTGTCTGACTCAAGGTTTTATGTCTCCTCTTATTACCTTGGGCTGTTCATCCATGTTGGGATGGGCAGACTAGGTAGCAGGTGACAGGTGCTGTGCTAGGAGTTCTACGCTAAAGATGACGAAGACGAGCAGGAGGCTTTGCATATTAGTTTTCTTACTATATGTACTGGGTATCCGCTGCTGTATTTGGTTGAGTGATTTGTAGTGAGGCTTTCATGTATGGATTTGAGTAGATGATTGTATGAAACTACTGTGATGCTTATATGATGATGTTCTGTTCTATGGAGCTTCACTATATTATATTTCTCAATTGTATTTTATCCATGCGCTGTGAGTTATGCGATAGAGATTCTTCTGTTTTGTTTTACCCTGACTATCGTCCATGGCTGCCTGGCACACCTTTTAGCGCATTATTTCCTTGATTTGGTGCGGGAGTCATGGGCGGTCGTCACATTTGGTATCAGAGCTTTGGTTAATCGATTTTAGCCAACGCTCGCTGATGTAACTACGTAAGAGAGACGTAATTGTATTTTGATGGATGATTACTATATATAATATAGTAGCTTAGAAGGATTTGAACTCCTTATGCAGTTGTTTCTTAAGGTGTTCTAATCATTCCTTTTTACAGATATTAAGGATGAGTCGAAGTGAGAGACAAGCTGCGAGGGAGAGCCGTGCTGCTAGAGAAGCTGTTGATTATGCTCCTATGTTTGAGGCCATGATGACTTCAATCATGAGGAGAATACCAGCTTCAGGATCATCTGTGGATGTGGGAGTTCAGGTCCAAGCTCCAAGACCAGTGGATTTTGCCAAGCTCTGTAAGGATTTTACTGCTCTTGGAGGGAAGGTTTTCTTGGGGACAGAGTCGACTATTGAGGTGCAGAGGTGGATAGATGCTTGCAAAAGGATCTTTGGTGACTTAGGGATTGAGGATGCAACTAAGAGGAAGCTTGCATCGAGACAGCTTCAGGGAAGAGCTGCTGATTGGTGGAATTCTATCACCATAGATACCCCAGAAGAAGAGATTACTTGGGAGCAATTCCAAGTTAGATTTGAAGCTAAGTTCATCTCTACTTCCCAGAAATCTGTCTTGTTTAAGAGGTTTGTGGAGCTCAAGCAAGGGGGAAGGCCTGTTCTTGAGTACATTTCTGAGTTTGAAGCTTTGTCTAAGTATGCCAGATCGTATATTGATTCTCCCTACCAGAAGAATGAAAAGTTTGTGACTGGTCTGGATGCTTATCTTGGGAGGCAGTTAGTGGATCATCTGGACGATCCATTTGAGAAGCTTGTGGAAAAAGCTCTTAGGCATGAGAGTTTGTTTCCTAGGGAAAGTTCTGTCGTTTCTGTAACCAGGGAAGGATCTAAACCACAGCAGAGTGGCAATAAGAAGAGGAAACAACAGCAACAGAGGGGTAGGGATGGCCAGAAGAAGCCGAAGAGTGAAGTGACTTGCTATAACTGCCAGCAGAAGGGCCATCTTTACAAAGATTGTAAGAATCCCAAAGTGCCGGGAAAGTGTTACAACTGTGATAAGCTGGGACATATCAAGAAGGATTGTCCAGAACCGAGGAAAGATAGGCAGGTTGTGCAAGCCTATGCTTTGGGGGCTGTTCCATCGTCTTCGAAAGCTCCTACTGCTGAAGAGAAGGGGAAGAGTGTGGTTGTTCAAGGTACTCTTTCTATTTGTGGTGTTCCAGTTAGAGTGTTGTTTGATACTGGAGCGTCGCATTCTTTTGTTTGTGATGATTTGGTAAGCCGGTTAGGTATGAAACCGGATATTGTTGATAGGCCATTGGTTGTGACTAATCCGGTAGGGGGTTCGTCATGTTTGTGTATGTTATGTCGTGGTCTAGTTGTGTCGAGTCATGATTGCTCGTTTGTTTGTGATTGCTTTGTTCTGAACTTTGCGGGGTTCGGAATTATTTTGGGTATGGACTGGCTTAGGAAGTATGCGGCTAGGATTGATTGTGAGAGGCTTGAGGTGACAGTCGGGAATGTGGAAGGGCGAAAGGTTGTGATACGATGTAAGCATGAAGAAGGCGTCTTCATGAGCTTCATGTATTCGCTGGTTGTTCCACGGGATGGACTGTCATCGGTGCCTATTGTGAATGAGTTTGAGGATGTCTTTGAGGAAGTCAAAGGGTTGCCGCCGCATAGGGAGATCGAGTTTCGTATCGATCTAGTTGAGGGAGCCAGACCTGTTGTGATGCCTCTTAGGCGGATGGCACCGAGGGAGCAGCAAGAGCTGAAGGTGCAAGTTGATGACCTTTTGCAGAAAGGATTCATTCGGAGAAGTGTGTCCGAATGGGGTGCGCCAGTTGTGTTCGCAACCAAAGCGGATGGATCGTTGAGGTTGTGTGTGGATTATCGTGAGCTGAATAAGGTGACTAAGAAGAACAAGTATCCATTGCCGAGAATAGATGACTTGTTTGATCAGCTTCACGAGGCTAAGGTGTTTTCTCAGATGGATTTGGCAACGGGATTTCACCAGTTGAGAGTGGCGAAGGATAGTGTGCCGAAGACTGCTTTCAGGACACCATCCGGGTTTTATGAGTGGCTGGTAATGCCGTTTGGGTTGACTAACGCGCCAGCATATTTTGTGGATCTTATGAATAGAGTGTTCAGAGATCAGTTGAATAAGTTCGTGCTTGTGTTCGTGGATGATATTTTGGTTTATTCCAGAACTGAGGAAGAGCACAAGACGCACTTGAGGATTGTTTTAGGAATCTTACGGAAACATCAGCTGAAGGCTAAGTTTTCGAAGTGTCACTTCTGGAAGAATGAAGTGAGGTTCTTAGGTCATGTTATTTCTGGAAATGGAATAGCGGTTGATCCCGCTAAGGTGGCAGCGATCCAGGATTGGGTTAGGCCTAAGAATGCATCTGATGTGAGAAGTTTTCTTGGATTAGCAGGATATTATCGTCGGTTTATCAAAGACTTTTCCAAGATAGCTGCACCGTTGACAGGATTGACGAAGAAGAACCAAGTGTTCAGATGGGATGATAAGTGTGAGCAAGCTTTCGTAATCCTGAAAGAGCGACTGACGAGCGCTCCTGTTTTGACTATTCCAAGTGGGAATGATGAGATGGTGGTTTACACCGATGCATGTGGCACTGGACTAGGAGCGGTGCTAATGCAGAAGCATAAAGTTGTTGCGTATGCTAGTCGACAACTAAAGCCGCATGAAAGGAATTATCCGACTCATGATTTGGAGTTAGCGGCGATTGTGTTTGCTTTGAAGATGTGGAGACACTATCTATTGGGAGTTAGATTCGAGCTGTTTACAGATCATAAGTCGTTGAAGTATCTGTTTTCCCAAAAGGATTTGAATCTTCGACAGCAAAGGTGGCTAGAGTTCTTAGCATCGTATGATTTTGGTATAGCCTATACTCCAGGGAAAGGTAACGCAGTGGCTGATGCGTTAAGTCGAAGACATGCAGGATTGGGAGCCATGTTTTCGGAATGGAAGAGTCTTGAGTATTTGGCTGGATTTGATTTCAGGCCTAGATGTGAATTGGAACCTGAGATGTTGGCAAACTTATCGATAAGGCCTACTCTTGTGGAAAGAATTGGCGAGAGGCAAAGGAGAGATGATAAGCTTATCAAGATTATCCGTGATTTGGAATCCGGATTGGATCCAGAAAAGGATAAAGGATTTGAAGTCGATCGAGAGGGTTGGCTTCGAAAGCAAGGGCGACTAGTTGTTCCCGATGTAGATGGATTGAGAGATGAAGTTCTGAGGGAGAGTCATCACTCGAAGTTGACAATTCATCCAGGTGGAAATAAGATGTATCGGGATATGAAGAGAACCTACTACTGGGAAGGTATGAAGAAGGATGTTGGAAATTTTATTTCCAAGTGTATGAATTGCCAGTTGGTGAAAGCTGAGCAGAAGAAGCCCAGTGGATTGCTTCAGCCATTAGAGGTTCCTACATGGAAGTGGGAGCAAGTGTCGATGGACTTTATCGATGGTCTACCTAGGACAAGAGCAGGGAATGAAGGGATTTGGGTCATAGTAGATCGTTTGACCAAGAGTGCAAGGTTCATTCCTGTTCGATCGACTAGGACTGCATCGAAGTTGGCTGAATTATATGTGAAGTGGATAGTTCGTTTCCATGGTGTTCCGAAGAGTATAGTGAGCGATCGAGATCCATTGTTCACTAGTAGATTTTGGAAGAGCTTCCAGGAAGTTTTGGGAACTGAGTTGTGTTTGAGTACAGCTTATCACCCTCAAACAGATGGTCAGACTGAGAGAGTCAACCGAGTTTTGGAAGATCTTCTTAGAGCATGTGTTTTGGACTTCGGAGGATCATGGGAAGATCACCTTCATTTGGTGGAGTTTGCTTATAATAACAGTTATCAGTCGAGTATCGGTATGGCACCATATGAGGCATTATATGGAAGACCGTGTAACTCTCCGACATGTTGGTTGGAAACTGGAGAAAAGCTGATACTTGGGCCAGAGATGATTCGACAGACTTCAGATTGTATAGAGATCATTCGGCAACGAATGAAGGCAGCCCAAGATCGTCAGAAAAGTTATGCCGATAATCGTCGTAAGGATTTGGAATTCGACGTAGGTGATATGGTTTTTGTGAAGATTTCTCCTCTGAAGAGTGTCATTAGATTCGGGAAGAAAGGAAAGTTAACTCCGAGATTTGTTGGACCATTCCCGATTATCGAGCGTATTGGAAAGCTCGCTTATAGATTGGAGTTACCGGAAAAGATGGCGGGTGTGCACAGTGTTTTTCATGTATCTTATCTACGGAAGTATATGCACGACCCAACTACGGTGGTTTCTGCTGATAGCTGTGAAGACTTGGAGGTTGATCCAGTTGTTTCGAGACCTCGTAAGCCGCTTCGTATTGTTGAAACCGATACGAAACAGCTTAGGAGGAAGACGATTACGTTGCTCAAGGTACATTGGAGTGATGATGTTAACGACTGTACGTGGGAGGAGGAAGAGAGGATGAAGGCAGCTCATCCCGAACTCTTCGAGGTATGGCCCTAAAGTGTCGTGACATCTCATGAATTTGTAGCTTGTTCTAAGTCTTAGAATTCTGCATGCTAGGTTAGAATTGGTTGCATGGATTGTTGATTGCCATGGATGATAGGCATGCGGAATAATTTTGATTGCTGTTGTTTGCTTGGAATTTCGGGGGCGAAATTCCTAAGGGGGAGAGAATGTAACGACCCGTATTTTTACGTGTCGATAAATCGTAGAATTTACAGGTTGTTAGTGTTGTTTGTGTTGTCTCTAGCCTGAGTCATATGGAGAGTAACTCGTGTGTTGGAGTATTGAGTCGTGACCGACTCATAAGTTGGAACGAGTTATGGAGTTAACTCGTGACTGAGTCTAGAGTTGCCGAGTTGAGTCTAGGTCGCATAACCGACCTAAGGAAGTTTAGGTCGTATGGCCGACCTAAGGTAGGGGCCGAGCTATAGGAGTTAACTGGATAGGGATTTGGACCGAGTTAAGAGTTAGAACGGCATAGGGGTTACCGACTTAAGATGAGAGGCGAGATAGGGGTCAAGGGATGAGTCGTGTACGGGTTACGACTCATAGGAGGCCGGCTTAAAAGTTAACTCGTATGGCCGAGTTAGCGTGTTGTTGAGTCGTTGGCTTGAGTCGGCAAAGGGTTGAGTCGGCCGTGTTTGATTGAAGCGTTGAGTCGTAGAGCCGTTGTGTAGCTAGGTTGTTGTCTCGGTTAGGCTTGGAGATGAGTCGTGGGGCGACTCAGGGATTGGGTCGGTAGAGTACGTTATCCCTTGTGTTGTTAGGTCGGTGGGCCGACTTAGTAGATAAGTCGTTGGGGACTTAGGCCTTTGAGTCGTGCATACGTGTTAGGTCGGGATAAGGCTTTGGCTTAGGTCGGCAGGAACTAGGTCGTGTAACCCTGTATGTGTTGTGTAGTTGGGTCGGCGTCTTGGGGATAAGTCGTAGGTAGTTGAGTCGTATAGGTCGGCAGAGTGTTGGGTCGTATGGGGTCGCTTAGGTCGTGAGTCGGCAAGGATGAGTCGGCAAGGATGAGTCGGGGACGACCTAATAGCGAGCTCCGAGTTAAGAAGTTGGCCGAGTTAAGGGGGATTCCAGCCTATAAATAGAGGGGTTTGGCTCACTTTTTGGCACCGGATTTCGAAGCGACGAAGTGCTGCCATTTTGGAACTCGACTTCAGTATTTTCTTCACTTCTTTCTCTACTTCTATCAAGTGCTAACATCCATTGAAGATTGAAGATCAAGATCAAAGATCAAGAGCCAAAGTTGAAGATTTTCATCCGAAGAAGCTAGATTTCACCGTTTCAAGTGAAATTTCTCCGGATCAAGCTCAAGTCCTTGCTGTCCAGATCTGAAGTTGATTGATTTTAGGTTGTTTTGGTGATTTGGTGAGTGGTAGTTATCTCTCACGCGGATCCAAGGGAGTATATTGGATTGGTGGCTTGTTTGAGTGTTAAAGTTAGAGATTTCATGCATTTTTCTTAGATCTAAGTCTAGATCCATGGTTTTTGAAGATGTTTACTTATGCAAGTTTGTTTAATAAGCATTAGAGACAAAACCCATGTTTTATAATTGATAGATCTATGCTAAAAACCATGATTTCACATATGTTGGACTTTTGCTCGTTTATTTACGAAATTCCCATTATAGTTGATATTGCTTAAATTGCTTAATAGATCTTGTTTGAATGATTGATTATTTGAATGTATGATTGATTTGATTGTTTCCAAGTTAGCTAGTAGTTGATTTGGAACAAGATGATGAAAGAGGATTCAAAAGCTATGGAAGAAGGCTCTTGAATGGTGAAAGCTGCTTAAGGCATATGTAGCGGATGTTGAAGCTCATATGTATAGATTGGATGATGTTGAGATGTGACTTTGCCATGATTTGATGAGGCAAACCATGTTGTTGAGTTGAGACTTTGCTTTGATGCGATGAAGCGAAGTATGATGTGAGTCTTGGCTTAATCCAAGCAGGGATCATTCCAAGCATGTTGATAACTTGAAGAGTAGTTCAAGTTGGTTGATAATGGATTGTTCAAGAGGTAGCTTGAGCTTGTATGAGGATAGTCGTCAAGAAGGATGGCTAGGAGGCTTGGATCTCGTCGTTGTTGAAGGTTCTAGCATGCTCAAAAGCAAGAGTACATGGGGCGCCCATAACGACTACAGGTAGGTAGTCGGGACACCCAAAAGACTACAGGTAGGTAGTTGAGTACTCTGGGCAAAGTAGATAAGTCCTAGGCACAAGGCAGTGTGCGGAGTTATGGTTAGAACCGGGGTTACCATTAGCCCTTGACAGATGGTCATTCAACTAACGGTGAAATCGAGGCAAGGATAACAGTGATAGCCAGAGTCATGGATGTTTGGTTGTATTATCATTCGGCTTCAAGAGCGGTGTTTTCTGGGTGCTTATCTGATCTTGGTTTAGGCCTTGGGGGTTTGTATTTGGAAAACATCGACCTTGACTCGAGTGATAATTACTTTACTTTAATTGCCTGCTGTGTTATGCCTGCTTCTCCTTAGTGTGTGTCTGGGGGCTATCACTGTAGAAAGAGGTGGAGTGGGATGGTTTGGTTCCTATTCCTTTTATCCTTTATGCTCTTTTGGTATGCTTGATAGTTGATTTACTGCTCACTAAGACTTTGTCTGACTCAAGGTTTTATGTCTCCTCTTATTACCTTGGGCTGTTCATCCATGTTGGGATGGGCAGACTAGGTAGCAGGTGACAGGTGCTGTGCTAGGAGTTCTACGCTAAAGATGACGAAGACGAGCAGGAGGCTTTGCATATTAGTTTTCTTACTATATGTACTGGGTATCCGCTGCTGTATTTGGTTGAGTGATTTGTAGTGAGGCTTTCATGTATGGATTTGAGTAGATGATTGTATGAAACTACTGTGATGCTTATATGATGATGTTCTGTTCTATGGAGCTTCACTATATTATATTTCTCAATTGTATTTTATCCATGCGCTGTGAGTTATGCGATAGAGATTCTTCTGTTTTGTTTTACCCTGACTATCGTCCATGGCTGCCTGGCACACCTTTTAGCGCATTATTTCCTTGATTTGGTGCGGGAGTCATGGGCGGTCGTCACAAATCAATAGTAATTACCTCAATTAAGCAAAGGATCAAATGGTTTTAGTGCACAATATCAAGCAAGCCAAACTCCTCAACCCCAAAGCAAAGATCAAGAGGCTTCAAGGACCCAAAATCAACAAAGAAAACAAAATAATGATTACTACAAGATGATAGAGATAAATGGGGATTAAGAAAGAGGATTAGAGAATAGGAGAGATTGCATTACCTTTCTTCTTCTCTTTTCTTTTCCATCTAGGATTAAACTAATTTATGAAGAGAAGGAGATGGAGCTTCTAAATGGAGGCCATTAATTATGTTTAGATCTAGGTTTAGGAATTTATGAAGAGGAGGGTTAGGGTTTATGGGAGGGGTTTGAGATATTAAATAGGAGTTGGTTGGTTAATGGGTCATGGTAAGAGGTTTTAAAACCCATTAGGACTTAGTTTATTTTCCTAAGGTTATCATGTGAACAAAATCCTAAGAAGCATCCTAGTTTTAATTAAAACCATATAATTGCTCATTTGGCCCATTAACCTATAATCACATAAAAAAATTCCCCATTTCAACCCAAAAATATTTTAATTTGCGAACCAATTGCAAATTTAAATTCCCAAAAATTTGTTTAGCCTCATTTTTAACTTAAAATCATAATTTTTAACTTATCATTCGGTAATTGCAATCTCAGGGTTGTTACAGACTCCCCCTTAAGAAAATTGCATCCCCGCAATTCCTTAAATATAGAAGTCGTCTATAACATCTAATCCACAAAAGGAATACAGAAGATAAAATATAGATGCTCACCCGTGCCGGAAGATGAAAGAAAACCAAGATAAAATATAGATGCTCACCCGTGCCGGAAGATAAAATATATATTGGTATATGTTATAAATAGATAAGTTTTGTTTTTAAATTTAATAGATAAAGCTATGTTTTCTAATTCTACTATTTTTGATAATTTGGAAATCTAATATTGAATAAATAATAATATGATCTTAAAAATACTCAAGATAAAGTTTAATTTGTTTAAAATGGTTTAGCCTAGAGTTTAAATTAAATAAAAAGTTTTGTTTTGTTTTTTTTTTAAATATAGCTTGATAAATAAGTATTTATATTTTAAAGAGATGGTTTCTTTTGAAAATTTATTTTCAATTTAATAATGAGTTTTATTTAAACAATAATAATAATGTAATATCTTTACAATGGATTTTAAATAAATAGGAATTGTTATTTTAAACCTATGTTTTGGAAAACTAAGATTTGTAAGTTTAAAATAAAATAAGTATTATAACAAAGATTTACATAAGTTTGAAATAATAAGAAGTAAATTTAGTATTGATAATTTAAGTTTAAATTAATAAGTGTAATAATAACAAGCACTTGTACTAGAAATTAAACTTAATACATAAGTAAAGTTTATAATTAATAACTAGAATAAGCTAAGAACAAAAATAAGATATAACATGCAGGCAAGTAGTAAAAGTAAAGCAAAGTTATGTGACAAAACAAAGTAAAAGTACATAAAATATCTAAACATAAGCAGGTTAGAGAAAGGAATGCAAAGCATAGTTAAGAAAACAAATGACTAAAGCAATTTTTATAATGTGTATGTAAAATAAATTAAAAAAACATGTAATCATGTCTGTACAATAATTATGTTGGCAATTAAACAGAATAAAATAAAAATGCTAGTAGCTTCAAAATAAAGTATGCAGGCAAGAATAGATTAAGATTCAGACAAGTATGAAAACAAAATAATAAAAGTACAAAAGCAAATCAGGTAAGCTATGAAGACTGTAAATAAGATGCAAAGTTAAACAAATATCTTTGTGCATGTTAAACATACAAGGAAGTTTGTAGAGAAAGCTAAAGCAAAGCAGTAGAAATAGGATGCTGGCATAAGAAATGATAAAATTAGCTAAGTAGGGAACATAAGTACTTAAACATTAAATGCTAGCACAACTTAAGTCAGTTCAAATTGCTTAAAAATCAACTCAGCCTCCTAATTAAAAGACCTTGCCTGATAAAACAAGAATGTACAGCGTACCTGCATATGCTTAACCCAGTTATCACCTTCCCCTGAACTTCTTTATATACATCTTATTTTTTTTAGTTCGTTCACTAAAAACCTGAAACAAAGAAAAATGGCAAACATTTTCAATTATACAAACTTAGTAATATTTACAACTGAAGATAAGCAAGAAGATTTAGGAAATGAAGGCAGACCACTTACCAGTTTTTAGAGTTCAAAGATTTTCAAATAGAAAGAAATGCTCTGTTCATTTCAAAAGCAGGTGAGTAACACTCTTAAATTTCTTAAGTTTTAAAAATCTGTTGCATGCTAATATTTGGATGCTTAAAATATATATTCATTTTTTTTCTCTGGGTATTTGTGAGATGGAAATTACTGTATGTTTCAAGCTTGCAAATCCAAACTGTTTCATTATAAACTTGCTTTGTTTTCCATTGCTGTGAGTAACTTATATCTTAAAATAACCTAAGTTAATTTAGTTGTATGATGAATATCAGATATGTTTGTTTGTATATGCATTGCATTATATTATGATGAGATGAAGCCTGCATATTATCTGGATGTTGCCTCTGTTTAAAATTTCAAAAGCCTGGGTTAATTCAAAAATCATTATTGCTCAACCTATTGACTGTTAGGACTAAGCATCTAAATAAAATATGTTTTGTTCATTATAAAGTAAATTTTAAAATTTGATTCATGCTAAACAAAGTGGATTTGCTCTGAAAAACCTTAGGAACGGTCTAAATCTAATACAAGTGACAATTTCGAATGTCTTGAATTATCAATTCAAGTTTATGAACTGATTACTAAATCAAAATTAGGATTTTTAGAACTAGAATCACATTTTTTAGTGACAAGTTGAGTTGGTGTTGCTGGGTTGATCAATTTGGGAAGTTTGGGCTGCCTTGGGCAGTACACTTGGTCGGAGAGATTGGGATTCGCTCGGGAGGAAGATGGGGGATCGGAGAGGCCATGAAAAATGGCCGGAGGCACTACCAATCATTGTGGCGATGGTGGTTTCCGATTTCAGTGGGGAAACCTAATTTTTGAACTGGGTTGAAGTTCGGCTTGTTCGATTTCCTTAGTGCATCGAGTTCAACGGGGGTTTGCGTATGGGTAGAGGGGTGAATGGCGGAGTCATGGCCGGTGGTGGTGGTTTTCTGGTGGTCGGAGTTTGAGGCGCGGTGAATTTTTCAGGTTTGGGAAGGGGTGGGAAGGCTGTTTCCAGGTTTTGTTTTTTTTTTACTGCTCGTTTTGATGTGGGCGTGGTGGTGGAATTTGGGTGGTCGTGACGTTGTTTGGAGGCGGTCGGCGTCATGTTGAAGCTCAGGTGGGTGGCCGGTGTTGGTTGGGGCCACGGTGCACGTGCACCGTGCCATTGAAGACTGGGTAGTTGTTTTTTGTGTGCAGGTTTTTGACTAAGGAAGACTCGAGAAACTCGAGTATGTGACTCGAAATAAGGTAGGGGAATGACTTGAAGTGATTTTGCTAGGACTCGGGTAAATTTTGTTTACAGGTTTTAAAGCCTGTAAGTTTAGAAATTTTAAAAACCTGAGTTAAAATTGTACAACAGATAATGAAACTAAGTTTAAACCTAGAGGAAATCAGAGTTAAAATGACTTTGAAATCTTAAAAGTTTTTAAAAATGTTTAAAAAGAAGGTTTTCAGTTTTTCAATATTATAACCTGATAGTTCTTTTCAGATTTTAAATTACTTTAAAATTTTAAAAAAAAAGAATTTAAACTGGATTTTAATTCAAAAGATTTAAAGTATCTTTCAAATGAACATTTGAACCTTAAGGTTTTAAAATGGATTGGATTTGGACTTGATTCCAGTTTTTTTTAAAGGAAGTTTAAATCAAAGATTTAAATTAAAGGTAAATTGGTGGATTCAAGATTACTTCGAATTCAAATCTATAAGTTTAAATCAGTGGTTAAAATATTAATGTCTCTTGGAAGTTTAAAATTTAAATAAAGACTTAAGTGGTTGAATTTAAAGGCTTTTCTTATATAAGTTCATATGTAAATAATAACTGTTATTTACATTTATTTAAAGATTATAAATTGAATTTAAAATTTAGTTAATATAGAATAATAATAATTTTTGAATCTTAAATTCAAAATGGAATTTGAATTTAAATTTAAAATGTAATGTTCTAATATACTTTAATATTTATGAGTCATTAATAAAGAAATAAATTATCGTAGAAATAATTAAGATATTTAAATGATCAAATGAATAAGTTAATCAAGAAATGACTTATTTTATAAACTAATAGTTTAGATTAATTTATACTAGAAATTTATTAAGAAAGTAATTTAAGAAATGTTATTAGTTAATGAAGATAATTAACTAAAGATTATTAATTAATTAATGTATGTCATTAATTAATATAATTAATCAGATTAATTAGATAATCTATTGTAAATTGTTAAGTGTAATTACTTGATAAAAGTAATTAAGAGATTAATTACTTATTGTAATTAATTGTGGTAAAATGATTAATTTAAGTTAATTAATTTAGTTTAATTGATTTAAGAAAATCATTTGATAATTGATAAGTATAATTACTTAGTGTATGCAATGGAGCAGAATTACTTAAGGAAGCAATTAATGTTAATTACTAAATGTAACTAGTAAAAGATGATGTGTTAATAAAGTAATTTGGGTAATTACTTTTGAAATTAATCAAAGGATTAATAGAGATAATTAATTATGGAATAATTAATTTATTAATAAGTAATTAAGGGAAGTTAATTACTGGTTGATATTAATCAAAGGTGATTAATAATTGTGTTAAACTAAAGATTAAATATTTAATGTAATTAATTAAATAAAGTAATTTATTTAAATCTAAATTAAAGATCAATAATTAACATACTTAATGATGTAAATTAAGAATTGGTTAATTATGAAATACTTAATAATATGGTGGTTAATTGATGTAATTCATTAAGAATAAATGTAATCAATTATAAATGAAGTAATTAAATGTTAATTACTATAAATAATTTAGAATAATTAATTTGTAGAATTAATTAAAGACTAATTACCTATTGTAATTAGTGAATGATTAATCAAGGTGTTAATCAAGATGAATATTTAGAAGATGGTTAATTAATTTGATTTATGATTAATTAATGGTTGTATAAGCAGGATTTATAGATGAAGTAATTAATTTAATTTACTTTAAATTAATTAGAAATAGAAGTAGTTAATTTAATTCATTTTAAATTAATTACAAATGGTATGATTATAAATCATTGCTTATGAATGATATGGATATTTCATTTGATGGTTGTGAATTCAGATCTGACATGAGTAATATCTATGTGATATGGATGCATAATTAAATATGATAATATTTATTTGGATAATGATATTGATTATCTGTATGAAATGATGATATGATTATCTACTGTGATATTGTGAATTATCCATCTGTATGTATATTGATTATATTAACTTAAACTGTTAAGACTAAATAGACAATTTGGCCTTAAAAGACACGTTTTGGATTTCGATGAGACCGGGATCGGTTTTCCTTATTTGGAACATCCGAAAACCACATCGATTCCAAATTAACGATAGGTCGTGAATCTGAAATGAAGATGAAGATTCAGAATGCAAGGGTTATTGTCATTAACTCTGAGGGTGATTCCAAAATGAGTGTAACGAGATAATGCCTTCGGTTTCGTTCGAACCCGGAACGAACTTGTATGGATTGAATGCTTTCAACACATCGTCAGGTGGGCGATGAGCATTCTAAGAATTATGTTCTCTAAAGGTAATCGCAGCCTCAAGCCTCATCAACCGGGAATGGCTAAAACAGGGGAGGTTCAGCAAGGTTAGGTGGGTCATGCCCAAGCAGGACAAGGATATTCCCCTGTCTAGATGTCCCTTTATTTTCGGCTGTGTGGGCAGTTGGTTGCAAACAACTGCGGGGTTTATCTTGTTCGGGACTGCTCAGTAAGGAATGGTTCCGGCCTTGTGTTGCAGGGGGTCGAGAGTGATCCTCGGTACGTTGATCTAGGTCACGTACTGTGACGGGCGGTACCCTAGTAGCCCTGCCATTGTATGGAATCCACAATCCAATAAATGCCAACGGTTTTGATTGTATTACCCACTTTTGTGGCTAGTAGCTGGAATTTAATCATGTAACAATTTCGGCTATTTTCTATTTACTTGAAAACCCTAGACCTATTATAATATCACTGAATTTCCTATCAAATGTTTTGGTTAGCGTAAGGTAAAAACTTACCCATGTTTATTTGTGGGGAGTCTTACGTGATACCTTTTGTTTTCAAAAGATTTTCAAAGTTAAGCAACTTTAACCTGTTACTCATACCAGACCCATGTCTGACCCGGAGTTTATTTTTGTTTTTCATAAACTCTCGGGTGCCCAAATTTTCACGGGTAGCCAAGGGATTCAGGTTAGCTTTGACGAATTCTGGAGGAGCAATGGAGCAGGAGGCTTCAGCGTTGTAGATGTATATATATAGTTCCGCTGTGTTGGTGTCTCTGTGTTGTTTTGTGTATTGAGTTGTATTAACTAGACAGATGTTTATAACTGCCTAGTATGTGATGTATTTTCTGTATAACTCTGATTGATGATGTATACTATGTAAATACTTATGTGATTATTATAATTTATAGTTCCGTTGTGAGATTCTGATGTTGTTGTTCTTTCTTCTCTATCTTTTCTATTTTCTCATCCCTTTCTTTCTTCAAGACGAAACGGTTTTCTGGGCATAGAAGGTCTGGGTCGTCACACTATCCTAAATAAATTCTGGACCATCCAACTAAAATCTTCATCTACATCTCAAAATATTTTCAATAAATTGGTTAGCGGGGTCCAATAGTTTGAAATTTCAGTATCACTCACTTCCCTTATAGTAACCAACTTCAAAATTTATTTCTACTACTTCTTCAAAATTTCCAATATCCTATAGATATAGCTTAGGCCTGAATCTCTTTCATTTAACTTAACCAATCTATTTTTCTATTTGGTAAGCGTCTTTTCTCTATTTGCTTTGACACAGTAATTTGGATTTACTTTTCTCTTTCTAATCATAACCATAATCTTTTTTTCTTTATTTAATCCCATGCAACTATTGAAATCACAAAATATAACAAATTCATGCCTAGTCCACTAATTCTTCTCCAAGCTCCATTTCTATCTACATCTAGCATCTTCCCATTATGAATCATTCGGTCTAATCCAGAATCAATCAATTTACGCACCATGTGAGAATTAGTCTTAAGCTATATACCATCATATTTCTTACCTAAAATAACAAGTCACTTTAACTCACAATCCGTTCTCCCTTCTTTATAACTGGCAATGGCATATTTGCAATATGGGCCACTTTTAGTGCATAACCTTCTCTTTCTTATTTAATTTCTAACCCATCAAACTAATTTTTAAATTTGACCATTCAAGATTTCTTTCACATTTTAAAATAATAGTAAAACATTTTTCGACAGATACTCATTACTATATCAAAATTTAAATTTCTATTTGCTTTACTTCCTTACGTTTTCTAAATATTATTTTACTAGAACACCTCATTTACTTAAAACCATAAAATATGAAATTTTCATCTAATAATTAATTTGTCTTCACATTTTAATCTCAAAACCAATTAATTTCTTTTAACTTCAATAACTTAATATTAATCACTTTAAAATATATTTTAAATTTAAATAAACTATAATTATCTTCTAAAATACTTTTCATTATTTTAATACATCATCAAATAATTTATGGTACTTTTATTCAGTATATTAGTATACTATTTTTTAAATATTTATTTCCAATACTTTTAAATAATACTTTCTAAATATATAAATATATGAAAATACATATTAAAATTCACTATGTCTACTGACTTTATTCATATCCAACTACAAAATCCTTTTCATACTTTTATAGAATATACATATATTGGTTCATCCTCTGTAAAATCCTTTGAAATATTTTAAAAACTCCTTTTATAAAAATTCTTCGAAGACTTGTAGTCTTATATATATACGATATTAATTCATAAATCCTTTTATAAATAAAATTTTAAATTCAAAATTTTAAAACCAATTCTCTTTCCAAAAAATTTCTACTCTTAAAATATCTCATTTTCAAAACTCAGTTCTGTTGTCACCCTTATTAATCCCTATCCAATGCATCGATCCATTAAAATATAATGTCCTTATGTATTCTCATAAGTGCTTAGTCACTCCCAACTATCAATTATGGTTTAATTCCAACATACAACTCATTGCTTATAGATATCGGTGGAACCAAACGTGGACATTAACACCATAATATCCTAAATATCGACTATATTATCATTCCAGTTTTTGCCTTGCCCTACCAATAGCTATCTCTATTACCGTTTTCATCCTTATTGACTTACTCATCATCCATCATCCATAATTTGGATTCATTAGCAACTCTCCAATAGATAGACAGCTCAACTGGAATAGTTACAATCATATTCAACCCCTAGATAATATATATTTTTAGAAAATATAACTATGCTCTCTCAATAAATTCCTTACCCATAACAAACGCTCTGATACCAAACGTAACAACCCGTCTTTTTAGCCTCTAGATCCAATGGCTAAACCAACGTTAGCACCCGAGAACGGAAAAGACGAGTCATTGGGGATGAGATAAGAAATATATATGGTCATAATCACAAACAAATGTCCAATATAAATTCTAATTAACTATAACTATTTTTAGAATCACATAATGGAATGAATCAAATATATTACGTAATCAATAATATAGTAACATCACTATAACATTATGAAATTCCGTATATACATTTCTAAAGAAATGCAGGTATAATCCAAAGCCACACACAGAGAGTCAAATCCAAGCACAACAATTAACTTCATTATATCCAGTATACTCAAATGACCACTGTCTCTGATACCATATCGTCTCCAAACTCCATAACCAGAATATATATATATAATATAAAGGAGGAAAAATAGGAGCGGGTCAGACATAAATCTAGTGAGTGAGCTATACTCTAGTCAATATATAGTGCAAAATTTACATTATAACATGATATGTGTCTATTGTTCAGCCATCACATGTTCCATCGCCATGTCATACCTAACCACCACATAAATTTAAACATATCGTATCCTATTCATATAGACTCATACCCTATTCCGGCCTCATAACCTACAGGGAGAATGTGTCTATCATCATGCAATCAAAATAGGATACACCTTCCTTAAGCCTATAGGGAGCTTACCATACTCATTTTACCTAGGGGACTCGTGTAGTAGACTTACCTTATACCCTATAAGATTGCTAAATATCCACTCCAATCCGCCTAGTCTGCCCAAAGCCTTTAGAGGAAGAAAACATCGTAATGTCTGGACATCTACATGTGTCACAAGTCCGTACCCATATTGGTTTACATATTATAGGGTGTCTATCTATGTCTTGGACTCTTTTTTGTTCATGTATTCGTTTACACATTCTAGTGCATCTATCATGCATCCCAGACTTATCTCTGTTCACCATCGTATCCAAATTCCATATCAAAACCATATATATTTGTATACTCATTTCATCACAACCAAGCTATTCAACACTTATTTATTTCATATCATCATCATTTTATGTATATCATTCATTTCATATCACTATCTTATTTCATACATCACTTCATTTGATAGCAGCGTCACTTACTTCACCATCTCTCAGGTCACCTTCCAAAACGTAGACAAAATATAAACTATGTAAAGTTTATATTAAAACTATGCCATTTGTCCAAATGTTAGGTTGTCTGTTTTTAAACATGCACCTGTCAGGCCCACCGGTCTATCAATTGTGGTGTTTTCCAGTTTTTCAAGAGTCCCTTCATTTTCTAGCCATAAACCATCAAATTTTCCCAAAATCTTTTTTCATATCATAGTTCTCATTCATACGATCGTTTCGAAGGGTGGATCATTGAATTCCTTAAGTAAAGAAGGAGATATGTTGATTTGAAGTTTGGCGTTGTTGGTAGAAAATTGTGTACAAAAATCAAACACCATGCTCAGCTGTCCGGGTCTGCTACAACTGCATGCTCAAAAATTTTGCCTCCCATAGCCCCTTTCAATAGCTTCAATTTTCCACTGGTTTTGTTCGATTTCATGGAGATTTGAGTGAGTTATGAAGTTTTGATTCAATGTGGTTTTAAGGAGAAGAGAGGAGGAAGAAAAAGAAAAGTTACGGAGTGGTTCTGTAATGAGAAAGAAAAGGAGTCTGTACTTTTAGTTATAATTTAAGAAGGTATGCCCACCAAATTCAAATTCAAATCCAACCAGTGACTCGACTAACTTTTCATTCATAACTGTCTCATATGGACTCTAAATAAAACAAACAAAAATGTCGCGATTCAGAAAAATGAGACAGTCACAATAGCGCTAGTTTCATCATTAAATTCCATCATTTGTAAAATTACCATTTTGTCTCATATAATTTATTTATTTGATTAATCCATAAGTCCAATATTTTACACGATTTTGTAATTTAAACATTTTATTAAAATTATGCACAATTTTTTGGGCTATTATAGCATATATTAACCAAACAAAAATTTATAACCTCAAAAGCACTCCAAGCATACAGTTCCAAAACAACACCATAGTAAGACATCGCTGTTACTTTATATAATATTCCCAAAGCCAAACATCATTAAGAAATTAAAAATCCCAACAAGTAACCAAATATTGACAATAAAATATAAAACATACACAATAATGAAATGAAAGTGAGAAAACAAAGTAACATGTCCCAAAAATATGACCAATTAGAAGACAAAACCAAAGCTATACCTAGGCAGAAGAGGAGAAACTACATTGACTATAGAAGGAATAAGGGAAATAAATTGCCAAAACCTCAAGAGAAGCGCCAGAATCGATCGACAAAGCATCCTCTCTTCAATTACTAAGGCGCCTTGATGTAAAAAGAGGCTTATGAAACTGGAAACCAAAACCTATCATAAGTGTAACACCTCATATTTGGACTACCATAATATGGAGAAATTAATTAAATAAATGATCAATCAAATTAACTTAAGAGATAAGGACAAATTAATAGTGAGAGTGAACAAATGTACGATGAGGAGTTATGGATTTATAAAGAATATGCGAGAATTGAGTATAAGCCCAAAGCCTAAATTACTAAACCCATGAACTCTAGCTCCTTAGTCATTCTCTCATTTTTCACATACCTAAAAGAAGAAAATTAAGAGCATAGGCTGGTTATACTTTCAAAGAAAGAAAATAGGAAAATCTTAGGGAAAGGAGAGGGAGCATTTGTTTCTTAAGCAAACTAAGGCTTTAACCAAGTTCAGTCAAACCAAAGGTGAGTAATCCTTACTCTAAAACCATCCAACCCATATAGGCAAGGATTGTATGTGTTTGTTTGCTTTGAATGATAATGAACAAATGAAAATAAGTTAAATTATATTCTTTTCATGGTGGAAACATAAAGAAGATGATTTTTGACATGTTTTAAGTGAAACATGAATTAAACCTACTCTAAATCACTTGAAACCTTTGTATGATGTGTAAAACGATGATATTGAGTGGGTTTTCAATTTCATAATTTCTAAAATTATATGTTATGAATTTCTAGGTTAAGAAAAGACCTAATTTTGGATATTAATCATTTAAAATAATTATTTTAGCTTGGAAATTTTATGGGAAGTCAAAATTATTGGATTGGATTTTTGATGAATTTATAAGAATTTTCACGTGAATTTTTTAAATTATTATAAATTAATTAACTAAGAGAAGAGTTAATTATTAATGGATAATTAATAAATCAATTGCATAAATAATTAACATGTTCTATAAAGAAAACTGTAAAGCTTTGGAAAACTAATGAGGATACGACATATATCCAGGTTAGGTAAAAAGTAATTCTTTTTAATGAAAAAAACAATATTATGGTTAGTTACAAGTATACCATTATCAACTTACGACGGCACCTATGAACATCAAGTTGCGATAACATATACAAATATCAACTTGTGATAGCTAGTTAAAAGTTCGAGATGCAATATCTAATATAAGATCAACCTGCGATAGTTTTTATTGGGTCAACATGTGATAGCTAAGTTGGAATCAACCTACGATAGTTATATTAGAATCAACTTGCAACAGCCTAGCTGGATCAACTTGTAGTAGCAATGTTAGGATCAACTTGCGATAACTTTATGGAATGTCAGCCCGTGATAGGCTAAGTAAACTCAACTTGCGATAGCTAGGGTAATTTCAACATGCGATAGCCCTAAGGGATTCAACGTGTGATAGCTGGGGAATGTCAACATGTGATGGCCTTAGGGGAGTCAACTTGCGATAGCTAGGGTAATGCCAACATGTGATGTCCTTGGGGAACTCAACTTGCGATGGATAAGGTAATGTTAATATGCGATGACCATAGAAGACTCGACATGCGATTACCATGTAAAGTAGAAATGAGATAACAAACAAAGCTAAGTAAATTCTAAGTACATGAATGATTTTAGAATTTCATAGAGGTGAAAGGAACATAAGGTAATTATAAGTTGATGAGGAATAACTTAGTTGAAGAATGGAATTGAGATTTAGCTTGATTAAGCTATGTGATTGTAAGTTGAATTATAAGAAATAATGGAAATGTTCTTATAAGGCCTTAGTGGCAACAATATGTCTAAACACGACATTATATTTGGTAATGTTAATTGAAGGCTCGTGTGGATACCAAATGTATAAAACATGACATTGTATTTGGTAATGATGATGGAGGCCTGGGTGGCTACCAAATGTCTAAAATAAAAAATTATATTTGGTAATGATGATGGAAGGTCTATGTGACCACCAAATATCTAAAATAAAAAAATTGGTAACATTGATGGAAAACCCTTGTCTATTCACAATAATATATAGGATTGCGGATGTAATGCTTGCATAGCATCCAACTATATTCACAAAAATATATGAAAATGATGGCATAAAGCCATTATGGCAATCTGATATCTGTTCATGATAAAATTAAGGTAAAACACCTAAGTAAAACCCTTATGTGTCTGGCAAATATCGAGTTGATAAGAGAGGGGCTTGAGTGGCAATTTAACTTGACTATAGAAGCTAGTCGAACATGTGTGTAAGAAATCTCATGCTTATGATGAATTAACGATCTATGTTTGTTCCTGACATATTGTCATTATATAGTGTCATGTAATTGGTGATGATTAGAATAGTGAGAGGAAAACTCATTCCGGACTTTACAGTGTGGTCTCACTGTATGATTATTTGTTCAGGGTAAAGTATTACATACACCGAGCATCTAACCCGTGTTTTTATTATTTCTCTGTCATCATAGATAGTCATTCGAGTAGGTTAAGTTTATGGCTTAGATAGGTATCCTTTAGAAAGATGAATAAAAAGTCGACGATGAAGCAGAAGGCTTATTTTGCATATAAAAGTTGTTTTGAAAATTCCATTATGTAAAACTAGAGTTTATAACTTGTTAGATGTCCATGATGGCATCCTCATATGTCGGGCATGGGATTTATATTTAATTTACTTACCCCTGTGTGGGAATGAAATGGGTTAATTCTGATGTAAATACTTATGTAAACGTTTTGTATGAAATTAGATTATTAGTTGCTCAGTTTACCTATTGTGAAAATATATATCGATCTCACTTTGTCATTTGAAAATAAGTCCGGTGAAGACTACAACATCATTGGCGTCCATTTTTTGGTCTCTAAGGAGAGGACATTACAAAAAGCTGACCATACATTCGACCTAAACATTATAGAAAATGGCTAGGGAAAACACTATCTTATCTAACGCAAACCCAAAAATTTCGAAAAACAACGTAGCTGTGTCGGCAACCCATCTTTAGGCTAAAAAATGAAACAGAAATTCGTTGTGGCTACTTCAAGACCCAAGGTAGCATGCTCCAAAAGATTTCATAAATTCTATAATGGCATAAAGAGGGTCGCAGTCTAGCGATTCTAGAACCAAGCCAAAAAGAATGGAGGCGTGCAAGTAATTTCGGTAAAAGCATGATAGTTGGAGATGTGAAAATTATAATGGACTCCTGGAGTAATGAAGAAAGTTAGATTGGAATATAGGAGGGACAAATTGAAATTTGGACTAGGAGAAATGACTTAGACGATTGTGAGATGGAAGAGGGGAAAATTAGCGGCTTAGATGATAAACCTAGTTCCTGATGATGCATCAAAATGAATTTGAAATGAAAATACCTTTATTATGAATTATACAACCATATAACAAAGTATATAGTAGAAATAAAACACCGTTATTATGAACTGGATCGATCGTAGAGTTAGATATATGTAGCAAATTACATAATTTCCTTTAGGTTATACCCCTAACTATATCATTGTTAGTATGACACACGACTCTTTTTGGCATAAGTCATCTTTCTCTCCTTATTTTTCATACTTTTATACTGATGTGGCGTATTTAGCCTAATAAGAAGCTGACACATAGATGATCCTATTAATTTTTATGAATTCAAGCAATTTTCCTTTAGATCCTAGATGGCTCTTTCTTTAAACCTGTGATAGCTCCTTCTTCAGACCACTGATAGCTCCTTCTTTAGACCTTCGATAGCTTATTTATTTAGACCTTTGATATCTCTTTTTATAAACCTTTAATATCTCTTTTTATAGTCCTTCGATGGCTCCTTCTTTAGACCTTTGGTAGCTCATTCTTTAATACTTCGGCGGCTCTTTCTCTAAACTTCCGGTAGCTCTTCCTTTAGACTTTTGATGGCTCGTTCTTTAAATTTTCCATAGTTCTTTCTTTAGACCGTTGGTAACTCCTTCTTTAGACTTCTTAGATCTTCGATGGCTTTTTATTGTACTATATTACTTCTGCTTTGCTATTATTTTCCTTTTCTTGTAAAAATTGAGTACAATAGCCTTAAAATCAAAATATCGATCAAAATATCCCACCAAAATCGGACCTTGAATAAGAGTCACTGTTCCTTGAATTTCTTTAAGTTTAAGTGGGTATGGATGAACTTTTGATTGGGTTGGAAATCCGGTAGGGTCGAATTCGACAAGAGGAGGGCCGAAATCTGAGCCTATACATCGTCTTGAGTGCTATAATCATCCTCACTTCGACCATATTACTTCAACCGCAATTAATGCTCTATTCGATCACTATTATCCCTTTATTTCGGTGCTTCTATCATGTTGTTTTCGACCATCTATCTAATGTGATTTTTACCACCACTTTTGAGTGCTTTTACATAGAATTTGGTCATCTATTCGTGTAATTCTTCGAGTAAGTGTTTAGTATTATCTTGAGTATACCTCATCTATTTTGACTTGAAATTAAATTAGTATCTTTTTATTTCTCGGTATCATTCCTATAAATTCATTGTAATTATACATGAGAATTTGAATCATCTTAAGTTCTTTAATCATTTTTAAGATAGATAAGTTCTATATGGTTATGTTTGGATATTTTCCGTAAGTATAGTAAATATATAGGTAAAATATGTAAAGAAAGCTATTCTATATGACTTGCAACAAAATATCGAAATAGCCAAATGGGTTTGCTATATAAGATAAGTCTAGTTGGGTTTTGAGCTGAAAGGTTTGACCTATGACTTGAAACAGACACCTAGGAAATGGTATGAGGTTTAGTTCCTCTAATCTTAGTATTTTTCATATAAGTATAAGATATGCTTGTGGTTATTACAAACATATGGATAATGGTGATTAAATGCACTTACTCTTATATGCGGATGATATGATTATTTCTTCAAAGAAAAATGTGAAATCAACAACTTAGCGTTACATTTGAAAGCGTCATTCAAAATGAAGGATTAAAGTGAAGAAAAAAATTGTAGGATGGAATTTAAGAGATAGAAAGCTTGAAATTCTAAAATTGACACTGAAAGAGTGTATTGGAAAAGTGCTTACTTGGTTTAGCATGGATAAGGAAAAAAACCTTTATTACATTGATTTCTTTGCATATAAAGATTTCAGAAAGGCCCCTCGAATATCATATAAAAACAATTCTTATATGGAAAATGTACCATATGCTACTGTGGTTGGTAGTTTGATGTATGTTATAGTCTGTACTAGGCTCGATAATGCTTATGCAGTTGGATTGTTCATCAATATATGGATAATGCAAGGAAATCGAATGGGGAAGCCATCAAAACTATTTTGAGATATCATGACTAAACCTCGAAAGTCGGGCCTTATTGTGATAATGAGAAGAATTGTAGTTTGGTTAATTACCGTGACTCAGATTATGTAGGTGATAAACATGAAAGGAAGTCAATCTTCAAATATGTGTTTACATTTAGTGGCATAGCTATTGGTTAGAGAACGAAGGTTGCAATCTATAGTTACATTGTCTATTATAGAAGTTGAGTTGATAGCATTGTTGAAGCAACTAAGGAAGCACTCTATTCTAAATGGTTGTTGTATGACTTATTAAATGTGCAAGATACTATTGTTGTGAATTGTGATAACCAAAGTGTAATTCATTCTGATGAAAATTTGGGTTTCAACAAGGAAAAATCATATAAAGGTAAGGAATCTTTTCTTATAGTTGCGAATGAAAGAAATGGCTCAACTATAAAAGATTCACATTAAAGTAATGCAATAATTATATCATGTAGTCATTGTTTGTTGCTAAGTTCAAATATTGGTCGAAGCCTCGAACTTGATTCACTTGTTCAGATTTTAAGTGCCACATGGTGGTATGATGGAGGAGAATGAGTAGTAGCACGATTGGAGATTGTAGAAGATGTTGTATTCTTCTTGCATTTGTGAGATTGATGGGTTCTACCTTTGTAATGAGTACTTTCAACACTTTTTGATAGGTGATGGCCATGCCAATGCTTGTTAACGTAGTGTATTAGGCAACAGTCTTGGCCGAGTGAAGTATTTATGTTTATGTTATCTTGTATTAGGCAGCGTTTTTGGAATGTTGCTAAACAAATGGCTATCGAAGCGTTTAAAAAAGGCTGCAATAAATTAATTTTGCAGTGTTAATTAAAAGCTGCAGACTCGTTTAGTAGTGTTTTTGCAACGCAGTCTAACATCGTTAGTCCAGGAGAACAAGTAATATAGCAGTAGTTTTAAAACGTTGCAAAAGTAAGTTATGCAGCTTTTTTGAAACGCTGTGGTATATCAACGTTTTTGCTACATTTTACAACTACAGCAGCAGTTTTAGAACCATTCTATAAACCATGAATAATGTATTAAAAAACAAAGGACTCAATGTATAAAACATTAATATATATAATTTTATTATAATATATGTAAATATATAAGTGAATATGCTTTTGTGTTTTTCTATTAGTCCCACATCATGGGATATGTTCCATCTCATGCTCCAATGCCTATATATAAAGGAGCCTGTGCAATGTAATTATATGAATCAATCTGATATAACCAATCTCTGAATGAATAAAATATCTCCATTATTTTACTCTAATGGCTTCTTCTCTTATTTCTTTAAAACATATTCTTATTTGTTTATAACACGTTATCAGCACGATCTACAATTGTGATAATTTATTATGAAATCAGATCTATTCTTCTCCAGATCTAATTATAGATCTCAAAACGGTAAGTTATTTTTCTATTATGATTGATCTAATCTTCCAAATTATTATTTTTTATATATCTCATTCCATTCTAGATCTACTTCTTCAGATCTAAATCTATTGTATTATGTTTTAGATTTTATTATACTAGTCTTATAATTTATATCTTATATAGATCTAAACTTTAAGATCTAATTCTTATTTTGTTGGTTATTATATTTCAGATCTAATTTGTTTGTTGTTGCTATTTTTCTGATCATATTATATTGTTGATCTCAATATCATGCTTATTTTTATGTTTTATAGTTCATTTATTTTGGAATGCAAGTTTGAACTTGACAAAATTTGATATTGTTGCTTCAATAAATTTATTGAATTTGATTGCATTTAGTTTGGATATGGATTTGAGAAATCAATCATGGTTGGTAAATGAAGTTTTCATTTTGAAAACATTTTGATTTGATTTAGATTTGATTGAAGGCTTTGAAAATTATTTTGATATATGATTTATATTTCCAGAAGAAATATTTTATTGTTTTTTTAGATAAACAAATATAAAGATAATACGTATCTAGAAGATCTAAGTTTAGATCTAACATTGATTTTGATTTAGCACATCTGAAGTGAATGGAAACATTAATAAAAGCTTACATGATAAGCTTAATATCTTTCGATGTTTCCTTTTTTTTTTAAAAAGGGAAAAGAAAAATAAAATTTGAGAACCTGTAGATAAAAGGTTGAGTTTCCATAAATCAATGAATTACAAGTTTCCTCAAAATAAAGAACCATAAGTTCTAACTAAAAAAAAAAAAAAAAAGAGGATCAGAAAATTTATTCATAAAAAAAGAAATAAGTTTGAACAACCTGAAGTTGTGCAAAGATTTTTTTTTCCAACCAAAAGTTGTATAACTCAAAGTCCAAGACCTGAAGTCTTGAATTATGAAAAGAGTTTCTGACAATGTTTTAGAGATTTATTTATATTTATATTGCAAAATCTAACATCCCAGAAGAGATATTATAGGAATTTTATTTTAAAATTATGTGAAAGGATTGTCTAGTAATACTAAGCTGAAGTTAGATCATTTTTTCGAAGATGAAGGAAACTTCATTAATGATGAAAATCTAAGTGCAGTAATAAATGATATGGTCGAATTGACCAATAATAGCAGCCTGAAGTCTGCTATGTGGATTTTATTTTATTTCAGTTCAATAAATCAGTTTGAAGTTGGTAAAACCCAAGTTTTGATAATCTTTGGGTGTGTTTGCCAAACTATATATTTGAAGAAGTACATTTTAATATTCTCCAGAAGAGATAATCCATATGACATACTCTTGAAGAGATGTTTTATGATTTTTATATTTCAAAATCCAAACATCCTAGAAGAAATGTTGTAGAATTATGTCAATTATGTAGAAAAAGATATTGATTATTGATGACATGCCAAAAACAATGCATATAAAGTATCTTTAGAAGTGATATGTACCACTCTAGAAGCATTGTTTATGAAATATCCCCAGAAGTGATATTATATCATCGTATAGCACTATAAAAGAATTGCCTATAAAATATTGTCAAATGTGATAATAAATTATCCAAAATTCAATCGTCTATTGTCATGGACCCGTAGCTCCATTAGACAAATAGTGATATGTAACCTTTTACTTTTCAGAACTTACGATGAATCAAATATTATATGCACAACTATTCTTGAAGAAATATCTTTATATATGCTCCTGAAGAGATAATCTATGTGTCGTATCATAATTTTCACTAAAGCTATATAAATACGGTCTTGAACAAATCGTTATGTGCAACCATTATAATTTCTTATTTTTATAACATTTCAAGGGTCCAGAAGATACTCTTATTTATGTTGTAAATATATCTATTTTACTGAACTCTCTAGAGGAGATGTTTATATATAATTATAAGTTAGTATATATTTTCTAATGAACAATCATAATTAATGTTCAATAGTAATATTAGAGATATAATCAAGGAATAATGATATAATTTTTTTTAGTAATAAAAATAATTTATTCAAAAAAAAAAAGAATAATGATATTGTATACCAATGTTACACTACAGAAGTAGTGGTTTTATCTCTTGCATCTTACTTTCAGTTGGTGAATCTAATTTTGTCACTGTATTTAAAGTTTGATATGCCATTTTAAAAGCAATTACAACAAAAATCTCCAACATGAATATTTTATGCTACTGTAAAAGTAGTAATTATGTAATATGTATAAAATAAACAGTGTATATTGATATGGCATTCAAATAGTGCATATATATATATATATATATATATATATATATATCTAGAAGAGAAAGTTCACTCCAGAAGTGGTGATACTAATATATCTCTAGAAGAGATTTATTTATATATTTGGTAATTTTATTAAACCAAATAAGTGTACATAAATTTGATTATAAAGGATCCTAATTTAGCTTAGATTAGATCCTAAAAGTTTGAGAGCTAAGAGGAAATCTGTATCTGTAACATTCCAAGCATCTAGAAGATACTATTATTATTTTTGCTGTAATTTTTTGTTATAGAACTCTCAATAGAGATGTGTAGAAATGTCTATATGCAATTAAAAATTACTCCTTGATAAGTAATCATACTTAGTGTTCAAAACTGATATTTGAGATATAATTGAGGAATAAAACTTAACAACTTGAAGTTGTGTTATATTTTGTTCGAACTAGAAGTTCGATATGGTTTCAAACCAAACGTTTTGAACATTATCATGCGGTTTTGACAGGTTTGCATTGACATTGATTTATAAATAGAAATTAATATTTTTGATCCTTGTAATAGTTTGTTCCAAAAATCACTAGTTCAAATGAGAAAGAATATGAAAATTTTACAATATACATGTGATACGTGGACGCACGTATACATCCATATATGTAAATATTTAGCTAACAACCTGAAGTTTGTGATAAGCTATTATTTAGTGATTATGCATAGATATTATTTAGTGATTTAAAATTCAATCAACATAAATGTTAAATGACCTGAAGTCATGTATGTATTCAAACGATCTACACAGTAAGTAAATTCCTCCAATAGCTTAGATCAATGAATGAGAACAAACTCTAATAATCAATATCAATTGAATGCATCTTATCAATGAATAAAAGAATTATCCTCCTATTATTAATATGTATGGTGTATTTGCTAGTAGCAATATCATAGTGGATCAAAATGAGAATCCAAAGATGATTATTATTTAATGTGACAATGTTTGTCAACATTGAGGGTGAGGATAAAGGGATACAAGCTCATTTTGATCATCAATGTTAAATATTTGTTAAAATATACAATGATGCAAAATATTAAGTAACTTGAATAAATTATCAGCAATATCCCTAGTAGACTTTCTCCAATATTGATTTGAATCCCTGAAGGATCAAAATTTGTAAACCACATTTGAAATATGGTTCAAAAGTCAGTTCAAAAATATTTTTGGAGTAAGTGATAAAGATGCCAAATAAAGGAGGTGAGTGTTCTTGAAGAAACACATAAGGATGCTCTGAAAGAGATCCATGACATGATTCTCAAATAACCCTAGAAGTGGGTTAGGTACCTAAAACATGATAATTAAAGAGATCTCAATAAATCATGTCTAGAACTGACAAGAAATAATCATCGATGATAAATTTGTAAATAATAAAGCGCTTATATTTATAAATAGATTAAGAATCTTGAATTAGGGAAAAACATGACTGGCCATCATGAACCCTTTAATAGTAGAGAAATATGGACATGTAGTCCACAAAGTACCGAAAGCACTTGAAATGCTTAATATACCCTGAAGGTATAAATGTGGTTTAAAATCATATTAAATAATGAAAGTATATAAATTCCTGAAGAATATAAATAACTTTCATTGTTATAAACAATGCAAAGAACAAGGAGAGTAAATTTCAACCTACTTTTAAGTATTGTTGTAATGAAAATCTTGATATAACTCAAGATGAGTAGATTACTTCCTACTTTTTAGTAATGTTGTAATGAAATTTTTAATATTCATGAAAAATGTATAGTCGCAATGCGCAAAACTAATTTGAAGCGCAAAACTAATTTGAAGCACGAAAATGAAAACATGTGAAGTGTTTTTCATAAAAGTAGCATACAAATTGCATAAAATGCAAATTATATTTGAAAGAAACAATCTTAGAAAATTTGATTGTATTGAACGAAACTATTAATAAATTGTATTATTAATGAGACACATATTTATAGATCCAGAAGTATCTATAACCAATTTGAGTTATCGAAAGACGAATACAAATTCAGAGGAAACTTTAAATCAGGGGGAGCATCTATAAGTATTTTATAATGCACTCTTTTTCCTTAACTAAGATTTTTCCCACTGGGTTTTTATTAGTAAGGTTTTAATGAGGCATTATCTTGATCCAGAAGTATCAACTCCCTAGTAACATTTGAAATAAGCTATAATGTACTCTTTTTCCTTATTAAGATTTTTCCCACTGGGTTTTTCTTATTAAGGTTTTAATGAGGCATTATCTTGATCCAGAAGAATCAAATGTCTTTTCAAGAAATAACATCTCAAATATGTTATTTAAGTTAAATTATATTTTTATCCTTGACTAAGGTTTTTCCCATCGGGTTTTCCTTTGTGAGGTTTTTACTGACATGTTAAATTGATCCAGAAGTATCAAACTCTATCTGATGCAGTAAATTATTGAAATATGACATACTATATTATACTCTTTTTCCTTCACTAAGATTTTTCCCATAGGGTTTTACTTAGTAAGGTTTCAATGAGGCATTAGTTTGATCCAGAAGTATCAAGCTTTATTTAAAGAAATAAGAAAATAAAATATGTCATTGTACTCTTTTTCCTTCACTAAGATTTTTCCCATTGGGTTTTTCTTAGTAAGGTTTTAATGAGGCATTATTTTGATCCTGAAGTATCAAACTCTTATAAGAAATATCATTTTTAGTATGATATTTATGATTTCACAAGTTGCACTCTTTTCCTCGTTCAAGATTTTTTCCCACTGGGTTTTTCTAATAGAGGTTTTTAATGAGGCAAATCTATATCGATTGAATCGATAAATGCAAGCAAGATAATAATGAGGGGGAGCAATCATCATACACGTTTCGAAACGGAAATTTTCAAATTATCCGAGCATTCAAGATTTTGAAGACGCATATTCAAGGGGGAGTATTATAATATATGTAAATATATAAGTGAATATGCTTTTGTGTTTTTCTATTAGTCCCACATCATGGGATATGTTCCATCTCATGCTCCAATGCCTATATATAAAGAAGCCTGTGTAATGTAATTATATGAATCAATCTGATATAACCAATCTCTGAATGAATAAAATATCTCCATTCTTTTACTCTAATGGCTTCTTCTCTTATTTCTTTAAAACATATTCTTATTTGTTTATAACAAATTTGATATAATAAGCATTTATAAAGATTAAACATAATCAAGCTATATCAATTTCATACACTGTAAAATTTAGTTATATACAACATTTCATGAACAGTATTTTAAGCATAAATGTTAACGGCATAAAATCTTACGAAAAGAGCTTGCTAAAAGAGAAAATATAAATCATGGAAAGTCCAAGCCCGTCTCCTTCAAAAGTCCAATATGCCTATAAGAAGAAAAAAGGCAATTAGAGATTAGCGATAGAAGAGAACAAGCATGAATTTATTACGCAAAAGCCAAAAAGAAAATGGGATACACACGGTGATCCATCATCATGTCTGTTTTCACATATTCCATTATCATCTCTCCTTCTTCTTTTCATTTACTACTAACTCAAAAAACTCAAGCATTTGATCCAATTAAAAAGAAAGTTGACTTAAAAAACCCAAATTCAAGTGTAAAATAGTGTGCAATAAGTTAAAAAGACAAGATTATAGTTCACTTCCCTCTAGGTTACCAATATAACATCCCAAATTCACCTAAAGTTCTTATCCAAAGCAAAATAACCTAAATTGAGTTCGGGCACATCAAGAGACATCAGGTGCGTATGTCTTAGCAAACTGTAATGGTAGGAATTATCTAGTAGTGCATATGCATTCTATGTTTAAAAAATAGTTGATGTAAATATTCATCACAGAGTGACTACGTACAAACTAATTGTAATATTAAACATACTGGTAATATTATTAAGTTTAACTATATAATTTGTATGTGTTATGGCATATCTGTAAATTAAATAATACATTTTCATAGAATATAGTTAAGATTACATCTAATAATTATCCTTAACATACTATATACTATTTATGAACGTGAATGAAATATATTTTATCATATATCAATGTAATAAACATTCTATTATCCTTAACATTCTATTATGCTTTAACCAAACTGAAATTATTAGTCATAAACTTGTAATTGTTGTTGTTCTTGTTATAAACTTATATAATTTTATAAAACGTAGTTAATTTATTATTATTATTATTTATAAAACTTAGTTAAATTATTATTCTTATTATTATAAATTTAGTTGATTTTTATAAAACTTAGTTAAATTGGCTAATACTTTATAATTTATTATTACTATAAAATTAGTTAATTTTTATAAAACTTAGTTAACTTATTATTATTGTTTATAAAACTTAGTTAACTTGGTTGAATTATATTATTACTTACAGAACTTGGTTAACTTAGTTGAATTATTATTATTACAAATTTAGTTAATTTTTATAAAAGTTAGTTAATTTTGTTAACATTTTATAATTTATTATTATTATTATTAACTTAGCTAATTTATTATTATGATTATTATTTACAACTTAATTGACTTAGTTAAATTATTATTATCATTATTATAAATTTAGTTAATTTTTATGAAACTTAGTTAACTTGGTTAATATTTAATAATTTATTATTATTATTAACATATTTAATTCACTAGTATTATTATTTATAAAACTTAATTGACTTAGTTAAATTATTATTATCATTATTATAAATTTAGTTAATTTTTATAAAACTTAGTTAACTTGGTTAATATTTATAACTTATTATTATTAGTATTAACGTAGTTAATTTATTATTATTACTAGTATTATTATTATTTATAAAACTTAATTGACTTAGTTAAATTATTATTATCATTGTTATCATTATTACAAATTTAATTAACTTTTATAAAACGTAGTTAACATGCTTAATGTTTTATAATTTATCATCATTATTATTAACTTAGTTAACTTTTTACTATTAATATTTACAAAACTTAATTGACTTAGTTAAATTATTATCATCATTATTATAAATTTAGTAAATTTTTATAAAACTTAGTTAACATTGTTAATATTTTATAATTTATTATTATTATTATTATTATTAACTTAGTTAATTTTTTATTATTATAATTTATAAAACTTAATTGACTTAGTTAAATTATTGTTATCATTGTTATATATTTAGTTAATTTTTATAAAAATTAGTTAAATTGGTTAATGTTCTATAACTTATTATTTTTATTATTATTAACTTAGTTGATTCATTATTATTATTTAGAAAACTTAATTGACTTAGTTAAATTATTATTATCATTCTTATAAATTTCGTTAATTTTTAGAAAACTTAGTTAACTTCGGTAATATTTTATAATTTATTATTATTAATTAAAATCTGACAACACCTCCTTTATGCAGTTAGTGCTTTCCTGTACACCCCAGTTCAATGTGTGTGTGTGTGTAGACACACACATGATCAAAACAAGATCGAATTCATATCATATATCACAATATATACTCCAAGGTACCATATACACGCATATTTTTAAGCATAAAAACATACCTTTTAATAGCGAATATTAGTGAGCAATATTCCATATGCTTTGTGCATCTTCATCTTTCCTACCTCTCAGTAGTAGGCTTTATCATGTTTTAACTGTTTCGGTTTTCTTTTGCATGTTCGGCTTTTCCATGTCCATGTTTCAGCATACTCCAAATTTTAGTGCACCTAATATTCTGATGTTTCAGCATATTCATTCACCTTGCAACAGTCAATCTGTGACTGTTTCGGTATGTTCATCCAAAAAATAACAGTCTGCTTGTAGCAGCCTAGTCAGTACCTGTATCACTCACTCACCGTGCTGTAGTCAGAACAATGCTTCAGCTCGATTACAAATCTATGCTTCCATTATCAAAAACTCAGTTAGTTTAAAGAAAACTATTAACATTTAGTATTTCTATATGAATTTTTTTAGTATATTTGTGTAGATAAAAGTGATGATGTTTAACAAGTGAACATTTCTAAAATGCCTTTTCAAACAGCTTTAATAATAAATGCAAAAACTGCATGACTCAGTTATATTGTAATAACTGATATTCACATAACTATAATGAGTTTATCTCTGGAAGCGAGAATGTTTCATTTTCCTTCAAAATTCATGTTTGATTTATTCTTTTTCCTCCATAATATACTTCTCAAGATTTGATTGATTTGAGTTTGTTGACAAATTCATTGCTTGCATTCTTTCTTTCAAAACCGATAAGTATTTTAATTTGTATGCCTTTTATATGCTTGCAATACAATAACAAATTAAAGAAAAAAAATCTTGTACATAGAAATGGTAGTCATCTTTATGTGCTAGTAATATGATCATGATGTGGTCTTTAATTGCAATTCTTTAAAGTTGTGCAAAAATGGTAGTCATGTTTATAATGTTTCTTGAATTTGTGTAGATAATAATGAAGAATAAATAAGTTGTCAGGAATAAATCAATTAATGCTATCTAATTCAATATTATACCTGAGTGAAGTATACTTCATGCTAGTTGCCTACTATTATACTACCATTCCACTTTAGAACTTAGTTATGTTCCACGCTCAGTGCACCAGCCCTTCATTCCTCTGTTTTGTTCCAGTTCAAGTGCCTCGGTCATGTATCAACGATCGTTCTCAGACTTGCATCAATGCTTCAGATCCGGGATCCTTTTATTCAATTCCTTCTATGGTCAGTTCAGCTCCAACGTGTACTGTCCTCTCTTTCAGCCTGCTGCTTCAGATTGAAATCCAATACATTTTAGGACATTTCAACATGCTCATTTGAGGCAGTAAGGAAGTTAGCTTTGGTGTAATAGACTGTCCTATACATTGATTTTAAAACCAATTCAACATGGGTCTTCTAATGATCCATTACCATTATAACTCACTAGTGACTTATGCATTTTGGTAGAATAAACAAGCAAAAATTGTTTTTAAACATTTCAATAGTTCACCATTTTTTATTCAATTACCCGTGAGCATGCCCTAAAGACCATTTTTTGTAATAATAAATAGAATATAACTCACCTAATACCCTTTAACATCCCCTAAAGACTATGAGTCTATCCTCTAAACATTGGAGCTATCCCAATTTGATAATAATTTTCATTGTAGAAATCATAATAGACAAACTCAATCATGACCTCTAAAATCAGCCTAAGAAAAAAAGCTTTCACTTTTGGATGTTCACATATTTCGGTATTTATAGAACTACCGAAACCATTTCAGTTACTGATAAGAATTCTGAATCTAACCTACTAAAAACAAATTTATAGAATTTAACAATCATAAATCAAGTATAGCATGCACAGATTGATCTTGAAAATAGCTTTTTTCTCCTTTTATTTCTCGAGTATAAGAGTTACTCCCAGCATCTCAAGTTTAGTACAATGGTGCTTTTCAGCATGTTAGCATTGCTTAAAACCAAGGGAGAAACATCGTGTAATGGTGCATTTTAGCAAGTTCACGTTGCTTAAAATCAGCAAGTTAGTAGTGCAGTACGTAAAGTACAAAATGCATATTCACTAAAGCAAACGTATGCGAACATTGCTATTATTTGACAGTAAATTATTTAGATATGGATATTCAATAGCAAGAGTGATACTTACTGCCTTTAAGAAGTAGTAACTGATATGTTTTTTTAGCTCATGGCACTAGAATTGGATCCCAAACCCTTTCCAACCTAGAATGGACTACATGAATTGTGAATTCAATGTTTTAACATTCAAAATAAGTATATAAAATCAAATAGTTGTATAGAATAATGCCGTTACATGAAATGAAACCATTGTAAGGTTCTTTTAATCATTACCAATTCAGTAGATTGCAAATCATTTGTATTCAAAAAATTATTTGTATGCAACTTTGGAGAAACCATATCTATAAAGATTGCAAATCATTTGTCTTCAGACATTCATGTCTTTAACCATACATTCATATTACAGTCACAAACTTAATTATATATAAAATATTAGTTTTTGATGATTGCAAATCAATATCATTTTAATTAGCTAATACGTGTTTAACGTGTTAGCCCTTTTCCCATATTCACATTGGGTATAAAAATAAAATATTACTCAAAATAATCCTTTTCATTATATATTTATGGTTTTTTGAGTAAAAAATACATTTTAGTATTAAAGCATGAAAAAATGATTAAGTAATTTTATCATTATCAAAGAAGGTGCAGATTAGTGATCTTAAGTCCCATTGAAAGTATGCATGTTTAACTTTATCCAACACCAAAATAATAAAAACAATTTCAAGACATTATTAGAAGGTCAAATAAATAAACAAATTTGGCTTTTATAAATTATGTCAAATGTGTACCTTGGTAAAATATTTCTTCCGGTGCTTGGAGAAGACTGTCTAAATAGTTCTTGCTGAGAGCTTGAAATGTTATCACCCTGAATGAAGAAAACTGAATTTTGTCTGATTATTTTACATTCTCAAAAACCATGAAGGTTAAAGTAGGCTTACCTTGATAATGCAATCGGCACACAGTTTGAAAGTCAACTTCTCAGGCCATTTATTGCTACATGATAAACTTCAATCACAAAATTTACGTTACAATATACATGGAAAAGAACAAAAATAGCAACCCACCTCTCAAAGGCAATGGCAAAAGGTAACATGAATATTCAAGTAGCTAAGCACCCGAAGATGACTAAAAAGAGAGGCTTAACCCTGCTTTCGAGAACTAGGGTCAATGCAACCATGTATATGGCGCTGCTAACTTGAACAGTTACCAACCCGAATATGATATCATTCCATCAAGATTATTAGGTGAAGTCACTAGTCCTATCAAATTTTTAGGATATTTGGTATCTCTGTAATGTGAAGCATTTCCAGCCCATTGGTACCCCTTATAACAAAAAAATGTTGTTTGTTTTCTGAACACCTATGAACGTAACCAAAGTCGATAGTTTCACTTAACAAAATGCATAAAAGAATAAGTGCTACAGATTATGTATATTTAGTTTTTTACTTCACAAAATATACGGACATTTGAAAGTAATCTGAAAAGGAACTTACAAGATAGTAAGGAACATCTGCAATAGCGCTTGCCACCAAATTAGGCAGTAAAACTCTATGTTGTAAAAGCGTGATAACCAATCCAGTGAGAAATTAGGTTACCCCTTTACCAAATAGTGTTCTTATCATCATGTTTTGCATTACCAATGACTTTATGTAAGCGTTTGATGAGTTCCTGAAGCTCAAATGATTCAACACTAGTAGATGATTCAAGACTTGTAGAATATAGATTAAAATAATAGCTCATTCTATGCCACCCTGGTATTAGTACAGCAGAAAGTGATTTCTATTGCAGCCAGTATTTTTCCATAAACATAGCATCACCACTGGAGTGTGCACAAAGTAAGGCAAAGCTGTCATTTGATTGCAATGGGCAATGGCATGCTTAAAGTGCATATAGATTCAGTTTTATTACTGGTAAAATATTCCATGTACATGACATAAATTTGCAGTTATTGATTATATTATTATAATATATATGATTGATGAAAATGTTGATGAATTGTGGTTTTAATTTTCATAAATTTCCTTCCTATACAGAGTATCCGATTTGTGTTCATGTTTAAGTAAAAATATACTTTGTAGTGTGTATCCACTCTTTCACATAGAAATGAACGTCAACGCTAAACGAGTATGTCTACATCCAACTACTCTGTGACTACTTACACATTACATATTATTATCTACCCTTCACTTCTCATAGATGCATCACCAAAACCTAAATGCTATTATTAAATATATGTCTTGAATTTATAAGAATACACATATAATGCTACTTGAGAACAAAATAAAATACAAATAACAACACAAAAGATTTGGATCGTTGAATTTTTGTTCAAGAAGCGGAGTTCCAAAAGGAGTTTCAAGAAGGGGAGTTTCAATTAATATACTTCACTGCCTAAGAATACCACTACAAACCTGCTAAATAGTTTCAGTTGGAAGAAAGAGGAGTTTCAAGAAGGGGAACATTACAAACCTGCTAAATATTTTTAATGTGGCTGGTACAAAATAAGCAAAAGCCATTAACATTAAAGTTTTGAAATTTAAAAACTACTTTTTACAGTTTCATCTTTCAATTTATGATTCAATTCAATAGCAATATATAGTGCAAAGTTGACGTGGTTCCAGATAGAAATCACTTGAATGTTAGTATGAGAATAGATTGGGCTATTGGAGAGTCGTAACGTGAAAAAGAAAAGCGTGAAAATGTCTATGTATGTAGAGAAAATAGCTCGTGTGTTGATGCTAAGAGAGGTACTGGTTATTTGTGTGAATACTTGGAGGGATATAAAGGGAACATTTATCTTAATGGCTCTATTAGATCATAATTAACAATCATAATTAACAAAACGAAGAAGGCAAGAAAAATACATTAATAAATAAAATACATAGTGCAATACTTAAATAATGTTCAAAGTTTGGTTATTAAAAGTCAATGGCACAAAAATGCAATTGAGATGTAAGCAAACAAATATCTCATCAAGGATTATTTTAATCAATTATTATTGCTAAAGGAACATCAAGCCCAAAATTAGAACCAGTATTGATCTTTTTGACATAACAATAGTATGCATTTGTTAAAATCAGACCTGGAAGAAGCTAGAATCAATGTACCGTATATTATTCAATGCAAGTATATAAAAAAGGTTGGAACATAACATGCATTTAGGAATATTGACTACATTTTTCTCGGTTTTGCCTTGGAACTCGGACTTCCTGACCTTAATTGGTCATGTTCTTTAATTAGCGAGCAATTTTGATGTGAGTATTGATATTCATTTATCAGTGATCAATCTTTAGAAAGAAAAAAAAAATGATACTATGTAGGTTGATAGGTTCCAGAAAGCTTGCCCAAATGATGCATGTAGTAAGAAATTTATGTTAAAATATCCTTATAAGTGAAGAGTAAATTTATGCTTGATTTATTGACGAGTCCATGTTTAGTTAATAAATGCATGTATAATATTACAAATATGCATGTAGTAATTGTAGCAAGGCAGTACCTCACATTTTCAAATTAACCATGGAAAAAATGCAGTGGTGAAAACTGCAAAGAACTTCCTTGAAAATTTTGATGCGGAGAAATAATTTTGACCATATTAGCATTTACCAATACTTGCAATTAATTAATAGACATATCATGCTTGAAAAATCATTTTCAATAGTTACTTAAAATATTAAATATATGATTTTTTTTTTTTCATAGTATATTTGTTCGTAATTTAGCCTTTTAGTCTGCATTTGGTTTATATGTGGTTAAATTGAGTTTTTACATTGAACTTTAATATAAAATCACTTATGAACAGGTTATGATACATTATTTTATTTCATGCTAATGCTTTATTACCAAAATTTATAACCTTATGAAACGAGTGGAATGGCTAAGTTTTCAGAAGTGATTTTTAGATCCATAAACAATGACTTAGATAAAAAGACATAAATTGCTTTGATTTTGTTTATAACATAGTGTGGTAAATTTTCGTAAGGCCAAAATTTATATTAAAGTTCAATGTGAAAACTCGATTTAACTACATAAAAACTAGATGCAGACCAAATGGTAGAATTACGAACAAATATACTATAAAAAAAATCATATATTAAATATTTTATGTAACTATTGAAATGACTTTTCAAGGATGATATATCTATTAATTAATTGCAAGTATCGAGCAAATTCAATAGAAATTTTCTGCTTGCAAAATACATGTATCCTAAGAACTTCAAAAGAAAATGAGTATCATTTTAAAATATTAGAAATATCGTATCTTTGTTCTCAATAGAGTTGTTAGTAAATTCTCAAATATCAAAAGATAGTTAGATCGACCACACAGTATGATAGTAGAAATCTACCGAAAAGCTTCATCCCAGTCACACAAAAATGATAGCTAAACCAAATAAATGAATTAATACAAAAACATAGAGTGATTTTGTAATGTTATTGAAAACATGCATGCACATGTGTTGGAATTTTCAAATACAATGAGGAAAGTTTTAAAAGAATAAGAATATGATGAATGGCACTTACTGATCTTTGTATACTCGTTCCTTTTCACTTAGCCTATGTTTTTATTTTATTTTATAAGTTTGATATAGTATTCAAGATGGCATTCATTAATCTTAGTAATTGGTTTTACCATAAACATTTATTTCAATTATTTACATGAGAACTGAAGAACTATACTTTGGGGTATCATTTTTGTTGATGAACTGCAAGTATAAATCAAATTTAATTTTAAAAAAAATTAGTGAATACACACATATATGCCAAGAAACTCAAACACAATGAGGAAGGCAAGAAAAAACATTAATAAATAAAATACATAAATGAACTGGTCGTACTAGTACATATCATCAAGGATTATTGATTATAAGTCTCAAGAAATAGACAAAAACCATATTGACCAGTTCATAAATGAACTGGTCATAATAGCACATACCAATTACAAAAACATTATGAAGTTACTTGGTTGTTGTATGGAGACAGAGGTTCCATTGCTTTTCTATGAATACATTCTTAATGGAACATTATATCAAACACTTCATGAACTCAATTTCAATAAATCTATGATAGAAAACATTCTTATCAAAATATGTAAAAAAATAACAAAATAAGCCTTTATTTTATTGCTAAATAAAAAATGATTATTTACTTTATGTACATAGAATCAAAATCAAGCTTAATTTTATTATGCCGACAGATTAAGTAAAAATGAGTGGATGATGAGCCGATTTGAGCTTCATAACCGGTTCAAAATCTAGACTCATCGATTGAGAATCCTAATTTAGTTTATTCATTCATTAACAAACTAATTTTTTTCTTTTTCATTCTCTCCTAATGGAAGTAAAGAAAAAACACTTTGCAGCACTACAAATTCCTCTATTATGTTAACACTATTAAATCTTTTCAGAAAACTAGTGATAACACTCTTACCTATGAATCTAACAAAGATGTGTGCAACAATCAGCATGCTTGCTTCGATTTTACAGTGTAGTGCTTCATGTGCTCCACTTCTATTATCAGATCTATGCTCTTTAGAAAGTACTTGTATTTTGTTCTTTGTAAATAGGATATGTAGCATAAGAATCTTCCAAATCAGTTTTACTCCTAAAGTTATGTTGATTTCTTTGAATCTCCAAAGTTCAAACACTCCTTTATTTTTTTTTGTTTACGCACTATATCCCAAGAAAATTTTCAGCTCTCCTTTCCAAAGAAAGTTTTATAAATGCAAATTTTTTTTTCCAGCCTCGCTTTGGAATTTTAAAGTAATGCATCCAAATTGAACCATGCGATACGCCATAGAATGATAATATCTATGAACTCAAGTAAATATTCCTGAAGCTCAAGGAAGCTAGAGGGTTGCTGAAGATCTTGAGAGGTTGAATCGATGGCGGAGTTGTGGCTCGAGGACGCGGTGCGCACATATTTAGAAGAGATTGATTTTTAATTGAATTTAGGATAGGGATACATGGGGAGAGAGGTCGATGTTGAGCTATTAGGCAGAGAGGCGTTTTATTTTTATTTTCTAGCTTCAATGTCTGCAGTAGTGTTTAAAATATATTTTTTTCTTTTTTAATAACTCCACTTAAATAATCGTAGCATTTTTATTAAAATGTTGCAGATTCATGATGCAAAAAATATATTTTCTTATGGTGTGTGTGTATTTGTGTATGTATGTATGTATGCATGTATTTTTCTGTTGTGCGTATGTATTGAAGAGAATCTCATCATGATTGTAATTACAAATATGGTTCATTGTTTGGAGCTATATGGTAAAAGATATAAAGCATTAAATTTTAGTCTACGCATATGAGCGACATAAGGGAGTTCTGAAGCAAAGAGGGTTGTTTGGAAGAAGATTAATCGACTTGTGGAGAAAGTGTAGTCGATTGGAAAAAGTTACTGAAGTGAAACAAAAGTGGTAGCATGAGGTAGAACTTCCATAGTTCATTTTAGGGTTATCTCTATCAATTTGCTATTCAACAATAGTCGACTAAGACTTGTGCAAGTGTACTAGAAATTTAAGGCCAATCAATTAACATTGATGAATCTATGTGATTGTGCCAAGATTCTAGATTAATTTGTCAAGGGTAATTTGACACTTTGTTCATGGACTATGTCTGGACTTTTTGATCTTTCAGAAGCAAATCTAATGATCGAAATTGATTGGAGATCATATAAACACATCACTTCACCCAACGCATCAATAGATAGAAAAAATTAGTTTATCTTCTTTACTCTATAATAACTTCTATTATCAATCTTCGTATAATCTCTCTTTCAAAATAAAATCCTCTCTCCTGAAGTAAATGTACACGTTCACGTTGTTTTTGTGAATAACTCTAAATTTGTGTCTATTTTATTTTCAATTGATTGCTTATTTAGTTTGCCTGTGATTTGGTTGCCAACTATTTGGAACTGAATTCAACTATTTTGGCTTTCTTATTCTAGTTACACCACCAGTCAAAAACTTTCAATATACTTCGGTATAATTCAGTGCTACAAATCTATCGTTTTCTAACGGGCTTTTGGTAAAAAATTTATCAACGCTAAAAGCTTCGATAGAAAAATGAGTGTCATTGAATAGCTTTGCATTGCAGAGGCATCACAGAATTGGCATCGTAAAATTTTAGTGACGACATTGTTGTGCACTTAAAGCCCAACTATAACGCATAGTGCTCTTTGACCGCTATGCCTTTTCAATTTAGCGCTATTATACAATTGATCTTCTTAAACCTCGTTATTTTCCGCTTCACCCACTAAATCTAGGCGTTTTTGCACCACTTTAGCGATAGTAATATAAAAATATTTATTTGACTAGTTCCCTCCTAAACCAAATAAACAAAATTTTAGGTAAAGACCCAAGTTTAAGGTATGAGTGCTCAAGCTAAGTTAGAAATCTATTGTAATCGCTACATTTGGACTGCATAAATCATGATATTCTTCAGTGTTGTTATATAAGATTAAACAATTATAACACCTCTAATTTTGATTAACATTACTAAGGATATTTAATGAGAAAAAATAAATAAAATACTGTAAAAGGATAATGGGATTGAGATTTGATAATAATAGGCATCGTACCATAATGAATGAGTTAATAAGAACGGTTCAAAACTTAGATAAGAAGGAGGAATATATGTTAAGGGCAAAATAGAAATAGGCCATAATTCCTAAACATAAACTTGTATTCTCTTATTTCCTCCCTCACTTCTATTTACACATACTTAGGTGAGAATAAGGTTGGCCATTGCAAGAGAGCAAAGGAAGTTAAAGCTAGGAAATCAAGATTTAAGCAAGAGGAAATCAATTTTTAACTCAAATCTCAAGTTCCTTTATCAAATAAGGTGAATAATAATAATGCATCTCAAGTTTTATTTACTATTTTCTGTTTTAAGTATAAACATATAACTTTTGCTTGTATTATGCTATGTTTTAATTGTTTAGAGGATTATATGCTTGAATGATTAATTATAGGATTTATTATTGAATTATCTAATAGGTTTTAAATGTGAAAACTTAATTTTTGATACCCAATCAACTTGAAATTTGATACGATGTTAGAAACATTATTCTAGTTGTGGTTTTTAATGTCACAATTTTCTAATCAAGTATGAATTTATTATGAATTTTCTAAGTGGAGAAAATTGTTTATTTCAGCTTTTAGTTATTAAAAATAATTAAATATTGTTTTTAGCCCTGAAATTTTTATATGTCAAAGAATGCATAAAATCTGAATGATTATGACTTTAAGGATTTTTCTAAAGTGTCTATGATTTATTATAAATTATTTAAGCTAGAAAGGCTTAATTATTATATCAAAATATTAATATAAAATGTATGTTTGCAAATCATTTTGGAAATGATAAATATGCTTGATAGCAGTTTTCTAAAAAGATTTTAGTAAAGAAAATTATTATCCAGTGAGAAGTTGACAAGAATTTGGAGTTGGTAAAAAGATATTATTTTAAAGATAAAATAGTAGTTTTCATATTAATTATGGCATTGCCATGCCGAAGTTATTGATGTCGCGGTTAACAGCGCCGTCCTTATGATCTTCGACATCGACAAAGTGTGATGCCACACTTTACTTTAAGGCATTGATGCGGCAGTCATCAATTTTGACCTTCATCAATTTCCAAGTTTAGAATTTTATACTATGTAAACCATTAGTGACTCTACTTGTATTCGACAACCTTCATAGGGGATGTAAATGGGTTATAGCCATATAGTTATAAACTAGATACTTTAACATGTTTTCTCTAATGAAGAGGTGCGATAACCCTTAATGGCAATAGACGCCGAGCTTTATCGATATATAATGGTTTTATGGTTTTGGCTTTATAACCTATGTTTTGAAGTACGATAACTTCTAAGTGATATTGGCATTCATCAATATTATTTATAAAAGCATATATCATGGAATAAATATTTTGGATAAAGTAAAAGGCTATATTTTCCATATTTCAAATTATGATTTCAAAGGTAAATCATCAATAAAGAATTATGTTCTCAAGGAAATAAAAAGGGTACTTAGCGTAGAATTTCACTAAAGAGATTATTTTTCTTATCACCATTAGATAAATTATGATAGGAATAATTGACTTGAAATCGGAAAACCAAATGGACTGGTGTAGAATAACACCCTATCTTTAGCTGTTAGCCCCAAACTGATATTGTCCAAAATTCCAATGCATAGGGCTTTCTCATGGGTAATATTAAAATTAGTGTTACGCATAGAAAGGAGTATAAAAAAGGAGATAGGTTGTTGGTGAACACGTAAAATCAGTAGGATCAAGGTGACCCTAGGAATAGTAAGTTTTGGAGGGACCATCTAGTTGTCTTCTAACAGTATATTAGAGAATTTGATATATCAGGTAGGTCGAAGTTAGCCATAGGTTTTCAGTTCCTTTGAAAAAACTATAATGTCGGGACAGACGGTTCGTTGATTTAAACAGATTGGTCATGATTACCTATGTTGCATGCATGCATATTACTTTTTTCATTGTCTGTTTTAACCATTGTGGTTGTGGGAGTCTGGTTTGAAAAAGATATATCTTTAAAAGATATTTGTGAGGGGAAAACTCATTCCGCTCAACGATGCGGTCTTATTAGATATCCACAAAATAAGATGGCATATTATTATTAACAAAAGGCTTTTTACCCGATTTGAAGTTTATGTTTTCATCTTAAACTCTCGGGTTCACAAAATTTGGTTTGAGTAGGTCAGGAATGAGGGTTTACAGGTCATTAGGTGGGATGAATAAAGATTTAGGAGATGTGTACGAGGTAGATTTAGCTATTTAGGAGTTTATCTACATATAATATTTATCCGTTGTGTTGAAGTTTTATTCTGATGGAATAATGTAATGACGGATGTCATAACTATCTAGTAGTAAACTCTGATCAACCAAAATGGCATCTTTATATGTCGCTCTTGGAGTATTTTGTAATAATATATTTTATCTAAACCTGGGCAATGTTTTGAATTATGTAATAAATCAGAAATATTATCTTCGAAATGAAATGTGAATTTTTTTTGAAATTGTGTTAAGAAAAATTCATTTTCTTGTGCTAATGTTGTTATTGATACAATTACCTTATTTTTCTATTGGAAATTAATATTATTTAATATTTTAGATGACAGCAGCATCCATAGCACTTAGTTTCAGGCCTCAAAATGGGGGATGTTAAACCTGGTATCAAAGCATATGTATATGTAAATATAAAATAATTTTGAACTTAAAAAGAGTCTTGAAAAACATAATACAAAAGATTCAGAGAATAATGATGGGAAATGGGATAACATTATAGTATCGTACTTGTATTTGTTATATATATAAGCATATATATACCTTATCTATATTACCATCTCTTTTAGGCCGTTCTTTTGTATCTTACTAAGGTTTGAATGCAAATTTACGGAAGTAAGATATGGAGGTAGGAAACAGAAGATTGAATCTCGGTGAAGGGAGCACTACAACCAATGGAAATTTCAGGCCTAATACTAGGAGGAATCCGGGTCGACAAACAGTTGCTAATGTGGATGTTGGAACACTGCAAGTGGATATAGAGCTATGTATCAGTTCTATGTCAACATGGTGCAAGAAAGAGTTGAGCTGGATTAGTTGGTGGAAATGCCGTGGCAGCAAATCCCAAAGTTCCAGTTGTCAAAAATTATGCTGGTAAGAATTATGCCAGACTTAGAGAAAAGCCATTTATTGGAATTGAGGATGCTATCGAGGTGGAAAATTGGCTGCTCCATTATGAAATGATTTTCATTGATATAGATATGAATAATGAGCAAAAGAGGAGATTAGCATCCAAGAAATTGCAAGGAGCTGCATTATACTGGTGGAACAGTGTTGCTGTTGGTGCGCCTGAGGAGAATTTGACTTGGGCAGAGTTCAGGAGGAGGTTCAAGGAGAGGTTTATGTCTAAAATTTCCAAGTTAACTTTGTTAAGGAAGTTTGTTGAGTTAGTGCAAAGAGACATGACTATGTTGGAGTACGCAACAAGGATTGAGGAGTTATCCATATATGGGTATGCCACGGTAAATACTGTGATTAAGAGAAATGAAAAGTTTATCCATGGATTAAGACCGAAGCTTGCTAAGGCAACCTTACCATATCTCAGGGATCCATGTGACGTAGTAGTGGAGATGGCTTTGAGCAATGAAGAGATGTTCACTTTATTCAGCAGTAATAAAGCAGTGAAGACTCAGAGTGGACATAGTCAGAAAAGAAAGTTCTTTCATGAAAAGGGAGCCCGGAAAAGTGGAGCTGCTAAGAAAAGAAAGGCCGAAGTTGTGTGTTACAAGTGTGACAAGAAAGGGCATTTTGCAAACAAATACCATTCCAGTGATGGAAAGAAGGTGATTGGGAGAAAGAACATCAAGTGCTTTAACTGTGACCGGATTAGACATTATAAGAATCGGTGCAAAGAACCGGCCAAGGTTGAAAAAAGGAAGTTTTTGCTTTGGAACCGTCTGCCTCGAGACCCACAGCAGAGGGGAAAGGAAAGACTGTGATGAGAGGCACACTTTTTATTCATGGTATACTAGTTAGAGTATTGTTCGATGCTGGTGCATCACAATCTTTTACATCACGTTGCTTGGTAATTAAGTTTAATCTAGAACCCTCTTACCTAGTTACTTCCTTAAGGATTGTGAATTCAATAGGAGGGTATGCAACTCTAGAGATGAGATGTGACCAGTTAGAGTTTAAATTGTGAGGTCATATATTTGCCTATGGTTTGCATGTATTTGATTTTGTAGGTTTTGGGATTATATCGGGTATGGATAGGTTAAGTAGATACGATGCTAGGGTATTTTGTCAAGATAGCAAAATATCACTAAGACACCCTGATAGTAGCGACCGAATTATATACTCAGTAGAGGACTAGAATTTTGATGTTTTAGCTTTATTGGGTGCAATAGAGGAGGAAGATGATTTGAAACGAGTTTTAATCATTAGAGAGTTTGCTGATATTTTTGAATCAGTGACAAAACTATCATCGAAACAAGCCATTAAGTTTGGAATAGATCTTGTACCTGGAGCTGAACCCGTAAGTAGACTGCCTAGCATAATGGTACCTACAATGATGAAGGAGTTAAAGGTGCAGCTAGTGGACTTAGACGAATTTTTTATATTAGATTAAGCACTTTTACTTGGGGAGCGGCTGTGATATTTATGAAGAAATCGGACGGGGTGTTAAGATTGTGTATTGGTTATGAATGAAAAGATGATAAAGAACCGATATCTCCTGTCGAGAATCAATGATTTATTTGATCAGCTGAATGGAGCCAAAATATTTTCTCAATTGGATTTGGCGATATGGTTCAATCAATTGAGTGTGGTGGAGTATAGTATTCCTTTGATGGCGTTTCAAATAAGATATGAATCAGATGAGTAATTAATGATGTCATTGGGATTGAACTAGTATGCCTACTTTCTTCGTAGATTTGATGAACCGAATCTTCCGTGAGCATTTGGATAGGTTCATGTTAGTATTTATAGATGACATCCTGATACATTCTAGAATTGAGTAAGGTTATGAGAATCACCTTAGAATAGTGCTTAAGATGTTAAGGCAACATCAAAAAAATAAAGTTCTCAAAGTGTTATTTTTGGAAGAAAGAAGTGAAGTTTCTTGGTCCTGTAGTCTCAAAAGAAGGGTTGTTAGTACATCCATCAAAGATAGAAGCAATTAATAACTGGTAGAGACCCACGACAGTGATTGAGATAAAGAGTTTTCTTGGATCAGTTGGCTGTTATCGAAGATTCATCAAGGATTTCTCTCGTATAGCAACATCAATTGCTAAACTAACAAGGAAGGACGTAAAGTATGTTTGGACCGATAAATGTAAGGAGGCATTCTAGAAGCTGAAACATTTATTGACCAATGCTCCCGTATTAGTTGTCCAGGGAAATCAAGAATTGGTTGTGTATACTGATGGGTGCGGAACAAGATTATGAGCTATGTTATTGCAAAGGGGTAAGTGGTTGCCTACGCCTCTCGATAGCTTAGACCACATGAAGTCAAATATCTGACTCATGACTTAGAGTTGGCTGCTGTAATTTTTAGTCTGAAAGTGTGGAAACATTATCTTTTGGGAGAATAATTCAAGTTGTGTATGGATCACAAGTCCTTAAGATATTTATTCTCTCAATAGGAGTTAAATATGATACAGCAGATGTGATTAGATTTTATAATCGCTTATGATTTTGGGAATTGAGTATAAGCTAGAAAAGGGAACAAGGTAGAAGATAGTAGAAAGCATCGGAATGCAGTATTAGCAATGATAGCTGAATGAAAAGATTTAGAGGCATTGACCACATGTAATATGCAGTTAAGACCAATGGCTAGTTTTAGTCGGAGTACTGTAATGTTATCTTGCTTAGAAGTTCGACTAGTCTTGATTGAAAGGATTGCTTCGAAGAAAAGAGATGATCCATTACTAGCTAAATGAATGAAGATTGGAAAGTGGAGCTGAGCTTGATGATTTGAAAGACTTTTATCTTGATCAAAATGGATGGTTGAGAAAGAATGGGTGATCGTGTGTTGCAGATGTTAGAGACCTAATGAAAGAAGTCCTTAGGTAGTGTCATCAATCAAAGTCAGCTATTCATCCTGGAGGAATTAAGATGTATCGGAATATGAAGAGAAATTTCTTCTAGGAATGTATGAAAAGGGTTGTAGGCTTATGGATAAAGCAATGCTTGAATTGTCAGCAAGTGAAAGTCGAACATCAGAAGCCAAATGGATTGGTTCATCCGTTGGGTACTTATGTGTGACGCCCCACCTCTATGCTCACAATAACAAAGAGTATTAAAAGAAATATTGTCTGATATTACGAAGAATAAGGCTGGATAGGAGCGGCCATCCGTAGTTGGGCCTTACACAAGTGTTGGTTATCTCGATAGGAGTGGTATATATTTTTATTTTTCATCTCTTATTTATTTACTCTCATTGACATACCCAATTCCAGTATAAAACGAACTACGATGGTTCATAATAGTTTAGGATAATATATATATATATAATAATAACGCATATAAGCAAAATGCGAAACACAGATGAAAATTCACAACCGAGCACAAGGTCAAACTCAAGCCATCGACTGGATTCAACACAGGTACAAGTTAAAAAGGAGCACATCAAATATATTTTTCATCAAAACATAGTCAACATAATGCTACAGGTCTGAAGCTCCAAGACCAGCAAAACTCAAACCCGAGGCAACAATGACAAAGAGCTCACAAATGCTCAAAAATAAGGCAACACAACAGCGGCACAGCAAAGTGTATCTGCTTATTAATTACGCAAACAAAGGTTGCAGTGAAAACTACCAATTGCTCAAGTGTATCTGCATATTAATTATGCAAACACATGTTGCAGTGAAAACTACAAAATGCTCAAGTGTATCTAAACATCACATATAAAAGAATAGAAACCAGGCACAAAGGCCAAAACTCAAGAATCAAGTGTCGACTAGTTCAATATCAACAAGACCAGGGACAAAATGAAATGGCACATGTATATACAGTGCATAGCCGCATCCAGAAACCAAAACCAGAAAGTACATATGACTATTTCAACTTCAAACTCACAACAAGCATGGTGCAAAGACTACAATTACAAAAGTCAACTCAACATAGATGCATATTCATAAGTCAAGTGATGCACCAGTGATACCAGTGGACAGAGCAATTCCAACTCAAAGCAACGACGACACAGTGGATGTTCAAAACTCAATGAAACAGACTACAAGGATCAAAGTACTAAACATCATATGCAAATGAGACAAGTTTGCAAACCAAGCATCATACAAATGCAAGAAATAGTTGTGTATACAAATGCATCACAATTCAAAGCAGCAGGGACAAGCAAGCACAACCGAGATGAACCATTGCAGTGTAAAATCATGTTAAGGGCCGAAGATGCTACAAAGTCAGGGAATCACATATACAAAATCAAGTGACCGAAGTCAATGCGAAGCAAGCCATGGTGGCTACGAAACCAACATAACCACAGTTCATCAGAAAGCAAGGCCGAAGCCAACAAAGCAAATGAAAATCAAGGTACAAGTTTTAACAAAGTCGAGTGGCCGAAGAATGGCCAAAGTCGACAACCCAAAATCATCAACATTAACAAAATCGAACTGCCAAAATAAAGAAATTGATGAATGAATTAGAATGTGAGTGAAAAAATTACTCACCAGATCGAAGTCGAACGCCATCAAAAAGAAGCAGCTGAGTGGAACTCGAACGAGAACAAATTATCACGAAAAATCCCTATCGATCAATCAACGAAGGCGCAACTTCGATTGTAATTCGAAAGCTCTAAATTTGCAAAGAGGGATGAATGAAAATTAATCAAGCCGCCATTTATTTTTTTGTTAGTTTAGGTTTAGGGTTGCAAAAATGAAATGGGTAGAGGAGGGAACGGTTGTACTCTTCAATATAATGCAACACCAAAATAAAGAAACATGGGTCGTGATTGCTTTAAAGCCCACACAATATTCAACGAATTACTAAAAGAATTTCAACCGATTTAAAAACTCCAAATAGCAATTAGCTAACACATTAATCGTTTAATGATGATTATAAATTGTTACAAACTCCCGGGTTGTTACAGACTCCCCTCCTTACAAAAATTGCGTCCCGCAATTTTCATAAATAAAGCCGTCAATAACAATTATTTTTCTAACATAAACTGGTTAAGCTAGAAAAATAAAGGTCGAGAATACAAATGCCAAAGAAATCTTTTAATTCCAATAAAAGATTCACAAATTCTCAACAAAATCTAATTATCAAATAAATAATCAAAAAACAACAAAACTGAATAAATGCAATTATTAGCAATATTCAGAAATCACAAAATAACAATATCTAATTATCGATACGATAATTAGAAAACAGCAAAATCTAATTATCAACAAAGATAATTAGAAAACACAAATCACAAAACTGCAATCATCTAGTTATCAATCGGATAATTAGAAAACACGAACTCCATAATCAACAAACTCTAACTATCAACAGAGATAGATAGAAAACAGCAATTCAATATAATCAACATAATCTAGAATCAATTAGAGACTAGAAAATCTTATAATCAGCAAAATTAGCAATTATCTAATTATCAAAAACGATAGTCAGAAATCTCAAATCAACAAATATCCAATTATCAAAAACAATAATAAGAAATCTCAAATAAAAAAATATCTAATTATCAAAACGATAATCAGAAATCTCAAATCAACAAATATCCAATTATCAAAACGATAATCAGAAATCTCAAATCAACAAATATCTAATTATCAAAAATGATAATCAGAAATCTCAAATCAACAAATATCTAATTATCAAAAAAGATAATCAGAATTTCAAATCAACAAATATCTAATTATCAAAAACGATAATCAGAAATCTCAAATCAACAACTATCTAATTATCAAAAACGATAATCAGAAATCTCAAATCAACAAATATCCAATTATCAAAAACGATAATCAGAAATCTCAAATCAACAAATATCTAATTATCAAAAACTATAATCAAAAATCTCAAATCAACAACTATCTAATTATCAAAAAGGATAATCAGAAATCTCAATTCAATAAATATCTAATTATCAAAAACGATAATCAGAAATCTCAAATCAACAAATATCTAATTATCAAAACGATTTTGATAGGGGCGTCACATTATGGGAATGAGATTCTATATCTATGGTTTTTATAGACAAGTTACCAATGTCGAATAGAGGAAATGAAAGTATTTGGGGTTTAGTGGATAGACTGACTATGAGTGCACACTTTATACCCATTAAGTAGACAAGGACGACACCTGTTTTAGCTAAGTAACTTATGAAGAATATAGTAAGACTGCATGGGATTTCTGGTAATATAATTGTTAGTAGAGATTTTTTATTTACTAGAAAATTCTGGAAGAGCCTACAAGAGGTTTTAGGTATCAAACTCAAGATGAGTACCAGTTACCATCCACAGACCGATGGGCAAACAGAAAGAGTTAACAAAGTCTTGGATGATTTTTTAAGAGCTTATGTGCTTGATTTTGGAGGATCATAGGAAAACCATCTACACTTTGTCGAATTTTCCTATAACAATGGTTATCAGATTAGTATAGGGATGACACCTTTTGAAGTTTTGTATGAAAGGTCGTGTAAATCACCCGTATCTTGGTTAGAGGACCAACGATAGAATAATTCATGGTCCGGATATGGTAAGAGAAGCCACAGAAAAGACTGAGTTGATTCAAGATTGAATGAAAGAAGCTCGTTCTAGACAAAAGTGTTATGCAGATAAGAGACGAAAGGACTTAAAATTCTTAGTTGGAGATCTGGTTTTAGTCAAAGCATCGCTAATGAAGGGTGTAGTAAGATTTGGAAAATTAGAAAAATTATCACCATTTGTTGAACCATTTTCGATTATAGAAAGGATCGGAGACTCTCTTATCGGATAGACTTACCGAGCAGTTTGGCAGGAGTCCACAATGTCTTTCGTATTTCTTATCTTAGAAAGTGTGTTGGAGATCTAGAGACTACTATCATTCCAAACGCTTTGGAAGATTTAGTGGTGGAACTGGAAATGACTATAGTTAGACATATAATCAATATCGTGGTTAGGGATGAGAAGAAGTTAAGGAACAAGACGGTCAGATTAGTAAAAGTCCAGTGGAGTGACGATGAGTGAGACTGTAATTAGGAGACAACGGACAAGATCAGAGACACTTATCCTAACCGTTTGATGGTATATTTACATCTATGCTTGTAAGTTTTGATGTATATACCCTATCGTAATTTCAAGGATGAAATTCTTAAGGAGGGGAGTTTGTAACATCTCTAATTTTGATTAACACTTATTAGGTATTTAATTAGAAAAAATAAATAAAATAATGTAAAAAGATAAAAAGATTGAGATTTGATAATTAATAGGGGTCGTGCCTTAATGATGAGTTAATAAGAATAGTTTAAAACTTAGATAAGGAGGAATATATGTTAAGGGACAAATGGGAATAGACCTTAATTCCTAAACATAAACTCTTATTCTCTTATTTCCTCCCTCACTTATATTTACACACACTAAAGAGAGAATAAAGTCGACCATTGCAAGAGAGTAAAGCGGAAGATTAAGCTAGGAAATCAAGATTTAAGCTAGGGAAAATAATTTTTTAACTCAAATCTCAAGTTCCTTTATCAATCCAGATGAATAATAGTTATGCATCTTAAGTTTTATCTACTATTTTTAGTTTTAAGTAAGAACCCGAATCTTTTGCTTTTATTATGCCATATTTTAATTGTTTGGAGGATTATATGCTTGAATGATGAATTATAGGATTTATTATGGAATTATCTAATAGGTTTAAGTGTGAAAACTTAGTTTTGATACCCAATTGACTTGAAATTTTAATATGATGTTAAAAACATTATTCTAGAAGTGGGTTTTTAATTTCATAATTTTCTAAGAAAGTATGAATTTATTATGAATTTTCTAAGTGGAGAAAATGGTTTGTTTCGAATTTTAATCATTAAAAATAATTAAATAATGTTTTGGCCCTGAAATTTTTACATGTTAAAGAATGTATAAAAGCAGAATTATTGTGATTATTGGGGATTTTTTCCCAAGCGTCAATGATATATTATGAATTATTTAAGCTAGAAAGGCTTAATTATTATAATAAAATATTAATATAAAATGTATGGTTTGTAAATTATTTTAGAAATGATAAATCCGCTCTCTAGCAGTTTGTGAAGGAATTGGACCAGCACGCAGTAGAAGAAATGGATGAATTTCAAAGAAATATAACATTTTGGATCTTTGATGGATCTATTAAGTCTAAATTCATTTAAATATTTTCTAAATATGGTGTAAATAAAATCATATATTTTATTTTAATTAGTTAAACAGAAATTTAAAGTTAACTTTAAATGTTTAGTGTATTAGATACACCTAACAATTGTCAATAAGAGTTAATTTAGGGAAGGAAACCCGTCGTATCTTTCCCCAAAACAAGTAATTAACTGAGAGCATAAATAACAATAAATAAGAGAGACTTTCAATTTTCTCTTTAATTAAATTGATTGATTCATTAAATGTCAGTAATCAGCAATTTATTCCTAGCATGAAATGTGACTATGTCCAAATGTATTCTAATATAAATTATCTAAGTGCAACATATCAGATTGTTTATAAAGATTTTATTTAAATTTACAAATTATAGTTGGAGATTAATCTAATTTTAGTTTTTACTTATACAAATATACATATGTATCATATTCATATATACATATATATGTGTGTGTGCATATGTAACATACCAATCTATGCTGGGTATAACATGCCCATATATAGATGCTGGGATTTACATCGCAATGGACACATATCTCATTTGTATGTATTGTATGTTGTCATGCATGAACATATAGTTGTAAATTTCAAATGATTGTTTTTGTCTGTGTATGTATAAATTTAAGTATATGTATATGTATGTATGTATAAAATATGTTTTATCGTTAAAATATTACAAAAAATAATTATTTATTTATATAACAATGTAATGTACCATAAATAAAAATGAAGATATATGCATATAGATAATGTATTAAAATAATTAAATTTTTTCATTTTAACTTACTAATTAGAAAACTTGTCACATCTAAAGTTACAGTGATCTTAACATATATTATATTGAACTAAATAGTTTCAGCCATATAAATGAATATAAAATAATTATGTGATGAAAAATTCAAGCTTTATAATTATAGAAAATTTAGAAATATATTTTAGGGCTTAGAATTTTTTTTGGAATTTTCTAAATTAAAATAATATTTTTAATTAAATAATTGATAATAGGTTGAAACTAAATTAATTTTGAAAAATATAGAACTAAGTTGGAAAAATATGAAACTTTTTTCTAAGGCACCTAACATGATGACTTAACATTAAGAAATATATAATTGCATTTTAGAAACGTGGATTAATTTACACTCATTTGTTGAATCAGATAATCATTAAATATTAATAATAATATATAAATAAATGAAAATTTTTATTTTCAGCACTTATAATTCATAATAAACATAAACAATTGTTTAAAAAATTTCAGACCAATATTTTACATTAAATATGAAAGCATCTTTCTTGGTTGAAATTGTATGTGAATATTAAATCATAAATTTATATATATATATATATATTTATATGTATATATATGTATATATGTATGTATGTATGTATGTATGTATGTATAAACATATATAACTTTAAACCAAAATTTATTTTAGTGTTTAATATCGGATTACAATCATGAACCATGAACTAGATCAACAAATTTTATACACATATCCAATCTCCATTGTGACAACAACAATACATACAAAAATCTCACCTAACTAATGAAAAACAAAAATTTAATTATATACATAAGATTATATGATTAACAAATCTTAAAACCACAATGATATAAACAAAATATGAATAAAAATCACTTGGAAAAGATGCCTTAAATACCACATTGAAATAATGAATTCTCTTTCTTTAAAATTCCTTGATCCGCTAGATTGCCAGTCTAGAATCAATGACCTTTCACTATCAATTAGCCTTTTGTTTTAGTTTGAATTGGATTTTAGATTTTGGGATAATTTTAGAGAATAGTTGCTGCCATGAAGGAAGAAGGAGATGGCGGCTCAAAGAATGAACTAGAATGCAATTAGGGTTTTGGGATCATTATTTATAATGGTAAGATAAGTGAGAAAAAAACTAGATCTCAACCACACATCTCCAAACCCTAATTGCACATGTAGCTGCCCCTTCCCCTTGCTTAACCAACCGCATATCACTTTAAAATGCATGTGTTGTGAGCCCATTTAACCAAAATTAAATATACATAATTATATTTAACTTAATTTGTTATCGATATTTCATATCAATCAACATATTTATACGTATTGTAAATATACGCCACAATTTTATTTCTCAAATAATATCCAAATTTAATAATTGATATTTCATAAATATTAATTAATTAAAATAATTTATAACAATTATACACTAATTAAACTGTTTGGTCTAAAGAGAATTCATCATTTTGGTTGTGTGGCTCTTGAGTGTAAATTCGATCAGCGATTAACATCGAACTATTTGAATGTTAACTTTCACAAGTCACATAGTAGGTGGTATGGTATTATTGCCAAATTTATCACTTACTCGGCTTTGGTAAAATCCAATTCACTTTATTAAGCGTTACCCATTTGTGACACAATTGTCTTCGTCAAAACTATATCACTTTGGACTTATTGAATTTGGTAATGGTCAAAATTCCAACATCGTCCACATTCAACTCTATAGTCAAGCCACAAAGTCATTGGTTCAATAATAACAATTATTATTAACCAAACTACTATGGCCAGAGTTTTGAATTTGGGTTGACTTTAATTGACTGTGATACTGACCCTATATAACCAAGGAGACAAATCCTTTCTTGAATACTGCTTCACTTCCAATACATCCACTCGACCCAACTATAGTCAGGCGATGGACACTGTGTCATGATTCAACTGTAATAAAAGAGGAGCTTTCATATTGAAGGTTCACAGTATTCTCAAGTCGAAAGAACTGTGTAAATTATTCACTTCGATATTTTCTATTTGACCTTAAATATATTAACCAACAAAAAACTAATGAATGAGTCATTCCATATTATCCAATAACTATTAGCACGTAACCCTTAGGTGCCCCGAGCTGTCATGACTAATAAACTGCCCAACATTTAGAGAATTTGGAAAGCATTATGTACTCCAGTCTCAATGAATACATCGATATCAAGTCTTGATGCATCTTGACTAGGAATGTTTAAAATGGTATATTTAATTTTTTTTTAAGATAAACTACTCACAGTTAGAACACTTTGTAAATACTGTCACAAAACATACCATTTAAAGATTTTATATTAAATATACTTTTAATCTAATTAATTAATCAATATAACCACATGTGGAACAATTCGAAGTATGTCTCTCGACATGTAAAGAGCTCTAAGTTTGGTTACGAATTATATCACGACATTATTATCATATAGCAATATCATGAGATTTTCAACATTCGGAGTTGGCTCAGTTATAAATTTGTGCACTTATATGTTTATATACATTACTTTTATTGCAGCGCTATTCAAAGCAATGTTCTTGGCCTTTTTCATTGAATCAGCCACGATCTTTAATTTGGAGCATATCCAACTTAAAGATTCTTAACTTGAATTTATTATTGACATATTATACTCAATATCACCTATGAAGTTTGAGTCCAATCATACTTTCATAAGGAGTTTTTATTTGTGTAAATGATTCTCTAGTATTTCATAAATACATGAGAACACTTCAAACGACCATTTACTAATATCAATTTGGATTTGATATTTGCTTCATCTATCAAATACATAAACCAATCACGATATTGTAGACAACATAACATGTATGATAATTCCTATTGCCAATGAAAAGGAGTCAATCTTACATGTTCTGTGTAAACATTTTAATAAGGTATCCTTGCATATCGATTGGGACATTCCCAACATCTTTTATAATTACTTTAAAGATCATTTACTAATACAATGTTGAGTATTACAACAAAGGCTGATTTTAACACAAGTACGTTGTTATCAATCAGCATTGTGTTGTTTACTTATGGTTTAGAAATATCAATGTACCTTTTAACGTTATTTCTTATGAACACATGCCTCCTCTGGACTTTGATAATAATCAAACTATTTGATATTTCTATCAAAATAATTATTCAATTTTGATGCTTATAAAATGATACTTTCTATCATTTCTTGAATCATATCCAATGACTCACAAACTCAATATCGCTCCTACTGACTTCGAGACATTTTTTGTTATTATGTGATAAATAGTTCACTCTAAATCAATATTTAGAATATTCTGTTTCATTACATACGTATCAAATAAAGTCATACTAAGGGGTAATTTTGTGAGCAAATCCAAAATAACTTGAGCATGTTGAATACCAAATCTATTACGCTAATTTCAACAATGGAAATTTGTGATATTATTCTTATCAACATTGCTCATTTAATTCCAACTGCATTAGTCTTGCTCACAAAGACACAACCGCTATCGATGGATCACATCCCTTCAGTGACGACTACCAAAATCATATTTTGATAATGTACTTGAAATCTTATTGGATTTGCGCATCATACCAAATCATAGAGTCAATACTCTTAATGGTTTAATTAAATAACCGAAGATTATATATTTTCAACATTGATAAGAAACTCATAGTTTCTCTCAATATGCGAGAATACTTGTTAGACACTCTAATGCAATGTGTTCATTTGGGTTTGTTAATTTCATCTCATATAATCAATTTTATCTTTGGATCGTATCCAATTCCATTTTACTACCAATACTTTCCCAAAGAAATTTCTTCACTATGAAGTTGGTATTTCTTGAAACAACAATTCTTCCTTAGTGCCATGGAATATGTATTCATTAACTTTATGAATTTCCTTATTTATAAAATTTATTTGTTTATAGTTTACAAAACTTATATTTAAACATAAATATGTCATCTGATGATAATTTTTCTCAAATCCTTTTAAGGAGACTCATACAAGATCCCTCACGAACAATTGTTATGCGTAGACTTTCGATTCGCACAACCTGCCAACTCTTTGGCCTAGGATATGTTGGGGTTTCTTATAAACTCTTTCCTTGAATGATTTTGAAAACTATTATTTAGATGGAATAATATTAACCTTGCGTACTACTCATAGGTACATGACCTTGTACAAAGAAATAAACTCAACTTCACTCATCATTGTCCAACAAAGTTTGATTACTCCTTATTGATACATCATTATGTATCACATGGTTGAGTAACTTTTAAGATTGAATCTTTATTTATTTTTAGGTACATTCGGAACTCTTTCCAATATACTCACTCATTTGATAAATCGAATCATTTCTATCGCATGTTATTTTATTTACTTATGTTTTATACTCTATGAGTTTACCATAGACATACTGCACGTGTATCAAATACACATGTCCATGATGGTGATAACTCATCGGTGAATAGAATGAAGTACGTAGAACCGTTTTGATATTAATAGACTTACGATTGCATACATCTATATATATCAATCTGAAGAGTTCATTAACTCTTATGATGCTCCCACTGAGTGCGTGCATAGCAATTAATTTTTTGGGATATAATTAACCAATATCATATGATTCATAATCATCTAATAAAATTATTTTTCAAAAATATAGCTTAGTCTATAATTCCAAAATAACTATAAATAATATCTATACTTCTATATTTTCCAATGCATCACTTTGGTTATGAAAACAAATACTAGATTGTTTTATTTCATAACTTTCATAATATTCATTTTAAAATATAGTTATGTCTATTTTTCAGTCAATATCGAAATAGTCGTTACAAATAATGTCTGGCATGTTTTATGAAAATAAATTTCATAATTTGATGCAATCAATAAGTGCTATATGACATGCTCCCACTATTTTTGCTATTATTGTAAAAGCGTACTAAATTTGGAGGTTCATCATTTATTTAGTATAAATTTATTTATTTCACATATTGCAACTACTTTACTATGGAGAGTTCTTCGATCAAATATCTTGAACTCAAAAGAAATAAACATCATAGAAAATAATTTTAGATATGAAAAAACATTTCAAAATAGAAATCATATTTCTTATTCCAGTGTTAAGTATTAATCACTATAGATTACCTCTGGGAGAGGTGGCTGAGTGGTTGATACCTCCGGTCTTGAAAACCGGTATAGTTTGATACTATCGAAGGTTCGAATCCCTCTCTCCTTTTTCTTTATTATGGAATTAAATTTTATATTTATTCGTTTGAATTGACTTGTTATCGGCTCAGTCCATTTTTTAGGAAAAGGATTGGGTGGAATAAAGAATAAGTATCCTATACTATCTATTTGTATAGATCTTTCTATGTACAGATCTTACCTATATAAACAAGATCTAAGTACAAGATTAACTATGAAATTGAAGAACAAAAAATGCAAGAGTTCTTTTCTTTATTATTGAATCCTTAATTATGGACCTTGAGGTTGGTGTAGATCGTTTTTTATCCCGCAGTTTTAGGCCTTAGACGAAGCCAAGGGGAGCTCCTCTATGAAGCAAAAATGGCTATTCACTCTCTTCATACCAACTATACCTTAAGCCACATCTACTCTATACATTTGTTATTCGTTGTAAATGGTCAAACCATTCAAAAGAAAACCCTTGCTATAATATCCTAACAAACTCTTTACAAAATGCATTCGATGATCCTTAACTTTTAAGGACGTCAAATATGTTTTGTTTTTCATAAACTGATCTAACTGATATTTTAGCAATCAAATTCTTAGACTTATATCGTAGTTTTGGTCTAGTGTTATATTTAAACACAATTCGATCCTTTTGTAATCAATCAAATTTAATACTCGATCTCGCACTATGCTTTATTTGGTTTTTCAGATGAACTAATTTCATCGAAATATTGTGCATTACAAACTCTGACCATTCACCGTACAACATTTATATACGATTGTATATGAATAAAATATCCATAGTCTTGTATTAGTTTTTGAGTTCGAAACTCATAGAATGCAACACACTGTTTCGATCAAATAAACACGTAAGCGACTAAATTATAAACATAGTGAGCAGTTGTAAAATTAGACACTTGCATGGATATTGAAACATTAACATTCAAGAAGTATTTATTAGTAAGTATATGTTGTATTCTATTTGTCAATCTTCAAATCATTTATATACCTTAATTGATAAATATTTTATCACTTTTATTAAATCATAAATTTATCGATGTAAATTATTGTAACATTATGTAGCATATGTTCAAACAATATTAGAAAGGTTAAATGTTATTATTTCATTTTTTTTAAATAAGGCTCTTACTAATCTTTTATGTTTCACCAAACCCTAAGCAAAACATAGAAGACTTTTGACCTCACTGGTGCGTGTTAGGACTCGTCCGTTTTGGAATTCTGACCTTGTGTTTGCTCAACAAGTCATAGATCCATGGACGATGGATAACACCTTATCGATTATATCACATACAACTCCTAACACATGGATCATTGTCCTAATCTCATTTCGACCTTGAATTTTCTCAACAAACCGAAAGAGATTATTCACTCATACCAACCATATCGTAATGGCCTAAGTATAGTATATGTACCTTGAGTTTGCTGAACAAATACATTTAGTTATCTTACATCGTCTATTCAACATATCAATAATACTACGCATAACATCCCTATTTGTGTTTTCTCAACTATTAAGGAGAATGCAAGTAATTTATTAATATATATGGTAGAGGACAACATAATATTGAAGATTCATAATTCATAATCTTCAATATATTATATTGAGTGATATCGACTCATGGAATAATATGTGTGTATTTATTCCATAAGTCTATTTAGGATTTTTTTAGTATTCCATATATAATTTATATATTCATATAATATATGCTTTATTATTTATAACTTTATATTTTATATTTTATATTAGATTATATAATAATCTTATGGATAACATTATATTAATTAAATATTATTTAATTGATTTTAATTAATTGTAATGACCCACTTTTCCAAACAGTTTAAGCGGACATTCAACCATGCATAATCCCCTCAAATTGAGCGGAAAGGTGACAGTTAGATAAAAGAAAAAGGAAGAAGAAAGAGAGAAAAAGAAGAGAGAAAGAAAATAAACAACAAAGAATCAAATAGCGGAATGAATAATGTGTAATATACAATAAATCTTTACATAAAGTAAACTGCTATACATATATATATATATATATATATATATATATATATATATTAGACATCAATCAGAGTATACTAACATGTTTCAGCCCAGACAGTTGTAAAGAACCTGTGTATATATATATATATATATATATATATATATATTAGACATCAATCAGAGTATACTAACATGTTTCAGCCCAGACAGTTGTAAAGAACCTGTCCTCACAAATGCTGATAATACAACCATGAATGCAGCGGAAAAATAACCTTATACACGAATACGTCTCTGGGCCTCATGCTCGTCTCTGAAACTGCAAAGCATCCAACTAAACCTTAATATGCTCAGTTCGATCCAAGCTTTATAATAAAATAACACCCGAGTTAGTCTGGAAAACCAGCATGAGAAAAACACAAAAATATTTTGAAAAAAAGGTATCCCATAAGACCACATCGCACATAATACGGAAGGGTTTTTACCTTACGATAACCATAACATTTTCTATATAAAATCCATTGATATTATAATAATGTTTAAGGGTCAAAGTAAGATATGAAAAATAGATGAAATACATGCATCTCATTTTTCATCATAGTTAGGCATAACTAAGTCCGTACGACACTTATTGGAGAATGGATTCCATACAATGACAGGGCTACTATGGTACCGCCTGTCAGTGCATCTCTAGATAAAATAACACTGAGGACCTCAATGGGATCCCATGCCAATATAGAACCAGCCTACCACTTGATTATAGTACCGAATATGATCATCCCTCCATTAATGGGCCTTGAAGCATACAAATGAGAGATAATATCGACTCTAGATAGGGATAATCATACCCTACTTAGGAGCGACACACTTAGCCCTACTGCATCTCCTCCGTTTTAATCATTCCCAGTTGATGAGGCTTGAGGCTATGTTTCACCTTTTATACAACACTTCCCACTTGGAATGCTAACATTACCCTCTAGGCAACAATGCAATGCCAGCATTCATCCATTCTGGGACTAAGCAAAACGCTTGAGAGCACCGTCTTCAATTCCATCATCTCTAAGATGCCTTCACTGCGAAACGCTTGAGTTGGAACGAAGCGGTTTTCAGATAACATATCAGATCCTGGTCTCTTCGAAAACAAATTTGATGGTTTCCGGTAAACTCAAGCTCGGTTCTTTAGAAAAGGTAAGAGCAGAGATCACCTCCTAACCGTCAGTGGACGAACTTCCTTATCATTTGTCCTAGAAGAATGAAATGAGATTTATACGCACGGTACAACATCTTCGAAGATGACTGTGCCATACAACTCACATGTTTCTCCTAAATATTTCCAAAGTTACATTTTGGGTCCATATTTGATAGTCGCTTATTTAACTATCAAATAAACAAATATTTAAATCGGGGATTTATTTCCATTGGGAAAAACCAACATTGGTTAAGCGAATAAGCAACCAATAGCCTCCTTAATTTATCTTTCATTAGTTAAATCACTTTATAATACTTGGATAAAAGTACTTTCACAAAGATATATTCAAAAATCCCTATATTTCCAATACTTAGAAAATATTCATAAACTTATCTTAACGCTATAAGTATATTCACAGAACTGAGAAAGATTTCCTTTCGATACAATTCTAAAATCATTTATTATTCTCTTATGAATCACGAAAACCACTTATAAAACTATTTTATACATCCATGAAACCATTTATAAAATTCTTTGTATAAACCCCTTATAAAACCGAAACTCCACTTCCAATTATAACTCTTTTATAAAGTTCAAAACATTTATAAACTCTTTTTATCCTGTAAATATCTCCTTTTAAGTCTCCAAATCATTCTATAAAACTCCCCCTTTTAAAATCCCATATCTTTTTATAAACTCTATTTATAAATTTTGAACATTTATAAATAAATAATAATCATTTACTTCAAACACAATTATATAATAATAGTTATTAATAGTAAACCTTATAAATAAATAAATAATAATTTTTAACCTTTAAATCTTCTTAAAATAATAACTAATAATTTCAAAGACATTATTAATAAAAACACTAATAATTAATTTTCAACCTTATTATAAATAATAATAATTAATTCCTAAAATAGTATTAATAAATCATTATTATTAATTTCAAACTATATTAATTATTTAAATAATTATTATTCAATTATTAACATATTGATAAATAACCTCAAATCAAAATTAATTATAAACAAATAACTTTAAAACAATGTTAAATATAAATAAATAATCTTTTTAAAACAATATTAAATAAATAGCCTACAAAACAATATTAAATATAAATAAATAACTTAGAAAAAAACGGATAAAAAGGTTGGAATAAAATAGAAATTATATCTTTTGAAACAAAATATTTTTGATACCCAAATTCGGATTTTAAAATCATTTCCTGTCTTAAAGACTAGTTCCAATTCAAATGGCAATTTATAGTATTTTTAAAATACCAATTTGAGGCCAATAGCTACCCAACGCTCAATAAATATTGATATTGATTTCATTTCACTAGTTGGTTTCAGTTTTTAAACATAAACAATGTCATAACCAATAGTTTTCATAAATTAGGTTTTATATCAATAATTCATATAACATGAATTTTATTGGAAATAAATCAACAATATCGAGGAATCCCGTTGGATCCCTCCAACTTGTCTCCTGCATCACAACCTATATATATCAACACACACACACACACACACACAATCAACAGTGGTGAGGAATCCAGTTGGATGCCTCCAACCTGTTTTTTTTGCATCACGTACAGTATAAAATTGTATAATATAGGTCATTTGCTACTAGACGGGTATATATTAAGGGTCATCCGCTCTAAGGGCGGGAATAAATCCAAACCAACTGATAAAAACATTAAATGATCCAAACATTCAATCAATAATTTTATTATCTATATATTGTAGCTAATTAACCAAAAAGGTGAGTTTAACTCACCGAAATTTAAGTTGTCGCCGAGGCGATCCGGTTTGAAACTAAAATCGAACGACGTCTGATTGTAGCCCAAAATTCAACTGTCTCTAAATTCATTCAAACCAGTTTCATCATGAAGCTTTCGTCATTACGAGCGCAATGCAAAAATCAACGTCTCGATTGATCCTCGTACGTGTTAAATATTATAATTATAAGATTCACTTGTTTTTAATAATATCAAAATCCTTAATTACAACCAATTAACAGATACCTAACCTTTGCATAATCTTATCCTTATCCCCTTCTTCCTCGCTAAAAATAAACTAAGGTTCCTCTTAATTTCACGTCGCCTCCACCGCCAGAACCCCTCATAGCCCACCGAACTTTGATCATGAGTATCCCATCCACGAGCTTCCCTTCGTCACCGTCCTTGACTCCAACGCCATCGCCTCAGAATCGAACCAAACGCTGCCCGCTCGTCGCCAATTTTCCATCGCCACAGGCTATGCTATGCCAACAAACTACGGCCAAACCTAGCCCTCCATATCCCATACACTTCTCCTTTAGACCCCATCGGCTATAGACGAAAGTAGGCGCCGGAATTTGCATATGAACGAATTTCGTTCATTTCGCCACTACACCGCCTAGGGATCATCGTAGCCGAATCCAACCATTGAATTCACGCAATACATCCTCGATGACATTTTGCTAGTTAACGACGTGACCTGAAACCGCCTCGATTGGCTCCGATGGAAGAGAATCGTAGGATAAGGGGAGGTTTTTAATTTTTTTTTTCAAAAGGTTCGAACGTATTCTCTGGTTGGTTGTGTTCATAAAAGGGAAAGCATGGCACGAACAAAAGGCGAATGATCTGGCATGGGCTATGAAGTTGATGGGGGTATGTGTTGAGTATAGTAAACATATATATAGACACACACACACTTATGTGTGTGCGTACGTTAGTTGTCCTTTAATTAAAAATATCAAGTTTAAAAAGTCTGAAATCTCAGACTCCTATCAAGATGTGTCGCCTGGCATTCTATATGTAATACCCCTATTCCGAACACAATGGAACAAGTCTTGAGCCTTAATTCGATCATATGCAGAATATATCTTTTCAAACCCAGTTATATTATATAAATTTTTGAAATTAATTTCTACACATTTTGATCTTGCACGACCATATGATACGTCCAATTATCACAAAATTCGATAGCATAAAATAACTCACTATTATGAACCTAATGAAACTGGTTACCTCGAAATCTAAGACAGTGCCCCGAAAGGCTATTTTCACCCATTAATTTAAATGATTATTAATAAAAGTAGTTTAATCACTTTTATATCTAAACTAAAAGTTTATTACCCCAATCTTATATATACTGAACTCAAATGAGATCTCCAAATTATTTTAATTCATATTGATCAAAAATTCATCTATTTTAAATATTTCAATCATTCAAATTCACTATTCAAATAATTTCTATATTTGAAATTCAAGCTGTTTTATTTGAAAATTAATATTTCAATATTTAAAATTTAAGCTATTTAACTTATAAAAGTAATACTTCAATATTTAAAATCAATTAAACATTTCAAAATCAATTGACGAAATTTCTAGGTCGTTACACTAATTAACATTTTAAATAATTTTATATCAGTATAACATTTATATTTAATACTTATTATATACATAACCATTACAGTATATAACATATACACTAAATACATGTGTATATTATTTAATTAATTAATCTTTAATTAATTTATTTAATTAGACAATTTTAATTAAATTATATTAATTTTAAAATTTATCTAACATACATACATGTATACTTACGTTATCTTAAACACTTTTAGAATAACAAAACATTTATCAACATACTTAATACATGCATATAAGTACTAATTAATTAACTCATTTAATTTATTTATTTTATTAATCATATTAATAAATTTTAAATTTAAAATTAATATTTAAACAGTTTCAAACATTTTGAAATTTTCATTACCTTTTCAAACATTTTGAAAATTTATGTTATATAATAACTTATTATAATAAACATGTTTTTATTTTAGATTTAACTTTAAATTTAAAATCTTGTCTTAATTTTCAAAGCTATTTTTCAAATTAACCGAATGCCCAATTAAAATTGGGCATTTTATATTAGAGGCAACTTTTGGGCTCAGTTAATCTTTCAGGCCAAATTGGAAACTAGGTAAGGTAGGATATTTGATTACCTAATTCCAATCCTAGACATTACCTTTCTAGACAACATACTTAGTAGGCAGGCTTAGTTAGTTAGACCTAATAAGATTAATGCAATAACTTGTACCTTAATGGACCTAAATTTCGATAAAAATCGAAACCCAAGTCCACCAAAGCACAGAATGTTGGATTTGGTACCTGTAAATAAGAATGAGCATTATCAGAGATTGATAGAAATCTAAACTCACAGCAGAAACAATAATAGAATAAGAATACCGACTATGACTAATACCTTAGAACTAATGGTTTTTCTTGGATAGCAGATTGTCACATCGACGTTGAGCATGCGAGAAAAGAAGGATTCTCCAACAACAAAACACGTCCAACTTTAGTGACCAGTTCCTCTAAATCTATCATGTGGGTTGTAATGAGTAGGGGGTTAGAACAGTGTTCTGGTGACAGGAAAGACTATAAACTATCCATAACATAAATTCATACTAATTGGTTTCCATTTAATTGTTACGTCTATTAAGGTTAGCAATTCTAATCTAACCTTACATTGAACACATGATTATTTACCAACACAATCCCAGGGTACAAAATACTAATGAAGCCTTATCAACCAACTAATACTTCCAAGTCCATTAACCACTTGATACTTCTAAATATGAAGCGAGCTTCTACTATCGTCACATATTATTAAAAGAGAAATAGGCAAAAAAGTTCATCTAAGACCTCAATCAAGGTAGACTCGGTCATTAAGACCTATTCCTAAGGCGAACTTCTAGTGTCATCATTATTAGTCTATTGGTCCTAACTACAGAGACCTTTGACCACTATATATGGCTTTATAATTTCTAATAGCCATATTCTAGCATATCTATCATTATTAAAGTGATAGCAATGCGAGAGACTGTACCCAATCCACTTAATACCTCGTTAATAAGGACTAGATAGGGATCTGACCATTGAACACCTATTTATTGGTAGACCTTTGTCATTTAATACCTAACCCAAGGTCGATTCCTCATTGGTACTATCTAGCTGACATTGTTTAGAAATCTCACTAGGCTACTTTATACTTCTTTTATAGGAATGATGCGGACCTTACAGCCGCTTAATACCTCAAACCTAAAGCGAACCTCTCTCGAGATATCCAGTATCACTCTTACACATATGGAATCTCATTAGATTACTTCTTTCGATAGGGAGGTGGACCCTAAGATAGCCACTTAATACCTTAAAACTGAAGTAAACCATTTTAGCGACATCCCCCACCGCTCCTAATTTCAAATTTGGACCATTTAATATTTTCCAACTAAGAAAGTAAGTCCAATCTCTCACATCATCATGGGTTCTAGGGTTATTGATATCTCACATCGGTAGTAAGTTTACCCGACTACTAGTAGCCTCAAAGTTAAGGGCAGTCTTCCTTCGTGTGACTCTACGATCTCGCATCACTAACCTACTAAATCCAATTAACCATCCTAAGTCTTTACTTATACTATCTTAGATTGACATTGGACTTAGCTTACTAATTTCCTTTTTATTTAAGGCAATAAAACTTACCTTAAATATTTTTCTACCATAAATCCCCTTTTGTTGCTCATAAATATCAGTTTATCCATAAAATCCAAATGAACATTTCCTAAGACATTTATGTATGATTACTAATTTCAAATTAGTACCATTTTTATATCTATTCCATTTTATCGGTCTCATTAATCCATTTGTCTCTATTAATTGTAACCTTCAATTTAATACTATACATTATTTCTCATTAATTTCCCATTCATTTAGGTTACAATCTTTTATTTTCTATTAATTAATTAATAGAAATTCCTAATTTATTTCCCATTTATATGAATTACTACCTTTTCTAATCCTAACTATTCGTTTCCCTAAATATAATAATAACTAACGAACGCACAAGTAACGCATCAATAAACACAGCTTTTCTTTATTAATTCAATAAATACATATGAAATGGCTAATAAAACTACCTATTCATAACTAAATATATTATTGTCATAAATATGTAACTAGAATATGTTTTCCATTTTTAATTTGCTGGAATTAAACTCCTTAGAAAGATTTCCCTCTATGATTTCCATAAAAATTTTTAACACAAAAAGGAAAGATTGAATCCTTTTAAAATTATAAGAAATGGATAACTTCTTATTACTTATCAAATCAAACGTCTCCATTTTGAATGAAAAGTGGAAAAAGTAAACAAATTTATAAATATCCAATGGTTGTTCTTCCCACAAAATTAAACTATGAAAAACCTAAAACATAGCATAAATTGCGCAATAATCCAAAATTCCTATTTTACACCCAAGTATGGATCTGGAATAAAAATATACAACATTCAAATTTTAAAATCTTTGGGGACTGATTTCTAGGTCTAGGTGTAAACATATTTCAAATTAGATCTAAAACAAGAATATGTAGACAATAATTTTTATACTAATTTAAGCCTACAATTCATAAATAAAATTGATTTAGGTATAAATATCGAATGTATACCAATGGAATAGATTCAAAATCATAAATACTATATAAAATATTCCACTCACCTTTTAAAAGCGATCCAAATCTCCATATCTAAAGTAGAACCTTAAATACATCTCCAAATCCTTTTTAATTCAAGAAATATGTAAAAAAAAAAAGAGATATACGTACATTAGATCTGAGAAGAGATTTGGGATTGGGAGACAAAATAGATTAAAATAGATAAATATATAAATTACATCAAATACGCATATAGCTCTTCTTTTTTCTATTAGATTTCTATTCATCTCCAATTTGTATGAATATAGATATAAATATATTATTTTAATAATTTAGAAAGAAAATGGAGAAGAAGAAATGGAAGAGTTTCATTGCTCTATTCAGAAAAATATGAGAAGAGATGGAAGGGTTAGACCTGTATTTATAGGCGCTGGAACCAACCAGAACCGTTAGATCAAAATATAATAGTTCTAGGTCATTGGGTCAGGGAAAACCCTAGCCTCCACCTTGAGGGTGGTCGACCGCCTCATAGGGGTCGACCGTCCCAAGTTGACTACTACACTATGCTAATCGACTTGTGGATCCCATTCAAATAATTAAAAACATTAATTTCTTAAACAGATTATTTCCGTTTCGAATTTCTTTTTCGTCCATAACTTCAACGTTTGGACTCTAATTGCAAAACTCCAAATATGAAAGTTGCTTAGAATTTCATCACAAATGCAATAATGCAAGTTTAATGGTCAAATTCCATCATTTGTACAAATTCTATTTTTAAAGCCTAATTAATTAACTAAATAACTAACGTCAAATTAAGAGGTGTTACATTCTTTCCCCTTTTAAAAAGAATTTCATCCTAGAAATTTCACGAGTGACTAAGTCATGGTTTTAGCTCCTGATTATCCTAAACTATGCAACCAACGAGTGCACAACCAATTTTGAAACCAAACATGCATAAGTGCATAGTGTATTACTATATCACGGCATAGAAAATATGTATGTAGAATAATTCTAAATCGGATCCTCCTATCTAAATGCATTTCTTTGAAAACGTTGTTGAAAAATATGATGAAACCAACTTATATGTATACTGGCACTTCGATATGTATGCAGCTTTTGAAAAATATTTTCAACCAAAAATCTTATACTCCTATAAATAGAAGTATGAAGCAACCAATTTTGCATCCAATTCCTATGATCCAAAAATCTAACGCATCGAAAAATCGCTTCCTAAACTTTACTCGTATACTGGAAAAAGGAATTTAGATGGAGAATTTAACATTCTTACCATTTTATAATTTTCCTATTTCCATTGTACGGAGGAAATTTCCTCGTTGCCCTTGATTTACTGCAAATTTTCCATACACAAAACGCATAAGGTGGCTTATTTTCATGCTCTAAACTGGAATTGAGTCTAAAAATAGACTCGCGCACGACGTCGACAAGGTACAAATATAGATATTACAAGGCTAAACCAGCTTTTCCTTTATTACCGCCTGTATTTAATGCATCATCAATCCCAATGCATCGCTAAATCCATGAATTCGAACTCTATATACTTTCTTTATGCTTAACATGTAGCCTTCAAAATCAAATATTTCACAAAAATCTTGCTCACTCTATAAATTTGTACGTCATTTGAAAAATAAAATGCAAAAATATTTAGATGCACATTTTCCCTTGAAATTAAATTTTTTGGCAAAAATTCTAAATATAATTTAAGAGCCAAAAATAACTAAAACCTAAAAAAATTCAAAGGGAATCTTTTCAAAAAAATTCTTTTTCAAAAAATTGGATTAACTAAACCACATTTCAGTGTAGTCAGAAGTCAGTTATGCGCTAAATGCATAACCGACTTCTAAAATTCTACAACTAACCTTTATCCATAAAACTGAACATTTTAATAAAAAATGTCATCGTAACCATTTAACCAAAAAAATTAGCTTTAAGAAACATGAGCAATGACCTATGATACCAAAACAATTTTATCACGTCCTTCGTTAAAAATTTCCAACTATTCTAAACTTCTAGTCTTATTTTGCATTTACAGCTAGTTAAATATCTTTTATGAGATTTCCATATTTACACTGCTTCTTCACGATGCATATATAAGAGCGGTTCGCATGTCCAGAAACAATAACATGGTAAATAAATAGGAACTTATAATATTGTGTGTGCATTTATAGGAGACAACTAATTGTTACAAACCATACTAGCTAAAAGAAAAGGACAAATGTTGGAAGGGGAAAGAAAACACCATAAATCCTAAAATAATGCTTACAAACTATGAGATGCCTTGCCCTGCGGCTGAAGCATGATCCATTGCTGCTACCCTTGAATGGTCATAGCATGGCGGTTGTACACTTAATCTAATGCCGTTAGTGCTACTGGTGTTGCCAACGGCTTCGAAATTGCCATCTTCCTAAGGAAGGATCTAATGATGGTCGCAGGAACCTTCTACTAAACTGCCTCTCCATGGAGGTTCACTCGTATTACCAAAAGACGAGAGTGAATAGGTGAAAATACGGAAAGTGACTTTGTGGAGTGCTAATCTTTGATCAACAAATTGCATCATAAGGATGCGGGTCCAATTGATGGTGATGCCACCTATACTAGCATATGCGGTCTTCTACACCAGGGGATAAATCCGGTCGTAACTTGGATGACGTTATGCTGAATGATGAGCACAACCTAATGGGCAGTCAGATGTAGATTGTCCATCTTTCAAACATCGACATCCTAAGAAAAGATCTGGTATAAAATCTTTGAGTCGGTCATTTGAAAATCATCCAAGTCTGCGTCCTTCGTGGAGTCCTCCAAGACCTCAGTGAGATCATCATTACTCAGCTCAATCAAGACATCCTTCACCTTTGAACGAATCAAAGTGTTGCCCCCTTTGAAATTCTACGCCAATAGGACATCGTAAAGGCATATGCAGCATGGGTAACATTCCCGCTCTAAGGTCTCTAAGTAGAGGATTGGTGCAAATCCTACCATAATGAATAGCTCTTCCAGCCCAACAGTGGTACAACCTTCTGCTCGGTCAGATCTAGCCAAGTGGCCTCTTGAGGGTTGAGATTATAATGTTACAAGGAAACACTAGCAGTGCGGAAATATGTCTTGGGAAGTAAAGTGGTCGGAGGGAGGAAATAGGGTTTAAACCTGGTTTGGTGGTACGATGAGATCTAACGTGCAAAACCAGCACGAGGGAAGGTGAAGCTGCTAATCCTAGGGAAAAGCAACGTCACTTAGGGGAGAAATGGAAGAGAGAGGCTGATACTTGGAGGAGAAAGAGGATGGAGTTTGGGTTCGGCTTGTTGAGGAAGGAGGAACGAAAGAAGGCCACTGGGGAAATTCAAAACCGGCTTGTATAGTCCTATTCCAAGTTTAAGTTGTGCCAAAACACGTTGACTGGTAGACCACTCTAGGTTTACTGCTAGGTGGTCAACCGCTAGATGGGCTTTGGATGTTAATTGAACCTAGACCGAATTAGGGTAGGATTAAATAATAATCGTTTCGTGCCATTCCCTTCGATTCAACGCGATCCGAAAAATTCATATCCTCATCATGGCGGTGTCAAAGCCTACCAACTAGTCCTGAACCATGATCCAGCAATTCACAGTAGGCCTAACAAAATTGCTGCGACCAACAACAATTCCAAAAATTCAAAAATATTTTAGCTGCTATTTCCTGCCTACTTCGCACAAAAATATTTCTTTAATAGTTGGTGGTATAACAACACCTCAACCTGCATACCCCAATAAAATTGAATGCCATTCCTATTTTAATTGTACCTTAAAGAGAGAAGATTTTAAAAACCTCGTTTTATAATACGAAAAATGACTGAGCTAAATATACGCTCCTTCATACTTGTTTCTAAATAATAGAAACTATCTCATACCAAAATTTGCCCTAAAAATCAAACTTGTGTGTGTCAGGGTTTCCAAAAACCTTTTTTTTAAATCACAAATTTCCTAAATTGGAAAAGTATTTCCATGCCAAAAATCGAAATCAAGCCTTTACTGATATATATATATATATATATATATACATATATACATACACACAAATAAATTTTTAAGGATTTCAAAATTGATCTTTTGTAAACTAAAAATTTCTTAACCTGAACAACGTAGTAGTATACGTGTTTCTTTGAAAATTAAAATTTCAAAAATTTCCTAAAACAAAATTTCCAAAATAAATTAACCCTTTTTCCTAAAATCTAAGGCATTTCCAAAACATACTTTATAAAAATTCCCTCATAGGTTTTAGACTAAGGAATTGAAATTAATTCTCCAAATAAAAATCCAGTTTGTCATCAAAGAGGTGATCGATGGACAATCTCTTGGCAAAATTGGTTTTCAGATGTTTGTGATATATAGACTCCAATTTTCCGCCCATTTGGAAAATTTGTGTGTCTCCGACTGGAACTCATCATCAAAATCCAAAATCACAAGGTAACTTGATCTCAACCATCAAGTCAAGCACCATCAGTCTCTATGATTCGGCCATATGTCGTACTCATGCTCAACAGCGCTTTATGCTTCGCCATCACTCCATAGGGTACTTCATAGTCAGCGTGAAAATCTTAACTTAAGATATTTCCAACTCATAGTTGCTTTGGCCATTCCTTCAGAGTGGAAGTACGACTACTTCTGCAGTCGAAATTCTTAGAATTAACGTAAAAATAAAATAATACTAGATAGGAAAGTATTCACTCAATTTATCCTAATTCCTCTGATCTATTAACTTGGGATCTGATACCAAATGCAACATATCACACCTTAATGAACCTAAATTTCAACCGAAATCGAAACCGAAGTCCATCAAAGCACCAATCGTTGTATTTGATTGAAATCTAAACTCATAACAGAAACAGTAATAGGATATGAATACTGACTATCACTACTACCTTGGAATTAAATGGTATTCCTTATATAACAGATTGTCATATCAGCATCGAGAATGAGACAAAAGAAGGCTTCTCCAACAACTAAACACGTCCAGCTCTAGTGACTTGTTTATCAAATGGGTTGTAATGAGGAGGGGGTCAAAATAACGTTCTGGTGACTACAAAACCTATAAACTGTCCATAACATAAATTTATACCAATTGGTTTCCATTTAATTATTATGTCTATTAAGGTTAGGAATTCTAATCTAACCTTACATTGCATATAAGTTTACTTACCTACTCATTCCCAAGGTTCGAACTACTGACGAAGCCTTATAAACCACCCAATATTTCCCAGTTCATTAGCTACTTGATACTTCTAAATATGAAGAGGGCTTCTACTATCGCCACATAGTACTTTTAAAAGAGAAATAGACAGACTTTGCAATTTAAGACCTCAATCGAGGTAGACTCCGTCATTTAAAACATATTATCAAGGTGGACTTCTAGAATCATTATTATTGGCCTATTGGTCCTAACTACAGTGACCTTTGACCACTATATATGACCTTATAATTTATAGTAGCCATACCACTAGTGCATCCATCGTTACTAATGTCTTAGCAAACTGAGAGACTATACCCAAGCCAATTAATACCTCATTAATATGGACTAGGCAGGGCTTTGACCATTTAACACCTATTTATAGGTAGGTCTTTGTCATTTAATACGTAACCCCAAGGCAGACTCCTCGCTAGTACTATCTAGCTGACATTGCTCGAAAATCTCATTGAGCTACTTAATACTTATTTTATGGGAAAGAGGCAAACCTTACAGCCGCTTACCTCAAAATTGAAGCAAACCTCTCCCAAAATATCCGACATTACTCTTATAAATATGGAATCTCATTAGATTACTTTTTCAGTAGGGAGGCAGGCGCTAAGATATCCACTTAATACCTTAACACTAAAGTAAACCTTTTTGGAGAAATCTCTCAACACTCCTAATTCCAAATTTAGATCATTTGATACTTTCCAATTAAGAAAGTAAGTCCAATCTCCCGCAACATCATGGGTCCAAGGATTGGTAATATCTCACATTAGTAGTAAGTGTGCCCGACTGCTGGCAGCCTCAAAGTTAAGGGCAGTCTTCCATCGAGTGACTCTACTGGCCTCACAACACTAACTTACTAAGTCCGATTAACCATCTAAATCTTTACTTATACTATCTTAGTTGGATATTGGACTTAGCTAATTCCCTTTTTATTTAAGACAATAAGATTTACCTTAAATACTTATGTACCATAAACCCCTTTTAATGCCTATGAATGTAATTTGTCTATAAAATCCTAGTGAACATTTCTTAAGGCATTTATGTATGATTACAAATTTCAAATTAGCAACTTTTTGACATCTATTACATTTTTAACGGTCTCATTAATCTATTTGTCTCTATTAATTTTAATCCATAACTTAATTCTATCCATTATTTCTCATCAATTTCCCATTAATTTAGGTTTCAATTTCTAATTTCTTACTAATTAACTACTAGGAATTCCTAATTCATTTTCCATTAATATGAATTACTACCTTTTTTAATTCTAACTATTAACTTTCCTAAATATAATAATAACTAATGAACTTTACCCATAAATAATGCACGAATAAACGATGTTATTTTCTATCAACATAATTAACACATATAAACTACCTAATAAAACTACTTATTCGTAATCAAATATATTCTAGCCATAAATATGTAACTAAAATATGCTTTCCAAATTTAATTTGCTGGAATTAAATTCCTTACAAATATTTTCACATATGATTTCCATAAATTTGTTTAACACAAAAAGAAAAGATTGACTCCATTTGAAATTACAAGGAAGGGACAATTTCTTATTCCTTATTAGATCAAATGTCGTCCTTTTGAATGAAAAGTGAAAAAAATAAACAAATTTATAAATATCAAAAGGATGTTCTTCTTATAAATTAAACTATGGAACATCATCATAGCACAAATCTGGCAACAATACAAAAATCCTATTTTACACCCAAGTACAGATCTGGAGTAAAATATACAACATTCATATTCTAAAATCTTTGGGGACTGATTTTTAGATCTAGATGTAAACATATTTCAAATTAGATCTAAAACTAGAATATGTGGGTAATAACTTTCTACACTAATTAAAACCTACAATTCACAAATAAAATTGATTTAGACATAAAAATTAAACGTATGCCAATGGAATAGATTTAAATTCATAAACAATATATAAAATTTCTCACTCACCTCTTAAAAGTGATGCAAATCTCCAAATCTGAAGTAGAATCTTAAATTCATTTCAAAATCCTTTTTAATCCAAGAAATATGTATAAAAAGAATATATATATATATATATAATTAGATCTGAGAAGAGATTTGGGATTGCAAGAGAAAATAGATACAAACATGTTAATGTATAAATTACCTCAGATACGCGTGTAATTGATTCTCTTCTCTTCTCTTTTTTATTAGGTTTCTATTCTTCTCCAATTTGTATGAATATAGATATAAATATCTTATTTTTATAATTTAGAAAGAAAGTGGAGAAGAAAAAATGAAAGTGCTTCGTTGCTCTATTCATAAAAATATGAGAAGAGAAGGAAGGGTTAGGCCTGTATTCCTAGGCGCTAGAATCAACCAGAATCGTTCAATCAAAATATAAAAGATCTAGGCCACTGGGCCAGGGAAAACCCTAGCCATTGCCTTAAGAATGGTCGACCGCCCTCCTTATAGAGGTCAACCACCCAAGTCGACTGCTACGCTAAGCGGGTCGACCTGTTTACCCCATTCAATTAATTAAAAACGTTAATTTCTTAAAACGAATTATTTCCGTTCTGATTCGTTTTTCGTCCGTAACTTCTTCGTTTGGACTTTGATCGCAAAACTCTAAATATGAAAGTTGCTCAGAATTTCACCACAAACGTAGTGGTGCAAGTTTTATGGTCGAATTCCATCATTTGCACAAATTCCATTTTTGAAGCTTAATTAATTAACTAACTAATTAAATAACTAGCGTCAAATTATGGGGTGTTACAACTAATTTAGACTGCATCCGATACCGTTGAATGAACTGGACCAGCCTACAATAAAACAAATGGATGAATTTAAAAAAAATTAATATTTTGGATCTTTAATAGACCTATGAAGTCTAAATTCATTTACAACTTTTCTAAATATGGTTTAAATAAAATCATGTATTTTGTTTGAATTTGTTAAAGGGAAGTTCAAAATAAATAAAATTTTAAATGTAATATGTATCAAACTTGCCTAAGAACTGTTTATAAGAGTTAATTTATGGAAGGAAACCCTTCATTTATTTTCCTAAAATTAGTAATTAATTGAGAGCATAAATAGAAATAAATGGAGAGTGAAACTTCTCAATTTTTCTCTTTAATTAAATTGATAGATAGTGACGACCCACATTTCGGAAGGTTTAAATCGACAACAATCCACACATGTCCAACTCAAACAATCCGAAACACAGATAATTATTGTGGTTAATTAAGAAAAATAAGAAAAGAAGAAGAAAACAAACATAGAATCTCGCACCGGAATGTAAAAATATAATAATCAAATAAACAGTTCATGAAGCTGTTTGCTATACATTTGATTATAATTTATACAATGTTTGTTAGAGTTATATATACAATGTAATAAAATAAACCAATGCAGCAGAACAACAGTGTGTGAAATAATACTAGTAGTATAATATACCAAATCTTCGTCTTCGTTCTCCAGAATAATGGTGTTTAATAGATTGAAAATTCATGGCTGATTTGAGCATAATGAAAAGACAAAATACTCGAGTCAGGACTAAAATATCCTTATATGAGTCAAAATCGATATCACATATAACATGATTGTAATGGCGTCAGAGATGTCTATGAGGTTTTACATCTCCTATCCAATGCATAACGTGCGTGCAATAACTCAAAAGATGTTACGGGATTTTCCATCTCTTAAGGATCCGTCAAAATATTATATATAGTAATATACGCTATATATGTAATGTCTAATCAGTAAAATAAATATTTTTCTTAGCGTTAAGACTTTACATTAATCCTCCTTAACGCATTTTAAAGCATTGTCATATAGTTTGCATATAACGCCCCAGTAGCACATTAGGGGATAGGGATGCGCCGTGATACGGCAACACTAAACAAAAATTGTAGTAGTCTCATATAGGGATAAAAGAATGACATGGCACATGAGGTAATACCCAAGATAGGATATTACCAGTTCGGGTCGCAGGGCTGGTGGTAACAAATTATAGCCGTGATCATCCATCGCGTACATTCATCCCGTATCAAGTCAAACGGAGGTTATCCCAAAATCAAGGTGAAACAATCAAAACCAACAACAAGGAATATAGTATGGACTAAGTACAAAGAAAATCGAAGAATGAATGTTCGTTAGGGGTAGCCAGCCCGTTTGGCCATGTCAAGCCATCCTGCTTTAGTCATTTCAAATTAGAACAAGTGCAGTGGCCTATCCATCATCGTTCTCTCTCTTCAAATCCGACAAATGTATGCCAAATCCAACCACTTCATTCTAGAGTCTCCTCCACATACACAATTGTTAAAGTGGTTCCAAAATGACAGAGAGTATGCCAATAAGTGGCCCGGTCTCTTTAACAACCAAACGTCGATTTACACACCGGTTGGTACTTCTACATTTCGAAATGATTTATACTTGATATCAAAATATCGTATTCACTTCAAAATATCATTCGTTTCAAAATTCTGATATTTACTCAAAATATGTCAAGTCAGTTCGATGTGCCAATTTCACTTCAAAATTCGGTTCAAATTACAAATTAGGTTATAAGTTCATTTTAACCTCTTTCGCATTTAAATCCATGATTCAAATATAATGATTCCCAATCTTACCTATTTGAATTTTAGGAAAGAGTTTGAAAGTTTTAAACAGTTTAAAATGTTATAATGGTTTGATATAAATTGAGTATTGAAAATGGTTTATATAGTAAAATAGCTTGAAAAATCAAAATAATTTGTATATTTTAAGAAGATAGATTTTAAATAGTTTATATTAAAATAATTTATTTGAAAATAGTTTCAAAGTCAAACAGATTCAATTCTATATCTTCCAACTCAAATCAATTTTCATTTGAATTTAAATCGATTCAATTTCGATTTCATTTCGAGTTAACTTTGTTTCCAATTTCAACTCCAATAAATTTCGATTTCATTTTTAACTTCAAATTCGATTCAACAATTCGAGTCAATGTTTTAAATTTCAATTCAATTCTAATTTTAAACCATTTCAATTTATATCAATTTCCAATTCAATTTTAGAATATCGATTCAAATCATTTAAATTTAACTTCGATGTTCAATTTAATGTCCATATATTTAAAATAATTCAATTCCGAGTTCAAATTTTGAAATATCCATTTATATCACTTTTACTTGGATTTATTTAAAAGTTTGAATAAAAGTTTAAATCTTTTACAAATCAATTACCATAATTTAAATCATATTTTGATTATCACTACAAATTCCAAATTCGATTATTTAAACAATTCATGCTAACAAATTTCAAATTCAACATTTCGGGCTCAAGTTTGAAAATAAAATAAATTTTCCATAAATTTGATTTTTAATTCTTTAAATCAAAATCATTTAAATAATTTCAAACCGAAAATTCTAAAATCATTTAATTTAACCAATCTGATGTCCGTATATAATTTTCTATCATGTGGTCAAGTGATCATTTATTCCAATTTAATTTTAGGGATGGATATATATCATTTCAATCTAAATCAAAGTGTCATAGGTAGATATCATTTCAGTCTATTTCTTAATTTATTCGAATATAATTCAGATAACAGTTTATATACTGTCAATATTTACAGGGTGATACATGATATATATAAAATAAATAACATCCAGTCCTCCAAAATCTCAACCAATTGGCCTCCATCACAATCAATCATCCAAACAATCAATAAATCACAACAATTAACCAATTACCATTAATCGAGAATTTTACTAGCAGTTTAATTCTAATTTCAATTTAATTGTTAATTCTAAAATTTCTAACATATAAATTTCTATATCGGTTTCCTTGTCCGTTAAATTTACCAAGCAGCAATCAACAAATTTAAATCACTTTAGGATTTCGATTTAACCAACATAAAAATAATTTAGTCGTTCGTAAGCATTTAAAAGTACCCACCCTTATTTGAAACTGAAATATTCCAGCTTCAAAAAAAATCCACTTCAACTCCATGTTGTAGACGACGACGATACGGTCACAACACGACTAGTTTCGCTCGAATCGAACTGCGTACGAAAAATTTATACTATAATTAATATAATGATAAAATTAATTAACATTCAATTAACAAAATAATTAGTGCAAGCTTAACCTAATCGTTCATCTCTTCGTCTCAATCACATACGATACCTCCATCTTCCCCAGCAAAACAGCGACTGTTACTTTTTCTTTTTCTTTTTTTATAACGTTCGACGATGCCCTAGCTCGGACCACCGTCGCTTCCCCCACCACCGACCGTCTACGCCACCTATGCCTCCCCTCCACCGAGGCACAAACGACGAAACACCCAAAAACCTAAACTGGAGCATGAAGGCGCCTCCTCTGGTCACTCCAGCACCCTCCACGCACACATCACATTGACTCGCGACCTATGTCCGCTGCGCCTCATGCGCGCTCACCATTGATTTACTTTCTTTTCTATCTATCGATTGTTTGCTGTAATATAAAGGAGAGAAAGAGGGGTATGGGGAAGATAAAATAGGAGCGGCGTGTATGAATGGTCGAGAGATGGTACGCAAATATATATATATATATATATATTATAATTAACAAATATCTGACTTTAAACATCTGAAGTTCTCGAGATCCAAACGAGGCTTGCCACCTGGCATTCTATATGTTATACCCCTATTCCGAACGCAATGGAACTAGTATCGAGGTCTACTTCGATCGTATTCAGAAGATATCTTTTCAAAATCAAATTATTTTAATTAAATTTTAACTATGCGTTCCAAACTCGTACGGCCAAACAATAAGTCTGATTGCTGTAAAACTTGGAATTCTATAATAATTCACTATTATGGATCCGATGAAACAGGTTTCATTGCAATCCGAGATAGTGGTCAAAATGACTATTTTTCCACTTTAATTAAGACAAGAAATTCCAAAAATTAATTTAATCACTTTAAATTCAATTTTAACAATTTTCATTCTCATTTAAACATATTATAAATCAACTTTTGAAATCATTTTCATTCACATTAAATTTAGAATTTAATTGTTTAAATAATTTTCAATATTAAATTTAACAATTTAATTATCAAATAAATTACATTAATAATCATTAAATTTTAAATGAATTTTAGTTATTGGAAACTATTTTATTTCTATCTAAATAATTCAACATTTATTATTCAACTACGATTATTGATTATAAACACAGTCAATACATAAAATTTTATTTTAATATTTGTTATCGCCAAAATCTTCGAATTTTTTTACTATCTGTTATGCTAGGGCTTTGATTGAAATTACCCCTAGAAAATTCGTTACCGTCGTTATTGAAAGTAAGAATCATTGAAGGTCATGAGGTGGAAATAAAAGTTACCTACAGCCGGAAGCCTGACATACGTACCATCCGTTATTCATTTGGACATTCTATGGAGAAATGTTTTAGGAACGCCCCTCTACCTCCTACCCACAAAATTCCCCTCCCTAGTACAGAAATAAAATTGGTTCCTAAGGTTAGAGCTCCGCCTCCCTATGATCCCGTTGTCTCTAATTCTCCCGCCACAGGGACCGAAATTGAAGTTGTTAGTGTTTTCGATGATGATGTTATTGTATGGTGTTGGCTCGATTTTCTGGAAAATAAAGAAGGAAGGAAGAAAAGGTAGACAAAGGTATAGAGAACAGAATTACCGGACCAGATGCTTGGTTTGGCATTTGCTAAAATGCCAAACCAAACATATGGTCCAGCATGTACTAGATGTTTAGTTCGACATCCTATGGTATGCGGGACCAAATATATGGTATGTCATCCTCAGATATGCCGGATCAAACATTTGGTCCGGCATCTCAGATATGCCGGACCAAACATTTGGTCCGGCATGACACATCCATCACCAGACCAAACATTTGGTCCGGTATACAAGCATGCCGGATCAAATGTTTGGTCCGACGAGTAAGGGACTCCAGGACAGAGACATCATACCAAAGCAAGGGTGCACAACCAAGCCAGGCAAGTATTCTAACCCAAATGCCGACCTAACTGCTTCTACTCAAATGCCGAACCAAATTCAGAAAGCTATAACTTCTACTCCGCATTTCATAACTCCACTCTATAAATACCAGAGCTTCACAACAATAATGGGGATAGATTTTTGGATAAAAAGAGAGGAAACTCTGTTGAAAATCCATCACTTTGGCTATTTAAAGTTTTTAATCTTTTCAAATAATCTTGTACTTGTAATCAAATCAAAGAGAGAATAATAAAATGGAAAGTGGATGTAGGCACATTCGGGCTGAACCATTATAAAACTCTATGTAATTTACTTTCCTTATCTGCTTTTCGAACTTTGAACTTGTGAACTCTCTACACTTGCTAAAATTCATTCCATTACGTGTCGGAACATTTAGAAACCCCAAATCAATCAATTCAGACGAGGCTTAACTAAAAATCAAATTTAGAGGTGTTCGTCCAATTTTTGAGCCAACATTTTTTATGCTTTCACTTAGAGCGAGCCACATGAAGAATCGAACTCTTCTATCCACCATCCTTCCAAATCTTGACTCAACATTAGAAATGGCTCCCTCTAGGCGCAACACTGATAAGGGTAAGAGCGGGGTCATTGCCAATACACTCAACCCCATCCAAGAAGATCAAGAAAACCCGCCTACCTACTCTCAACCTCTAGACTCGGTTGTCACCCAAGAAGACTTTGATAGGTTTATGAATGAGATGACTGACTGTTTCGCTGCCCAGCAAAAAGCTTTAGTGGACCAACTCATGACATGCGTGAGAGGCATGGAGGAATCCACTCACAACACTGAATCTCGAGGTGAGTCTCAATCCGGAGAGTCATGTAAATGGAACAGATCCCCTACAAATGAAGAACTTAATCGAGAGGATACAAGAACTTGAAGCCAAGCTAGGACTCGGCCCGAAGCCGGTCCTGAAAGAGCATCAAGAGCTAGGCCCAGTCAAGGGGGCACCAGGCAAGGACCAACTGTAGCTGACCCTGTCATGCTTCGAGCCAATCATCGCCAATCCAGTCTCAACCAAGGTTCCAAACGCCATCAAAGGGAATCCCCCTCTTCTCCTGGGGTTGCCCCAGAATCCATGAAGAGAATGATATGCCTTTTCAGGGAATATCTTAGACACGAACAACTCGAAAGAGGGATAGGGGCAAAGGTGTCCAACCCCTTCACCGGGGACATAGAAGCGACAGCCACTCCTTGAGAATGGAAGATGCCCACTATGGATCCCTAAAAAGGCACATCCGACCCAATCATCCACTTTCAGCGCTACACCCAGCACATGCTCATGAATGGAGCAACAGAGTGTATGTTGTGTAAATGTTTTCCGCTGTTCCTATCAAACTTAGCAACCACATGGTTTTGCCACCTGCCTTATGGCTCCATTAGCTCTTAGGAAATGTTAAAGGAAAAACTCATAAGTCAATTCCTGGTCCATATGGAACATCCTAGAGATGCTTATTCCTTATCTGACAAAAAACAGAAAACTGGAGAACCACTACAACAATATCTTGCCCGTTTCAACGCTGTCATCGCAGCAGTACAAAACACGGATGAAAGGCTTACACTGATGGCGCTATACGGTGGTGTCTGCCGCGATTCAAAGCTTGCAAGAAGGTTGACAAAGGAAAAGCCTTTAACTCTTCAAGAATTCTTTCATGAAGCCGCAAAATAGATGAGATTGGAAGACACGGCGGCTCACTGACATGGCGAGCAACCCATAAGGGTTCTAGCATCAAAGAAAACATGAGTGCCATATCCCAAGGAGAGGGGAGAAAACCAAACGATGAAGGAAAAAATAACCATCAAGGCAACTTGGAACTAAAAGGGCAATAAGCGACGATACAGACCTGGACCGAGATTTGATTCATACACTCCTTTGAATGACACTGTGGAGAACATTTACCTAGCTACTCAACACAAATTAAAATACAAACACCCTCCATATAAGAAAGAGTCAGAAGCTACAATTAGAACAGGAAAATATTGTCGCTCCCACAAATCTCACGGGCATAACACTGAAGAATGTTAGCATTTGCGGGATCTCATTGAGGAATACACTTGAAAAAAGAAACTGGAACGATACTTGTAGCAAATACACAACTCTCCTACTCCAGTCCACAAGGGACCTGGGCCGCACCCGCAAGGAAACAACAAAGAAGGAGTGGGAACAAGCCGCTCCAACTAGGAGAAGATAGTTGTCTGTACCATATCTGGATCGGCCTGGTAGAGGTGTTCCGAGTCTTAGTTGATACGGGAAGCTCGATGAATATTTTGTTCAAACATGCCTTCAACAAATTGAAGTTATCAATGAAAGATGTATCCCCATGCAATAAACCCTTACACGGGTCCATGGGAGAGGCCACGATGCCACTTGGACAGTTAGACTTGTTTGTTGAGCTGGGAAGTCGCCCCTGATCCGTCGTCCCGAAAGCATACATTTGTTTTGGTAGATGGACATTATGCTCAAAATGCATTTTTAGGAAGGCCCACGTTGTCAGATTTCCAGATAATCTTGGTCCCATGGTGCCTAAAGATGAAATTCCCAACTGATGACGGAATGGAGAGATAGAAGGCGATTAAGGCGCAGCTTACAATTTCTATGTGGCATAACTCCTCCAAAACAAAAAGAAAGGAAAAAGGTAAGAGTGTACTGGTTGCCCTCTATGCCAAAACTGCAAAAGCATAGCAATCAAAGAAGGCTCCTCATCTCAAATATACTAGTGACCCTTTTAGTGAGTTGGACCCCAGAGATAGAGAGGAGGTGGTCAACGCTGAGCCCATGGAGGTTATGGAACATGTGATGGTAGACGAACATGACAAAACAAGGCTTTTAAAGATAGGTTCTCAATTGAACCAGAACCTAAAAATCCAACTGATAGGATTTCTATGCAAGAACTTGGATGTATTCGCATGGACACACGAAGACATGGTGGGAATAACCCTAGAGGTAGCTTGTCATACCCTCAATATCGACCCAACCAAGATCTCGATTAAACAAAAGAAAAGAAGTATGGGGATAGAATGGTCAACCGCTCTTAACAAAGAGGTAAAGAACCTGCTCGCCAATGGTTTTATCCACGAAGCCATTTACCCGAATGGATCTCTAACTTGTTTTAGTGAAAAAGCCTAATGGGAAATGGTGGGCCTGCATTGACTTCTCCAACCTCAATGATGCTTGCCCCAAAGACTGTTTTCATTTTCCTTGAACCGACTGACCGGTAGATGGAACCATAGGACATGAGTTATTGTCATTCATGGATGCATATTCAGGATACAACTAGATCCCCTTGCATGTGGCAAATCAAGAACCCACTAGCTTCATTATGGATCTCGACCTATATTGCTACAAGGTCATGCCCTTCGGGCTTAAGAACACCGGCATTACCTATCAACGTCTAGTTAATAAGATATTTGAGTAGCAAATTGGTCACTCCATGGAAGTTTATGTCGGCGACATGCCTGTCAAATCAAGAAGAGAAACGGATTATTTGAGCCACCTAGACTAGATGTTCCAAATATTACGCAAATACCAAATGAAGCTGAATCCCCTAAAATGCTTGTTTGGGGTATCTTCGGGTAAATTCTAAGGTTTCATTGTGAATGCTAAAGGAATAGAGTCTAATTTTGAAAAGGTATAAGCTTTGAAAGATGTCAAAATTCCAGCCACACGGAGGAAAATGCAGAGCCTAAATGAGAATGTAGCTGCTCTGAGTAGGTTTATATCTAAGGACATGGACAAGTGCATCCCATTCTTTGAAGCCCTCAAAAAGGACAAAGGAAAATTTGAATGGACTCATGAATGCTGCTCAACCTTTTGGAGTCTGTTAGAACACCTATAGAAGCCTCTAGTACTCTCCACTCCAATAAATGGAGAAAGCCTCTACCTATACCTAGCTGTATCCTCCCATGCACTAAGTGCCATATTAGTATGAGAAGACGATCATATCCAAAGACTGGTATACTTCATTAGCAAAAAATTCACGGAGGAAGAAGCAAGATACCCAAAGATCAAAAAAATTGGCTTATTGTCTATTGATAAGATCTAGGAAATTATGACACTACTTTCAGTCGCACTCCATCAGGGTTCTAACGGATCAACCTTTGAGGCAAGTCCTACATAAACCGGACACAACAGGGCGACTATTAAAAAGGTGCACTGAGTTAAGCCAGTATGATATTACCTACTACCCATGCACTGCAGTTAAGGGACAAACCTTGGCTAATTTCATGAGTGCACACTGCGAGACGAGAAGGATATGGCAAGGATTGAGGAAACAGTCAAATGGAATATGTTCATTGTTGGAGCATCGAACGAGCTTGGCTCGAGGGCAGGTGTCATAATAGTCACACCCCAAGGAAGGAAATTAAGCTATGCACTGAGACTAGAGTTCACTGCAACCAGTAACGAAGCTGAATACTGTTGGGGATGCGGATTAAGGATCTTAAGGCAGAAATAACACTAGAGAGGGGGTGAATAGTGTTTTAAAGAATATATGAACTATATGACTAAATTAAAACTTTCAACACAAATCTAAACAGAATTCTAACACAGAGTGAGCACAGAACATATAACAAATGCAAATAGTAAAGTAAAGCAAGTAAAAGGAAAGAACACACCGGATTTTATACTGGTTCGGAATCCTCCTACATCCAGTCCTGCACCAAGGCAATATCCTTGTACAGATTTTTATAAGCCAGTATCCAAATTACAACCCTCAATTTCTAAGGCCTTGAGGAACCCTCCTATCTCCGAGTCTGGGGTAAACTCTCTTGATTTACGAGACACAAGATCACCCTAATACTTTCTAATAACAATCCTTTTGAATGGATAGACTCTATGGACTTTTTGAATACAAATTAATCCTATAACTCTGAATATCACTTTGATCTTTAGTAGAATGATGGAGAATCAAATAGAGAGAGTATCTAAATAATTTCCTATTGAGAATTTGGCAGAATGATGGCACGATCTTGAAAATATGAAGTTTTATGGATATGGAATGGTGGAGAAGAAAGAGTGAAGAAAAATAAGAAAAGTAGTTGTTAAAAAATTCGTTTTGGAAGTCTTTATATAGATGCACAACAGTCATAACCATTGGCGAAAGGTTTTTGAACGAATGGACACTTTTTTTGAAATTTGAATTTTGAATCCAACTGTCACCATGTCGACATGGGGTATCCCCATATGTCGACATCCCTCAGTTCAAAATTGTAGAGATGTTGTTTTGTAAAAGCATTTGAATTTAAAACAAGTTGAAACTTCTCTGAAGCAAAATAAAGTGTTTAAACAATATTTTGAGATAGAGAATGAATATAAAACATTATTTTAAATATATATATATATATATATATATATATATATATATATAATTGATATAGGCCGTCAATTATATAAGTAATATTTAAAATCAGAATAAGTTTTGATGTTTTTAAAAATAGAAGTTTTTAAAATCAGAATGGAGGAATATTTCAAGGCTAAAACAAAGTTTGAAAACATTTTTGAAAACATGATTTTGAAAGCTAAAACATTTTGAAAAAATATTTAAAACATTTTGAAAAATCTATTCAAACTGAAATTGCAAGACCCTTCCTACAGAGCTCCTCCATAGGACTCGAGAACTTGTACAAAGTAGTTTAATGATTTTGATTTTCGTGGGTTTGTAAGCCACTTGTCGTAGGTTTGTAAGCTACTTGTCGTGGGTTCGTACGCCACTGGTTTCGATAGAAATTGGGTTCCATCCCAAAAGAAAATTGGAAGAAAGATGAGAGTGCTATTATGAAGTTTTAACAAAATACTAGACACTTATCTTGAGATCTTGAAATCTTGATTCTCTAATCTTCATCTTGATGCTTGAGTCTTTATACTGATCAGTCTTCGATAATACCTGCATATACTTCCTATATACATATATATATATATATATATATATCTATATGAAAATGTTAGTATATATTTTATAAAGTAAAGTATAATAACTATATAAGGTTGTTGTCATCAAAACATCATCAACTCAGTTCCTAACAATCTCCCCCTTTTTGATGATGATAACCTTTATTTATAAAATATTCTTACCATACCATAACTCCCCCTTACTCCGTGACTTCTTCTTAAAACTACAACTCCCCTTTATTCCATGACTCCCCCTTACACCAAGCACATATATTTTTATAACTTTCTCCCCCTTTGTGATCAACAAAAAGGAATAAAAGATTTACCTGTTCTAAAGTATATATAGAATAAAAGTGTAAAGTGAACGTGTAAGTGATCAAGTTTGTGTGCATATATATAAGTGTAACTTGACAATCAAATCAATATCATACATAGCAAACCAATCATGTATAGTATATGAAGTTATATACAAACCAAATCCAAATCAAACTTAAGTAAACAATTCAATCAAATCCTAATCAAATCTAAATCAAATCAAATCAAACAAACAAACAAACATATATAATGATCAGACATTCCTTGGGACTTCCACCCATCCATCTTCTCCAAAGATAGGATCGGTTTTGATAACATCCCAATTATCTTTGTCGAGAGTGACTGGTGGATTTGCTTCGGGTTCGTCTTTGCTAAGGCTTGAGATCATCCAACGAAGTGCGTCGAAGTGTTTCTCTTGCTCTTTGATCATCTGCATTTGGCTTAATTCTAAGTGCCTTTGATTTCTAAGTATAAAAGAAAGAATATTCTTGAAAGAAGTAAGAGTTTCTTCAAGATTTTCACTTGAATTCTTAATTGTAGAAGCCATAATTTAAGAAATAAGTTGAAGTATGAGAGGAGATGAATAGAAATTGAGGTAGAGAAGTTTTTCTGGAAGAAATAGGTATTTATAGGAGTTATTGGCCGTTCAAAATGAATTGTCACTTGGTAGTTACAAGAATTTGAAATTAGAGATTGTAACTACTTTCTGACTGTTATATGTCGACATAGGGGGATGGTGCATGTCGACATGGTCTAGACAGAATGACCAAGTTGAGTTATTTTTGATTTCTAAGTTTATTTTTGTACTCGTGGACCAATATAAACTTAAAATAAATAACTAAGAGAGATATATAAAGCTGGAAAACAGAGAATGAGATAGCATTACTTATATTAGTTAACATTACGTAATCTTAACTAAAAAAGTAGAAAATACAAAGATAGATAAATGATAGCTAGAGAGATAATGGCTAGGATTAGTTTGGTGAAGATGATGATGAGGACAAGCCAAGTTTCCTGCCTATCTTCCGAAAGAACTTGTCGATCTTGGTAGAGATTTTATCCATTTTCTTGCTAATAGATCTCTTAAGAACCTTTTGGTTTTGGGCAAGTATCTTTTGGTTCTTGAGTATGGTTTTGTTGGACGGATTGGCGGGGGTATGTGGATACTCTATACTTTCCAAAGATGTTTCTTCATCTTCCTCTTCTTCTTCAATTTCCATTCCTTCCCCTTCTTCTTCCTCTTCTTCTTCCTCTTCTTCCATCTCTTCATGAGCAAGTCTCTCTTCCTTTTCGGCAAGTGTTTCATCTGGTTGAAACATGAGTGGGATTTTCATAAGAGAAATGTTCCCATGATTGAACATTTTTCTACTTACAAACTCTTCCTTTTTAACATCCACACCAATATAATTGAAAATCCGAGTAAGGTAAATTCCATGATAAAGAGTGTTTTCTCCCATATTAAAATTTTTGGGTCTTAACTCATCCAAAATAGTTTGTGCCCAATTAATATCATATTTTCCAAAAATAGCAAAAAGAGCTTTACACACTTTTGAGGTGGGATTATTGTAGTTTCCCGACCTAGGAATAATTGTGTGTTGAATAAGAAGGTTGACAATTCTTGCTTTTGGACGGAAAAAGCGATTCTTAAAATCCATGTGGTCATCGCTTTCAAAAATGTGATGAAAAGTCTCTCGATCGGTTTCATTGATTTGAAATTCCGAGAGATTCATACCGGTAGATTTGCAACCCAAAATAGTACCAAAAATATCAGAATCCAAAACAATAAGTGTTCCTTTAACACTACTCCAAATTTGATCTTCATTTCCATTATAAAATCCACGATTTAGGTTTGCATAAAACATTTTGACAAGGTTTGGATAACAAACGAAACCATTTTGCTTGTTATCAATCAAGCTAAGAATGGAGTTTTCTTCAAAAAGTTGATCGATTTCATAAGAAGAAAAATCATCAAAAATGGCAAATTTTCCCGTATTGACTTTACCATAGTTTACATAGTTTGTGTAAGCTTTGATAGCCTCCGGGTTATTGAAAAGATCATTTTTGATGGATTTGGGCAGCCTCATAGTTGATGGGTTACTTGAGGAAGCCATTGATGAGTGTTTGAGAGGAGTAGAAGATAATAAAGAAAGTTTGAATTATGAGAATAAAGTGAAAAGAGATGATAAGAGAAGTATATTAAATAGATTCTCTAAAGTCATGTTCTCTGGTCAAGAGGTGTCTTTTCAGAATTTTGAAGTAAGTGAAAAGGTGGAGGGAAATTCAAAAGTTTGAATTCAAATTTTGAAATCAAATTTCTGAGAGGCATGTCGACATGGGGTATCATGGCATGTTGACATGTGCCTATTGAATTTGAAAGGAGGTGTCTATTTCTAAAATCTAATAAATTCCTAAAATCCTAAGAAAACTAATCTATATTCTATATCTATATTTAATTCAGTAATAATATTAAATACAATAATACTAAAATATTTTAATATTTAAAATATTATTAGAATAATATTATTTTGAATTTAAAAATTCAAATTTCAAAGGGTGATTTTGAATTTAAAAATTCAAGAAATTGCAAACAAAATCAAAGCAAGCAAGCATCCAATAAAATTAAAATAAATGTGTACCTATTTTTAGATCCAAACTCCGATCGTCTTCTGATTCGAGAATAGCCGTGAAGCACAGATTTGAATTATCAGTTTTCTTCTCGTCATCACTGGATGAATCTGAATCGTCAAGAGTTGCTGCATATGCCTTCTTTCTTTTCTTTGGTTGCTCGTTGTTTGGTTGAAATGTCTGTTTGTCTGGATATGGACAATCCATCTTGTAGTGCCCTGTTTTGTTGCAGTTATAGCATCTATCACAATTATTTTTGTTGTTGTAGTTCTCCGAAGTATTTCTGGAATTTCTTTGATCATTTCTTTTAAAGTTATTCATCTTTCTATACTTCAGAAATTTCCTGAAATTTCTGGTCATGAAAGCAATTTCTTCATCACTCTCTTGTTCTGAATCTCCAGTTGTTGCTTTGAATGCGATCGACTTCTTTTCCATTGCCTTAGATTCTTTTCTCCCTTGTAGTTGAACTTCATAAGACATTAGATTACCGATTAACTCTTCGATCTTCATTTGACTAACATCATTTGCCTCTTCAATAGTAAGTGTCTTTTGATCCCATTCTGGAGTGAGTGAATTGAGTATTTTTCTGACTTGATCTTCTTCTGAGAAACCCTTTCCTAAAGCAATCAATGAGTGTACAATGTCTTGAAATCGACAATACATGTCGGAAATAGACTCATTTTCATGCATTTTAAACAATTGAAACTGGTTAGTTAATATGGAAATTTTAGTCTGTTTAACTTTGCTTGTTCCTTCATGAGTTACTTGCAAAGTTTTCCAGATTTCAAATGCAGACTTACAAACAGAGACTCTATTAAACTCATTCCTATCTAGTGAACAAAATAGTATATTCATAGCCTTAGAATTGTTTTGTGCAACTATCTTTTGCTCAGTAGTCCACTGGGCAAAATTTGTAGTTGGTTCAACATATTCAATTTGTGTCATATTCCAAGTATCTAAGCTTATGGATTGTAAATAAATTTTCATCCTACATGCCCAATATGCATAATTACTGCCATTAAAAAGTGGCGGTCTGACAGTAGACTGACCTTCTACAAATGAACTAGTGTTAGTACTTGTGTTGACAGACATAGTAGTGACAGGAGTGACATTACTAGTGTGTTGTTCCATTAAAACTTTTCAAAATTTCAGATTATGAAAACAATGAAAACCAATGCTCTGATACCAATTGTTGGGGATGCGGATTAAGGATCTTAAGGCAGAAATAACACTAGAGGGGGGTGAATAGTGTTTTAAAGAATATATGAACTATATGACTAAATTAAAACTTTCAACACAAATCTAAACAGAATTCTAACACAGAGTGATCACAGAACATATAACAAATGCAAATAGTAAAGTAAAGCAAGTAAAAGGAAAGAACACACCGGATTTTATACTGGTTCGGAATCCTCCTACATCCAGTCCTGCACCAAGGCAATATCCTTGTATAGATTTTTATAAGCCAATATCCAAATTACAACCCTCAATTTCTAAGGCCTTGAGGAAACCTCCTATCTCCGAGTCTGGGGTAAACTCTCTTGATTTACGAGACACAAGATCACCCTAATACTTTCTAATAACAATCCTTTTGAATGGATAGACTCTATGGACTTTTTGAATACAAATTAATCCTATAACTCTGAATAGCACTTTGATCTTTAGTAGAATGATGGAGAATCAAATAGAGAGAGTATCTAAATGATTTCCTATGAGAATTTGGCAGAATGATGGCACGATCTTGAAAATATGAAGTTTTATGGATATGGAATGGTGGAGAAGAAAGAGTGAAGAAAAATAAGAAAAGTAGTTGTTAAAAAATTCGTTTTGGAAGCCTTTATATAGATGCACAACAGTCATAACCATTAGCGAAAGGTTTTTGAACGAATGGACACTTCTTTTGAAATTTGAATTATGAATCCAACTGTCACCATGTCGACATGGGGTATCCCCATATGTCGACATCCCTCAGTTCAAAATTGTAGAGATGTTGTTTTGTAAAAGCATTTGAATTTAAAACAAGTTGAAACTTCTCTGAAGCAAAATAAAGTGTTTAAACATTATTTTGAGATAGAGAATGAATATAAAACATTATTTTAAATATATATATATATATATAATTGATATAGACCGTCAATTATATAAGTAATATTTAAAATCAGAATAAGTTTTGATGTTTTTAAGAATAGAAGTTTTTAAAATCAGAATGGAGGAATATTTCAATGCTAAAACAAAGTTTGAAAACATTTTTGAAAACATGATTTTGAAAGTTAAAACATTTTGAAAAAACAGATTTAAAAACATTTTGAAAAATCTATTCAATCTGAAATTGCAAGAACCTTCCTACAGAGCTCCTCCATAGGACTCGAGAACTTGTACAAAGTAGTTTAAATGATTTTGATTTTCATGGGTTTGTAAGCCACTTGTCGTAGGTTTGTAAGCTACTTGTCGTGGGTTTGTATGCCACTGGTTTCGATAGAAATTGTGTTCCATCCCAAAAGAAAATTGGAAGAAAGATGAGAGTGCTATTATGAAATTTTAACAAAATACTAGACACTTATCTTGAGATCTTGAAATCTTGATTCTCTAATCTTCATCTTGATGCTTGAGTCTTTATACTGATCAATCTTCGATAATACCTGCATATACTTCCTATATACATATATATATATATATATGAACATGTTAGTATATATTTTATAAAGTAAAGTATAATAACTATATAAGGTTGTTGTCATCAAAACATCATCAACTCAGTTCCTAACAAATACGAAGCAATAATAATCGGCTTAGAAATCATTAAAGAAATAGGAGTTAAATCATTCTGTGTGCACAGTGATTCACAACTAACAGTTAACTAGATCCTTGGAGAATTACAGACTCGTAAACAAAAGTTTGTGTCCTACCTCAAAAGGGCAAAAACCCTCCTTGATGAGCTAGACTACTATGTAATAAAAAAACATCCCGCGAGGGGAAAATCAAGAGGTGGATACCCTCGCCAAAGGGGCTAGCATAAGAACCGAAACAATGCCAGGGGCAACCCCCGTCATGAGACAATCCACACCGAGTTTCGAGTGTCTACAAATCACAACGATCACAGACAAGGAGGAGACATGGATGACCCCCATCATCAGGTACTAACAAGAAGGAGCCTTACCAGCAGATCGAAACGAAGTTAGGAGAATCTTGAGGAGGGCAACCTGATACACCATCCAAAATGGCATGTTGTACCATCGCAGCGTTTCCAATCCGCTACTAAGGTATGTTGTCGGGAACGAAGCAAAAGTTATCCTTAACAACAAACATCAAGGAAGTTGCGGTGACCACACCAGAGGGCAAACACTAGCTAGAAAGATCCTGTGTTATGGATACTTTTGGCCCACACTGAATAAGGACATGGTTGGGTTTGCTAGGAAATGTGACAAATGCCAAAGATTTGCCAAAATCCTAAGATTGCCACCTACCGGTTTAATCAGATGGTTAGCCCCTAGCCCTTTGCCATCCGGGGAATTGATCTGATCGGGGAACTCCCCATGGGTCGAGGAAGAGCAAAATATGCTATAGTGGTAGCGGATTATTTCACCAAATGGGTGGAAGTGGAGCCTTTAAACAAAATTTCATCTACCAAAGTGATAAACTTCCTAATACGTAACATCCTGTGCAGGTATGGGGTGCCGTAGAATATCATATCCGATAACAGACTTCAATTCGACAGTGAAGAATTCTCTAATTGGTGCCATAAACATGGGTTTGTTCAAAGCTTTTCAGCTGTAGAATGGGTTGACGAACTGCCTACTACTTTATGGGCCTACCGAACTGCTAATAAGACCGCTACAGGGCATACATCATTTGCATTGGCATACAGAACCGAGGCCATGCTCCCCGTCGAAACAATCATCCCCTTACACCATAGGATACATACAATCTGGATGAAAAGGAGGAGCTCTTGAACATGTCACTTGATATGATCAAGGAAAAAAGAAACGATGCCGCCTTCAAACCCGCCGCCCATAGGTAGAAGGTGACAAAGTAGTACAACTCTAAGGTGAAACCTCGAACACTGCAAGAAGGAGAACTTGGTACTCAAATGTGTCTTCCCACGACCCGAAGCACCAGATTTAATTTGGGAGGGGCCGTTTGTAATTCATAAGGGTCTTCGTAATAGGGCTTAAATCTTGTCAATGGTAGATGGAGAGGTGTTTGGGAAAGCATGGAATCTCCAACATCTCCACGCTACTTCTCTTGAGTTGTAAAGAAACATATACTAAAGCAATAAAAGAAAGATAGTCTCTTGAGTTGTGAAGAAACATATAGTAAAGCAATAAAAGAAAGATAGTGGACGTAGGCATATTTCGGTCGAACTACTATAAAATCTGGTGTCTCACATTACTTATCTTATTCAAATGTTCTTTCGTTTAATTATTTTATCTAATGACTATTCCTACTACGAGCAATCGCAGACACTCGTCGGCAGTAGTGAAAGTAAGATAGCCACGCTAAAGGGCACAAAACAAGCCTTGGCAATTCGCTACTGACGATCGGCACCCCCAAGCCGGCAATGATGAACATATCACAAGCCACGAATTAGGCATAATTTATAGCCTAGGAAGTTCATCATTGGCGTTCGACTTTCCAACAACTGCGAACTGATTATAGACCTCACAATTAAGGCATGGCTGCAGCCAGAGGTAGTTCGCACTTGACAATTGGCATTACACACACCGACATTGATAAATCGAATAATACTCATGACACGGGCATTATCCCAAGTAGTTATCGTTCGAGATCGGCCTTGAATATAATAGTGATTTTATGGTTCACTGCATCTCTAAACACTATAACAATTAACTAAGTCGTAAACAGTTTACAAATAGACAGAGCAGACTATAAAAGGCATACATCATCAAAGTCATCCCAGATAAACGTACAAAAAAATAGAAGTTGAACTGTACAACGTTAAAAAAATTTCTCATACAAAGCTTATCGCTTATATTTATATACATATGCAGAACGTCCATACATCCTCCAAAAATACATGCAGAAAAGGGAAAAGGAAATCTCTATAACTAAGAAGGGGGGACATCCTTATCGCTCGGCCCACTCCCTCTAGCCATGTCCCGAGACTCACCTTCCTTTCTCGAAGGCCCAACTTGCCCTGAAGACATCCCTGCATAATGCAAGCATAAATAATCATAAGTTTTGCAATCCAGAATAGGTATTGGAAGAGCTAAAGTAAAAGGATGAGATATCTACGATCGTGTGATGTGGTTGACCAAGCCCCTCGAGATTCGATCCATCCTCATCATCCTCGTCCTCAACCAACAGCTCATACCCCTCGACAATGGCTTTGGTCTCCTCCATTGTGAACTGGTTGTTCACCATCCCAACGTCGTACACAACCCCTGCTTCCTACGTGACTACGGCCTTGGTCTCCTCGATAAGCCGAGCATGGATTTCTGCTATCACCTGAGGGTAGTCATCCATCCACTGAAGGTTCCTGTGTTTCCAGAGCATGTAATAAGTATTCTTCAGCATCTGGATGACCATGTCACAAAAATCGCTAGGTTTATCGACTTTAGTCTGGAAGGCCACCACCTTATTCATGCACTGCTCTATCTCTCCTCAATTAAGCACGCTCCACCTTCAACTTATCGATCTCAGCCTGATATGAATCCTTCTCCTTTTTCCACTTGCCCCAAAACTCCTTCAACTCAGCTAAGGCCTCTTTCGATTTCTTCACTTTGCCCCTAAGAGAGTGGATTCGCTCTAGATCCTTCTGCCGAGCCTCATCCACTGAACTTATAACAGTGTCAATTTGTGTCTTGCGTAGGTCGGCAGCCTCTTTCCTAGCCTCATCCTTGGCCTTCATTATCTCGGAGTGCGGGATGCTTCAACTTCCTCTAACTTAGCCTCTTTCTCCTTGAGCGCCTTGCAAAGGTCCTCCATCTCTAGATGCAACCGCACATTGGTGCTCCCAACTTCTTCACTAGCTTTGGCCAAACGGGACTAATAATCAATAATGTTTTTGGTCTCATCTGTAATCTAGACCATCCTCATTTTCAAGTTAGCAAAATCAAGAGTCGTTGCCTCATCTTGGATCTGGACCAAGGGAGTTCGAGGTAAAAGGAACTCGGTGTCAAGATCCACCACACAACGACCCGCATAGTCGGGATTTATATCAGGATGACTCTCAAAGGGTTTTCGCATCAGCTGTTGGTAATCCAAGAAAAAACGATCAACATTGCCCTTTTCCAACTCATTTGGCACTTCGTGCACTTCAGAACACACCAGATAGTGATGCGACAATGGGAGGATGTTTGGGAACCAAGGGAGATGGCTTCCTTATCTAGGGACCTCGCAAGTTTCTGGGATGGCTCGTGGCTCTCTCCCTTATTCAGACCCGACATGGTCTCCCTAATATTCTCTCGCATAGTTTTATCCTCCTGAAATGTCATCTTGGAAGATATGAAAGCCATTTTCATCCGTTTGAACTACTCAAGCCGCTTGGACACTTCATTCCTCCTTGGATTTCTCCTTTTCCCTAGAATACGGGCAACAACATTAGATCCAAGAAAGCAAGGAAGCATTAAAAAAATGAAATGCTCAAGAGACTACGACACTGCAAGCTACTACAAACCCTTAGGGTAAACTGGATCATATAGCCGAGGCGGGGTCTGACTCAAGTAAGGAATACACTGGGACGGGACTCCATTCGAAGGAAGGAGAACACATAGCGACTAGAGTTCATTGAATTGAGGAGCAGGAGGAGGTTGCGACCTATCGAAAAAGGTTTTCAAGAAGTATCTCAAAATCCATGCAATGATCGAAAGTTCTTGAAGAAAGCCCGAATTCGTCGCTAATTCCCACTCCACCGATATTCCACCCAAATCTTCTGAAGCCACATTCTCTTGGGAAAGATCGACAGTGGGAGTCGGCCTTAGGACTGGCTTGGATTGTTCCAACTGCATGGGCCACTCTCGCATAGCCTCAGCATTCTTAAAGGATCCATGCCTAATCCCTTGCGGATTATAATATCCACGTTTGGAGATACATGAACATCCCCTTCTGTTGCTTCAGAGTTGCTCTCCGATCCTTCCTCCTCTTACTTTTTCCTCCTAAATGATAACCTCCATCGTCGCTAGTAGAAAGAGCACCTTGAATACACAGAGATTTCCCCGAGCGGGGAGGACGAATTGCGCTCTTCTTGTGTCTCAGTTTCTTCAGGGCTTCAGCCACATCAACCTCCTCATCTAGGCCCTTGCCTTTGTCTCCGTCACCCTCATCTCCTCTGGCTTCCATTGCTCTCTCAGCCGAACTTGGCCTAATTTTGTACATGGACTGTCTAGGGGTGATCAAGTTGTAGATTCGGAGGGCTGCATCATGGAGTAGGAATGATGCTACCCACTCAGCCTCTGGGATAGCCAATATTTCCTTGGCCATCTTTTTCAAGCCGTCATCCTCCACCGCCTTCACACAACCTGAAAGTTATGGAGCAATAAGAAGCCAAGTCGACAGAAAGCTTAGAAAAAATAATATAATAACTTACAACCAGAAGTAAAAGTATGTTAGGCCACAGTATCGTCGCATATAAAGAAATATTCCCTTTTGAACATACTAAATTTAGAATATAGTTCCATGACTGGTTTGAATTTATGGGCGGACTCTAAACTGATAAAAGGACCCCCTCCCACCTTCCGATAACTCCTCACATTATACAGATATCTGATATCTCTATGGGTGGGGGGTCTCTCATACCACTTCATGAATATCAGGTATAAACATGTCAGGATAGCATAAGAATTCAGCTGAATTTGCATGGGAGTGACCTTCAAGTAAATCATGAAGCTAGCAATTCAGTTGGTAAGTGGAGGAATCGTGCCCCTATACAATGATGCTTGCTATATGCCATACACCCGCCTGGAGGAAAACATGCTCTATCATCTAGACTAGGTAATATCATGTCCCGGTGATCTATCCCAAATGTGGTAGCAATAGAGTTCAGCTTATCTATCATCAACATGCTGGGATAACACTCCGAATGCCTAACCAACAGCTGATTAGGAGCGTAGCCTTTGACTAAAGAGTAAGCAGAACTGGGTTACCTAGGTGGATTGACTGGAGCATCAGAAGAAGAGGGATCAGCCCCGGCAGACGGTAAAGCCGCAAAATTGGAACGGAGCTCGTGACCAGAAGACATATTCCTATGCAAGAAAATAAAAGTCAAGCAAAGGTCCAAATCATAAATGGAAGTTAAAACATGCATCGGAACCCCCTATCATCTAGCCCCATTGAATCCTTACCCCTAACCCAGCCATCTCATGGAAAACCTGCTTTTGGCTTGGCATACCCACAGACCATGTGCTCGGCCTATCTGGTCCGGCATTACCCTATGCCGAATGCCGAACCAAACTCACCACGCACCAACTATTGACTTGAGGTATACCGTCCTACGGCCTTACTTAGACAGTATTTATTATCTAGGCCCATGCTAGCTTATCCCGATGAGTTTAAAAAGTAAAAATAAAAAAAGACTCCAGAATTCTAACACTATACCAGAAAATAAGAATACTGCCACTTGAGTCTTTGCCAATAGCAACTCAAGTATCATGAACAACAATATTAACGCAACAAGGCTAAATCCTTATCCTCTCTTTGAAACTTACACTAACACCCATGATCGTGAGTTCCAGTCCACCATATACTCAACCATCTCCTATTTACAAAGAAGATGTACATATGGAAAATGGACTCAAGTCCTTTATGTTAGATGGAATTCGTAAGGAAAATAGACTTGATTCTTCTAAGCCATATAAAACAAAAAATCTAAGCCCTAAAACCCTATGTCGAGCAATCGATTTAAATAGGCTTTCCTCAAGCAAAGAAGACACGAAGATGTTAGAATTCGAGCGATATAAGCAAGCTAGAATCTTACCTCAAACGATTGAATTTTAATTAGAAGAATTTGATTAAGGAAATAGAAATAAAAATAGAAAGGGGGAAGGCGGTATTTAAAGAAGAATAAGGAAGGAAGACGAAACATCGCAAGTTGTCATTGGTAGTAGGAGCTCGATACCGGACCAAAATAAAGCATGTCCTATAGTTACACAACATACTTTGGGGAACAAGTGTTGACCCGGTTTTCTGGTAAGCAAAGAAGGAAGGAAGCAATGGTAGACAAAGGTATAGAGAACAAAATTACCGGACCAGATGCTTGGTACAACATTTGCTAAAATGCCGAATCAAACATATGGTCCGGCATGCCGGACCAGATGTTTGGCCCAGCATCCTATGGTATGTCGGACCAAGTATCTGATCTGGCATCCTCAGATATGCCAGACCAAACATTTGGTCTGACATCTTCTGGTATGCCGGACCAAATATTTGGTCTGACATGACGCATCCATCACCGGACCAAACATTTGGTCCTACACAAGCATGCCGGATCAAATGTTTGGTCCGACAAGTAAGGGACTCCAGGACAGAGACATCGAACCAAAGCAAGGGAGGACAACAAGGCTAGGCAAGCTTTTTGACCCAAATGGCAATCCGACTGCTCCTGCTCAAATGCCGAACCAAACTCAGAAAGCTATAACTTCTCCTCCGCACTTCACAACTCCACTTTATAAATAACGGAGCTTCACAACAACAACGGGGATAGAACTTTAGAGAAAAAGTGGAGAAACTCTGCTGAAAATCCATCACTTCGGCTACTTAAAGTTTTTACTCTTTTCTAATAATCATGTACTTGTAATTAAATCAAAGAGAGAATAATAAGATGGAAAGTAGGCGTAGGCACATTCGGGCTGAACCACTATAAAACTCTGCGTTATTTATTTCCCTTATCTATTTTCCAAACTTTGAACTTGTGAACTGTCTCTGCACTTGCTGAAATTCATTCCATTGTGTGTCGGAACATTTAAAAACCCCAATTCAATCAAATCAAACGAGACTTAACTAAAAATCAAATATAGAGGTGTTTGTCCAATTTTTGAGCAAACATATGGGAACCTGAAGAGACTTCTTGGATTCATGAGGCGTCAGAAATGAGGTATGACCCGTAGATGCATAGTTATCACATGTTCTTAGGTGGTCCTGATGAGAATAGGAGGTTAATGTATCATGTTGAGGGTGATGGTCTTTCTCTGACGACCTCTGGGACTATTGGTGCTAGGAATTGGTAGCAATTCTTAGATCCGACATGGGACCGGATTTATCTCTACTCACCTATCTCGAGGTCTTTCCATACAAATCTGGCTATGTACTTTTCAGTTGTTCAGCGTGTTGTTGGTCCTGGTACTGATGTTGATATCAGTCATGATAGGGGGACATGTGCACATCCGAGTAGTCTAATTTATAGATCTAGCTCTTGTGTTTTCTCTTTATTCTTGTACTAAGTCGTCTGGCCACTATAAAACCAAATTATAGCTGTTCTGTGCATGTACAGAACACTTGTTCTTTATTTATATACATAGTGGAACGTCCCACTCTAAAGCCGGCTGGCTTTGCCAAAAAAATTCTTTGAAATTTGTTATTTAATTTTTTTTATCTAAGTTCATATCAAATGAACTACATTTATAAGTCATTAAATTTTTATTTTTAACAATTTTTATTCAATAATCATAATAATTTAAAATAGTTAAAATTACAGGTCGTTACACTCTTCCCCACTCAAAATTTTTTGTCCTCGAAAAGTTGTTAAGCAGGGAATTTAACATTTGATATGTTTTTCTCAAAATAATTAACCTATAATCATTAAAATACTATTTGAATACCATTACCACGCTTCTACTACGCCACTCTAATACCTGTTTTTTGGAAATTACAACATATTTATAAGACAAGTCATAAAATTTTAATACCGTGAAATTTTCGAACACCCCAATTTATGGAAAATTTCGGCAGCGTCTCCTTTGCATGGCTCGATCAGAAATTTTTTACAATACAATATATATCACAAATATACATCTCATCTCAATGATGAGGCATCCTATAGGGAAAAATATAAAAATGCGGTATGTAATCTGAGATATGTACTTTATTATTATTAATACAAGTGAGTTCGATTGTATTAAGCAAGCAAAAAAGCATATTAAATCTGCATAAACGTCCAAACGTCTTCGTATGTATCTATCTCAACTCAATTTAGAATATTAGTTGCATATAAAAGATATAGAAAGCATGTATGAGTTTAATAGACTACATGACATGAAATTTGAATCCAAATCATAAGCATTAGCACCAATTCACAACATAACGATCATATGCAACCAAAACAGTAAAATCAATGATTTGCAACCAAAGAAACCATTCAACAATTATTAATATTCATCTAATTAATCCAAATATCACTATTCACATTTCCAATGTCAATATTTTAATTTAGACACTTCATTTCTTATTAACATCCAAATTTTATTAACATTTAATTAGTTTACTTCCAATTTATACATATCTATTTCATTTATGTTCAATTTATTCAAATTTTAAATTTGTTAAATTTCAATTGTTTCATTTTATGTTTAACAACATCTCATATCAATTTATTTTTTAAATCATTTCATTTAACCTTGTTTAAGTTAATTTTATTTTATTACCACTTAGTATATTCTATTTAATACTAATATCATTTATAAATCATTCCATAAAACCATATAAATTTATTATAAACAATTTATGAAACGCAACTCATTTTTATTATTATTTCTTGACTTAAGTTCATATTAATCCATTGATTCACATTAGTTTATTTCATTAACTCAAATTCATATTAATAATTTTTCTTTTTATCAAAATCAATTTCATTCAATTTTCCTAAGTTAACTTCCATCTTGTAATTCATTTCATTAACTTATTTCATCAATTAATTTCATTCAACTTGACTTAAGAAAAATTTCATTTCATAATTCAAATTTTTAACTTCCTCGTTCATTAATTATTTCCTAAGTTTATAATCATTTTATACAAATGTAACTTCTTTTACACAATATTATTTAAATTATAATTATCTCAAAATCTATTTTAATCTTAAAACATCCTTCGCAAATTCATTTTCTATTTTCAAACCATTTGCAAAGATATGATTTAATTTATTATTTGTTTACCTTCTCTTAAGTTCATATCTAAATAGTGTTTTCTTTTTACTGCTCAATTTATTCATTTAACATTTCTTAGAATATTAACTAAATTTATAAAAAGAATTAACAACTTAATTTAATTTGTATAAACATTTCTTTAAACACAACAATTTGAACATTTTTATTACTTAAGTTCAAACTTGTATAATATTCTATTACACATTCATATTAAACATTTCAACTTTTCAAACATTGCGGTAAGTTATATATATGTGTGTGCGTGTGTGTGTGTTTTTAGGATGTAGTTGAGTATTATACTAATTTATCTTATTCATTTTAGTTAACAAGAATGTTCAATAATTTACACAAGTTTAAATTTCCATTTTCTTTAAATTTAAGATTTATAATTTAACTTCTCGTATTTTATTTAAATACTTAGCTTATACTTCTTATTTCTCATTTTAGAAGTTCCTAACTACTCAAAGATTCACTTATTTCTACAATCGAAAATCATTAATTAACTGAACTTAAGAATTCAAATACCAGGTTCATTTCAAATCATTTTAAAATAATATACACACACACACTCATATCCTTTGTATATATATATATATATATCAAATCATATTTAAATTTTTTAAATCAAAATCTGTTTATCAACCCAAATACATAGCAAAGCTATTAAGTGGCCGTCATCATCAAAATCATATTTAAATGAATGCTAATGATATGGCCGTCTTCATCGAAATTATTTTCTAGTGACATGAGAGGGTAGTATAGGATTTACTCCCCTTTAATTCCTTTTGAAAACAACTTCTATTCGTAAATATTTTAAAGAATACTAGCATTATTTTCAAAATCTTAGAAATAATTTCAATAGCACACGAATTCAAGTTCCAATATTCAAAAAAATTCCAATTCTTTAACTTAAACTAGGGTTAGATTTTTATTTCATAACTCCTTACTTAAGTTTATAAACATCCCTAAACTCAAATAATTAAGTAAATATTTCGAATTTGGTTTTACAACCTATTACTTCATATTCAATTTATTTTATAAATCTATTCATTTCATAATTTAAATTAAAAATATTTATTACCACTTATTCTTAAGTGTATAAACATTTCTTTATATATATAATATATAATTTAGGTAAAATTATTTCATTTACCTGATTTTAAAACAATACTATATCGACTTGCCTCGTCTAAGTGTTTAAAAACCCTTATTGATAACATGGCATCCCACGCACCGACTAGAATTCATAAACAACTCAGAGGACAAGTAAACACAATATAAAATATTTTATAACACTAACAAGTACACGCTCTCATATAGATACACTCAAACAAACTCATTCTAGGGTATTTCTACCATATCTTTAATGAGTTAAACCCCATAAAGCAAAGGTTACCGCTAAACCAAAGACCTGATACCAACTGTGATGACCTACATTTCGAAAGGTTTAAATCGATAACGATCCACACATGTCTAACTTAAACAATTCGAAACATAGATAATCAATAAGGTTAATTAAGAAAAATAAGAAAAGAAGAAGAAAACATACACAGAATCTCGCAGCAGAATGATAAAATATAATAATCAAATAAACAGTTCATGAAATTGTTCATATACATTTGATTATAATTTATACAACGTTTATCAGAGTTTTATATACAACAGAAAAAAAATAAACCAATACAGCAGAACAACAGTGTGGTGAAATAATACTAGTAATATAATATACCAAATCTTCATCTTCGTCCTTCAGAATAATGATCTTCAATACGATGAAAACTCAGGGTTGAACCGAGCGTAATGAAAAGACAAAACACTTGAGTTAGGACTAAAATATCCATATGTGAGCCAAATCGATATCACATATAACATGAGTGTAATGGCTTCAGAGATGTTTACGAGGTTTTACATCTTCTATCTAGTGCATAACGTGCGTGCAATAACTCAGGAGATTTACGGGATTTTTCATCTCTTAAGGAACCGTCAAAATATTATATATAGTAAAATACGCTACATATGTAATGTCTAATCAGTAAAATAAATATTTTTCTTAGCGTTAAGGCTTTACATTAATCCCTCTTAATGTGTTTTTAAGCATTGTCGTACAGTTTGCATATAACACCCTAGTAGCACGTCAGGAGATAGGGATGCGCCGTGATACGAGAACACTAAACCAAAATCATAGTGATCTCGTATAAAAATAAAAGTATGACAAGAAACATGAGGCAATGCCCAAGGTTGGATACTACCAGTTCGGGTCGTAGGGCTGGTGGTAAGGATCATAGCAACGATCGCCCACCCCGTACATCCAACCCATATCGAGTCAAAGGGAGGTTATCCCAAAAACAAGGTGCACCAATCGAAATCAACAACCAGGAATATAATATGGACTGAGTCCAAAGAAAATCGAAGAACGGATGTCCGCTAAGCGTAGCTAGACCACTTGGCCCTGTCAAGCCGTCTTGTTTTAGTCATTTAAAATTGGCATAAGTGTCGGAGTCTATCCATCATCGTTCTCTTTCTTCAAATCCAGTAAACGTATGCCAAATCCGTGTACACAGTTATTAAAGTGGTTTCAATATTGACAGAGAGTATACCAATAAGAGGCCTGTTTCTTTCATAACCAAACGTCGTTTTATATACTGGTTGGTACTTTTACATTTAGAAATGATTTATACTTGATATCAAAATATCATATTTGCTTTAAAATATCATTCGATTCAAATCCTCATATACTCAAATATGTCAATTTAGTTCGATATGTCAATTTCACTTCAAGATTTGACTCGAATTACAGTTTATGTTATAACTTCATTTTTAACCTCATTCGCATTTAAATCCACGATTTAAATACAACGATTCCCATTCTGACCAGTTTGAAATTTTAGAAAATGGTTTGAAATATTTTAAAAAGTTATAATGGTTTGGTATAAAATAGTTTGAGTATTGAAAATGGTTTATATAGTAAAATATCTTGAAAAATAAAAATAATTTGAATATTTTAAAAAGATAGGTTTTAAATAGTTTATATTAAAATAATTTATTTGAAAATAGTTTCAAAGTCAAACCGATTCAATTCCAAATCATCCAACTCAAATCAATTTCAATTTTCATTACAATTTAAATCGATTCAATTTCGATTTCAATTCTAATTAAATTCGATTCCAGTTTCAATTCAAATCAATTTCGATTACATTTTTAACTTCAAATTCGATTCAACAATTTGAGTCAATGGTTTAAATTTCAATTCAATTTTAACTTTAAACCATTTTAATTTATGTCAATTTCGAGTTCACTTTCAGAATATCGATTCAAATCATTTAAATTTAATTTTAATGTTCAATTCAAAGTTCAAATCTTTAAAATTATTCATTCCGAGTTTAAATTTTGACATATCCATTTATATCACTTTTACTTAGATTTATTTCAAAGTTTGAATAAAAGTTTAAATCTTTTAAACAAATCAATTACCATAATTTAAATCATATTTCAATTATCACTTAAAATTTCAAATTCGATTATTAAAATAATTCCTGTTAACAATTTTCAATTTCAACATTTCGGGCTCAAGTTTGAAATAATTCAATTTCTATAAATTTGATTTTTAATTCTTTAAATCAAAATCGTTTAAATAATTTCAAACCAAAAAATTAAAATCATTTAACTTATCCAATCCAGTGTCTGTATATAATTTTCTATCCTATGACCAAATGATCATTTATTCCAATTTAATTTCACGGATGGATATATATCATTTCAATCCAAATGAAAGTGTCATAGGTATATATCATTTCAACCTATTTCTTAATTTATTCGAATATAATTCGGATAATAGTTCATATACTGTTAGTTATTTACAGGGTGATACAGGATATATATAAAATAAATAACGACCAATCATCCAAAATCTCAACTAATTGGCATTCATCGCAATCAATCGTCAAAATAGTCAATAAACCACAACAATTAACCAATTATCAATAATCGAGAATTTACAAGAAGTTTAATTCTAATTTCAATTTAACTGTTAATTCCAAGATTTCTAACATATCAATTTCTATATCAATTTCCATGTCAGTTAAATTTACCAAACAACAATCAACAAATTTAAATCACTTCAGGATTTCGATTAACTAACATAAGAATAATTTAGTCATTCATGAGCATTTAAACACTCACCCTTATTTGAAATTGAAAATATTTCAGCTTCAAATAAATTCCACTTCCACTCCATGCTGTAGATAAGATGATACGGTCGCAATGTGACCCATTTCGGTCGAATCGGACCTCGCATGAAAAAGTTATATTATAATTAATATAACAATAAAATTAATTAACATTCAATTAATAGAATAATTAATACAAGCTTAACCTAATCGTTCATCCCTTCAGCTAAATCATGTACAGTACCACTATCTTCCCAAGCAAAACCGCGACTGTATTTTTTTTATAACGACCGATGATGCCCTAGCGCAGACCACCGCCGCTTCACCCACCACCTGCGCCTCCCCTCCACCAATGCACGCAAACGACGAAACATCCAAAACCCTAAACTTGAGCACAAACACACCTCCTCTGGTCACTCCAGCATCCCTCCATGTGCATGTCACATCGACTCACGACCCACATCCGTCGCGCCTCAGCGCGCTCGCCATTGTTTTTTATCTTTTTTTATCAACCATTTGCTGTCATTTAAAGAAGAAAAAGTGGGGTATATGGAAGAAAAAATAGGAATGGGATGGATGAATGGTCGAGAGGTGGTGCGCAAATATATATATATATATATTATAATTAACAAATATCTAACTTTAAACTTCCGAAATTCTCGAGCTCCAAAAGAGGCTTGCTGCCTGGCGTTCTATATGTTATATCCCTATTCCGAACGTAGTGGAACTAGTATCGAGGCCTAATTGGATCGTATTCAGAAGATATCTTTTCAAAATCAAATTATTTTAATGAAATTCTAAAATTAAATTCTATGCTTTTCAAGCTCGCACGACCAGACGATAGGTCTGATCACTACGAAACTTGGAATTCTATAATAGTTCAAAATTACGGATGCGATGAAATTGGTTTTGTTGAAATTTGAGACAGTGGCCAAAATGGCTATTTTCCACGTTAATTAAGATAAGAAATTATAATCACTTTAAATTCAATTTAAAATTTAACAATCTTCATTCTCGTTTAAATAAAATATAAATCAACTTTTGAAATCATTTTCATTCACATTAAATTCAGAATTTAATTATTTAATTAATTTCTAATATTAAATTTAAACAATTTAGTTATCAAATATATTACATTAATAATCATTAAATTTCAAATGTATTTTAGTTATCAAAAATTATTTTATTTCTATCTACATAATTCAACATTTATTATTCAACTCTGGTTATTAGTTGTAAACAAAGTCAATACATCAAATTTTATTTCAATACTTGTTATCGCCAAAATCTTCGAAATATTTTATTTAAATTTTTTATCTAAGTTCATGTCAAATAAACTACATTGATGAATCATTAAATTTTTATTTTTAACCATTTTTATTCAATAATCATATTAAATTTAATAATTTAAAATAGTTAAAAATACGGGTCGGTACATTGATTTATTAAATGTCATTAATCAACAATTTATTCATGGCATGAAATGTCACTATCTCCAAATGTATTCTAGTGTAAATTGTAACGACCCAGAATTTTGAATAATTTAATTTGAAAATATTTAATTGATTTTAAATATTTGAATGATGGTTTGGATTGAATTTCCATTTTAACTTTGAATTTGACGATTAAATTCTAAAATTTAATCTATTTGAAAGTTGAATAAAAATTTGAATCTTCAATTTTAAGCTGATTAAAAATATTTCAAAAGATTGTAAAATCCATATAGATAATACTGAAGATAATAGGAGCTTCAGATTTGAAATTAATAGTGAATTGTTCAGTTTTGAATTTATATCGTTTAAATTGAGTTTAAAAATAGCCGTCCGAGGCACAGTCTCGGATTTTGACGAAACCAGTTCCATTGGGTCCGTAATATTGAATTATTACCGGATTTCAAATTTCGTAGCGTTTGGAGTTGTTATGTGAGCACACGATAAATAAACGCGTTGAAATTAAATCGAGTTCAAATCAAAATTAAATTAAAAATTTAAAAATTTGTCAACGACAGCATCCCTAAATTTTCGCCTAAATTCACGCTTAAAATCGTGTAAGCATGCCGAGACCCATTTTTAAATACCTTCCTCCACCTCTTCAGATTCAAAGAAATCTTCGTTCAAAATGAAAAAAATCAATGGCCGTTTCTCTGTAAATTAAAATAAAAAAATGAATAACTGCTAAAACAAAATCGCGCCCCCTTCGTTTGTTTCCTTCATTTCCCCCTTCTTCCAAAAATAAATCGAAGAAAAAAAAAGAGAGAGAGAGAGGCGAAGAGGGAGCGGCGCTCGACCGCGTGCAGGCCGAGGTCGCGATGGTGGAGCACGAGTGGATTCGTATGGGCGACGCGAATGAGCTCGAGGCAAGCAACGGCAGCGGCAGCGTAGGACTCGCGAGTGGTCGCGACTCAGTGAAGCGGTGATGGGCGCGCGCGGCAAAGGGGTGTGGTCGCGAATCTGAACGGCGACGAAGTAAGGGCGCGTTCGAGCTCGGTAAAAGTTCTGGAGGTGATTCACGGCTAGGGTTTCTTGTTGAAGGCCGTGGTGCTCGAGTAGGTGAGGCGGCGATAGCAGCAGTAAGGTATAAAATAACTTTGTTTTTAATTTACTGAATATAAACACCCCCATACATATTTTGGTTAAAAACAGTAAGTGATGAACTTCTGTTTATTTGGATTTAAATGAGATTAACATGTTCATTAGAAAAATGTATTTGTAGTGTTCGTTTAAATTTAAAAAAAAAGTGATATATATGTATATTACAGAGAAAGAAAAGGTAATACAGTAAATGGTAAAACAGAAAAAAAAATGGGGAGGTTTTGAAATTCGAAATTTTAAAATATTGAAGAAATTTATATAAGCAAAATGTTTGAAATAATTATTAAATGCGAAATTAGTTTAAAACGAAACTATCAGAATCAAACAATTAAAAACAGAAATTTATTGTTCAGTTAATTGGAATATTAATGAATTGTGTAAATATTTATACAAGGTCTATAAATCGAGAAAACAAGTCTGGGATGGAAAATGGATCGCAAAGCTAAGGTGAGAACTTCTCACTCAAAAGGGTTTGTTAAATTTTAAATAGTTATATTTAAAATTTATTGATTGATTGATTGTTTGCTTGATTGTGATATTAGATATAGTAGGATATATCTATATATATAGCAATATATATATATTGGCAAATGTATATATTGCAGTTGATTGATTTCCCGCATTGTATAGCGGATGAGACCCTATTGCGCCGTTAGTAAGCGGATAATATTTTATAAAATCTCATATACCGCGATATTCCACCTTGAAGTGGAATTGGTATTGTGCTAACATCTGTGGATGCAGGGAAACAGGTTGGAGGGATCCAACTGGATTCCTCACAAATATTTATATGATTATAGATATTGTGTGATTATTGATTATCATATTGATATATGATATTTGTGCCATGATTGACTATTGGATGCTGTTGCATCATCGGATCCATTTTTAAAAGTATTTTTAACGATTTTGAATTATAAAGGATTTGAAATTGATTTTTCCAAAGTATATGTTTTTGTTGAAATTTTGAGTTGATTCATTTTTTTTTAATTAAATTAAAATTTTAGTTTTTAAAGTTATAGAATTTAAGATTTTTGTGAAATATAACCAAAGGTAGTTTTTAAAAATAAATAGATTTATATAATAATTTAAATTGGATTTCTGAATTATTATAAAGGATGAATATAAAAGATTTTATAAATTGATATATATAAATAAAAATATTGGAAATATAAACGAGTTTATTATATTTTAAAATGAAGTATGAAATGGATCATTGAAAATTATAGATTTATAAATTGTGAAAGTTATAAAATGAATAGATATCGAAAATAAAAGATTCATGAGTCATTAACGTATAAAATGGATTTTGGGCATTTAAATGAGATATTTATAGAAATTGCAAATAAAGGATTTTTTTTATACGTTGAAATTGTCATGGAATATAAAAGAATCTTATAAGCAATAAGATTTGGAATTTGTGAAGCTTAAAAGAGACGATTTGGTAAATGAATGATTGAATTATAAGTAATCAACTTATAATATGAACCTTTGGTATGAAATTTAGTTATATAATTTGAATTGGATTGATAAAGGAAATTTATAAATCGAAGTTTATAAAAAGGAATAGAATTTATAAACATTGTTATAAATTCGTAATCAATTGAATTTGATCAATTGAATATAAAAGTTTATTAAAGGAGTTATATTCACGTTTTTGAACAGTGAATATATCGTTAAATAAAATGGATATCTTTTGGGGAAAGGATGTTTTAAATAGAATTTAAAACGATTTAAAGACGTTTTAAAATGCATCAAGTATCGAAAACATAGATTTCAACATTCATTGTTGAAATAGACGTTTTCGAGAAATAGAAGGAAAGGAAGTCATAGATTTCAACATTTATTGTTGAAATAGACGTTTTCGAGAAAATAAGGAAATGATGGACTATAACACTGTTGTTATAGTAAATGGTTTCCGAAAGGAAATGTTTTGTATAGTATTGGGATTTATATATCAATTTTAATTTCGAATCCCTATACTAGTGATTTTGGGTTGTCGTAACGATGTTTTACGCAACATTCGTTTTGACCCAAATAAATGTGAATAAAAGAATGTTTTCCTTAAACAAATGAAATATATACTTAACTATGGGTTAAGTATATTGAATATTTTCAAATTGTTGAAAATAAATAAGATTTGTGAAATACTTATTATTAGAATAAGTATGGAAATGCTTTTCCAATATGAAACGAGACGTTTTTGAGAATTTATCTTCTTGAAGATAAATTGGAATTGAATAATTAAAACCTTTTGAAAACTGTAGATCAATAGATAATTTGAAATATAAGTTCACTATGAAATTTATAAATGGAAAGGGAAAATTGGTTTCAAAATAAACGTTGTTTATTTTTGAAGTGTGGAAAATTATATATCTTGTAAAGATATTTTGGGAAATTAAATAATTTGAGAAATTATTTGGAATCTGGCGATGTTGCGCATCTTTATTGATAGTTAAATAACCGACTATCAATATTTACCTTTGAATAGGTATTTGTTGTGATTGCTTGAATTTGAATGCCACACTTATTTTAAAATAAGCGCTCACAATTCGGGTTAACCGGGAAAGGACCATGGGGTCGTATAACCCATTCCGAATAGTGATACGTCGTTATGAATTGCAATTGAAGAACGGTGTTGAAGACCGGATATTTGTGAAAATGGATGGATTACCGTCGAGTTACTCTGCATCGGCTGATCTCCGGTACGGAGGTTTTATCACCCTTAGTGACGGGAAGTCCGGACGTGATTAATGAATATCCGGATTGCAAGGACTTCTTTGGAAGTGCCTTCGGTTCTGTTCGATCCCGGAACAGACTTGTATGGATTGTATATCTGACATTACAAATTGAGATATAGAGCTGATTTCTTTCAAATATATTTCTGTTGGTGGCGGAGAATTTATTCTCTTAGTTTAACACCCTTCTCTGAGATGTACGAGCTCAGAGGTTATGTAGTTGAAAGTCATTAGTGATATACTCCCAATTTGGTAGTGTGATATGCTAAGTGTTGCTGTGTAATGATCATTGTGTTGATCATTTGCGATATGATCATTTGTTTGATCGTTTATCTTGATGATCATTGCTTTGATCATTTGTTGACCCAAAGCACTGCTTTTGTAAAGCGTGGCTTTGTGGATGAGACTTCGTCGGACCTCACACCCCGGAAATGGTCAAAACAGGAAAGATGCAGCAAGGTTATTAGGAGGTAGCACCCCTTTAGTGTATGTCATTCCTTCTGGATAGAGGTGGTATCATGGTATGGAGCCCAGATACTTAACCTATGTGGTTACTGCAAATTTATTACTTTGTAGTTGTTGGAAATCGGGGATCCTCGGATATAGATCGGTTACGATCGGGGAATGACATATTCGTGTCAGTAGTTACCCAGTTAGGGGTAACCCGGCCTTGTGTTGGCAGAGATCCGGTTAGGTTCTCGGGACGTCATTCCAGAGGCATTTCCATGTGGCAATGGGAAGTTCCTTGGCCTGGCTATTTGTTGGAAATCCAAAGAAACAATACGAGCCTTTATGGTTTTAGTTGTAGAACCTATCATTCACTTATGGTGGCGCCCCACTGTTTGGATGGTAGCTATAGTAGGCATAAGTGCGAAATGCCTATGCTGGCTAAGATTTATATTCTACTTTCGAAATTGTTTTCTACACTATGCACTAATAATAATATCAAAAATGATTTGATTTTATGCGTATCAAGTATTTTTGACTATCATAAGGAGAAATCTCCTCCAATTCTGCGTTTGCGTTGTGTGTGTGGCGGGAGGCCTTATGGTAGTTTCATTTTCTAAAAAAAAAACATTGCGAATTTATTTAAAAATTATCCTATTCTTTGTTTTAAAGATAAATAACTGTTTTTAGTTCTCACACCAGTCACATGACTGACCAGGAGTTTATTGTTCCCTTCCTAAACTCTGGGTGTCCACCAATTTCTACACGGGCAGTCTAGAGTTAGGTTATCAGGTCATTCTGGATTCAGGTGTTGCTACAGATATCTGGAGGCGAGCTGGATGGCATAGCACATTATCTATTGTATATAGTATTTCTTTTCCGCTGTTTGTTGTTGTAAACTCTGTTAATATGATGAATGTAATATGATGTGATGTGATGTATAAAATATACAGTTCTTCATTTTAATGAATATTCATTTATCTATTATATGTTGTTCCGCTGCGACTGTGAGATATTGATTTCCTGTTCTGTTGTGGTTTCTTCTTTTCTGTTCTTCTTTCTTCTTCTTCTACCTCTTTCTTTTTTCTTAAACCCTCATGGTTTGATTTTCCGGCCTTCGATTAAGCGGCATTTGATACAATGGACGTATTAATGTCGATTTTCGGAAGTCGAAGAATCGGGACGTGACAATTTGGTATCAGAGCATATGGTTAAGCGACAACCATGGCTCTGTTGGGTGTTACTCATTAGATATGGAGTCAGTAGTACTCTAGAATGAGTTTGAGTGTAATAATAGATATGAGCGTGTATTTGTTAGTGAATATAAAATTTGTTTTATATTGTGATGATTGGTTTATTGAGTGGCATATAAACCTTCGTCGGCACAGTCTGTACAATTGGATCGAAGGGGTTTCTAAACACTTGAATAGAACAATTCGACACAATATTGTTTAAAAATAGGGTAAATGAAATAATTTTGCCCAAAACTATTTTTGTATATAAAAGAAATGATTTTCTGTAGATTATTATAGTATATGGTTGCTTGGATGTTAGGAATTGATAATATTGAACTATTACCATTGAAATTGAATAAGAATTGAAATCATTGTAATAAAAAAAAAATTGAAAAAAAAAATCCATATACAAATGAAATTTAAGAATGTAAATTTTAAATTTGACTTATAATTGGAAATAGAATTCCAGAGAAGTTTTTTTTGAAATGTTTTTGAAAGAATTTGGAAATCTTAGTAATTAAAATTCCTTTTTGATTTGAAAATGAATTTCAAAGGTTTTGAAAATTTATTTTGAAGAAATTAAAGCTCTAAACTTTTTCGGTCGCTGGAAAATAATTCCGATGATGATCATGACATCATCGGTGTTCATTTTCGAGTTTCCAAAAGAGGGATTGCTGCCAAATTGTTTAAAATAAAGTTGTTTGGAAAATTTGGGGTTTAGTTTTGGAAATTCAAAGGATAAATTTGAATTGTTTTCAAAAATGGTTTTGAAAGGTTGGAAAGACTCTGGAACGCTATGTAAAAGTAAATTTGAGAATTTAATCTAATGGACTCAATAAGTTGAGATAAAATGAAACGGTGAATGAACAAACGAAGCTACATTCGCAAATAAATGAAATTGGAAATTGTTTACAAGGAAATGAACTTGAGTTTGAAGTGAACTAGCTTAAGTAAATTCGAGATGAATATGAATACGGAATGTAAACAAAATTGAATGGAATCAAATTGCAAATTGAAGTAAATTAGTGAATGAAACTAATTCAAACTAATATGAATCAATTGTAAATGAGAGCTGCAATTGAAAGATAAAACTCAATATTCAGAATAGAAGTTAAACCGAATTCAAATATAATTGAAATTGTGAACTTAATCCAAATGTAATTGAAAATGTAAAATTGATTGAAAATGAATGAAATTGGATATGTAACTTCAATAGTAAAGCTAAAGATGGTATAAGTAGTATATATTGAAAATTTTGAAATGGAATGTGCAAAATGATTTGAATGTTGGAATTGGATACAACTACTAGCAGGTTATACAGGTGTTATAAAGGAATTGGGATTTTGATTTCAAAGATAAAAATTGAATTGCTCGACAAAAAGGTACGTATTTGAATTTCAGTATGAGATTTGATGATTTTCTTCTCCAGCCACTTGGCTTTCTCTTTTCTTTTTGATTCTGAGGGGCCGTGGTGCCATTTTGTAGTCGTACCGAGCTATCCGCGCAAAGGAGACGCTGGCGAAATTTTTCGAAAATTTAGGGTGTTAGAAAATTTTTGAGAAAATTTGAAAGTTTAAGATTTGAATTTGAATTGTTAAGGAAAACAATGTTGTTGAAACTTATAACTTAAGTTGGAAAGCTAATTGAAATGGTATTGAATCTTTAATAAAAGATTTAGATTAGTAAGTTGACAAAACTGTTTGAATTGGAAAAATAGTAAACGGATTAAGAACCATTTCTTCCTAACTTGCAATTTCGAGGACGAAATTCTTTTAAGGGGGGGAAGGTTGTAACGACCCAGAATTTTGAATAATTTAATTTGAAAATATTTAATTGATTTTAAATATTTGAATGATGGTTTGGATTGAATTTCCATTTTAACTTTGAAATTGACGATTAAATTCTAAAATTTAATCTATTTGAAAGTTGAATAAAAATTTGAATCTTCAATTTTAAGCTGATTAAAAATATTTCAAAAGATTGTAAAATCCATATAGATAATACTGAAGATAATAGGAGCTTCAGATTTGAAATTAATAGTGAATTGTTCAGTTTTGAATTTATATCGTTTAAATTGAGTTTAAAAATAGCCGTCCGAGGCACAGTCTCGGATTTTGACGAAACCAGTTCCATTGGGTCCGTAATATTGAATTATTACCGGATTTCAAATTTCGTAGCGTTTGGAGTTGTTATGTGAGCACACGGTAAATAAACGCGTTGAAATTAAATCGAGTTCAAATCAAAATTAAATTAAAAATTTAAAAATTTGTCAACGACAGCATCCCTAAATTTTCGCCTAAATTCACGCCTAAAATCGTGTAAGCATGCCGAGACCCATTTTTATATACATTCCTCCCCCTCTTCAGATTCAAAGAAATCTTCGTTCAAAATGAAAAAAATCAATGGCCGTTTCTCTGTAAATTAAAATAAAAAAATGAATAACTGCTAAAACAAAATCGCGCCCCCTTCGTTCGTTTCCTTCATTTGCTTCATTTCCCCCTTCTTCCAAAAATAAATCGAAGAAAAAAAAGAGAGAGAGAGAGAGGCGAAGAGGGAGCGGCGCTCGACCGCGCGCAGGCCGAGGTCGCGATGGTGGAGCACGAGTGGATTCGTATGGGGCGACGCGAATGAGCTTGAGGCAAGCAATGGCAGCGGCAGCGTAGGACTCGCGAGTGGTCGCGACTCAGCGAAGCGGTGAAGGGCGCGCGCGGCAAGGGGGGGTGGTCGCGAATCTGAACGGCGACGAAGTCAGGGCGCGTTCGAGCTCGGTAAAAGTTCTGGAGGTGATTCACGGCGAGGGTTTCTTGTTGAAGGCTGTGGTGCTCGAGTGGGTGAGGCGGCGATAGCAGCAGTAAGGTATAAAATAACTTTGTTTTTAATTTACTGAATATAAACACCCCCATACATATTTTGGTTAAAAACAGTAAGTGATGAACTTCTATTTATTTAGATTTAAATGAGATTAACATGTTCATTAGAAAAATGTATTTGCAGTATTCGTTTAAATTTAAAAAAAAAGTGATATATATGTATATTACAGAGAAAGAAAAGGCAATACAGTAAATGGTAAAACAGAAAAAAAATGGGGAGGTTTTGAAATTCAAAATTTTAAAATATTGAACAAATTTATATAAGCAAAATGTTTGAAATAATTATTAAATGAGAAATTAGTTTAAAACGAAACTATTAGAATCAAACAATTAAAAACGGAAATTTATTGTTCAGTTAATTCGAATATTAATGAATTGTGTAAATATTTATACAAGGTCTATAAATCGAGAAAACAAGTCTGGGATGGAAAATGGATCGCAAAGCTAAGGTGAGAACTTCTCACTCAAAACGGTTTGTTAAATTTTAAATAGTTATATTTAAAATTTGTTGATTGATTGATTGTTTGCTTGATTGTGATATTAGATATAGTAGGATATATCTATATATATAGCAATATATATATATATTGGCATATGTATATATTGCAGTTGATTGATTTCCCGCATTGTATAGCGGATGAGACCCTATTGCGCCGTTACTAAGCGGATAATATTTTATAAAATCCCATATACCGCGATATTCCACCTTGAAGTGGAATTGGTATTGTGCTAACATCTGTGGATGCAGGGAAACAGGTTGGAGGGATCCAACTGGATTCCTCACAAATATTTATATGATTATAGATATTGTGTGATTATTGATTATCATATTGATATATGATATTTGTGCCATGATTGACTATTGGATGCTGTTGCATCATCAGATCCATTTTTAAAAGTATTTTTAACGATTTTGAATTATAAAGGATTTGAAACTGATTTTTCCAAAGTATATGTTTTTATTGAAATTTTGAGTTGATTCATTTTTTTTTAATTAAATTAAAATTTTAGTTTTTAAAGTTATAGAATTTAAGATTTTTGTGAAATATAACCAAATGTAGTTTTTAAAAATAAATAGATTTATATAATAATTTAAATTGGATTTCTGAATTATTATAAAGGATGAATATAAAAGATTTTATAAATTGATATTTATAAATAAAAATATTGGAAGTATAAACGAGTTTATTATATGTTAAAATGAAGTATGAAATGGATCATTGAAAATTATAGATTTATAAATTGTGAAAGTTATAAAATGAATAGATATCGAAAATAAAAGATTCATGAGTCATTAACTTATAAAATGGATTTTGGGCATTTAAATGAGATATTTATAGAAATTGTAAATAAAGGAATTTTTTTATACGTTGAAATTGTCATGGAATATAAAAGAATCTTATAAGCAATAAGATTTGGACTTTGTGAAGCTTAAAAGAGACGATTTGGTAAATGAATGAATGAATTATAAGTAATCAACTTATAATATGAACCTTTGGTATGAAATTTAGTTACATAATTTGAATTGGATTGATAAAGGAAATTTATAAATCGAAGTTTATAAAAAGGAATAGAATTTATAAACATTGTTATAAATTCGTAATCAATTGAATTTGACCAATTGAATATAAAAGTTTATTAAAGGAGTTATATTCACGTTTTTGAACAGTGAATATATCGTTAAATAAAATGGATATCTTTTGGGGAAAGGATGTTTTAAATAGAATTTAAAACGATTTAAAGACGTTTTAAAATGCATCAAGTATCGAAAACATAGATTTCAACATTCATTGTTGAAATAGACGTTTTCGAGAAATAGAAGGAAAGGAAGTCGTAGATTTCAACATTTATTGTTGAAATAGACGTTTTCGAAAAAATAAGGAAATGATGGACTATAACACTGTTGTTATAGTAAATGGTTTCCGAAAGGAAATGTTTTGTATAGTATTGGGATTTATATATCTATTTTAATTTCGAATCCCTATACTAGTGATTTTGGATTGTCGTAACGATGTTTTACGCAACATTCGTTTTGACCCAAATAAATGTGAATAAAAGAACGTTTTCCTTAAACAAATGAAATATATACTTAACTATGGGTTAAGTATATTGAATATTTTCAAATTGTTGAAAATAAATAAGATTTGTGAAATACTTATTATTAGAATAAATATGGAAATGCTTTTTCAATATGAAACGAGACGTTTTTGAGAATTTATCTTCTTGAAAATAAATTGAAATTGAATAATTAAAACCTTTTGAAAACTGTAGATCAATAGATAATTTGAAATATAAATTCACTATGAAATTTATAAATGGAAAGGGAAAATTGGTTTCAAAATAAACGTTGTTTATTTTTGAAGTGTGAAAAATTATATATCTTGTAAAGATATTTTGGGAAATTAAATAATTTGAGAAATTATTTGGAATCTGGTGATGTTGCACATCTTTATTGATAGTTAAATAACCGACTATCAATATTTACCTTTGAATAGGTATTTGTTGTGATTGCTTGAATTTGAATGCCACACTTATTTTAAAATAAGCGCTCACTATTCGGGTTAACCGGGAAAGGACCATGGGGTCGTATAACCCATTCCGAATAGTGATACGTCGTTATGAATTTCAATTGAAGACCGGTGTTGAAGACCGTATATTTGTGAAAACGGATGGATTACTGTCGACTTACTCTACATCGGCTGATCTCCGGTACAGAGGTTTTATCACCCTTAGTGACGGGAAGTCCGGACGTGATTAATGAATATCCGGATTGCAAGGACTTCTTTGGAAGTGCCTTCGGTTCTGTTCGATCCCGGAACAGACTTGTATGGATTGTATATCTGACATTACAAATTGAGATATAGAGCTGATTTCTTTCAAATATATTTCTGTTGGTGGCGGAGAATTTATTCTCTTAGTTTAACACCCTTCTCTGAGACGTACGAGCTCAGAGGTTATGTAGTTGAAAGTCATTAGTGATATACTCCCAATTTGGTAGTGTGATATGCTAAGTGTTGCTGTGTAATGATCATTGTGTTGATCATTTGCGATAGGATCATTTGTTTGATCGTTTATCTTGATGATCATTGCTTTGATCATTTGTTGACCCAAAGCACTGCTTTTGTAAAGCGTGGCTTTGTGGACGAGACTTCGTCGGACCTCACACCCCGGAAATGGTCAAAACAGGAAAGATGCAGCAAGATCATTAGGGGGTAGCACCCCTTTAGTGTATGTCATTCCTTCTGGATAGAGGTGGTATTATGGTATGGAGCCCAGATACTTAACCTATGTGGTTACTGCAAATTTATTACTTTGTAGTTGTTGGAAATCGGGGATCCTCGGATATAGATCGGTTACGATCGGGGAATGACATATTCGTGTCAGTAGTTACCCAGTTAGGGGTAACCCGGCCTTGTGTTGGCAGAGATCTGGTTAGGTTCTCGGGACGTCGTTCGAGAGGCGTTTCCATGTGGCAATGGGAAGTTCCTTGGCCTGACCATTTGTTGGAAATCCAAAGAAACAATACGAGCCTTTATGGTTTTAGTTGTAGAACCTATCATTCACTTATGGTGGCGCCCCACTGTTTGGATGGTAGCTATAGTAGGCATAAGTGCGAAATTCCTATGCTGGCTAAGATTTATATTCTACTTTCGAAATTGTTTTCTACACTGTGCACTAATAATAATATCAAAAATGATTTGAGTTTATGCGTATCAAGCATCTTTGACTATCATAAGGAGAAATCTCCTCCAATTCTGCATTTGCATTGTGTGTGTGGCGGGAGGCCTTATGGTAGTTTCATTTTCTAAAAAAAAAACATTGCGAATTTATTTAAAAAATATCCTATTCTTTGTTTTAAAGATAAATAACTGTTTTTAGTTCTCACACCAGTCACATGACTGACCTGGAGTTTATTGTTCCCTTCCTAAACTCTGGGTGCCCACCAATTTCTACACGGGCAGTCTAGAGTTAGGTTATCAGGTCATTCTGGATTCAGGTGTTGCTACAGATATCTGGAGGCGAGCTGGATGGCGTAGCACATTATCTATTGTATATAGTATTTCTTTTCCGCTGTTTGTTGTTGTACACTCTGTTAATATGATGAATGTAATATGATGTGATGTGATGTATAAAATATACAGTTCTTTGTTTTAATGAATATTCATTTATCTATTATATGTTGTTCCGCTGCGACTGTGAGATATTGATTTCCTGTTCTGTTGTGGTTTCTTCTTTTCTGTTCTTCTTTCTTCTTCTTCTACCTCTTTCTTCTTTCTTAAACCCTCATGGTTCGATTTTCCGGCCTTCGATTAAGCGGCATTTGATACAGTGGACGTATTAATGTCGATTTTTGGAAGTCGAAGAATCGAGACGTGACATAAATTGTCTAAGTGCAATATATCAAGTTATGCATAAAGATGTTATTTTGAATTTACAAATTGTAGTTGGAGATTTATTTAATCTTGGTTTTAAATATATATATATATATATATGTGTGTGTGTGTGTGTGTGTGTGTGTGTGTGTGTGTGTATCATATATCTCTGTGTGTGTGTGTGGGTGCGTAAGTAATATGGCAATCTATGCAGGGTATGACATGCCCGTATATATATGTTGGGATTTACATCGCAACGAACACATTTGATCATTTTGTATGTATTGTATGTTGTCATATATATGCATGAACATATAGTTTTAAATTTCAAATGTTTATATATATATATATGTATGTATATATGTATATGTATGTTTGTATGCATGCATGCATGCATGTATGTTTAAAATATGTTTTATCACTAAAATATTACATAAAGTATTTATTTATATATATAATAATATATTGTACCATAATTAACAATAAAGATGTGCATATATATTAAAATAATTATTTTTTATTTTACTTCACAGATTTGAAAGCTTATCATATTTGAAGTTACAATGATTTTAGTTTATATATATATATATTATATTGAACTAAATAGTTTCAACCAAAATTAATTAATATAAAATAACTATATGATAAAAAATTCAAGTTTTATAATTTTACAAAAACTGCAAACATATTTTAGAGATTAGAAAAAAAATTCTAAAATTTTAAATTAAAATAAAATTTTTAATAAAATAATTGATAATAAGCCGAAACTAAATTAATTTTAAAAAATATAAAGTTAAGTTGAAAAAATCGGAAACATTTTACTAAGGCGCCTAACACGATGAGTTAATTTTAAAAGTATATAATTGAATTTGAGAAACATGGATTATTTTACAAGAATTAATTGATTTAGATAATCGTTAATTATTAATAATAATATACAAATAAATGAAAAAAATTATTTTCAGCGCTTATAATTCATAATAAACATAAACAACATATAAATTTAAACTAAAATTTATTTTAATGTTTAATATCAGATTACAAACACAGAACATAAAGTAGATCTACAAATTTTATAAACGTATCCAATCTTCATTGTGACACCAACAATACATACAAAAATCTCACCTAACAAATGAAATAATAATAATTTAATTATGTGCATAAGATTATATGATTAATAAATATTAAAACCATAATAATATAAACAACATATGAATAAACATAACCCGGAACAAATGCTTTAAAGTACATGTTAAAATAATAAATTCTCTTCCTCTAAAATTCCTTAATCCGTTAGATTGCTAGTTTAGAATCAACAATCTTTCATTATCCAATAGCCCTTGTTTTAACTTGAATTGGATTTGAGATTTTGTGATAATTTTAGAGAATAGTTGTTGCCATAGAAAGGAAGAAGGAGATGGTGGCTCAAAGAATAAATTAGAATGCAATTAGGGTTTTGAGATCGTTATTTGTAATGGTGGGATAAGGGAGAAAAACTAGATCTCAACCAAACATCTCCAACTCCTAATTGCACATTGTAGCCACACATTCCCCTTGCTAGACTAGCTTCCTATCACTCTAAAATGCATAGGTTGTGAGCCCATTTGACCCAAATTAAATATACACGATTATATTTCACTTAATTTGCTATCGATGTCTCATATCAATCAATATATTTATAACTGTTATAAAAATATGCAACAACTTTATTTCTCAAATCATATCCAAATTTCATAACCAATATTGCATAAACATTAATTGATTTAATTAATTTATAACAATCATAAACTAATTAAATTATTTGGTCTAAAGATAATTCATTACTTCGTTTGAGAGTTTCTTGGGTGTAAATTCGATCAGCGATTACATCGAACTGTTCGAGTGTTAACGTTCTGTAAAGACCCGTAAATCCGTACTCCTTGAATAGACACTAATCTCCAGTGATTAACTCAAGATGAACGGAAATACGAACCCTTAGGGTTTAGGAAGAAGAAAAAGATAGAAGATAGAGAGAAAAGAAAATAGAAGGAAACAGAAAGAAAACAACAGCACAACATCAGAATCTCACAATCGCAGCGGAACAACATATAATATATAAATGAATAATCTTTAAACAAAGAACTACATCAGTTATTACATTACACCACATTTCATTTCATTACATCAGAGTGTACAACTACAAATAGCAACAAACAACGCAAAAGAAATACTATATACTAGTAATACGCCATGCCATCCAGCTTGCCTCCAGCAATTCTTGAATTCCAGAATATCCTGATAAACCTTAACTCTTGACTGCCCGTGTGGAAATTGGTGGGCACCCAGAGTTTAGGAAGGAAAACAATAAACTCCGAGTCAGTCATGTGACTGGTGTGAGAACTAAAACAGTTTATTTTTCTTTAAAATCAAAATAGAGGAATATTTTTAAAGTCAATTCGCAATGCTTTTAAAAATGAGACTACCATAAGGCCTCCCGCACACACACACAATGCAAACGCAGAATCGGAGGAGATTTCTCCTTATGATAGTCAAAGATGCTTGATACGCATTAAAAAAAACATTTGATATTATTACTAGTGCAAAGTGTAGAAAAATTATTTCGAAAGTAAAGATATAAATCTTAGCCAACATACGACCATTATCGTACGCCTACTATAGCTACCATGTTCAATAGCAGGTTACCGCCACATTCCATGGCAGGTTATACAACTAAAACCGTACAAGATCGTGTTGTTTCTTTGGATTTCCAACAAATGGTCAAGCCAAGGAACTTCCCATTGCCACATGGAAACGCCTCAGGAATGACGTCCCGAGAACCAAACCGGATCTCTGCCAACACAAGGTCGGGTTACCCCTAACTGGGTAACTACTGACACGAATATGTCATCCCCCGATCGTAACCGATCTATCCGAGGATCCTCGATTTCCAACAACCACAAAATATGCAGCAACAACATAGGTTAAATATCTGGGCTCCATACCATGATACCACCTCTATCCAGAAGGAATGACATACACTAAAGGGGCGCTACCCCATAATAACCTTGCCGCATCCTTCCTGTTTTGACCATTTCCACGGTGTGAGGTCCGACGATGTCTCGTCCACAAAGCCACGCTTTATACAAAAGCCGTGCTTTGGGTCAACAAATGATCACAGAAATGATCACCAAGATAAATGATCAAATAAATGATCCTATCACAAATGATCAAACAATGATCATTTCACAGCAACACTCAGCATGCCACACTACCAAATTGGGAGTATATCACTAATAACCTTCAACTATATAACCTCTGAGATCGTACGTCTCAGAGAAGGGTGTTAAGCTAAGAGAATAAATTCTCCGCCACCAACAGAAATATATTTGAAAAAAATCAGCTTTAAATCTCAATTTGTAATGTCAGACATACAATCCATACAAGTCTGTTCCGGGCTCGAACAGAACCGAAGGCACTTACAAAGAAGTCCTTGCATTCCGGATATTCACTAATCACGACCGGATTTCCCGTCACTAAGGGTGATAAAACCTCTATATCGGAGATCAGCCGATGTAGAGTAACTCGACGGTAATCCTTCCGTTTTCACAAATATTCGGTCTTCAACACCGGTCATCAAATGCAATCCATTACGACGTATCACATATTCGGAATGGGTTATACGACCCCAAGGTCCTTTCCCGGCTAACCCGAATAGTGAGCGCTTATTCAAAAATAAGTGTGGCATTCAAATTCAAGCAATTCACAACAAATACCTATTTAAAGGTAAATATTGATAGTCGGATTATTTAACTATCAATAGGCGTGTTCAACATCACCAAATTCCAAATAATTTCCCAAATTATTTACTTTCCAAAATATCTTTACTAGATATATAATTTCCACACTTCAACCATTTGAAAACAAATTTCAAATCAATTTCCTTAAACGGAAACACTTCCAATTATTTATCCATTTTAAATTTAAAATGGTTCATTTAAATAAATCAAATAAATCCTTACCGATTCACTTTATATTTACGTTCCAAATCCGTAAATTTATTCCCACAGTCCAAAAATAAATCAACGTTTATTTTTAAACGAATTCCCCTTTCTTTTATAAATTCCATAATGAATTTATAATTCCTAAATATCTATGAATATACAATTTCCCCAATCGATTTCTAATATTCATTTCCAATTTATCTTTAAAAGATAAAGTCTCAAAATATCTGGTTCATATTGGAAAACATTTCCATACTTACTTATTAATAAGTAATTCCCAAATCTATTTATTTTCAACACTTGGAAAATATTCGATATACTTAAATCGAAATTAAGTATATATTTCATTCTTTAAGGAAAACATTCACTTAAACACATTTGTTTGGGCCAAAACGAATGTTACGTAAAACATCGTTACGACGACCCAAAATCACTAGTATAGGGATTCAAAGTTTAAATAGATATATAAATCCCAATACTATACAAAACATTTCCTTTCGGAAACCATTTACTATAACAACAGTGTTATAGTCCACCATTTCCTTCTATTTCTCGAAAACGTCTATTTCAACAATGAATGTTGAAATTTATGTATTCGATACTTAATGCATTTTAAAACGTCTTTAAAATTGTTAACTTCATTTCATAATGTTCCTTCCCCAAAAACATATCCATTTCATTTAATAATATATTCACTGTCCAAAATCGGGAATATAATTCCTTTCATATATTCCTATATCCAACTTATCAAATTCAATTGATTTCGGATTTATAAACAACGTTTATAAACTCCATTTATATTTTTATAAACTTCTATTTATAAAAATCCTTTTTATATCTCATTTTAAATGCCAAAATCCGATTTATAAGTTGATTACTTATAAATCTTATATTTTACAAAATCTATTCATTTTATAACTTCACAATTTATAAATCTATAAATTGCGTTCACTTATGAAATCCATTTTTATTTCATTTTTAATACTTATAAAACTTGTTTTAATATTTCAATATTTTTAATTTATAAAATATCAATTTTATAAATCTTTTATAAAAATTGTTTGTAATAACCCAAAAATTCCAATTTAAACCATTTCATAAATTTATTAACTATTTATTTCAAAAATCACTTTTTCACTTACATTTCATAAAAACCATACTTTTATAACATTAAAATTTTAACGTTTATTTATTTTTAACAATTCAAAATTTAATAAAACGTATACTTTCGAAAATCACTTTAAAATTCCTTTTAAAACCAAAATCATTATTTTAAAACAACAGAAATGGATCCGATGATGCAACAACACCAAATAGTCAATCACGACATCCAAATATCATATATCGATATGATAATCAACAAATATCAAAATATCTGTAAATAAATCAATACAGTTGAGGAATCAAGTTGGATCCCTCCAACCTGTTTCCCTGCATCAAAAAACATTAGCACAATACCAATTCCGCTCCAGTACGGAATTATCGCGGTATATGGGATTTATAAAATATTATCCGCTTAATAGACGGCATAATAGGGTCTCATCCACTATAAAATGCGGGAAATCAACAACTGCAATATATACATATGCCAATATATATATATATATATATATATATATATATATATATATTGCTATAATATATAATACCAATTTCACTGTTTATGAAATATTCACGGTATATGTTTTTAATAAATAACATCCGCTTACTAACGGCGCATAATGTCTATTTTAACAATCAATAGATAACAATCATCATTCAAACATGCATTCAACAATTTTAAATATAACTATTTAAAATTAAAATCGAAACTATTCGATTGAGTGAGAAGTTCTCACCTTGATTTCAATTTCGTTTTAGCGATTTATTTCGAATAAAATTAAACGGACGTTTAATTCTACCCGAAATTATCACTAACTCCAAATGACTCCAATCCAATTCCATAGCGTAGTGCTCGTCAATACGATTCCAACGCAACTGGTTTCGCGCGTTTTCGACCTCGTATGAAAAAGATATGAATTTTACAAGTTTCACGAATTATAAAACATAATTAATTTACAACAATTTTTATTTCTAAACCTAAATAGAATCATAGCCGTAGATCCACTATCATCCATCAGATCCGTGCGCTCTCCCCCCCTTCTCCCTCTTTCACGTTCGCGTATCTCTTCTTGATAACAGCCGAACCCATTTCATAAATTAGGGTTTATTTTCGCGCCACCAACGCTCAATTAAAATTCGATCAGGGGCTTCCATCTTGAAGAGCATAACACGAGCAACCCTCGGCTATAACATGGGTGAGCTCGGCCCCTTCTTTCTCCTTGATTTGCGTGCGCAACTGCAGGTCTTTGAGGCATGATTTCGACCACCCCACTGCTCCATTCACGATCTTAACCGTTGAATACGTAGAGCTCGAGACGCTCTACAAGTTTCATTTAGGAAGTTTCTTGAATTGATGAACGGATTTGAAGAAAATGAGGGGAAAAGAAACGAGAATTTCGACCATAGATTTGAGGGGTGGCGGCTCCTGAAGAATTAGGGTTAGGTTAATTTTTTTTTTATTTTCTTGTGAATAAAGGCCCTATTTATAGAAGTTTGAACGACACTATTCATCCCGGATTTTCCGAACTCCGATTTACGCGCGGTGACCAGCATTTTTAGGGTTTATCCCGCGTTTCGGACGCAATGGAACAGGTTTCGGAAGCTAATTCGGTCATCTGTGCGAGATATGGCTATAAATGTTCGATTTAAAATTAAACCGATTAAACGATTTTTCTAGGCGTTTTAGCTTGCACTGGACAAACGGTAAATTCGATTGACATGAAATTTGAAACCATACAATAATATCACATTACGGATCCGATGAAACTAGTTTCGTCGAAATCTGATACTTTTTAAAAAATGACTATTTTAACTCGCCAAATTAATATTAAAAAACAATTTCGATGCGTTTCGAGCTGCCACGATCAAACGATAACTCCGATTGCTACGAAAATTAAAAACCGATAATAACTAATTATTATGGATCCAATGGAACTAGTTTCGTCCAATTCTGAGACTGTTCAAAAATTGGCTAATTTCACTAGTCGATTAAATATTAAAATATTCAATTTTCACAATTTAACTTTTAATTCGATTTTAAAAGTTCTAAAATATCATTCTAACTCCAACATGGTTAAATAAAATTTTACAAATCAGTTTCAATCATATTTAACCCTATTTTTAATTATTTCTGTATTTTCACTATTAAATTATCGATTTAATTATTCAATTAAATTCAATTATTCGAAAAATAAATTATTCGACTTATTAATTTCACTTGTTAATATTTAAAATAAATTAAATATTCAAATTTTAATTAATATAAATTCTGGGTCGTTACAGATTTCCCCCCTTAAAAGAATTTCGTCCTCGAAATTACCAAGTAAGAAAAATTATAGAATTCGTTAACTTTTCAAAATCTATAGTTAAACTTCTTACAATACTTTACTAAGTTTTCAAATCATACTTAGTTATCCTTTTCAAAAACAACTACTATTGTTTAATTTTCAACTCCAAAATCAAAGTTAAAGTTTTCAAAATTTTCCAATTTTCTCAAAAATATTCTAACGCCTTAAATTTTCGGAAAAATTTGCCATAGTCTCCTTTGCGCGGCTCGATTCGAAAAAAAAAGACAGTATATATATCACAAATATACATCTCATCAAGTGATGAGGCATCCCGCAGGGAAAAAAATGTAAAAATACGGTATGTAATCCGAGATATGTACCTTATTTATAATTAGCGAGCATATACGGCTAATATAGCGCGAAAGCGAGCTCCAAATGCGAAGCAAGCGCAATCCGCATCTACTAAACACTCAACAACAACATGAGAATCATGCATATATGAAAATAGTATCAATATACATCATATAGCAACATAACAACTATATATGCCAACATAGCAAATGCAACAAAACAACAAATGCAAACATCAACCAACTATCATCCATAACCAAATCAATATTCATTCATATTCTATTAATATTCAATGAATTGGTTTTCAATTGATTCATTAACATTAGATTTTACTAACATTTATTCATATCCAATTTCAATTAGATTACATTTACTAATTTACATTCAAGTTGGTTCATTTCCAAATCAAATTCAATTCTATTTAAGTTCATTTTCTTCCAAGTTGGATTCAATTTCTTTAGCTTCCAATTTCGCTAATTCACTTTCATTAACACTTAATGAATTCATATACAATCAATCCACAATCAAATAACAACCAATGTTTATTCAACACAACCAAATTTATCCACTTTACATTCAATTTGGTTCAACACTTTTAATTCCAATTGGATCATATTAAATTGACTTCCATTCAATTTATTCAACTAGCTTTTAATGAATTAACACTTACATCCATTATCTCATATCAATTATTTACATTCAATTGATTAACATTCAATCTATTTATCAATTCAATTGCTAACTCCTTTAACAATATGAAGTTGAATTTCGTTTATATAACTCAAGTTCAAATTCTTAATGACTTCACTTCATTAATTCACTTATTAATTTACTTTGACACCAAAAATCAACTTCATTCAACATCACTTAAGTTATATTCCATTTCAAACATCTTATCAAATCCAAATCAATTTATTTAACTTTCCTTTTGTTAAATTTCAAATCACATGTCTTTGATGACAACTCAAATTTATTTCAACTTGGATTTTATTGATTTACTTATACTTCCTTTAATTTAACTCCATCCTTTAAGTTAAATTTACTCTATCAAAATTCAAATTGTATACGTTATCAACTCATTTATCATTCCCATAAATATTTTAAATAGGATTCCAGAGTCCTTTCAACCTTTCAAAACCATTTTTGACATCAATTCAAATTACCTTCTGAATTTCCAAAACGAAATCCAAATTTTCCAAACAACTTTCTTTTAAACAATTTGGCAGCAATCCCTCTTTTGGAAACCCGAAAATGAACACCGATGATGTTGCAATCATCATCGGAATTATTTTCCAGCGACCGAAAAGAGTTTAGAGCTTTAATTTCTCCAAAACAATTTTCCAAAATATCAATCCTTTCAAAACACTTCTCTGGAATTTTATTTTCAGATTATAAATCACATTTATAAATCTTTTACTTATATAATTTCACTTCTTATATATATAAGATTATTTCACAATTGTAAATTACATTAATTATAATTCCATACTTATAATTCATTTGCTTATACAAATTTTCTTTTACAATTGTTGTTTTTATTTAACTTATTCAACAACCAACAATCAATTCATATACACTTTAATAATTCTGAAAAATTATTCATTTATATATAAAATATAATCAAGGTAAAATTATTTCATTTACCCAATTTAAAACAATATCGTGTCGAATTGTTCTATTCAAGTGTTTAGAGATCTCTATCAACAACGTTAATTACTCGTGTTGACCAAAATCGATATACCACTCAACAAACCAATCATCACAATATAAAACAATTTATATTCACTAACAAATACGCGCTCGTATATATTATTACACTCAAACTCATTGTAGAGTACTACTGACTATATCTCTAATGAGTAATACCCAACAGAGCCATAGTTGTCGCTTAACCATAAGCTCTGATACCAAATGTAAAGATCTAGGCTTTTCAACCGTCGACAGCGGTCACAACCGGTAGGCTTCTCAACCATCCCAGCCCCACCGTGGCTTACACTGATATCCTAAACTTGCTTTTACGGCCAGCCTCTCGACTGTCTCAGCTTACGCCTAACCAACCCCGTAAAGAGGACGTGTAGGGGTAAGAGTCTCCCGTTCGCCACCTAACCGCGAAGCGAGAACCCCCCATCACATAGCCCTAAGCTCAGCAAGACTGGTGTGAGAACTATAACAGTTTATTTTTCTTTAAAATCAAAATAGAGGAATATTTTTAAAGTCAATTCGCAATGCTTTTAAAAATGAGACTACCATAAGGCCTCCCGCACACACACACACACACACACAATGCAAACGCAGAATCGGAGGAGATTTCTCCTTATGATAGTCAAAGATGCTTGATACGCATTAAAAAAACATTTGATATTATTACTAGTGCATAGTGTAGAAAAATTATTTTGAAAGTACAGATATAAATCTTAGCCAACATACGACCATTATCGTATTCCTACTATAGCTACCATGTTCAATAGCGGGTTACCGCCACATTCCATGGCAGGTTATACAACTAAAACCGTACAAGATCGTATTGTTTCTTTGGATTTCCAACAAATGGTCAGGCCAAGGAACTTCCCATTGCCACATGGAAACGCCTCTAGAATGACGTCCCGAGAACCAAACCGGATCTCTGCCAACACAAGGCCGGGTTACCCCTAACTGGGTAACTACTGACACGAATATGTCATCCCCCGATCGTAACCGATCTATCCGAGGATCCTCGATTTCCAACAACCATAAAATATGCAGCAACAGCATAGGTTAAATATCTGGGCTCCGTACCATGATACCACCTCTATCCAGAAGGAATGACATACACTAAAGGGGCGCTACCCCCTAATAACCTTGCCGCATCCTTCCTGTTTTGACCATTTCCGGGGTGTGAGGTCCGACGAAGTCTCGTCCACAAAGCCACGCTTTATACAAAAGCTGTGCTTTGGGTCAATAAATGATCATAGAAATGATCACCAAGATAAATGATCAAATAAATGATCCTATCACAAATGATCAAACAATGATCATTTCACAGCAACACTCAGCATGCCACACTACCAAATTGGGAGTATATCACTAATAACCTTCAACTATATAACCTTTGAGCTCGTACGTCTCAGAGAAGGGTGTTAAGCTAAGAGAATAAATTCTCCGCCACCAACAGAAATATATTTGAAAGAAATCAGCTTTAAATCTCAATTTGTAATGTTAGACATACAATCCATACAAGTCTGTTTCGGGCTCGAATAGAACCGAAGGCACTTACAAAGAAGTCCTTGCATTCCGGATATTCACTAATCACGACCGGATTTCCCGTCACTAAGGGTGATAAAACCTCTATATCGGAGATCAGCCGATGTAGAGTAACTCGACGGTAATCCTTCCGTTTTCACAAATATCCGGTCTTCAACACCGGTCATCAAATGCAATCCATTACGACGTATCACATATTCGGAATGGGTTATACGACCCCAAGGTCCTTTCCCGGCTAACCCGAATAGTGAGCGCTTATTCAAAAATAAGTGTGGCATTCAAATTCAAGCAATTCACAACAAATACCTATTTAAAGGTAAATATTGATAGTCGGGTTATTTAACTATCAATAGGCGTGTTCAACATCACCAAATTCCAAATAATTTCCCAAATTATTTACTTTCCAAAATATCTTTACCAGATATATAATTTCCACACTTCAACCATTTGAAAACAAATTTCAAATCAATTTCCTTAAACGGAAACACTTCCAATTATTTATCCATTTTAAATTTAAAATGGTTCATTTAAATAAATCAAGTAAATCCTTACCGATCCACTTTATATTTACGTTCCAAATCCGTAAATTTATTCCCACAGTCCAAAAATAAATCAACGTTTATTTTTAAATGAATTCCCCTTTCTTTTATAAATTCCATAATGAATTTATAATTCCTAAATATCTATGAATATACAATTTCCCCAATCGATTTCTAATATTCATTTCCAATTTATCTTTAAAAGATAAAGTCTCAAAATATCTGGTTCATATTGGAAAATATTTCCATACTTACTTATTAATAAGTAATTCCCAAATATATTTATTTTCAACACTTGGAAAATATTCGATATACTTAAATCAAAATTAAGTATATATTTCATTCTTTAAGGAAAACATTCACTTAAACACATTTGTTTGGGCCAAAACGAATGTTACGTAAAACATCGTTACGACGACCCAAAATCACTAGTATAGGGATTCAAAGTTTAAATAGATATATAAATCCCAATACTATACAAAACATTTCCTTTCGGAAACCATTTACTATAACAACAATGTTATAGTCCACCATTTCCTTCTATTTCTCGAAAACGTCTATTTCAACAATGAATGTTCAAATTTATGTATTCGATAATTTTTAAAACGTCTTTAAAATCGTTAACTTCATTTCATAATGTTCCTTCCCCAAAAACATATCCATTTCATTTAATAATATATTCACTGTCCAAAATCGTGAATATAGTTCCTTTCATATATTCCTATATCCAACTTATCAAATTCAATTGATTTCGGATTTATAAACAACGTTCATAAACTCCATTTATATTTTTATAAACTTCTATTTATAAAAATCCTTTTTATATCTCATTTTAAATGCCAAAATCCGATTTATAAGTTGATTACTTATAAATCTTATATTTTACAAAATCTATTCATTTTATAACTTCACAATTTATAAATCTATAAATTGCGTTCACTTATGAAATCCATTTTTATTTCATTTTTAATACTTATAAAACTTGTTTTAATATTCCAATATTTTTAATTTATAAAATATCAATTTTATAAATCTTTTATAAAAATTGTTTGCAATAATCCAAAAATTCCAATTTAAACCATTTCATAAATTTATTAACTATTTATTTCAAAAATCTCTTTTCACTTACATTTCATAAAAACCATACTTTTATAACATTAAAATTTTAACGTTTATTTATTTTTAACAATTCAAAATTTAATAAAACGTATACTTTCGAAAATCACTTTAAAATTCCTTTTAAAACCAAAATCATTATTTTAAAACTTCAGAAATGGATCCGATGATGCAACAGCACCAAATAGTCAATCACGACATCCAAATATCATATATCGATATGATAATCAACAAATATCAAAATATCTGTAAATAAATCAATACAGTTGAGGAATCCAGTTGGATCCCTCCAACCTGTTTCCCTGCATCCAAAAACATTAGCACAATACCAATTCCGCTCCAGTACGGAATTATCGCGGTATATGAGATTTATAAAATATTATCCGCTTAATAGACGGCGTAATAGGGTCACATCCACTATAAAATGCGGGAAATCAACAACTGCAATATATACATATGCCAATATATATATATATATATTGCTATAATATATAATACCAATTTCACTGTTTATGAAATATTCGCGGTATATGTTTTTAATAAATAACATCCGCTTACTAACGGCGCATAATGTCTATTTTAACAATCAATAGATAACAATCATCATTCAAACATGCATTCAACAACTTTAAATATAACTATTTAAAATTAAAATCGAAACTATTCGATTGAGTTAGAAGTTCTCACCTTGATTTCAATTTCGTTTTAGCGATTTATTTCGAATAAAATTAAACGGACGTTTAATTCTACCTGAAATTCTCACTAACTCCAAATGACTCCAATCCAATTCCATAGCGTAGTGCTTGTCCGTACGATTCCAACGCAACTGGTTTCGCGCGTTTTCGACCTTGTGTGAAAAAGATATGAATTTTACAAGTCTCACGAATTATAAAACCTAATTAATTTACAACAATTTTTATTTCTAAACCTAAATAGAATCATAGCCGTAGATCCACTATCATCCATCAAATCCATGCGCTCTCCCCCCCCCCCCTTCTCCCTCTTTCACGTTCGCGTATCTCTTCTTGATAACAGCCGAACCCATTTCATAAATTAGGGTTTATTTTCGCGCCACCAACGCTCAATTAAAATTCGATCAGGGACTTCCATCTTGAAGAGCATAACACGAGCAACCCTCGGCTATAACATGGGTGAGCTCGGCCCCTTCTTTCTCCTTGATTTGCGTGCGCAACTGCAGGTCTTTGAGCCACGATTTCGACCACCCCGCTGCTCCATTCACGATCTTAACCGTTGAATACGTAGAGCTCGAGACGCTCTACAAGTTTCATTTAGAAAGTTTCTTGAATTGATGAACGGATTTGAAGAAAATGAGGGGAAAAGAAATGAGAATTTCGGCCATAGATTTGAGGGGTGGCGGCTCCTTAGGGTTAGGTTAATTTTTTTTTTTTAATTTTCTTGTGAATAAAGGCCCAATTTATAGAAGTTTGAACGACACTATTCATCCCGGATTTTCCGAACTCCGATTTACGCGCGGTGACCAGCGTTTCTAGGGTTTATCCCGCGTTTCGGACATAATGGAACAGGTTTCGGAAGCTAATTCGGTCATCTGTGCGAGATATGGCTATAAACGTTCGATTTAAAATTAAACCGATTAAACGATTTTTCTAGGCGTTTTAGCTTGCACCGGACAAACGGTAAATCCGATTGACATGAAATTTGAAACCATACAATAATATCACATTACAGATCCGATGAAACTAGTTTCGTCGAAATTCCGAGACTTTTTGGAAAATGACTATTTTAACTCGCCAAATTAATATTAAAAAGCAATTTCGATGCGTTTCGAGCTGCCACGATCAAACGATAACTCCGATTGCTACGAAAATTGAAATCCGATAATAACTAATTATTACGGATCCAATGGAACTAGTTTCGTCCAATGCTGAGACTGTTCAAAAACTGGCTAATTTCACTAGTCGATTAAATATTAAAATATTCAATTTTCACAATTTAACTTTTAATTCGATTTTAAAAGTTCTAAAATATCATTCTAACTCCAACATGATTAAATAAAATTTTACAAATCATTTTCAATCATATTTAACCCTATTTTCAATTATTTTTGTATTTTCACTATTAAATTATCGATTTAATTATTCAATTAAATTCAATTCTTCGAAAAATAAATTATTCGACTTATTAATTTCACTTTTTAATATTTAAAATAAATTAAATATTCAAATTTTAATTAATATAAATTCTGGGTCGTTACACGTTCACACTTCACTTAGCAGGTGGTGTGACATTATAGCCAAATTTATCGCTTACTCAGCTTTGGTAAAATCCAATTTGTGATAATTATTTAACCAACTCACTTCATCAAAACTATATCATTTTAGACTTATTGAATTTGGTAATGGTCAAAATTCCAACATCGTCCATATTCAACTCTATAATCCAAACACAAAGTGCTTGGCCCAATAATAATAGTTATTATTAATAAACTACTCTGGCTAGATTTTTGACTTTAGGTTGACTTGAGTTGACCATGATACTAATCTCATATAAATAAGAAGAGAAAATCCTTTCTTTAATAGTGCTTCACTTCCAATACTTCCACTTGACCCAACCATAGTCATTCGATGGAACTATTTCATTATTTGACTGTAATTAAAGCGAAGCTTTCATATTGAAGATTCATAGTATTCTTAAGTAGAAAGAACTATGAAAATTATTCATATCGATATTTTCTCTTTGACCTTAGTTATATTAACCAACAAAAATTATCGAATGAGTAGTTCCGTAGTTATCTAATAACTATTAGTACGTAACCTCTAGGTGCCCCTATCAGTCATAAGTAATACATTTCCCAACAATTGGAATGCGTTACGTACTCCAGTCTCAAATAGATACATCGATATCCAATCTCGATACACCTTAACTAGAAACTTTTAAAATGGTATATTTAATTTTATTATGATAAATTATTCATGGTTACAACACTTTGTAAGTACTATCACAAAACATATCATTTATGGATTTTCTATTAAATATACTTTTAATTAAATTAATTAACTAATATAACTACATTATATCTAGTATATAATAGAAAGAAAACACCTTTATTTCAAACAAGATTGGTCAATGAGTTAGATATATGTAACAAATTACATAATTGCCTCTAGGCATACCCTAACTCTATCAATTTTTTGAAAGGATTTTGGCAAAGACAATTATTATCCAATGAGAATTTGAGAATAATTTGGAGTTGGTAAAATGATATTACTTTAAAGAGAAAGTTTGCTATTTTTATATTAATTATAACATTGCCATGCTGAAGCTATCGAGCCGTAGTTCACAGCGCCGCCTCTTTGATCTTTGAAGTCGATCAAATGCGATGCATAGGATACCGATTTGGTTGATATGGAATGGATCGGCCTTGGTTGAAGTATGAAGGATAGTATCAAAGTCGAAATCAATAACTTTGATGTGAGCTATGCCGCATGGTTTCAATGACGATGCCGACTCAATAAGGCAGTGTTACCGCTATTTTTACCATGTTAACTCCTATAAGCAGTGACGTCGATCTTATTACTTTTGAAGTTGATCTATAATGGCGGTAATGACGTGGCATGTCTTCTATAACGTCGCCAACCTAATAGGGCAGCGATGCCGCCTATTTTCTTATTAACTATAATTACGTCGACCCTATTACTTTCAACGTTGATTTTAAGATGGCTTTAGTGACGACGCACTTTACTTTAAGGTGTTAATGTCGACAGTCATCAATTTCCAATTTTATACTATGCAAACCATTAGTGACGCCGCTTGTATTCGGCAACCTTTATAGGCAACATAAATGAGTTTTGGCCTTACGGCTTTATAGTTATAAACCAGATTCTTTAACATGTTTTCTCCAATGCAGAGGTGCGATAACCCTTAATAGCGATAGACGTCGAGCTTTATCAATATATACTGGTTTTATGGTTTTGGCTTTACAACCAAAGTTTTGAGGTACGAAAATCACTAAGTGATATCGACATTCATCAATATTATTTATAAAAGCATATATCATGGCATAAATATTTTGAATAAAGTAAAGAGCTATATTTTTCTTATTTTAAAGTATGATTTTAGGGGTAAAATCCTTTACAAAGAATTATGTTTTCAAGGAAATAAAAAGGGTACTTAGCCTGGAATTTTACTAAAGATATTATTGTTCTTATCATCGTTTTAGATAAATTGTAATAGAATGAATTGACATGGAGATTAGAAAACTAGATGGGACTAGTGTAAGGGCAACATCCTATACTTCAGCTATTAGCCTTTGGCTAATGTTAGTCCAAAATTCTATTGCATAGTGCTTTGTCATAAGTAAGACTAAAAGCAGGTTTACGTATAAAAAGGAATATACGAAGAGGAGATAGGATATAGGTGAACCTACAAAACCATTAGGATCAAAATGACCCTAGAAATAGTAAGTTTTGGACAGACCGTCCAGTTTCCTTCTAATAGTATGTTAGAGAATTTGATATATCTGGTAGGCCCGAATCGGCCATAGATTTGTAGTTACCTTGAGAAAACTATGATGTTGGGACAGATAATCCATTGATTTAGACAGATTGGTCATGATTACCCATGTTGCATGCATGAATATTATAGTTTTCATTGTCTATTTTGGCCTTATGGTTGCTGGAGTTAAATTGGCAAAAGATATTTTTTTAAATGATATTAGCGATGGAAAAACTCATTCCGCTCAACGACATAGTCTCACTTGATATCCGTAAATCGAGATGGCATATTATTATTCGTACCAGGCTTTTTGTCTGACTAGAAGTTTATGTTTTCTCCTTAAACTTTTATGTTCTCAAAATTTGATTTGAGTGGATCGAAAGTAAGGGTTTACAGGTCATTAGGTCAGATGAATAAAGCTTCCAAAGATGTGTAGGATCCAGATTTAGCTATTTAGGAGCTTTTCTATATACAATATTTATCCACTGTGTTGAAGTTTTATTCTGATGGAATGTATGCAATGGTATTATTTGTGTTAACCATCACATGCTCCAAAGAATATTTGTCTTATATGCTCTAAGAAATAAGGCAATGATGAGTATAAAGTATGAATTTGATAACCATGACATTTTAATAATTAAAGAAGCGCATCATCGGCATTTTCATAAAAGTATAAGGAGAACTAATAAACATATAAATGGAAAAAAGAAAATATTCTACATTAGAGCAACTTTATGGGTCGATGGGAATAGCAGATGGGAAGAGGCGAAGTTAGGTGGCGAGCGATAAGGGATCTAGTATCGGCTTTGGCGGAGGATATGGATTAGTGGCAATTTGGAAGTAGAGAAATGCTATTTTCTGATTTAGTTTTTTCTATTTTGGAATAAAGTTGTTTTTGTTATCACGTGTAACGACCCACATTTTTTGCTAATTAAAAATATTAAATTTAATAAGATTTAGAATTCAATATTATGTGAAATAAAAATTTATGATTTACAAATAGGAAAGACGATTAGAATGTGATTTAATAAGGTTGAATTAAGGTAATTGATAACTATTATAATGCAATTATAATCAATTGAAATTATTGTAAGGTTAATTTGGATAATTGTAAATAATGAAATAAATTAAATGTTGTAGTAAATGGTGAGATTGTATGTAATAATTGAGATTAAATAAGATTTTGGAAATTTAATATTGTAAGGAATAAAATTTATGATTTATTAATAAGAAAAAATATTTTGGATATGATCTAATAATGTTTTTGGAATGTTTTGATAGTTATTTTAATGTAATTTTTAGTCAATTGAAATAATTGTAAAATTGTTTGGTTATAATCGTAAATAAGGAATAAATTCAATGTTCCGTTAAAAATGAAATTGCATGTCATTTTATTTAATTGGCTTTGGTATATACTCTGGAATCAATTATGTGTACCTAGATTTGTAATCTGATTGAAATAATAAACTTGTAAATGTGACTAAAGTACGTAAAAGTAACAATTGCTTATTTACCGTCTTATTATTTAATACATTGAAGTTAATTTGAAAATTAATAAAGTTTAATGTAATTAAATATTGCTATTAGTATAAGTTAAGATGATCACTTAAGAATAAGAATATAATAAAAAGTGAACTAGCGTCAAATGAATTCATATTAGTATTGGATGATTGAATAATAAGATGTAAATCTAAATAAATGAATTTATTGGAATTTAAATTATAATTATTGAATTCATTGCAATTGTCATTGAACGCTGTAAGTAGTGTAATATTTAAATCTTAGTTTTAATAAAAATAATTTATTTTAAAAAGATTATTAAATTTCTCTGTTATAAAAAATGATGAAAATTGTTAACTATTTAATTTGAATTTAAAAGTGATTAAACCAATTTAATAATAATTTATTTAATTAACGTGAAAATTAGCCATTTTGGCCACTATCTCGGATTTCGACGAAACTAGTTTCATCAGATCCGTAATAGCGAATTACTATAGGATTTCAAGTTTCATAGCGATCGGACTTGTCGTTTGGTCATGCAGGCTCGAAATGCATAGAAATCGATTAAAAGATTTTAAATGAATATAATCTGATTTTAAAAACTAACTTCTGTATATAATGGAATTAGGGTTTGAAACTAGTTCCATTGGGTTTAAAAATATCGAAAACATATATTTTGATATATTGGATGAACCATTTTCGTTTCGAGAACGAAACAGGCTTTCGGGTCGTTGTTATGTTACAATACAACCCTCCCTATATATAGGCTGTTATAAACCCTAGTTGTTTCTCATTTCATTATTTCTATACGTACATCTTTTTCCTCCTTCTCAAATGGCAGAACATCAAAACTAATTCCTAAATTTCAAAACCTAATTTCAATTTCAAAAAAAATGCGGATATACAGCGACTTCGGATCGCGCTTCGGTGTTCCAATGGCAAAAACCCTGCAATGACTTTGGGTCAGGAAGTAAACGACTGGTCTTAGGTCGTTTTGGCAAAAACTTAGAGTAAGCACCGGGGATTTGAGACGGCGGACCGAAGTTGAACCCGTAGTCGACTCAGGGCCTAAATTTTCCAATCTTCTAATGTTAATAACTTTTGCATACGAGCTCGGATTGACATGCGGTTTTCTCCATTGCGATCGTATCGAAATTCTAAACATTATGGAACTTGTTTAGGTGAATTCAGAGACTATTAAATTTTAGGGCTTAATTTGAATTTCAAATCTATTTGAAATCAAAGGTGGGTGTTTTAACCCACTCACGACTACTAATTGTCTTATGTTAGTTAAATAAATTTATGATGTGATTAGAAGTTGATTGATCGTTGTTTGTTATTTTTAATTTGTCATTGCCAGTTAAATCTGAATTTTATTGAACTAAATTGCTATTTAATTTAATATAGAATTTAAATTTCTAGTTAAATACCTATTAATGATAATCGTCAATTGGTGTTATTTATTGGTTGAGATGATATATATCCATATCACTTGATCAAAGGTTAGAAAATTATATATGGACACCGGATTGATAAAATTAAATGATTTTTAAATCCTTAATTTTTGAATTCAGTTAAATGATATTTTAAAAAAAATTGGTTTATATAAAGTGAATTATTTTCGAAAACCCAAGCTTTAAATGTTGAAATTGAAACTGGTTCAAATGAATTGTTTAAAGGAATTTAAATCGAAATTTCAAAGTTGAAATTTCAAAAAAATAAATGAGATTTATCGAAATTAAGTTATTGAAATACTGAATATTTAAACTTTGAAATCTACTAAATTTGAAGTGCTTTAAATTTGTAGTTCCAACATGAATTTGAAATCGATATAAATTGAAATGATTTTTTTGGCATTTGTCTTGAAAGAAAATTTAGTTTTGTCGAAATATGGATATGGTCCAGATTTGTTGAAATGGAAGAAATAGTTTAATTTGATATTAATTCAAATTAATTATTTTAACGTAAACCTTTTAAAGATATATTAAATTCAGATTTATTTAGATTCTCAAACTATTTTAATATATAAACCATTCAATAATCAACTATTTTGTATTAAACTATTAAAACTGTATTTAATCTATTTTTAAACTATTTTTAATCTATTTTAAACTAATAAACTATTTTAAACTATTTTAACCTATTTCAAACTATTTAAGTATTTTAATCTATATTTAAACTAATTTAATTCATTTGAAACTATTTTAAAATATTTTAAACTATCTTAACTATTTAAAACTATTTTAATCCATTTTAAACTATTATAAACCATTTTAAAGTATTTTAAACTATTTTAAAGCATTTTAACTATTTTAAACAATTTCAAAACTATTTATGACTATATAAACTATCTTCTAAGTTTCAGACTATGTAAAGTTGAAGTGTTTGTATTTAAATCCTGGATTTAAAAGCAAATATGGTTTGGGATTTGAAATGATATTTTCTAGGGAAATGACATATTTAAGTAAACATGATGATTTTGAAATGAGGGTTTAACTTATTTTGTGAATATGATTTCGAAAGTGAACATGATTTCGAAAGTGATGTGGTTTGAGATGAATATGATATTTTGATATCAATTAAGAATTGATTTTGAAAATATAAAAGAACCATCCGGTATGAAATAAGCGTCTGGTTGTTAAAGAAACCGAGATCGGATATTGTCATACTTTCTGCCAATACCGAAAACCACTTTAACAAACATATATGTGGTGGAGATTCTAGAATGAAGTAGGATGGCTTGGCGAACGATTTTGTATGAGGTATTACTGTAGCCCTGGCTCCCTCGAGTCGGCTTGATATGACTAAAACAGGACCTATATTGGACCAAATGAGGTCGCACCTTCGATCGAACATGCTGCTTCGGTACCATGTTATGACTTTGTGATTGATTTCATAGCCACCCCTCGATTTGATAATGGAAGTATGTTCTGAGGTGGGCAGTAGTAGTTGTTATGCGTTACCATCAGTCCGGGAGTGCAAATGGTAGAACCCTACCCTGGCATTGTCTCGCGTGCCTTGTCAAATTCCTTATCGCGCTTACTATGAGTTTGGTTTGTGTCATACGTATGGTGTGCTCCTTGATAGCCCACCCATTTACGGTGAAGTTTACAGTACTGTATAGACTACGGTATTTATATAAAATGTGTTAAGGGGGATATAGGTAACGCCTTAACACTATTTTAATATTTTACTTTACTATAGATGTAATGACCCAATATTTTCAACCATTCGTATCCTCACATGTCGGACTTGAATTTCTCAAAATACCGAATTGTAAATATAAATTTGGCAAAACTCAGAATACAGTAAATAAATAAATCACAGAATCCCAAACACAGAGTAATATACTGTAGCGGAAGTAAAGAAATAGTAGTTCATGAAGCTACTATACATGTACATCAGAGTTAAACAAGATACAACAGAAATAACAAGATGATAATTAAGTACAAAGCTGAATACAACACTGGAATCAACTGGATAACTGAGAGTGAAATAGATGGCTGGATCTTCAAGCAAAGCTCTAACTCCGAAGGTGAGCCTCTAATGCTGTATCACTCAGTCTGACCCGAGCGTAAAGCAAAACACAAAACACTTGAGTCAGGACATACATACTTATAAAATGTAAACCAACTCAAGTGAACTATAATATAAGGTACAAGTAACTTAAAGGATGCTTGGGACCGCCCATCCTCTAAGGATCCGTCAAACTATTTACTATATAGTAATATTTCGCTATTATAATAATGTCTATAGTAAAATAAACTTACTTTTAAATAATGTTAAGGGGTTACCCATATAGCCCTTAACACGTAATAGTGCTAATAGTCTATACAGTACCGTAATACCTCCTGATCGGGAGGCTACTAGAGGATACTCAATAGTACGACACAAATCACACTCGTACAAGGCGCGCTAGGGTAGGTGACACGGCACAACCAGGCAATGCCAGGTAGATATACCAATTACGCATCCGGGCTGATGGTGACGCATAACGCGCAGCTACCGCCCACCTCGAGCCACACCCCTAAAAAAATCAAAGGGCCCCAATCAATCACAAAGTAATAGAATGGTATCGAAGGAGTGTGTCCGATAAGAGGGGCTACCTTACTGGTCCGTAAGCGTTCCTGTTTTAGCCACTTTATGCCAACTCACATGAGTCGGGTCCACGTACATACCTCGATAGAACGTCACCACCATCCTACTTCTTTCTGGAATCTCCACCGCGTACACGGTTATTAAAGTGGTTTTCTGTATCAACAGAGAGTATGCACATATCCGATCTGGGTCTCTTTAACAACCAACTATTATTATAACCCATGGATATTTCTTTCAAAATCATTTACACTGTAAAACCAAATATCATATCCATTTCAAAACTAAATACTATACTATTCCTTTCAAAATCAAATCAATATATCATTTCCCATTTCAAAAACCAAGGTAATAATATGTCCTTTGAATTCCAAAATCCAAATCAATATCTCATTTAAATAAAACCCAAGTTTCCAAATCACTGAATATTTCCTTCAATTTATTAAATTTGAAATATTCCTTTAAATCACCTTAACTCAAACCACCTTATAAAGTCATATTCTCAAATCTTCAGTTTTAATAGGTTTCAAATTAATATATATTATTTTCAATTTAAAATTTAATACAATTCCAAATAACTTCATTTCCAAACCATAGTACCTTCAAAGCTATACAACTCCAAAACAAAAACACTTTGAAACCATAATACTTTAAAATCATAACACTTTGAAATATTATCATTTGGAAATTTTAATGCTTCGAAAATCCTAACGCCTTTAAAATAATATTCATTTAAACCATTTAAATATGAAGTAGTTATCATTCCAAATCAAATATTCAATTTCCAGAATTTCAGCAATTTTTAAGTTCATTCATTAAATTTCAACATTTCAAACATTGAAATTTTCAAAACAGCAGCACTTATAAAGTACCGCGGTAGGTATATTTAGTATATATCAAAACATAGTTCAAATTCAGGAATTACAGCATTTCAGAAATGTTGTTATAGGTTTATTTGGAAATTTCAGCACCTAATTCAAATTTTCAGCAACTACAACACTTTAGAAGTGCTGTTATAGGTTTACTTAGTAATTCCAAGCTATAGTTCATATTTTCAGAAACTACAGCACTTCAGAAATGCTGTTATAGGTATCTTCAGTATATTCAAGCCATAGTTCATATTTTTCATAGCATTTCTGAACCGCTATAATTTATGTTATACCTTTTAAAACAATATATCTTCACTTTTCTCATTTTTAACCTATCAAACTTATTCCACTTTTCAAAAAAAAATTATTTTGATATTACTTAACTTATAAATTTTAATAAAATAATATTTTACTAATAAATATCCAATTTAAATTAAAATTCCTTTGTTAGTCAACACTTTATAAATTTCTTAACCTTTATTTCAACAAATAACTTAAATTTTACATACCCATCTTATAAATTTCTTAACTTTTACATACCGATCAAGTAAATAATTAATTTCCATTTATTTACTTAACCTAAAATTTCCATTTAAAACCAAATTTCAAGATAAGACATCTTTAAGTTACATTTTTCCATTTTTAAATCATAATCGTTTCTTTTTTTTACAAAACATAACCCTAAATAAAATATTTTATCATAGTTAATATAACAATCCAATTCTCTTTATAAATCTATTCATTTATATATCAATTAACTATGATTTCAAGTTAAATAAATTTTATTACCAAATGCCCAATTAAAACTATATTTCATTTTCTCAATTCAAAATACACTATTCATTATACAAAACATATCCATTTCAGGGAATAACCTTAAATAAAATCACTAGATTAGATTCAAGATTCCATATTAAATCAAATTTAATTATTAAGTTATTTTATCATAAACAAAGATCCTTACATTACAATTTAAAACCAAATAAAGATTTTAAATTACAATTAAAACCAAAATCAACTTATACAATTTTAACTTATAGAAACCCAATATCCCTTTATATTTCAAATCTTTTAATCAAATCATTAATCTAAAATCTCATATGTATCTTAAAACTAAAAATACTTAATAATTTTTAGGAAAATATTATTTAAAATTTATCTATGGGTCTGTATATAATTTTCTAACCTAGGTCAAGTGATAGGATATGTATTATTTCAATCCGTAATTTAAAAAGAAAAGTCCAGGTCCTATCATTTTAAACCCGCAATCTCAAGTAAATCAAATGCAATAAAAATCATTCGAGCCTATCATTTCACCCCATAATAATTTTCCTTATTCTAATGTCCATTCGGGTATGTATCATTTCAACCCATAGTGATAAGGGAACTTGCAGTGTGATAAATAGGAAATAAAATTACAGTATATCATATAATATCATAACAGATGATGTAACTGGTATATAAACAGCATTTTAACATCATATAAATATATCACAAGCATGTATGAATAACTTATCAATTTATACAGATCCATTTTTCATCATTTCACAATAATATAAGTACATATGTCTAGAGTGATAAAACTCACCTTTTTAAAGCTGAAGATAACAAACAAGAGACAAAACAATTTCCGAAAAGCACGACAAAGCACGACTACATTTTTGAGTGGATGGAGAGTCAGATCCAAATATTGTATGCAAACAAATACAACCTACATAAGTATATAGTTTTTATACAAAAGAATAGAATTTAAAACAATGGAAAAATAAGAATCAAAGTGACATAACTTTGCTTGACCAAGGGAATAGGGTGCGACTACATCACAAATAGGTCCAACCACATACTTCCATGGCTCGGCCATGATGGATCAAGGCAACATAGGCACGGATAAGCATGACATAGATCATGGCAAGGGAATGGAAGTGGAGTGGTGTGTTGTGGCCGAGGCAAGGAGGTGAAGTGGATGCATATGTGGTGATCTAGACTAGGTTTGGTCAAAGTTTTGGTGATGTTTTCTTCATGGTGGTCACGGCCTTGGATGGTGGTGAGGAGGAGTGATGATGGTCGGTAATAGGGTGGTGGTGTGGTCGGCAAAGAGATGAACATGGTGGGCTATGCAAGGAGAAAAACAAAAGAAAAAGAGAAAAAGAAAGTGGAAAAAGAAGAGAGAAGGAAGCCATAGCTTTCTGCGAAAAAAATTCACGCAGATGCTAATGAGATGAAAAGTTTTTCACGTGAATAAGAAAAAAGAGGCGGCTAGGGTTTGTGGAAAAAAGAATGGCTAGAGATGTAGGATTTAGAAAATGAAAGGCTAGCAAATTAAAAGGCTAGTGAATGAATGAGATTTATTTCCTATTTAATAAAAGAAACTTAAGAGGCAAATGATGAAGTGAGATAATGAGAATATTTTGTGCTTGATTTGATAGGGGAATACATGGCTAGAATAGGTGAATGGATTGGGTAAGAAATAAAGAGGCTAGGTAATTAAAAGCAAGAAATAAAGCAAATGTAACTTATGCCTAATTAAACAAAGTAACGTATGTCTAATTGATTTGTTTCCAATCCATGAAATAAAAGAATATAAACAAATGAATTCCAATAAGTACAATAAAAGTCTAGACAAATAAATAAAATCAAATTTTATACAAATTAAAATAGGAAATAAATTAGGGAAATAAACACAGTAAAAATAGAAAATGAAATATAGAAAATCACTGTAGGTAAAACACTGTATTTTATCTAATTTAAAAAGTATACATCAGAATTCTGTGAAACGAAAAGCAGAATTAATATTAAAATAAAATACATTTTCAAAGAAAAAGATTAGAATTTAAAATTTAAAACTTAGAATTTTCAACCGGGGTCAAACTTTGACTTTCCGTTGACCAAAATACAAAATTTTCAGAATTTGTTTATTTAATCGTATTTGAAAAATAAATTACAAAAAAATTACAAACTTACATTGGAAAATTCCAGAAATTCAATCTTAAATGATTTAAAAATTAAAATTTCAAATAAAATTTTAAAATTAAAATACTTAAAAATTATGGGCTATTACAGTAGGCATATTGTAATAGCGTATTGTACATTGTATGTAGATAGTTTAACGGATCCTTAAGAGATGGAAATCCCGAACATCTCTTAAGTTATTACACTCACGTTAGGCGCTGGATAAAAGATGTAAAATCCCATAAAAATATCCGACGCCGTTAGACTCATATTTTTTTACTGTTCATTTAACTTACATAAAATCTTTTAGTTCTGACTCGATGTTTTGTCTATTCATTACGCTCGGGTCAGTCTAAGCTTTTCAGTGTATTGAAGACCATTTATCTCTGGAGGACGAAGACAAAGATTTATATGTTATTTATTATATTTATACTATTGCATCATATTGTTCCGCTGCATTTTTATTTATTTATTCTTGTTGTATGTGTAACTCTGATTGTATTGTAAAGTGTAATCAAATGTTATTTGTAAAACAGCTTCATAAATTGTTTATTTGATTATTATATTTTGTTATTCCATTGTGAGATTCTATGTTCAGTTTTCTTTCTTTTCTCTTCTTTTTCATATTTTTGTCATACCATTCCTCCCTTTTGAATAGTTTAAGTCTAACATGTGTGGTTTATTGTCGATTTAAACCGTCCAAAAAGACGGGTCATTACATCACGATTAAGTTTTGATAAGAATTAATGTGAGTAGGTGTAGTTGTATTGAATAAGCCAGATCAGTTTTGGGTTGTAATCATTTGTGGGCCTTTTAATTATTAAAAAAAGAAGATTTTGGCACAAAGATAGAGGAGTGGATATGGTTTAGGTAGTTAAGTAATGCTAATTTTATTATATTCAATTTTATATTGTAATTCTATTTTTAAAATAGTAAATAATTTTAACTTTACTAAATGTTAAATATTTTTTAAATATTATTGTTTATGACTTTTTAAATATTATAATAATTAAATGTTAAATATTTTATAATTAAAACTTATTTTTAAATATCCAAATATTATTATAAGTCAAATTTATTTCTAAAAAACAAATATAAATTTATTATTATAAACTATATTTTAAACATTTATTTATATTGTATGAGAATCTCAAATATATGATTTCATATCATTTATACTTAACATTCCATCCTATTGACAAGCACCTTTGTCCAAGTGGTTAATTGATTCGGCTTTGGTGCAGGATGTCACAAGTTCGAAACTTGCTTTCGAACGTTTATTTGACATGAGATATGTTGTCCCAATGATTTGTTGTATATAAAGTAGCAGTTCAAAAGAAAAAAAAACATTCCATCCTATTAGATTACATATTACGTTATTCAACAGTGTGCGATAAAACACGAAATTGTATATTTTTTATCAAAGCTCGCCGGCTTTATCATAGGACGTCCACATATATAAAAGAAAACGAAAAAGGTGTTTGGCAAAAGCATTAGAATAGCTTCAATGAAAATAAGGCACTGGAAATTGGAAAAAATGTCAGCCTACTAAAGACAAAATCCTAGTCCCCTCCATATAGGAAGAACCACTCTCATCAGTACCATCATTCGAAAATTTAGGCTAAGTAACATGAAGAAATCCTGAGAAAAGCGTCGCTAAGTTAGAAAAGAAATCCACAAATTCTGAACAGTAAAGAAATTTTCTATCCCACAAATCGTCCGATAAAAAAATGTGATTCTTATCCCTAACTCGCACAGGAACAGTGAGAGCTAATCCTTCTTTCTGACGAAATTGTAAATTTAATCTTTTATGACAATATTAATTACTTTTATGGTTGGATTTTCAAATTCCAAAATGTAAATAAAAGCCGGTTGTTTTCAATATAAGTTACTTAGAGTCCATCGAAAACGAAAAATAAGAACCTGAAGCCACTCTATTTATTTTTATACAATTTAAATTTAAATTTAAATTTTATTCTGAATAGTAAATAATTTTGTAATAATTTTATTTTATCATTTGTTAAAATATTTTTCACATAGAATATAATTAATTTACAATTTTATGTATAATTTTAGAACGAAATTGTAGGAAGAGTCATAAAGGCATATGTAATTTCCTATGCCATTGTGATGCTAGGTAGGAATCAAACTAAAGTAGTTAGGAATAAAAATGAAGATGACGTCACTACGGCGTCGCAAAGACGTAGATAATTTCTTACGCTATTGTGACACCAAAAATATTTAAATAAAAATTGAATAAGTCGCCACAACTTAACATTCTAACTTTCAAATTCAATTATTCGACGGTGTAAGTTAATTATTGAAAAAAATTAGTTAACTTATACGATCAATGATGTGTTGGAAAACAAATATATATTTAAGCTTCTATGAAAAAAATAATTATTTTTGTGGCTGGATAATTAAAAGTCACAACGTAAATAAAAATGTCAGCTCCAACCTGATCATTTTCAATAAAAGTTAATTATATTTTTATCGAAAACAAAAAATTATAATCTAAAGCCACGTTGGTTATTTTATTTCATATAATTTTAGTTTTATTTTAAATTTTAGTTAAAATAATAAATAAATTTATAGTACTTTTAATTTTTTCAAATGTTAATAAAAGTTCAAATAATATATAATTAATTTATAATTCAAGTATAATTTATATCGAAATAAAAGAAGGCCCTAGAAAAATTAAAGAATAAATGAACTGAAGATGGTGTCACTATGGCGTCGGTAAATTTCTCTAGTGATACAAAGAAGTAGGTAATTTCCTACGCTATTTTGACGACAACAACAAAAAAAACAAAAAAAAAAAAGACTAAGAAGGCGTCACTAAATTTCTTTGGTGTCACAAAAGTGTAATTATTTCCTAAGCCTTTGTGCTGTAGGAAAAGCTATATATAAATTAAAAAAAAAGAACCTTAAGATGGAGTTGTTTCGCTAAATTTCACAGATATCGAAAAGACAGGTAATTACTAGACAAATGTGGCATTGGAAAATTTTAAATATAAATTAATGAATGTGTCACGAAGGTGTCATTCGTACCGTGCTTACGTTTTTGTAACGTTGAAAAATTATTAAAAAATAAACTTAAAGATGGTGTTATTGCAACGTCGTTAAATTTCTTGAGCGTTGCAAAAGCGTAGTTAATTTACTACATCTTTCTGACGTCATAAGAATTTAAAATATAAACTAAAGAAGGCGTCACAAGGCGTTGATCATAAAGACGTTGTAATTACAAACGTCTTTGTGACGTCAGAAAAATTTAAAGGACCGTGGCTTTCCTAAGGCGTAAGTATTTTCCAACGTGTATGATGTATTAGTGACGGTAGTAATTTCCGCACAGTTAGGTATGAAAGTAGGAAAATAATTAAAACTACCGCGCACATATATATTTACAAATTAAAAAAAATGAAAATAAGGGACACGTCCATAAAATCAAACTTAATACACAAAACATCCTCATCAACAAAAAGGATATAAATTACATCCCTATTTTTAAATACTACAATTTTCTTCCCTACAATACCCCTCTCCTCCATTGGAGCATCGTTGATTCTTCATATGTGAATGTTATTCTCACATCCATACTTAAAATTTACACCTCATTAATTATCAATCTTTAAAACGCAATAACTTTTTGTAGAAACGACAGATTAACAAACCGTTTTCACCATTGAATCGCAAATTTTATTATCTTTTTAATGAGTGACATTGTGCATATATAAAAATAATGACTATACAAGCTATTCATAATAATTGTCGAAATGTCTGCAATTGTACGCAATAATTGTTGAAATGTCTACAATTATATAGTATTATTGTAGGCAATTCAACAACTATATGCAATTATTGCAGAAATATTTGCAATTATACATAAAAGTTGCAGAATGTCTGCAATTATATGCAATAGTTGCAGACAATTCAGCAACTATATGCAATTGTTGCAGATATGTCTGTAACTATCCGTAATAGTTGCAGAAATATTTGCAATTATACGCAATATTTGCAGATAATTCAGCAACTATATACAATAATTAATGACATTTCTGCAATTATACGAATAGTTGCAGAAATGTCTGCAATTATATGCAATAGTTGCACACAATTCAGCAACTATATGCAGTAGTTGCTGAAATGTTTGCAATTATATGTAATAGTTGTAGATACTTCAGCAACTATATACAATAGTTGCAGACCCGTCTGCAATTAATGCAATATTTGTTCAAATGTCTGCAATTATATGCAATAGTTGTAGACAATTCAACAACTATATGCAATAGCTGCTGACGTTTGAAGAAAAATTAATGATGTTCAAAATTTGCAAAATTCTCCGCAAATATATGGAATAATTGCACTTTTACACTTTAGATATTTATTTTTGGTATCAACAATGAATCTCATTTTAAACAACATAAAATTTATGATTTTTTGTTGAAAACGGTATACTGATCCGATTTTTCGACATAAAGTTATACGCGTTCGAAATGTTAAAAACATAAAAGGTAATTGGGCCTTTTTGTGTGCGCGAATTTGAAAACAGAGATCGAAAATGTAATTTTAGTTTGGAAAGGATGTTTTCTATTTTTTGAAACTTATGACAGATGTGAGCCAAACCAACCCTGAAAAAATCATATGTATATAGGTAGTTTCATAAATGATCGTGTACAAATTAATACTTGGACATGTAGTATTTTACGAAATATTCGTGTAGGGAATATCCGAATATGCTCTTCAAAAATAGTGGCTAATTTTTTAAATCCAGGCTTGTATGTCATCTTTGTCTAATAAGTTTCCCATATCAGTATTTTATTTCTCTCTCCAATAAACCAAGAGTTCATGCATTATAATCTACATTCCAACTTTACATCTCTTACAGTCATATTTTGAGCTACCGTACGAAAGAGTTGAGTACATGATTTTGTTACCAAACGCAAAAACGTTTGTAGCCCTTTAGCATATATATGACGAAACTAACAAAATTTAACGTATGAAAGTCATAACCCCATAGTACATTTCTTTGAATATACGAACAAAACGGCCGAAAGTCTACTTACCTCGCAAATAGCAACATAGTCTAACATTCTAGCATAAACAAACTCAAACTATTTGTGGATCGACCCATTCTATTTTACATTTTAGAAACGAAAATCAGTGTTACAAAATAAATTTATTCTTCTAAAGCATAGGTTCTTCTTTTATATTAAAAATTAAGATTAACCAATAATTATATGACCGACTTGAACGATCGTAAGACGGCACAGTTGATTAGAATATACATAGTTTTTATCTGAGATAGTTTGTTCAATTCTTTCTAATTGGACATCCTTGCTTTAATTTAGTTAAAGTTCCAAAAAAACATATGACCTAACACCACTAAGTTGTATACACAAATATATCAAGTTAACGCTTGCATTTTGACATGGCCCGGTTGTTTAAAACGTTTAAATGAACACAGACAGAATCAGGTAGCCAATGTAACTTAAAAGGGAGGTTTAAGTAGAGTTACAAGCCATGTGTTGTACCAGCCGAAAACTGAAGGAATACAGCTTGTCAACTGGTGCATTTATTTTTGAACCTTTGTTTGCTTATGCTTAATTGTTGGGTCACGTTATCGCCCAGGCTCACTGCTTAATTCTGTTCTACCCACTTAATCAATGCTACGCGTTTAATTATCAACTGCCTGTGCATCCACTGACCTAGTTCATCTGCAATCGTAATCTGAACATCCACTTTTAGTAGTATGTTAGTCGTTTGACATTAATTTTATTAGTTGCACGTCAAAATGTAAGCTCAGCTTGGCGTTGCATAAACCAACAAGCAGGTAAACTTTAGAGAAAGCGCCGTGTACCTAAATATTTATGGTCGACGACTTTTCGTGAGCCATCCCATTCAAAAAAGGTATGTTACGATTTAAGTTGTCAAGTGCAATTCGTACTTGTTGACTTGTAGCTGTGGATAGCCTACAGATTCTTGGAATTTTGATGGATTTATATTCAGATGAAAATGAAATCTCTTCTCATCCTTCTTCATGCCCCGTTCTTCGTGTTCCATGTTCATGTTTGTGTTCATTTGTCCAAATAAATCTCAACTATTAATTGAAGTGGTATTATTAATACGAGATGAATTTTAACGTGAACCTTTTACACAAATACAACAGTACAAAAGCTAAATTAAAAAGAAAAAGAAGAACAAGAAAAACATAGGCTGCAAATAAGTTCAAATGAAATGGTCCGGAATGATTTAAATACAGAAAAGAAAGAAAGCATAATGAAATCATGATCTGAACAACCAAGGGCCTTAACATGTAATTTCAACAATTCTTCTTATTCCGAAGAGTTCGGGATATAATGTTGAGCTAATTAGTTCCACATCTTCTAAAATATATCTTTTGTCAGGGTATATAACTTAGGAGATTAACTAACTATTGAAAAGCTATTCAAAAAATTAGCATGCCATAGCACATGCAAATTGGGACAGAATGATATTATATTTTTTTCAAAAAATACCAAGTAAATCAATGAAATGAATTCTCTTTATTAGTAGTAAAGATATATAATACTTACTTAAGCAAAAGTAGGACTGTCAATGGATATCCGAAAAATTCAAAATCCGTCCGCATCCGAAAAGCAGATAAATATGCATTCGAAAATTATCCATCCAGTTTTTGTCAAAACTATAGTTCAAATTATGTGTATTTTGTTGTAGTAAATGATATTTATTTATTATTTTGTTAAATTAGTAGTTTATACTATATGTGTTTAATGTTTATTAACTGCTTGAAACTACTTATTGTCATCATGTTTTTTAATTTTTAACACTTTTATAATCAATGATATTAAAAAATATTTATGTTCATAATTCTTGATTTATTGATCGTTGGCGGATAGGATAATTATCAGATATCCGTACGTATCTGCGGATACGGATATAACACTATTCGCATCCGAAAGCATTCATTGACAGACCTAATCAAAACCACCAATAATAATAATAATAATAATAATAATAATAATAATAATAATAGATGGTTAATATGAGTGAACATAGGAGACGGGAGATTTGGTGACAGAAGAATTGAATTCAATGCCCATTCTACAAATTCATGCAAGTTATATTCCTTTATTTTGGAAAAATATGATTAAATAAATAAATATTGATTAATTTCACTACCATAGAACTAAAACTAAAGAGCATTGAAATTGCCCAAGTAAATTTGTACATATAATTTTAACCAAAAATCAACCCTGGCTCGAAGTTACTAGTTTTGATTAGAATCCTATTTCAATCCGCCATTTAATATATGCACAAATTTAGCTTTGACTACCATAGCTCAGATTGAAACACGACCCCAACTCAATTCTTATTTAGATTGAGTATGATTTTTTCATTGCTCGAAAAATAAAACCTGAATATAGGCAAATGGTACACAAATAATATACATACTCAGTGAAACTAAAAATATAACGCTTTCATTTTCACATAATTTAAAAAATATTAAGGGTTTCGAGTATATGAAAGATTTAGCTATTATTCCTCTTGAATTAACAACCCTCCCCATTTGTTCGAAGCAACTAAAATTAGGGGTTTTGAGTGTAATAAAGTCTTTGGCAACTAACATCACCTGTAATCTCATTATCACGTAAAAGAAAATCAAAATATACTTGTTGGTAAGTAAATTTAAATAATTATTCGAATCGTATTAAATACGTGTATTCCATTGTTTTGTTTTTTTATTAAGATGTCAATTGTTCGTATCATTTCCATAAGATTGATATTATTTGTCAAATTGTTGATGGTAATTATCGATAAGGTGGATCCTTGTGTTTTCCAAATACCAGCGAAGTTCTCACATTATTAGATGGATGGTCGTACAATATTGTTGTTGAAAGGGTACCACTCCGATGATATCCATGTTTTGAATCGGGGAGAAAATTTATGTTGATGCATCTCCAACTTTCCAGTAGTCAAGACGAATAACAAAATTTGCATCATTCTATTCGTGGATACACCTGGTTGCTTACTTGTTTATGCAATTTGACGAATTACTTATACTTTAATAAGGTGTAATCTGAGTTTTTTCTTCTCATTTTGAAAGATATTCATTTCGACCGTTGGTTGGAGTAATAAGCAAACTATTCACGATATCTCATTTTCATCATACTTCTTTTTATCTCACGTAAAGCATAACAAGGGAATATTTCGATCAACTCTTTAGACGACTTAATAAAATCAGAGAAGGCTAGGTATGATACAAATCAAACTCGTAGAGGGTGCAATAAAGCATGTGACAAGGCACACGAGGCAATGCTAGGGTAGGATTCTACCGTTTGCACTTCCGGACTGGTGGTAACGCATAGCAGCTACTGCCGCTCACCTCGGAGCACACTCCCATAATCAAATTGAGGGGTGGACACCAAATCAATCACAAAGTCATAATATGGTATCGAAGAAATGTGCCCGATAGAAGGAGCGACTTCGCTTGGCTCAGTATAGCTCCTATTTTAGCCACATCAAGCTGACTCATGTGAGTCAGGGTTACGTAAATACTTCATACAGAATTGTTTTACAAACCATACTACTTCATTCTAGAATCTCCACCATAAACACAGTTGTTAAAGTGGATTTAAGTATTGGCAAAGAGTATGACAATATTTGATCTCGATCTCTTTAACAACCGAATGCTTATTTCACACCAGATGGTTCTTTTAAATTTCAAAAACTATTTCATAATTGATATCAAAATATCATATTCAATTCAAACCATATCACTTTGGAAATCATATTCACTTTCGAAATCATATCGACAAAAATAGGTTAGATCCTCATTTCAAAAATTATCATATTTACTCAAATATGTCATTTACTGGCAAATATCATTTCAAATTCCAACTTATGTTATAACATCATTTAACCATATTCGCTTTTAAATCAAGGATTTAAATATAGTAGTCTAATATTGCACCATTTTATTTTAGAAAGTAGTTTAGATAGTTTGAAATAGTTTCAATAGTTTAAAATACTTTGAAATAGTTTAAAATAGATTGAAATAGTTTAGGTGGATTTAAGATAGTTTAAATAGATTTAAAATAGGCTAAATAGATTTAAAATAGATGAAATAGATTTAAAATAAATTAAAGTTGGTAAATTATGTTAAAATAGGTCGAAAAAGATTAAAATAGCTTAAGATAAATTAAAATAGCATAAATTGATTAAAATAGTTTAAAATAGTTGAAAATAGATTAAATTAGTTTAATAGTTTGAAAATCTTAAAAATCAGGATTTTTAAAATAATAAATCTTTGAACAGTATATATTAAAATAATTAAGTTTGAAATTGATATTAAAATAAACAATTTCTGCCTTTTTAACAAATCTAGACCATATCCAGATTTCAAATCAACAACTCGAATTTAAACTTTCAATTCAATTTTCATTAAACCATCACAATCTATATTGATTATAAATCCATGTTTGAACTACAATTTTAAACCACATCAATTTCATAGATTTCAAAGTTTAAATCAGTAAACATTTCTAATAACTCCATTTCGATAAATTACAGTTATATTTCAAATTCAACTTTGAAATTTCCATTTTTATTCTTTTAAACAATTCATTAAACCAACTCCAATTTCATTATTTAAAGCTTGGATTTCAAAAATAATTCAGTTTATACAAGTCCAATTTTATTCCAAATTATCATTTAATTGAATTCGAATTTTTAGGATTTAAAATCATTTAATTTAACCAATCTGGTGTCCGTATATAATTTTCTATCCTATGGTCAAGTGGTACGGATATTTATCATTTCAATCTACAAATATTTTTATTTTTACGGGTATATATCATTTCAACCCATAATCCCAAATTTCACTTCAAATCGCTCGAGTCTATCATTTCAACCCATAACGATTTCTCCCTAATCTTTCAGATTGTTCAGATATGTATCATTTCAACCTATAGGGAACTTGCAGTGTTATAACAATATAAACATATAACATCCAGTCATCCAATATCAACAATCAAACATTCATCACAATCATCATCCAAATCAAACAATAAATAACAATAATTTACTGATTATCAATAACATGTATTAACTGGAAATTTTAAAATTCAGTACTAAATTAAATGGCGTTTAAATTCAATAAAAGTTAGATTTTACTAGGATGACAATTTATATTTACCAAACATCAACCAATCAATTTCTAATCACATCATAAATTCAATTTAACTAACATAAGATAATTTTGTAGTTGTGAGTGGGTAAAACACTCACCTTTGATTTCAAATCGACTTAAAAACCAAAATAAGGCCTAAAATTGAACAGTCTTAGAGTTCATCCAAACCAGTTCCATAATGTCCGAAATTTCAATACGATCGCAGCGAAACAAACTATGGTATAAATCCTATAAGTGACTGTTCTATAAGATCGTTTGATACGGATAAACTACTTGTGTGGAATAAGTAAGTAAATAGTAAAAGATGTAAAGTAAATGACACCAGATATTTTTATACTGGTTCGAACTCCCATTCTACGTCCATTTCCAGACTCCTTCTAGGATTAAACTAGCAACCCTCACTTAACCCGGAGGAATAGATTTACACCGCCTGAGCAAGCGAACATGACTTCTACCGCCTAAGCAACCGAATAAGACTTCTACCGCCTAAGCAACCGAATAGGAATTCTTTACAAATAACAAAAGTATCTGATTATAGTATGCTCTTTAAATAACACCGATAAGTCAATTAAGTACATTCTTCTTATAATCTTCTCCTTTACGATATATTGTGTAATGTGCTTTGAGAATTGTGGAAGATACAGTGATCAGAGAATGTAAGAAATTTGAGTGTAGTTTGAAAATAGAAAGTAGATAGGAATTTAAGTATATTAAAATTAGTTTCAGTGAGTTGTTTGTTGAATTCTGAAATCTATTTGTAGAGATTAAAGAGTTGCAACCATTGTCGAAAGGTAATGATGAAAAGAAACAGGTGCAATTGTTGGTTTGAAGATGTTTTTCTTTAATGAAGAGAAGTATCTTTTCGAAAAATAGCCGTTGAAAGATATTCAACCGGTTGAATTTATTAATTCAGCCGTCTGAATTAAACAAAATTGTAAATACAAGGAAATAGGCTATTTTTAGTCTGATTCAGCCGACTGAATAAACTCATTCAGCTGGCTGAATAAACTCATTCAGCTGGCTGAATAAACTCATTCAGCTAGCTGAATATTGTAACGGTCCGTAAATCCGTACCTCTTGAGTCAACACTATTCTACCTAAATCAACTCAAGTTGTACATAAATATGAACCATTTGGGTTAAAGAAGAAGAGGTAGAAGAAGAAAATAGAAAACAATATCAGAATCTAACCATCGCAGCGGAATAAAATATAATAAATATTAACATATCTTTACATCAAAACAAATATATCTGTTCATATATTACATCATAAGAGTACATCAACCACAACTCAACATCAATACATACAACTGGATACACAACTACTCGGCACATCGGAATATATATGTAAAACAAGTACGAAAATACGCATCGTCATCCAACTCGTCTCTTGAGCTCCACAACATCAAAATCCTACATCCTATAATACACGGTCTGACCCGAGCATTACAGTTAAATAACACCCGAGTTAGTCTGGAATACCAACGTGAGAAAATCACACTCAATTGATTATTAAAGTTTCAAAAATCCTTTGAAAACAAAAGCATCTCGTAAGACCACGCCAAAACATGTCGGGTTTTTACCTTACGATAGTTAAAACAATTTTTATAGAAATCCTCTGATATTATAATAGGGTCTATATACAAATACTTATAAAATAGACAAAATTGTTACATCTATTAAATTCCAACTACTAGCCACAGAGTGGGTAATACAAACAAAACTTGTACAAGGCTCGTAGGGAGAATGGATTTCCAACTAATGACTAGGCACTGGTGTACCACCTGTCACAGTACATGGCCTAGATCACAATACCGAAGAGTACGCCCCCTCCCCTACAACACAAGACCGGGACTACCCCTTACTGGATAATCCCGAGTGAGATCACCACGCGGTTGGGACCAGCAACCGCCCACTAAGCCGAGATAAAAAGGGACATCTAGACAGGGATAACCTCACCCTGCTTGGGTGCTACCCATCTAGCCTTGCTGCATAACCCCTGATTTTCAGTCATTCTCGGTTGATGAGGCTTGAGGCTAAGCGTTACCTTTTTAGAACATATCCCTTAGAATGCCCATCATCCACCTGACGATGTTCCGAAAGCAGTCATCCATACAAGTCCGTCTCGGGTTCGAACGGAACCGAAGGCACTATTCCTACTACATCCATTTTGGAAATATCCTCAGGATTAGTAGCGACTAGCCCTTTCACTTTACTGCTCCATCTTCGAATCCAAACTCATTTTTCACGAAAACGTACAAACCGGATCGAAGTGGTTTTCGAGAAATAAATCTCGATCCCGGTCTCTTCGAAACGATCAGCGCATTTGTCCAATATTGATAGTCGGTGATTTAACTATCAATTAATATTCACAACATCCATCACACGATAAATAATTTCCCAAATTATTTATTTATCTCAAAATATCTTTGCAAGATATATTTCCAATTTTAAACCCCTTTGAAAACGGTTTTCAAACTATCTTTCTTTTACAGAAATAAGTTCCCAAATATTTTATATTTCCTCTGAAATCACCAAGTACAAAACTATATTTTTTTAAAATAATTTAAAACACTTTACTTTGAAATATAATTTAAAACATTTAAGTTAAAACTACTTCAAGAATTTGTTATGAACACATACTATATGAACATTTGAAAACAAGGTTACTTAATAAAATATAAAACTAGATTTTCACTTTTAAAAACAAAATACTACGTCACTTTTTAATAATTACTACCATAATAGATCAAAAGGAAATACTTACTTTAGAATTTAAATATTAGAAATAATAAATTTTCCAAAACATGCTTTTTAAAACAACTTTAACACCTTTAACTTATATTTAAATATTTATTTTTGAAAACGTACTTGGTTATCCAGAGAAAAATTCCAACTTCAATCACTTAAATCAATTTTCCAAATTGACTTCCAATTTACTTCCTTTTTATTCCAAAATCCATTAGTTTCAGATTTAAATCCTTAATTACGATTTAAAATATTTTTAAATGAAATACCAATTTAGATTTCTCAAATTACTTCTTTATTCTTTTAAATAAATTTAAAACTTTAAATTTTAAAATAATTCTTTATTCCTTTTAAATTAATATCACTTAATTTTACAATTCATTAATTACTGTTTATTCAAATCCTTTTTCTTTTCATATTCAAAGTTATTTATTAGTATTTAACATCACTTCCAATTATTTTCAATTCATTCTTAATTTATTCCCATTTTCCATAATTAGTTCGCTTACAAATTTACTTCTTTATTTTTCTTGCTAAAGTCCAATTTATACATTTTTGGTAATTCATTATACCTAAATATATCCAATCAACCCATAACATTCAATATTTCAATATAATTCATCATAGAATATCAAATAATCACAACAGAGAATATTAAATAATTTAAATAAATGTTGAGGGACCCAGTTGGATCCCTCCAACCTGTTTTCTCTACATCCACAGACGTTAGCGCAACATAAATACCAATCCCAAAATATACCATACTATAGCACATCAATCAATTCAACCATTCAAACAATTATTTAAATTTAATCATTTAAATTTAAATTTAACTGAGTGAGATTAACTCACATTTGCTTCCGTTTGTAGTCTACTTCAATTCTGACTTGGTTCCCAGTTTATAACCTTGTATAAACATTACATATTTTCCTTATCAACATTCGAGTCAATTTGAAAAATTAAATTTCCATTTATAATTTAATTCACTACACATTTTATTACTATTAACAGAATTTAATTTACTAATAATTTATTCTAATCTAAACTAATAATTCCCCTTTTTAACATTAAGCAGCAGGTGAGCATATATATATATATATATATATATATATATATATATATATATCTTTTAATCTATAAATATTCACTAATTTAAAATTGAACAACTAATATACCTTACTGTAACTTATCCTTACTGTAACATGTGCATCTAATTCATATATATGTATATGTTTAAATCAGAAATCAAATATTATTTTATTTTTATTTTTTCACACAAACTTCTTATATTCAAATCGAATAAGAAATTTATAGATATTTATTAATTTAAAATTAACACTAAAGAAACGAATATCTCACCTCGGCCATACCTTACTTGCGAGCACCGTTCACCACCTTTCCGACATCGCGAAACCCTCAAATCTCGGCCTCAACATCTCAGCACGAAATCGAGCTCGAGCTCAGGACTTCCCAAAATCCAAAACACGAAAACCCTAACCTTCGACTCGACTCCATCGCGAATTCACCTTCTGCTCGCGGCCCAATCCAACGACAGCGACCCTTAACTTAAAACCGCAACCTCCTCCATGCCATGCTGCCCTAAGGTCACCGCCGTCCCCCTCCAAGCGCGCGCGCGAAGCATTCCCCCTGGCTTACACGAACAACGAAGTCGCCGACCCCTTCGTATGCTCGCCTGCGATTCGCTCGCGTTTCCTTTTTTTTGCTTGACTTTGATAGGAAGGAGATCGAATTCGGCCATTAATCTAAATGGGTTTATACTTTTTCTTAATTGAGAACGAATTTCATTGTTTGTAGTTGGGTCCCCATTGTTGAGAGAGAGAGAGGGAAGTAGAAGGAAAAGCAACAGATCGACCGTGTCCATCTTTTTTTATATTTTAAAACGCCGCTGAAAGCTTCCTCTTGAAGCTTCTTTTCTTTCTTTTTTTATATTTTTGTTTTAAATCCCTATACGTGATGCTAGCTACAGTATTCAATGCAAATTTCAACGCGTTTATATATCATACGCTCACACAACAATTCCAAAAGCTACGAAATTTGAAATCCAATAATAATTCAATATTACAGATCCAATAGAACTGGTTTCGTCGAATTCCGAGACCGTGCCTCGGCTATTTTTAAATTCAATTTAAACTATATATTTCCAAAACTTAACAAAACACTCCCAAATTGAATTTCAACATTTTTATTATCTTCAGTACTATCAATATAAATTTTACAAGCCTTCAAATTATTTTCAACAGGCTTAAAACTCCACATTCAACATTTTACTCAACTTTAAATTATTTAATTCAATAATTTAATTATCAAATAAATTGAAATATTCGTAATTCAAGTTAAAATCACTCTATTGAATACTTAAAATCAATTAAATATTCCAATTTTAAATGCTCGAAAATTCCGGGTCGTCACATTCCTTCCCCCTTAAAAGAATTTCGTCCCCAAAATTACTAGTTAGGAAGAATGGTCCAATACCCGTTTACTTTTCTCAAAACCAACAATTCAACATCCTATCAACTATCTTTTTATAGAAGACCCCTTATCACTCTTACTAACTTTCCAAACCCTCCCATTGTTTCAAACTTTACTATTTGTTTAACCATTCAAGTTTCAATTTAAAACCAAAATTTGAATTATCAAAATTTTCTCAAAAATTTTCTAACTCCCTAAATTTCCGAAAAATTTCGCCAGCGTCTCCTTTGCGCGGCTAGATCGGTACAACTACAAAAGGCCTCTACGGGCTCCCAAATTCCAAAAGAAAACAAAACGCCAAGTGGCTAGATCCAAAAACCCAATCAAATTTCATACTGAAATTTAAACACATACCTTTTTGTCGAGCAATTCAAATTTATCTTCTGGAATAAAAACCCATTTTTCTTTTCCTTTTGTATTACGTGCATATCTTACTTAGCAATAATATCCAATCACAACATTCCAAAAACATTTTATCGGCTTCCTTACCAAATGGGAATATTTATTCCTATAAAGATTAAATTTGAATATATTTGTAATATCAATTTCCAATTAAGAATTCACCATTCCTTTCTTAAGTTTAGTATAAGCATTCTATATGTTCCTTTATTTATTTTCACTTACCACTTTAGTTTATATCTATTCTATTCAAAGTGGTTCTTTCATTTCTATCTGAATTCAATTTATCTTCAACTCTGTATATTTAATTTTATCTTCCATTTATCTGATTCATATTATAATTTTATAGTAGTTTCATTCACTAATTTATTTCAATTTCCAGTTTGAAATCATTTTGTCGTTAACTAAAATTTTTCCCAAAAATTTTTCTAACTCCCAAAATTTCTGAAATTTTTTGGCAGAGTCTCCTTTGTACGGAGGAGCTTTTGCAATTTGACAAAAGATATAAAAATATATACATCGACCCACACGGTCGGAAAAAACAAAAACTGTTCATATTTCCTATTTTTATTGCGTAGGTGTACCTTATTTAGCATTTATAAGCAAGCGGCTTATTTATTTTAACATTTAGCGCGCTCAAATCCAGCCCAACGGCCTCCAGGTACCTGTACTTACTCAATTTAAACATGTAAGTACTAAATATATGCAATTTATTAACATTTCACTTATATTCAAATAGCTAACACATAGATTCCATAAGTAATACATGTGATATACATTCATAAGTACATATGCAAGATTTCGACACTAGTTTTAAATTATTTGCATCCAAATTACATACCATTCCATTTAATTCATTTTTTTAACGAAACGAACTCATATTCATTTCAATTGATGACAAAATCATCTCATTTCACTTCTAATAACTCATACAATTGCTTATAATCAATTCTCAAACCATTCCATTCGGTTGAAGTGATTTTCAAGTTACTTGATTTTATTTAATTCATTCTAAGCAAAACAAACTCATATTCATTCTTATTGATGCAAAAATCAATTTATCAAACTGCTATTGATTCATAAAATTTTGCTTACTTCCGTTTACGTCGAACGACCAATTTACTAATGCAATTCAACAATATTAATGTGAATAAATAATTACTTAAGCTTTATAACCATTTAAGTTGATTCTAACTCAATTTACTCTTAATCCCATCCCATTTTAATTTATTCACAAACTTTCATTGCATTTTCTTTCATACCCAAAAAGTTTGATTCCAAACCATTTTATTATACTCGACAACCAATATTTAAATAACTATCTCACAATTTACTTAAGTTATTTATTTTCTTCAAACTATTCCACCAATAACTTAAGTTTATTTTATTCAAAGCCGTTTTGTTATACTCGACAACATCTCATGCTTCTATGAATTCAAACTTAAGTTAATTTACTTCAATTCACTACCATTTCATAACTTTAGTTCATTCCCTTTTTAATTTATTCATACTCGAATTGGATTTATTTCCATCTCAAATAATTTTTATTTTAATCCAATTCCATGCAACTCAAGCTTTATTTCCAAACTCTATTACCTATTTACAATCTTAGATTTGATTCTCCTTTGATCAAATCCCAACCATTTCACTAATTTATTCGATTAGTTTATTCTTTTATCCATTTTAAATGTAAATTTACATTAGCAATTCATTGTTGAATTTATTAATGATAAGGCCATTCAATTTATGCTTGAATTGGATTTGTTTATCTTTCACACCATATCCATTTTAATCCAACCCAATTTTCATTCAACAACACTTTCAATTATAATCCCATACTTGATTTTCTTTTTCATTTATCTTGTAAATCATTTTATTTAAATTTCTTGAGTTCAATCTTATTTTATATCCCAAGCTTGGATTTTTATCTCAGAATACAATAATTTTTTTTATTCCGGCTTATTTGTTCCCTTTTAAAATTTAATAAGCTACTCACTTTTAATATTCATACTTCCCCATCTATTTACAATCAATTTTATTCACATTTTACTTTTAACTAGGGGTTATATATATATATATATATATATATATATATATATATATTCTTTCAATGCTTTTTAATTATTTTATAAGCTTTCGAAGCTCATTTATTCTAATTTAATACTTGCTTAATTTACATTTGTTTTTTTGAGTAGAATTTTATTCCAGTTAGTATTATCTATAATTGGACTGAATTCATTTAAATTCAGTTTTATTCCAACTCAACTTCTGTTAAATCTAGTTACATATCATTCTTTTAAGTTTTATTAAGCAACGATTAATTCCATTTAATATCATTCATGACACAACTGAATTTTAATTCAATTCAATCCAAATTTAACTAAATTTTATTTCTCAATATATGAGTTCAAAACTTATTTATTTATTTATTCGAAAGCTTATATTGTTCATTTGAGTCATTTCATCTTATAACCATAATTTCAAATTATATATATCACTTACTAGCGTAAGGTATAAATTTTCATTTCATAATTATAAACGTTTTCCTTTCAACTTTATATCAAATTTAATTCAATTTCAATTTCAATTTTATTTAACTTATCTCAAGTTAAATTCAAATATACTTTCTTCACTTTCATTCACTTAAGTTAAATTTTAATTGCCGGATTAAAATTTTCATTTCCTTCTTATTAATATCAACTTTACTTGATAAGTTCAATAGTTGATCCATTCATTCATTCACAATTTCATTGTCAACCAATAAATTTTATTTCCAAACATAAATTATTTTTAGTCCATTTGATCTTATTCTGCACCTTATTTTACATATTTAAATCAAGCATCATCCAATATTGAATTTCATTTCATTTCCATACCATAGTAACATATAAATTTTAATCTTAAGACTTGTTTATTTAACCTAACTTAACTATATTTTTTTTCTCAAACATAAGTTCAACATTCAGTTTTGGAAACATATATATCTAACCAAACTATTCCTTTGCATTTTCAAAATCAACCAAATTCCTCCAACAAACATTAATCCAAAACATCCTGGTAGCAATCCCTCTTTTAGAAACTCGAAAATGAACACCAATGATGTCGCGATCATCATTGGAATTATTTTCCAGCGACCGTAAAGAGTTCAATGCTTTTCTCTCTTTTAAAACCCTTCAAGTATTTTTAAATTCCAAATCTCTCTAGATTTCACATCCGATTCAAAAAATATTTCTCAATATATATTATCTTCCCAACCATTGAGAATCATTTTCAAATTCAAAGGAATCTAAACTTCCAAATTTCCAAATTCCAAACCCTTTAAATTTATTTTCAAACATTACTTTGGAACTTTATCTTATTTTAATTATTAATCACACTATAATTTACATTTAGTTTATCTTTACAAATTTCATTTGTATACAAATTGATTTCTTAGTTTTTAATTATAGTTTCAGTATCTTATTCAATTATGAATCACATTTACAAATCTCGTTTATTTATCAATTTATTTCTTAATCTTTAGTTATTATTTCAATTCTTAGTCAATTATCATACAATAATGATAATAATTAAATATTATCACTTTATACCATTCAAGCATCCATATATAATGATAACAATTTACGAAAAATTATTTCCTTTATATACAAAATAATTTTGGGTAAAATTATCTCATTTACCCTATTTAAAACAATACGGTGTCGGTTTATCTTGTTCACGAGTTTAGAAATTTCTATCGATAACATGGCGTCCCATATATCGACCAGAATCCATAAACACTCAACAGATAAATCAACGCAATATAAAAGCAATTTTATATTCACTAACAAATACGCACTCATATCTATTAATACTCTCAAACTCATTCTAGAGTACTATGGACTCTATTCTATGAGTAATTCCCACCAGAGTCAAGGTTATCACAGACCTAAGCTCTGATACCAAGTGTACCGGTCCGCAAATCCATACCCCTTAGTCAACACTATTCTACCTAAATCAACTCAAGTTGTACAGAAATACGAACAATTTGGGTTAAAGAAGAAGAGGTAGAAGAAAATAATAGAAAACAATATCAGAATCTAACCATCGCAGCGGAATAAAATATAATAGATATTAACATATCTTTACATCAAAACAAATATATATGTTCATATATTACATCATCATAGTACATCAATCACAACTCAACATCAATAACATACAACTGGATGCACAACTACTCAACACAGTGGAATATATATGTAAAACAAGTACGAAAATACGCATCGTCATCCAGCTCGTCTCCTGAGCTCCACAGCATCAAAATCCTGTATCCTGTAATACTCGGTCTGACCCGAGCATTACAGTTAAATAACACTCGAGTCAGTCTGGAATACCAGCGTGAGAAAATCACATTCAATTGATTATTAAAGTTTCAAAAATCCTTTGAAAACAAAAGCATCTCGTAAGACCACGCCACAAATAAACATGTCGGGTTTTTACCTTACGATAGCAAAAACAATTTTTATAGAAATCCTCTGATATTATAATAGGATCTATATACAAATACTTATAAAATAGCCGAAATTGTTACATCTATTAAATTCCAGCTACTAGCCACAGAGTGGGTAATACAAACAAAACTCGTACAAGGCTCGTAGGGAGAATAGATTTCCAACTAATGACTAGGCACTGAGGTAGCACCTGTCACAGTACGTGGCCTAGATCACAGTACCGAGGAGTACGCCCGCTCCCCTGCAACACAAGACCGGGACTACCCCTTACTGGATAATCCCGAGTGAGATCACCCCACGGTTGGGATCAGCAACCGCCCACTAAGCCGAGATAAAAAGGGACATCTAGACAGGGATGACCTCACACTGCTTGGGTGCTACCCACCTAGCCTTGCTGCATAACCCCTGATTTTCAGTCATTCCCGGTCGATGAGGCTTGAGGCTAAGCGTTACCTTTTTAGAACATATCCCTTAGAATGCCCATCGTCAACCTGACGATGTTCCGAAAGCATTCATCCATACAAGTCCGTCCCTGGTTCGAACGGAACCGAAGGCACTATTCCTACTACATCCATTTTGGAAATATCCTCAGGATTAGTAGCGACTAGCCTTTGCTCTTCACTGCTCCATCTTCGAATCCAAACTCGTTTTTCACCAAAACGTATAAACCGGATCGAAGTGGTTTTCGAGAAATAAATCTCGATCCCGGTCTCTTCGAAACGATCAGCGCATTTGTCCAATATTGATAGTCGGTGATTTAACTATCAATTAATATTCACAACATCCATCACACGATAAATAATTTCCCAAATTATTTATTTATTCCGAAATATCTTTGCAATATATATTTCCAATTTCAAACCCCTTTGAAAACGATTTTCAAACTATATTCCTTTTACAGAAATAAGTTCCCAAATATTTTATATTTCCTCTGAAATCACCAATTACAAAACTAGATTTTTTTAAAAAACACTTTACTTTGAAATATAATTTAAAACATTTAAGTTAAAACTACTTCAAGAATTTGTTATAAACACATACTATATGAACATTTGAAAACAAGGTTACTTAATAAAATATAAAACTAGATTTTCACTTTTAAAAGCCAAATACCAAGTCACTTTTTAAATAATTACTACCATAATAGATCAAAAGGAAATACTTACTTTAGAATTTAAATATTAGAAATAATAAATTTTCCAAAACATGCTTTGTAAAACAACTTTAACACCTTTAACTTATATTTAAATATTTATTTTTGAAAACGTACTTGGTTATCCAGAGAAAATTCCAACTTCAATCACTTAAATCAATTTTCCAAATTGACTTCCAATTTACTTCCTTTTTATTCCAAAAACCATTAGTTTCAGATTTAAATCCTTAATTATGATTTAAAATATTTTTAACTGAAATACCAATTTAGATTTCTCAAATTACTTCTTTATTCTTTTAAATAAATTTAAAACTTTAAATTTTAAAATAATGCTATATTCCTTTTAAATTAATATCACTTAATTTTACAGTTCATTAATTACTGTTTATTCAAATCCTTTTTCTTTTCATATTCGAAGTTATTTATTATTATTTAACATCACTTCCAATTCTTTTCAATTCATTCTTAATTTATTCCAATTTTCCATAATTATTTCGCTTACAAATTTACTTCTTTATTTTTCTTGCTAAAATCCAATTTATACATTTTTGGTAATTCATTATACCCAAATATATCCAATCAACCCATAACATTCAATATTTCAATATGATTCATCATAGAATATCAAATAATCACAACAAAGAATATTAAATAATTTAAATAAATGTTGAGGGACCCAGTTGGATCCCTCCAACATGTTTTCCCTGCATCCACAGACGTTAGCACAACATAAATTCCAATCCCAAAATATACCATACTATAGCACATCAATCAATTTAACCATTCAAACAATTATTTAAATTTAATCATTTAAATTTAAATTTAACCGAGTGAGATTAACTCACCTTTGCTTCCGTTTGTAGTCTACTTCAATTCTGACTTGGTTCCCAGTTTATAATCTTGTATAAACAATACATATTTTTCTTATCAACATTCGAGTCAATTTGAAAAATTAAATTTCCATTTATAATTTAATTCACTACACATTTTATTACTATTAACAGAATTTAATTTACAAATAATTTATGCTAATCTAAACTAATAATTCCCCTTTTTAACATTAAGCAGCAAGTTTACGGTGAGCATATATATATATATATATATATATATATATATATATATATATTCTTTTCTAATCTATAAATAGTCATTAATTTAAAATTAAACAACTGGTATACCTTACTGTAAACTTATCCTTACTGTAGCATGCACATCTAATTCATATATATGTATATGTTTAAATCAAAAATCAAATACTGTTTTATTTTTATTTTTTTATTTTTTCACACAAACTTCTTATATTCAAATCGATAAGAAATTTATACATATATATTAGTTTAAAATTAACCGTAAAGAAACGAATATCTCACCTCGGCCATATCTTACTTGGGAGCACCGTTCACCACCTTTCCGACATCACGAAACCCTCAAATCTCGGCCTCAACATCTCAGCACGAATTCGAGCTCGAGCTCAGGACTTCCCAAAATCCAAAACACAAAAACCCTAACCTTTGACTCGACTCCATCGCGAATTCACCTTCTGCTCGCGGCCCAATCCAACGACAACGATCCCCTAATTTAAAACCGCAACCTCCTCCATGCCGTGCTGTCCTAAGGCACCGCCGTCCCTCCCCAAGCGCGCGCGCAAAGCGTTCTCCCCAGCTGACACGAACAACGAAGTCGCCGACCCTTCGTATGCTCGCCTACGATTCGCTTGCGTTTCCCCTTTTTTTGGTGCGACTTTGACAGGACGGAGATCGAACTCGGCCATATCTAAATGGGTTTATACTTTTTTTATTTTTTATTTATTAATTGAGAACGAATTTCGTTGTTTGTAGTTGGGTTCCCATTGTTGAGAGAGTGAGGGAAGTAGAAGGAAAAGCAACAGATCGGCTGTGTCCTTCTTTTTTTATTATTTTAAAACGCGGCTGAATGCATCCTCTTGAAGCTTCTTCTCTTTTTTTTATATTTTTGTTTTGAATCCCTATACGTGATGCTAGTTACAGTATTCAATGCAAATTTCAACGTGTTTATGTATCATATGCTCATACAACAACTCCAAAAGATGCGAAATTTGAAATCCGATAATAATTCAATATTACAGATCCAATAGAACTGGTTTCGTTGAATTCGAGACTGTGCCTCGGAAGGCTATTTTTAAATTCAGTTTAAACTATATATTTCCAAAACTTAACAAAACACTCCCAAATTGAATTTCAACATTTTTATTATCTTCAGTACTATCAATATAAGTTTTACGAGCCTTCAAATTATTTTCAACAGGCTTAAAACCCCAGATTCAACATTTTACTCAACTTCAAATTATTTAATTCAATAATTTAATTATCAAATAAATTGTAATATTCGTAATTCAAGTTAAAATTACTCTATTGAATACTTAAAATCAATTAAATATTCCAATTTTAAATGCTTGAAAATTCCGGGTCGTCACAAATATTTTGAAACAATAAAATTGTTTCAGCCTTCAGCTGCTGAATTAATGTATTCGACCATCCGAGCCTGTGTGCATGGTAGAGTAAGTGTGTATATAATTATACATACACACATACATACATACATACATACATACATACATATATATATATATATCAATCCAGGAGAGATTTTAACATAATACTAAAAGATATAAAAACTCTAGACAAGGAACTTAACAGCTTCAAAAACATTTTGAGCATGAATCTACAACAAAACTCCTGCATAAATGATTAGTACACACAAAATATTTTATATAGCTTGTCACTGATCAAAACAATGTTAAATTCAGATTCCAACATTCTTCCCCTTTTTGATGATGACAACTATATAAGTAATAAAATAAATACTTACAAAAAATATTGATACCCCCCTTGTCAATATGCATAAATATTTAGTTAACTTTCTCCCCCTTTGTCATCGATAAAAAGAAAGATAAGAATACATACAGAGAAACATTGTTAAGCAAAATATAGTTCTTTACTCGAGATGTCATTACAAAAGAGGAATAGAAACATTCGTACAACATTACATAAAAAATTAGATAGAAATATAAAAGAAGTTTGAAACAAAAGAAGATAACATAAATTGAATTAAAATAAAGATAACTAAAACTGGGTAGAGAGAGAAGGCTCATCATCATTGGAACCCGAACTTGAAGATAACCATTGAAATGGAGATGGGTTGTGAACTTCGATGGATGTAGATCTGGAACAAGAAGTTTTATCCCATATTTTATTAAGAAAACCTTTTATGGAGTTGAATTTCTTTTCCATTTTCTTTTCAAGAGCCTTAATATCCTGATGAAGTTTGGATTGATTTTGGGAGAGAGTGATGATAGCATGCCAGGAAGAGGTTTCTGGGCCAACAACTTGAATGGAATCAATGTCTTCTTCTTCTTCTTCATGTTCGATATGTGAAGAGGAGGCAACATTAGTGTCACGAGGTTGTGGAACACCTTATTGAATATTGTGAGACCATTGTTGAAAAGAGATGATTTGTTGTGGAGGAGGCCGGTGAGGAAAACCCATTAATCCTAATGTTTTTGCGCCTAACTAGCTAAAGCTTGAAAACTTGGAGTCGAGCATTGCAATGCTACAATTGAGAAGGATACGCATAATATAAGAACCACAATGAATGGTCTTATACATTTTTCGGATTATGATGTCTTGAAATTCATCTAAAATGATTTTACCCCAATTTACTTGTTGGTTGGAGTAGGTGGAATATAGGGCTTGAAAATCTCTTTTATAGACTTTTTCATAACTTCCCGTTCAAGGTTGTAGAGAGAAAATGAAAGCACGGTGAACAAGGTGTGCTTGTGGCCTTAAGGTGCTAGATTTTAATCCACTTAAGTTTGTAAGGTGATCGGACAAGAAACGATGAGAAACCTCATCTCTATGATCCGTATCAACTTCATATCATCAATGTCAACACCTTGATAAAGGCAATTTAAAATATTTTCTAATCTTTGTAGAGGTAAGAAAATTTTAATGCCACAAACTATTGACCAAACACAATCTTGTCGATTTTGAGGATTATGGTGGTCTAAATTCAGATTAGCAAGAAAGAGTTTGACTAAAAGATGATCAATTTCGACATTATTTGAAGCATATCCAATTAGACTGTCAAAGTGGAATTGCTCCGCCAATTCCCTAATTCTGTATGCTGCAAACTACGGAAATTTCATGAAAACTCCTTCAAAGATATTTGAATTTTTCATAGAATTGAATCGGGAGATTGCAACATCATTCCAAAGCCATTGACGAATCTGATCTTTGGAAGGACCGGAGGTGGATTCTCTTGAGCGTTTGGATCTAGGAGCCATTAAAGAGTGAAATTGAGGAGTAAAAGCTGAAAAAATGAGAAAGATGAGCTAGCATTCTGAAGTGAATGGGTAAATGCTGAAAAGATGAATATATAGTAGGTGAAAAGTAAGGGTAAGATTGGAAGAAAATTTGTAGGACCTGGTTAAAAAAAATGCCTCAGAGGAAATTCAGCTGGCTGAATGATTGGAATCAGCCATCTGAATTACTATGAATCTCAACCCACAAGAAAACAGTTCATTTTGGAACTAATTCAGACGGCTGTTTGAATAGATTCAGCCGTATGAATCTAGGGAAAAATTATTCCTTAGATAATATTCAGCCGTCTGTTTTATAAGAGACAGCCGGCTGAATTTTTTTCAGAAACTTATGTCAGCCTTTTAGTTCTAGAACAAAATTTTTATAAAAACAAAATGAATAATTTATTGAATAAATAAAAGGAAATTACATATTAACAACAGAATAAATATTTAAATGGATTTGGAAGAAGAGCTTGGAGTATGATATTCATCTGGTTCCATTTTTGTGTTCTCCTGAAAAGGCCGAAGTGGTGACCATCTATTGCCGCATTCCCAAGAGTTCAGAGATATTGGTGGATGCTGTTGCGATGGTTCCCAAGTACTATGTCGGATTGGAGAATAAAAAGGAGATGGTTGATGAACCGTGTTTTTGGATGAAGAACCATAGAATTTTAAAGCAACTTGTTCCATAAAGCTTAAACGCTTGGCATTAACCTTTTGCTCGTAATAAAGTTTGCGTTGTAATTCCAGCGATTCCCTTTGGTAATGATGAATGTCATCTATTTTTTCTTTGGTAGATGGTGAACCAAAAAAAAGAGGCCATCTCGTTCTTTTACCAGTGGAGTGTAACCAGTGTGTGTAGAAGGAGGAACAATTGAAACTGGTTCATAAATCGATGTTGGAGTAGGTAAATTCACCAACCCGAACTAGGAGAAGAATAAGATAGAGCAGAAGATTCAGAATCGTGCTAGGAAGACATGTTTTTGTAAAGTAAAAGAGTTGAAACAGTTTTTATTTTTTAGTTGAATGTAAAAGAAAGATAAGGAGTAGAGTCATTTTATATGAAAACTTTCATATAAATAGAAAGAACATTGGTGGTTAAGATGATAGGAACCAGAGAAAAAAATTTGTGAAAAAAATTGCGAGGTAGAAAAAAATAGAATGTAATCCAAAAATAGATGTAAAGAAAAGAGTAGTGAGGTAGTAGAGCACCAAATTTCCAAGAAGAGATCCCAAGTTCGAGTCTTTTATAAATATTTTGGAGATATAATTTCTAATTCTCTTCTTAATTTTATAAAGACATTTTCATTCAAAGGTTTTGTAAATATATCTGCCAATTGATTTCAGAGGAAACAAATTCTAGTCTGACTAAATCCTTTTCAATACTTTCACGAAGAAAATGATGACGTATGTCAATATGTTTAGTTCGTGAGTGATTGACAGGATTTTTGGATAAGTTTATAACACTAGTATTATCACAAAATATTATTGCTTTAGGTAAATTTACACCAAATCTTGAAGTGTCTGTTGCATATAGATGACCTGAGCACAAGGTAAGGCGGTAGAAATATATTCTGCCTCATAAGTCGAGAGTGAAACACAGTTTTGTTTCTTGCTAAACCAGGAGACTAAGGATTATCCAATGAAGTGACAAGTCCCACTAGTACTTTTTCGATCCGTCCGACATCCTCCAAAGTCAGCATCACTATATGAAACTAACTCGAAAGGACATTCTTTTAGGTAAAACAAGTTCAAAATCTTTGGTTTTGCTTAGATAACGCAATATGCGTTTTACTGCTCGCATATGTGATTCTTTAGGATCTGCTTGAAATCGTGCACATAAACAAACACTCATAATTATGTCAGGTCTACAGCAGTTAGATAAAGTAATGATCCAATTATACTTCGATATAATTTTTGATCAATACTTTTTCCATCTTCATCTCTATCGAGATGAACTCTTGTACTCATTGGAGTTGATTTAGCAGAAGTATTTTCCATATTAAAGCGTTAAATTAGATTATTACAATATATTTTTTGATTAATAAAATTTCCATTTTCTAGTTCTTTAATTTGTAATCCAAGAAAATAAGATAATTCTCCCATATGTAACACTTCAAATTCTTTGGTCATAATTTTTGAAAATTCGTGACATAATTTTTCATTTGTAGAGCCAAAAATAATATCATCTACATAAATTTGAATAAGTAAAATATCATTTTTAGTTCTTTTAATAAAAAGATTTTAATCAACCTTTCCAATTTCAAAACCTTAATCTATTAGCTAGCTCTTAAGACGTTCATACAAGCACGAGATGCTTGTTTTAGACTGTATAAGGCTTATTTAAGTTTGTAGACATAGTCTGGAAATTTTTTATGAGTGAATAATGGAGGTTGTTCAACATAAACATTTTCTTTTATATAACCATTTAAGAAAGTACTTTTAACATCCATTTGATAAAGTTTGAAATTACAAAAACATGCAAAGGCCAGTAAAATAAATATTGCTTCAAGTTGTGCAACCGAAGCAAATGTTTCTTCGTAGTCAATTCCTTCTTCTTGATTATATCCTTGTGCAACTAATCTAAATTTATTTCTAGTTATATTACCTTGTTCATCTGCTTTATTTTTAAAGACCTGTTTAGTACCAATGACTGTTTGATCACTTGGTCTAAGAACTAGTTCCCAAACTTCGTTTCGTTCAAATTGGTTTAGCTCTTCTTGCATAGCTATAATCCAATAGTTATTATTAAATGCTTCTTTTGCATTTTTAGGTTCGATTTTAGAAAGAAAAGCCACATGGCCCGTTTGATTAAGTTGATTTCTAGTTCTAACATGTGAATCAATTTCTCCTATAACATTTTCTACTGGGTGGTCTCGTAAAATTCTAGGAGAAGATCTTAACTCATTTTCATTTTGAACACTGTTTCATTTCCTTCAAAGTTATAAACAATGTTATCATCTTCTTCAAAATTGTTTTGAGTAACGGTATTAGTAACCGTCTTAGGTATATCCTCATCGTCCATATAGTTATTATTAAATTTGAAATTTTCGTCGAATGAAACATGAGGAGTTTCTTCGATTGCTTTTCTTCTTTTATTGAAAATTCGATATGCTTTGCTTCGTTCTGAATATCCTACGAAGATTCCTTCATCGGATTTTGGATCAAATTTTCCAAGCTGATCTTTTGTGTTTAAGATAAAACATTTTGAACCAAAAGTTTTAAAATATGAAATGTTTGGTTTTCTTTGATGAAAAAGTTCATATGGAGTGTATTTTGTTAAAGGTCGGATGGAAACACAATTTAGAACATAGCAAGCAGTTGCTACAGCTTCTGCCCAGAAATGTTTTGGCAATGTGTCTCCATTTAATGAAGTTCTTGTAACGTTCTATTTTTCCTTTCCACAACACCATTTTGTTGTAGTGTTCTAGGGAAAGAAAAATTATGGTAAATTCCCTTTTTATTACAAAAATATTCAAGTGCTTCATTTTCAAATTCTCCTCCATGATTACTTCTGATATTTTTAATTTTTCAATTTTTGAAATTTTGAATTCTCTTTACAAAATTCTTGAAATTTTCAAAAGTATCACTTTTATTTTTTAAGAAAATAGTCTGAGTATATCTTGAGAAATCGTCTATTATAACAAACACATATTTACTATGGTTTATAGATTGAATTTGAGTTGGACCAAAGAGATCTAAATGTAATAGTTCTAGTGGTTGCATAGTAGAAATATTTTTCTTTGATTTAAAGGTTGATTTTAATAATTTCCCTAATTGACAAACATCACAAATATTGTTTACTTTAAAGTTCATTTTTGGTAAACCTTTTACTAAATTATTTTTAGATAATTTATTTATAATTTTGAAATTAATATGACAAAATCTTTTGTGTCGTAACCAAGGATCATTCTCTTTGGCTATTAAGCACATACGTGCATTATAATTTATATTCATATTTAAAACATAAATATTTTTATCTCTAAAACCTTCATAAATAAGATTTTTATTTTGATCAAAAATGCTACACTTATTTTCAGAGAAAGAAATATTGAATCCTTTGTCACATAATTGGCTGATACTAAGTAAATTATGCTTCAAATTTTTAACTAATATGACATATGTAATAAGAGGTGAATTAGATATATCATTATTGCTCACATCGCCTTTGCTGATGACATATCATTTGGAATTATCTCAAATTTGACAGATCCTCCATTTGAGTAAATAATGTTTGGTAGCATCCCTTTATTTCCTTTCATGTGTTTTGAGCAACCACTGTCTAGTATCCATTTTTCTCTCTTTTTGGATGGTACCTGCAAAATATAGAATTAACAATGGTACCCGCCATTTTATTTTGGGTCCTAAGAGTTAGGTCTTAAGAAGCCAAACCCAAGAGGGTTCAGAATTCCTTTTGAAAACGAATTTTTTTATGAATAGTTTTTATAAAAGATTTTATATACCTATTTCTAATTGAAAAATTATTTGTTCTAGGAACCCAAATTTTAATAGATGTGGTAAAATTTGAGATTTTAGAACTAGGTTTTTCAACTTTATTTTTATATGAAGAATTCTTTTTCTTTGGAATAATTTTAGAGGATTGTTTATGTCCTAGTCCTCTTTTATTTGAAACAGTTTCAGAATTTTCTATAATTTTGAAAAGATTTTCTCCACCTTTATCAAAATTAGAAACATTTTTAGTAATGTCTTCTAACTTTGTTTCAAAGCTAGAGTTATCTTATTCTAAAATCTTGATATTTTCTTTAAGGTCACGATTTTCAATTAATAAAGCATTATTTCTTTTTTTCTGAGTTTTTATCTCTTGACTTAGCAGAGAAAGTTGAGATGTCATATTAGAACATGATTCTTGAGTATCTTGGAGTTCTTCTTCTAAAATTTTCTTTTTTTCTCTTAGCATTTCTACTTCGATTTCAGTTCTATTCAATTTTTCAAGAGATTCTTTGTACTTTCTAATTTTTCCTTTTAAATTGTCAAGTAACTCTAAATTGATTTCCATAAGGTCATTAAAAGTTAGATCACTTACCTTGTTTTTTATAGCCATAAAGCAAATGTTGGCTTGTTCTGAATCACAATCCGAGTCACTTTCTGATGATGAAGATGATTCTGTATCGTCTCATGTGATAGAAAAAGCTTTCTTCTTGAATTTATCTTTTTGTGCTTATACTTGTCTTTCTTTTTCTCAGGACAGTCTTTCTTGATCATTCATAACATTCTAGAATAGATGTTGATGATTTGTTGGTGTTGTTATTGTTGCTGGAGTTGTTCATGTTATTTCTAAATTTTTTGCTCTTTCTAAATTTCAAAAACTTTATGAAATTTTTAGTAATGAACGCCATATCCTCTTCATTTGAATATGATTCATCTTTTTTTGCCTAGAATACTATATTTTTCTTATCTTGAGCCTGTATTCGTTTTGCCTGGAGATTAACTTCATAAGACATTAGATTTTCAATCAACACTTCAGATTTTATGGTTGAGATGTCGTTAGCTTCTTCGATTGCTAAGACTTTTCGTTCCCACTCATCCGTTGGTGAATTGAGGATTTTTGAAACAATATCAAAATCTGTGTAAGTTTCTCCTAATGCTATTAAAGAACGATATATATCTTAAAATCTAGAGTACATGTCATTTATAATCTCATCTTATTTCATTTTAAAATTCTGGAACTGATTTTTGAACATAGAAATTTTACTTTGTTTGACTTTGTTAGTTCCTTCATGTGTAACTTTAAGTGTATGCCATATTTCATGTGCAGTTTTACACATGCTTATTCTATTAAACTTATTTTTGTCTAATGCACAATACAACATATTCATAGCTTTAGCATTTGCAGTAGCGTCTAATTTTTGTGTGTTAGACCATGCTGAATATTTAGGAGTAGGAATAATACATTCGGTTTGCATAATGTTTCAGGTTTCATAACTACTTAATTGTGTATAGATTCTCGTCCTAGTAGCCCAATTGTTATAGTTCATTCCATTAAATAGAGATGGTTGTGCATTAGATTGACCTTCTAAAAAGTTAGTGTTAGAAATAGTACTGGTGTTGTTTTCCATATCGAAACAATATCAGATAACTATGTTACGGTTATATGATGGCGTTGCTCCGGTACCAAATGTAAGTGACTGTGATATAGGATCGTGTGATATGGATAAACTACTTGTGCGGAATAAGTAAGTAAATAGTAAAAGCAGTAAAGTAATGACACCAGAGATATTTATACTGGTTCAAACTCCCGTTCTACGTCCAGTCCTAGAATCCTTCTAGAATTAAACTAGCAACCCTCACTTAACCGGAAGGAATAAGTTTACAACGCCTGAGCAACCGAACAAGACTTCTACCGCCTAAGCAACCGAATAGGACATCTACCGCCTGAGAAACCAAACATGACTTCTTTACAAATAACAAAAGTATCTGACTGTAGTATGCTCTTTAAATAGCACCGATAAGCCAATTAAGTACATTCTTCCTATAATCTTCTCCTTTACGATATATTGTTTAATGTGCTTTGAGAATCGTGGAAGATAGAGTGATCAAAAGATCAGAGAATGTATGCAGTTTGAGTGTAGTTTGAAAATAGAAAGTAGATAAGAATTCAAGAATATTAAAATCAATTTTGGCGAGTTGTTTGTTGAATTTTGAAATATATTTATAGAGATTAAAGAATTGCAACCATTGTCGAAAGGTAACGATGAAAAAAATAGGTGCAACTGTTGGTTTGAAGATGTTTCTCTTCGATGAAGAGAAGTGTCTTTTCGGAAAATAGCCGTTGAAAAATATTCAGCCATCTGAATTCATTAATTCAGCCGTCTGAATTAAACAAAATTGTAAACGGCAAGGAAATAGACTATTTCTGGCCTGATTCAACCGACTGAATAAACTCATTCAGCCGGCTGAATATTGTGAAACAATAAAATTGTTTTAGCATTCAGCCGGCTGAATTAATGTATTCAGCCGTTTGTTTTCAGCCTGTGTGCATGGTAGGGTATATGAGTATATGATTATATATATATATATCCAGGAGATATTTTAACATAATACTAAATGATATAAACTCTAGACAAGGAACTTAACAGCTTCAAACACACTCTGAATATGAATTTGCAACAAAACTCCTGCATAAATGATTACTACACACAAAATATTTTATATAGCCTTTTATTGATCAAAACAATGTTAAATTGAGATTCAACAAATCCGACCTCGTATGCAAAAGTTATGACATTAGAATGGTTGAACAATCGAAATTGTAAAATAGATAAGAAAAAAAGAAAGCACGCTACCTTGACATGCTAGCACCCATCGTTCTCATGCATTTGAACCCTAAATAACATAGTACCTCACGCACGCGACTACCCATCATATGCCGCCGTCGCTAGGGCCACGAGTGCCTGCCGCACCCTACCAGGAGATCGCCTCGGCTTTCCTTCCTCCTCTAGTCCTAGCACCACCACTCCGATCGTACTCGATCGACATGATATCACAGCCGCCGCCGTTCATTCATAAAACCCTAGCGAATTTTCATATTGATCCGACCGATGATAAGACAAGCGACCTACTTAGATGGATTTCCCACTCGAATCTCCATAACACGGCATCCTCGAATCAACGATTCGTCGTCGATCATCAACCACCAAAACGGATGGCCGAGAATATTTTGGCCAATTTCGGAAAAATCAAAACCCGGTTGTAGAAATGAATAGCATATTTGGGTTGCGCTCGTCCAGAGCTTCAAATCGATATATAATATGATAGGGTTTTGAGAAGTTTGATTTTTGATTTGAATTTGGTTTGTAATTGAATCTAAGAAATAGGTTTCTGTCATTTTGAGAAGAAGGAAAAGACATACAGAATTATACGTACTATAGTAAGAATTTGAAAGGCTGCTAAGGTTTAGAAGAATATATTTATACGAACAAATCCCGATAAGAAAGAATGAACACATCAAAATGGTTCGAAATGATAATAATGACCCGTAAAGCTCATTTTGCTTCCGAAACGAAAGCAGGTCATCCCATATATCAAAATAGATGTTTTTGATATTTTAATATTAATGAAATAGGTTTCAAGTCCTAATTCCATTATACGAAGAAGCTAGATATTAAAATCAACTTATTCCAAATTGAATTCAATTAAATTGATTTCTATGTGTTTCGAGCTCGCACGATCAAACGACAAGTCCGATTGCTATGAAACTTGAAATCCTACAATAATTCACCGTTACGGATCCGATGAAACTAGTTTCGTCGAAATTTGAGACAGTAGCCAAAATAATTATTTTCATGTTAATTAAATAAATTATTATTAAATTAATTGAATTACTTTTCAATTCGAACTTTATAATTAACTAAGTTCGTCATTTCTAATTACATAGAAATTAACAATCTGTTTAAAACCAATTACCCATGTAAAATTCAATGTTGATTATTACACTAATTACAGTGTTTAATTTCAATTGCAATAAACCTATTAATTATAATTTAAATTCCAATAAATTGATTAAATTTGATTTCAATCTTTATATTTACTCATTCATTATCTAATGGATATAATTAACATTGGTTTACCATTTATTTCCTCAATATTCTACAGTACCATCTTAATTCAAATTAAACGCAATATTTAAGTAGATTAATTGGAATTGATTTTCAGTTTAATTTCAACAAATTAATCAGTGAATTGATAATTAAGCCATTATTACAACTTACCAATTCAAACACATTTCTATGTTTATTATTTACAAACAAAAGATAATAAATTCACATATTAATCGATTATTTTATATTAACCAATTTCAATTAATTACATAAAATTTCACCGTTTAATACAACATTTAATTTATTTCCCATTTACACTTTATAACCAATTATAATTTTACAATCATTTTAATTGATTGAAATTGCATTAAAGTGGTTATCGATTACATTTAATCACATTATTACATTTCATTCTAGTTATTTTCTTATTAATGAATCACAAAATTTTAATTTCTTCTAATATTAACACCAACATCTCATTAAATTAAATAATTTTAATTATCTAAAATTACAGATCATAAACTCCCCCTCACTTAAAACTTTTCGTCCTCGAAAAGGGAAAGAAGGAATTAAGAAATTAATATATCTTATTCAAAGTATTAGATTTATAAACAATTAATTTACATAATTAAATAATTTAAATAAAATATATCAATTTATAAAAACAATTAAATCCTTCATATTCAGGTTCAATAAAAGTTTGAAAAACATTTCCACTTTCGCAAAAAAAATTCTAAGCCCAAAATTCATGGAAAAATTCGACAGATTCTCCTTTGTACGAAGTGGTCCGGGAGAAATAATAATATCAATAATATTATACATATTTCATATTTTAAAATAAAAATATCCTAAATCACGAAAAACAATATAATATCGTTAGAAACCCGTAATTCGAATACGTACCTATTTGTCTGAAAAAAAGGCTTTATTTACGAAACCAAAAGCAATAGCAATTGTATCCATAACCTGTATTTCACTTATATAATCCAAAGAAGTTAATAATTATATAAAAGAGACATTTAAATTGTTTCAATTAATAATAAACAAATCAACACAACATAACAATAGTCACTTGCAAACGAAACGATACAATCATCACATGCAATCGAAGTCCATCCATAACTACCAAATAAATGGTTTGTTCGGGTTTAGAAACTTTTAGTCGTATAAAATGATAAGTAAACTACTAGGTATACCATTCACTCAACAGTCTTAGATAAAACTTAATAGATTATTTATACATCCTAAAGAATTTAACGTATCACTTCCCAAACATTCCATAAGCCAAACAAACAATAATTTCAAATATCATTTAAGTTTATTCTTATTGATCTCCTTTCACATTGTTTTTTATGTATCAGTTCATTCATTCGTACAATGCTATTTTCATTAATTTACATTCATTACTTACAAAATTTCATTTCCCATTCATTCATACAATGTCATTTTCCATTAATTTATATTCATTTGCTTACATATACTCTTTCCATTCAATTATTTAAAATAATCAATGAATTCATTATTTATGTATTACATACTTTTCGTTGCATGTTAATTCACATTTATTATTTAATGACATACTTGATTTCTAATAAATAAAACATTCCATACTTAAGTATTTCTACCTTTAATTTACATTTACTCTTTCCTTTTATAATGTCAATTGGATGTTAAGTCTATTTCTTAATCATTTCAACATTTCAGAAGTTACAATCATTTACTTAATATAGGATGCGCCTTTTCCATTCAACCTGATTATAAATAGCTTAAATATTAAATTAAATTTATAATCATTTACTTACAGTATTCACTTTTTGTATTAAATTTAATTAGTAACATTTCAACTTATTAACTTAAGTTTATAGCATTTTATAACTCCAGAATTCTTATTTATAGAAGTAGTTCCATTGAACACTTTCATTATTTAAGTTCACTTGTATAATATTTTATTACATATTACTATTTAACATTTCAATTTATATTTTGGTAAGTTATATATATGTTCTTTAGGATGTAGTAGAATGTTACACAAGTTTATCTTATTCATTTTAGTTAACAAAATGTTCAATAATTACATCTTCTAAAATTTCATTATTCTTTAACCTGTAAGTTACAAATTTCCAATTTCTTATCTATTTCATTTATCACTTAGAATCTAATTTCCTATTTTCATTTATTAAAATAGTTAAGGTTTCATTCTATTACAATAATTGAAAACTACTAATTATCAGATGGTTTTAAGAACTTACTCCGGTTTACATTTCTAAATCATCTTAACATAATACATATTCATATCTTTTATAGATCAAATCATATTTAGAAATTCAAAATTAAGATTCATTACCAAAATGAATGTGTAGTAAAACTACTACAGTGGTCTTTCCACTTTGAAACTGGAAAATGAACGTCGATGATGCGTGCACTCATCACCGAAATTATTTTCCAGCGACAGAGAAGGGAGTATAGAACTTATTTCCTTAAATTCTTTTAAAACATTTCTTTCAAATCACATTTGAAAATATATGTATCTAAAATACTTCCAACTAAAACTAATATCATGTTCCAAAATCTTTTGAAAGAAATTTTAAAAATCTTGGAACTTAAGTTCTAAAATTTCCAATTTATATTTACTTTATTTGTAAATTTTATTTTTCAACCAATATCAACAAAATTTCACTTTCTAACAAACAAAATATCACGTCCAACTATGTCCTTTATAAAATTTATCCTTGTATATACAAATATAATACTAGATAAAATTATTTCGTTTACCTATATTTCAAAACAATATTGTGTCGGTCTGCCCTATTAAGTGTTTAGAAATCCCCATCGATGTCATAGCGTCCTACGTACCAACCGGAATTTATAAATACTAAACAGAACCAATTAGCCCAATACAAAAACCTTTTATAACACTAACAAATAAGCTGTCTCATATATATACACTCAATGACTCATTCTAGGGTATTACCACCTTATTTTTAATGAGTCAGACCTCACAAAGCTAAGGTTATTGCTAAACCAAGGCTCTGATACCAAATGTAACGACCCACCTTTTTGGACGGTTTAAATCGACGACAAACCATACACGTCAGACTCAAACTATTTAAAAGAGAGGATTGTTATGGGGTAAATAAGAAAAGAAGAGAAAGAAATAAAACAAACATAGAGTCTCACAGTGGAATTGATAAAGTATAATAATCAAATAATAGCTCATGAAGCTGTTTTATAAATACATTTGATTACAACTTTACAATACAGATCAGAGCACATATAGCAGTAATAAATAAATAATGGAGCGGAACAACATAATGTATTGGAATAAAGAAAATAAATAATAATATTACAAAATATTCATCTTCATCCTTTGGAAATAAGGTCTTCAATACACCAAGAAGCTCAAACTGAACCGAGCGTAATGAAAAGACAAAGTATTTGAGTCGGAACTAAAAGATCTTATTTAAGTTAAATCAATGGTAAATAAATATGAGTGTAATGGCTTCAAAGAAGTTTACGGAGTTTGACATCTCCTATCTGATGTCAACGAGAATGCAATAACTTAAGAGATGTTCGGGATTTCCATCTCCTAAGGATCCGTTAAACTATCTACATTCATAGTACAATACACTATTTAATAGTGTCTATAGTAAAGCAAAGTATTAAAATAGCGTTAAGGCATTACTCATATCCCCCTTAACACATTTATATGTTCTCGTAGTCTATACAGTACCGTAAGCTCCACCAAACCGATGGTTTACCTAGAAGGCACTCCATAGGTACGGTAAAAATCAAACTCGTAAAGGGCGCGATAAGACATGTGACAAGGCATGAGAGGCAATGCCAGGGTAGGATTTTACCGTTTGCACTCCCGGACTGGTGGTAACGCATAGCAGCTACTACCGCCCACCTCGAAACACACTCCCATAATCAAACCGAGGATGACCACAAAATCAATCACAAAATCATAATATGGCATCGTAGATATGTGCCCGATAGGAGGAGCGATCTCACTTCGCCAAGTATAGCTCCTGTTTTAGCCATATCAAGCCGACTCACGGAGTTAGGGTTCGTAAATACCTCATATAGAATCGTTCGCCAAACCATCCTACTTCATTCTGGTATCTCCACCATATACACAGTTGTTAAAGTGGTTTTCGGTATTGGCAGAGAGTATGATAATATCCGATCTCGATCTCTTTGACAACCAAACGCTTATTTCACATCGAATGGTTCTTTTAAATTTCCAAAACAGTTTGATAATTGATATCAAATATCATATTCAATTCAAACCATGCCATTTTCGAAATCATATTCACTTTCAAAATCATATCGAAAAAAATAGGTTAAATCCTTATTTCAAAAATCATCATATTTACTCAAATATGTCATTTTACCAGCAAATATCATTTCAAATCCGACCTTAAGTAATAGCATCATTTAACCATATTCGCTTTTAAATCAAGGATTTAAATATAGTAGTCCAACATTGCACCATTTTATTTTAGAAAATAGTTTAGATAGTTTGAAATAGTTTTAATAGTTTAAAATAGTTAAAATACTTTAAAATACTTTAAAACTGTTTAAAATAGATTAAAATAGTTTAGGTGGATTTAAGATAGTTTAAATAGATTTAAAATAGATTAAATATATTTAAAATAAATTAAAGTGGGTTAATTAGCTTAAAATAGGTCATAATAGATTAAAATAGCTTAAGATAAATTAAAATAGTTTAAATTGATTAAAGTAGCTGAAAATAGATTAAATTAGTTTAATAGTATGAAAATCTTAAAAATCAACATTTTTAAAATAATATATTTTTGAATAGTATATATTAAAATAATTAAGTTTGAAATTGATATAAAAAAAACTATTTCCGCCTTTTCAACAAATCTGGACTATATCCAGATTTTAAATCACCAACTCGAATTTAAAATTGCAATTCAATTTTCATTAAACCATCTCAATTTATATTGATTATAAATCCATGTTTGAACTACAATTTTAAACCACTTCAATTTCATAGATTTCAAAGTTTAAATCTTTAAACATTCCAACAACTCCATTTCGATAAATTTCAGTTATATTTCAAATTCAACTTTGAAATTTCCACTTTTATTCTTTTAAACAATTCATTAAACCTGTAACGACCTGGAATTTCCGATCCCGAAAATTCTAGATTGTTACGAAAAGAAGAAAAGAGGTAGAAGAAGAAACTGAAATGAAACACAGAATCTCACATTCGCAGCGGATCAAAATATCATATCAAATAAAATCGCAGTTATACAAAGGAAAACTGTATCAGTTAATTTACATCAATACATCGGAGTTACAACGTTTACACAAAAACAGGATAGATAAAATCAACATGTCCCAATAAAACTACGATATATCACCGTGGAATACACTCCATACGTTCCTGCCATCCAGCTCGCCACCTGAGCTCCAGAACATCCTCACCTGAAAATCTGTAATACTCGGTCTGACCCGAGCATTACAACAAAGTAACACCCGTGTATGGATGGAAACCATCGTGAGTAAACCCATCTAACAAGGAATACTAAGCATAAAACTTAATCTAAAACCCGGGGTAACTCGTACTTCACAACGAGTTCTTAACTTGATATAGTCAAATACACATCTTACAATCATATCTAAGTATCATTACTCAGATTAAATGACCAAGTATACATTATTTATTTCATTCGAGCCTATTTATTCCAAAGTCAATTCCATAAAGAATTATTGTAGATTACAAATCGAAGTGGTTTCGGGTATTATTAATACCCGACCCCAGTCTCTTCGAATACAATATCATCTCTAATCCAAGTTGTTATCCCATTTTTTGGTCAAAACTGGAATATCAACAAATTGGCAAGGAATTATGGATATCAGGACTGGAGATAAGGCTACAATGGATATCGTCAAAATTTTGTTGAACTCCGATCGGGACGAAATTGATTGGAAATGATGATAAGGACTATGAAAGGCTATGTTTCGAATTTCAGGTTAATCGGAGTTCGTATGAAGGAAATATGATGGATTCAAGGTAGGAATAGTACGTAGTTCGAATCCATCAAAAAGGGGATAGAGTGACGCTCGGTTCGAACCGATCAGGTTCGAACCCATCAGGATTCGAACCCATGAGGTTCGCATCGATGACGCTTCGAATCGATGGGAACTAGATGGGTTCGAAAGGAGTAGCTTCAATGCAATGGACATGGATTCGAAAGATGGACATGGACTCGAAGATGGTGGATTCGAACGATAGGTATGGATTCGTAGATCATGGATTCGAAGAAGGAGATGGAGTCGAAGTAGGCATGGATTCGAAGAAGGAGATGGAGTCGAAGTAGACATGGATTCGAAGAAGATGATGGATTCGAAGTGGACATGGATTCGAAGTGGACATGGATTCGAAGAAGGAGATGGATTCGAAGAGGACATGGATTCGAAGATGATGGATACGAAGCAAGGGACATGGATTCGAAGGACGAGGATTCGAAAGGGATGGATTCGAAGAGGATGGACTCGTAGGATATGGACTCGAAGGAGGCGGCTTCAGAAAGCATGGATTCGAAAGGGATGGATTCGAAGAGGATGGACTCGTAGGATATGGACTCGAAGGAGGCGGCTTCAGAAAGCATGGATTCGAAAAGCATGGGTTCGAAGGGTATGGATTCAAAGGAGTCGGCCCTATGGATTCGAAGGGGATGGTTTCGAAGTAGATGGTTTCGAAGCATGGGTTCGAACCATTCAGGACGCACGGATTCTTAAACTTGGATCGACCATATCTTCCAAACCGTTGATCCAAATGCAATGAAATTTTTACAGGAGCTTACGTACATGTTGAAGAATGTTCACACCAAATTTCAGCTCAATTGGATGGATTCTTGATCGATTCGAGCGTCACTTCGAATCGATCCCAAACTGGGCACGGATTCCGAGAACACGGGCCTGTGGGCCCCCCTCACGTGCCAAGCAGCCTCCCCAGGTTTTAGGCGGGATTTCAGCCTTCCACGCCTATAAATAGAGCCCCTGGTCATTCAGAAAAGGGGTCGGAAAATTTTGAGAGAAGAGGCAAGCCCAGACGCTGCTAGAATCATTCCATAGCATCATTACTGCTATTTTCTTCAGATTTGGTCGCTACAACTGTTGTAATCACTTGTAATCTTCAAGGATAATCAATAAAAAAAATTGGAGTGGACGTAGGCCGGAGATAGCCGAACCACTATAAAACTTGTGTCTCTGTTCTTTACTTTTGGATTGCTGTCTATTATTTGCTGAGATTTGTTATTTGCGTTTGAATATCACTAATTTATATTCATACGCTGGTGCTTTCACGGTATTGGGTGTTTGTGACCAATTTTGGCACTAACATTTTGGTGCTTTCACTGAGAACAACTAGCACCCGCTGCATCGGATTTGAAGAGTTTGAGGAATTTGGATTTGGAAGACAATGACAAGGCAGAATAGCAGAAGGCTAAGGGCTGAGAGAAGCCAACAAGGAGGAAGTCAACAAGCATCCTCCGGAGGTGAGGAAGGACAGGCTTCGGTCTACATAACTCGGGATAAAATGGAAGCTATAGCCAATTCTTTGCAGGAGAGATTGTTGAAAAGTCAACAGGAAATGATGCAAACTTTCTTGGAACAAATGAGAGCTGCAGGGATGCAGAACTTAGGAACAGCTACAGCAGCTACGGATGCAGGACAAGGAGCTAGGGTTGTGGAACCCAATGAAGGACAGGATACGGAGCCAGAAGGCAATCAACAAGGGCTTGGGGGCAGGCCCACAGGATTCAATGCAGGAGAACCTTTGGAAGGAATTCAACAAGCTAGAGCTAACGTTGCTGCTAGTGAGCCACACGAGGAATATGTACCAGAGTTCCCTCGGGGGCATGGGGGGCAACCCCTACCAGACAATATAGGATTAGTAGAAATGATCAGGAAGACTGTGCGAGGTGGTTTGACAAACGGAGATATGGAAGGAGTGAATAGAAGTCCATTCGCTCGGGAGATAAGGATGGCTCAGAATCCACCTAAGTTCAAGCTACCTAGCGTGGAGGTATATGATGGTAAGACGGATCCAACAGATCACTTAATGAGGTACACCAGACACATGGAGGTGCTGGGGGCATCAGAGGAAGTGATGGCCCGATGTTTCCCTTTGTATTTGAAGGACTTAGCTGCAATGTAGTTTAGGCAGCTGGAAGAAGGATCTATCAGGACTTGGAAGGAATTAGTGGAAAAGTTTCTGGGACAGTTTCGAGTTCACGTCAAGAGGCCGAAGAACGTGATGACTTTAACATCGGTGAAGCAAAGGATGGACGAATCGCTTAGAGCTTTTCTAACTCGATTCAGTGCGGCAGTCGCTTCGGTGGATCGGCCTGATCCATCAATGGTTTTAATGGCAGCAGTATCAGGAGTCAAGGAGAATTCGGATTTCAAGGTATCTCTGATACGAGATCCCCCGCAAAATCTCGACGAATTCTTTCATGAGGCAGAAAGGTTCCTTCGTCAAGAAGATGCAAGTACGGATTTAAAGTTGAAGAAGGCTAATGCAATCGAGGTTGGAGCGGTATCCAAAAATGGTTTGGATAAGGATAAAGGGAAAAGGAAGTTAGATGACGACTCTGGAAACGCTAGGAAGCGATGGAAGGATCCAAAGTTTTCCACATACACAGGATTGAACGAGACGCTGGAGCGTATATACCTAGAAACTCGAAATCGCCTTCCCTACCGAAGGCCGGCTAGGAGGGAACCAACAGAGCGGGAAAGGACATCAGGAAGGCACTGTCTCTTCCATGATCTGGATGGACACGATACCAACAACTGCAGGCACCTAAAGGACATAATCGAGGAGCATGTAAGGAATGGACAGTTACAGCAATACGTTGGAACTCGGGATGCAACGGTGGAGCAGGAGCAACCACCGACCACTTCACGCCGTGATGATGGGAGGCCCAGGGATGATCGTCGATTGATCATCCATTGACCAGGATAATATGGAATAAGTAGCAAGCTACTAGCAGACGGTAAAGTCATTTACACATGTACGGGGACGGAGATAGCCCCTAGGCATGCTCTGAATGATGATAAACCGGGATGCTATGGTTTGTGAAATTTATTTCTTGCTTTTTAGATTGGACATTGCTTTTCTTTTTTTTGGATTTGGTTTTGGAGCTTGGATTAAGCTCCTGGTTTTTCTTGCTTTTTTATTTGGATTTTCCTTTGGATGATTGTTTTTGGTTTTGGATGCTGGTTTGGATCTCTGGTTTTCTGATTTGGATTTGAATTTTGGATTTGGATTTGGATTTTGGATTTGGATTTCGAATTTGAATTTCGGATTTGGACTTTGGAATAAATTTTGGTTGGACTTTTATCTGGTTTTTGGTAAATGGTCGTCGGGTATGGATTATGCCTGGCAAGGGATGAGTCACTTTACCCAAACAAGGTAGATTGACTCATTCGGGTCGTCAAGTATGGACAATGCTTGGAAAGGGTCCGGAGTGACCAGGATTCAGCCTAGGACTTAGGCCCTCTATTATCATTTATTATTTTCAGGTCGTCGAGTATGGACTATGCTCGGCAAGGGTCCGGAGAGATCAGGATTCGGCTTAGGACTTAAGCCATGGCATTTTACAGCGCCCAGGGACACTGGGCCAAGGTCGTCAAGTATGGATTGCGCTTGGCAAGAACCCGGAGAGGTTGGCTCAACGTCCAGGGACACTGGACCAAGGTCGTCAAGTATGGATTGCGCTTGGCAAGAACCCGGAGAGGTTGGCTCAACGTCCAGGGACACTGGACCACGGTCGTCGGATGTGGATCACGCTTGACAGGAACCCAGAGAGGTTATGGATTTGGATATCGACCCGGAGAGGTCCTGGTTCCGGTTATTGGCTATTGGATAAGGATGGATTGGAACTTGGTTGTCGAGTTTGAATGGATACGGAATTGGCTAAGGCTTTGGCTATTGGATATGGAATTGGACATCGACTCGAAGCAGTCAAGGACGATATACTCTGGCAATATGGCTGTGGACTTCGGATATTGGATTCGTAATTATTCAAACCACGCCTTGTTATCACAAGGCATGTTTTGGGGGGCAAAATGTTATCCCATTTTTTGGTCAAAACTGGAATATCAACAAATTGGCAAGGAATTATGGATATCAGGACTGGAGATAAGGCTACAATGGATATCGTCAAAATTTTGTTGAACTCCGATCGGGACGAAATTGATTGGAAATGATGATAAGGACTATAAAAGGCTATGTTTCGAATTTCAGGTTAATCGGAGTTCGTATGAAGGAAATATGATGGATTCAAGGTAGGAATAGTACGTAGTTCGAATCCATCAAAAAGGGGATAGAGTGACGCTCGGTTCGAACCGATCAGGTTCGAACCCATCAGGATTCGAACCCATGAGGTTCGCATCGATGACGCTTCGAATCGATGGGAACTAGACGGGTTCAAAAGGAGTAGCTTCAATGCAATGGACATGGATTCGAAAGATGGACATGGACTCGAAGATGGTGGATTCGAACGATAGGTATGGATTCGTAGATCATGGATTCGAAGAAGGAGATGGAGTCGAAGTAGGCATGGATTCGAAGAAGGAGATGGAGTCGAAGTAGACATGGATTCGAAGAAGATGATGGATTCGAAGTGGACATGGATTCGAAGAAGGAGATGGATTCGAAGAGGACATGGATTCGAAGATGATGGATACGAAGCAAGGGACATGGATTCGAAGGACGAGGATTCGAAAGGGATGGATTCGAAGAGGATGGACTCGTAGGATATGGACTCGAAGGAGGCGGCTTCAGAAAGCATGGATTCGAAAGGGATGGATTCGAAGAGGATGGACTCGTAGGATATGGACTCGAAGGAGGCGGCTTCAGAAAGCATGGATTCGAAGAGCATGAGTTCGAAGGGTATGGATTCAAAGGAGTCGGCCCTATGGATTCGAAGGGGATGGTTTCGAAGTAGATGGTTTCGAAGCATGGGTTCGAACCATTCAGGACGCACGGATTCTTAAACTTGGATCGACCATATCTTCCAAACCGTTGATCCAAATGCAATGAAATTTTTACAGGAGCTTACGTACATGTTGAAGAATGTTCACACCAAATTTCAGCTCAATTGGATGGATTCTTGATCGATTCGAACGTCACTTCGAATCGATCCCAAACTGGGCACGGATTCCGAGAACACGGGCCTGTGGGCCCCCCTCACGTGCCAAGCAGCCTCCCCAGGTTTTAGGCGGGATTTCAGCCTTCCACGCCTATAAATAGAGCCCCTGGTCATTCAGAAAAGGGGTCGGAAAATTTTGAGAGAAGAGGCAAGCCCAGACGCTGCTAGAATCATTCCATAGCATCATTACTGCTATTTTCTTCAGATTTGGTCGCTACAACTGTTGTAATCACTTGTAATCTTCAAGGATAATCAATAAAAAAAATTGGAGTGGACGTAGGCCGGAGATAGCCGAACCACTATAAAACTTGTGTCTCTGTTCTTTACTTTTGGATTGCTGTCTATTATTTGCTGAGATTTGTTATTTGCGTTTGAATATCACTAATTTATATTCATACGCTGGTGCTTTCACGGTATTGGGTGTTTGTGACCAATTTTGGCACTAACACAAGTTGTTAAGTTTTTTTTTAAAAATACAATACATATTCAGGATATCATACCACATAACAATTCATCATCGATAAATAACTCACAATATTACTGTTTAATCCATTATATCACAGCACATCTAAATTGTCTATCAGAGACATCAACTACCAATCAATCCAATATTATTCAATCATCCATAAGCAAGATTTATTAGATATATAATTCCTAATTAATTTAATTTATCTCCAATAAAATTAATTACCAACTTCAATCACTTGGATTACCCTAATCCTGCTTACCTAACATTAATTAGTTTCAACCCAATTAATTATCCATCTTAATTAATCCTCATTGATTAATTATCTTATAATTACATTTAGTAATTGTCTTTTAATTAATCAATAGATTAATTAGCCTTAACCATTCACATTAATTAATCTTTAATTAATTAATGACATTCTTTAATGATCCTCTAATTACTTCCAGTAATTAATTATTCTTTTAATTAATTACATTTATCAACTAATCTTTAATTTAATCACATCCATTAATTAACCTTAATTAATCATAGACAGGAATTAACCATCCTGTAATTACTTACCATAATTAATTAATCCGTAATTAATTATATTAATCCTTTGATTAAGTACACTAAGTAATTAATCCATAATTACTTTCATTAAGTAATTTTGTTTAATTACTTTCCATTAACTAATTACTCTCTACATTATTTACATTCAGTAATTAACCCCATATTAATTACATTTAGCAATTATCCATTAATTACTTCACTAAGTAATTATACTTAATTCAATCAATAAGTGATTATCTTTAATTAAATTAAACTAATTAATTAACTTAAAATTAATTACATTAAATAATTAATCAATTAATCATCACTTAATCACTAGTTAATGATTCAACCCTTAATTACATTCATTAACTACCCACCAATTACTTCATTAAGTAATTATCCTTAATTACACTAAGTAATTAACTTTTAATTTGTTTTACTAATTAATTCTTCTTAATTTACCACAACCTTTGAATATTAAAGATAAATCCTTTATTTATATTAAATAACTATTCCCATCATTAAGCTTCATAAGAAACCATTTCGAAAACAATATTATACAATTTACTTTTAAACAAAACAATTTAAACATTAAAATCTAATATTTAAAATCTTTGAAAAATAAATACTCAATCTTGAAACTAAATTTCCCATTTAAATCTTATTTATCTTAAACATATTAAAAAACTTGGTTAAATATTCATTTTAAAATATCCTTTTAAAAATTTGTTTTAAATGCTTTGCTTTGGAACCTAAATAATGTTTAACTTAGAAACTTGTTCCTGATATTAATTTAAACTTGCACTATCTTTACCCTTTTTAAAAAATGTTTATTTTAATTTATTAATTACAAAAGCCTGGAAAACTTCAATAGACAACCCGAGCCATTAGATCGACACCCGATCACCTACAGGAGCCACACGCTTTCCCCAAAACACCGAGACAAACTCGAAAACCTCTCGAGACAAACCCAAGATTCCTATCTCTTCCCAAAACAAACAGCCAGATACACGGGTTAACGCGTGCACGTGCACCACCATATGCCACGGCTCCGATCGATAATGCGACCACCATTGGGTCGGAGATAACCTCACCATCAATCTCTACTACCCAGGAGTATGGAACTGCTTCCAACCCGAAATCGATCTAGTCATTTTAGCTAAAACTAATATTTCTCAACGAACCCCCCCTCCCCTCCCCCCCCCCCCCGCGCCATAGCCTCAGGTCGCCTGATACCCCGATGCACCGCCCTACCCTACGTCGAAGACTCACACACCAAAACCACCCACTCTGACCAACTCCGGTCCAGCCTCCCCATCGCGATGAACCCGATAACCTCTTCGAACCAAAAAGGTCCTTAAACCCTACTATGACCTAATCCGGCCACCACGGTGGATGTGATGACCCGCAAATCCATACTCCTTGAATATACACTAATCTCCATAGATTAACTCAAGATGAACAGAAATACGAATTATCAATGTTTAAAAAAAAGAGAAAGACAGAAGAAGAGAGAAGAAGAGAGGAAAGATAGAAAATAGAGAGAAAAGAAAATAGAAAATAAAGAAAACAACAGAACAACAACAGAATCTCGCAATTCGCAGCGGAACAACATATAATAATAAATTAATAATCTTTAAACAAAGAACTATATCAGTAATTACATTTTATACATTACATTACATTACATTACATCATCATCAGAGTGTACAACAGCAAACAACAACAAACAGTGCAGCAGAAAAAGAAATACTATATACTAGTAATTACGCCATGCCATCCAGCTTGCCTCCAGCAACTCCAGAATATCCTGATAAATCTTAACTCTTGACTGCCCGTGTGGAAATTGGTGGGCACCCAGAGTTTAGGAAGGAAAACAATAAACTCCGAGTCAGTCATGTGACTGGTGTGGGAACTCAAAGCAGTTTATTCATCTTTAAAATCAAAATAGAGGAATATTTTTAAAGTCAATTCGCAATGCTTTTAAAAATGAGACTACCATAAGGCCTCCCGCACACACACACAATGCAAACGCAGAATCGGAGGAGATTTCTCCTTATGATAGTCAAAGATGCTTGATACGCATTTAAAAAGGACATTTGATATTATTACTAGTGCATAGTGTATAAAACAATTTCGAAGGTAGAATATAAATCTTAGCCAGCATAGACATTTCGAACTATGCCTACTATAGCTACCATCTAAACAGTGGTGACCACCATAAGTAAATGGCAGGTTCTACAACTAATACCCTACAAGGTTTCGTATTGGGAATTGGATTTCCAACGAATGATCAGGCCAAGGAACTTCCCATTGCCACATGAGAATGCCTCTGGAAGGACATCCCCGAGAACCAAACCGGATCTCTACCAACACAAGGCCGGGTTACCCCTAACTGAGTAACAACTGACCGAGTATGCCATCCCCCGGTCCTTTGGGACCTTTAACCGAGCGCTCATAATCAATTCACACAATTATAAAGTGTTTTCAACATGAGTAAGTATCTGGGCTCCATACCATGATACCACCCTTTTCCAGAAGGAAATGCACATACCCTAAAGGGCGCTACCCCTCATAACCTTGCTGCATCTTTCCTGTTTTGACCATTCCCGGGGTGTGAGGCTCGACGAAGTCACGTCCACAAAAACATACTTTATTCAAAAGCCATGCTTTGGGTCAACAAATGATCATAAAAATGATCACCAGGATAGACGATCAAATAAATGATCCTATCACAAATAATCAACACAATGATCATTTTACAGCAACACTCAGCATGTCACATTACCAAATTGGGAATATATCGCTGATAACCTTCAACTACATAACCTCTGAGCTCGTACGTCTCAGAGAAGGGTGTTAAGCTAAAGAATAAATTCTCCGCCACCAACAGAAATATATTTGAAAGAAATCTGCTTTATATCTCAATTTGTAATGTCAGACATACAATCCATACAAGTCTGTTCCGGGATCGAACAGAACCGAAGGCACTTACAAAGAAGTCCTTGCAATCCGGATATCCACAATCCTGATCGGATTTCCCATCACATAATGAGAACTCTATACCGGAGCAACTCGGTGCAGAGTCAATCGACAGGTCATCCTATCGCTCTCGCAAATACCGGGTCTTCAACACCGATCTTCAATGCTATCCATTACGTCGTATCACTACTCGGAATGGGTAATCCGAATAACGAGCGCAATAATTTAAAAACATGTGTAGCATTCAAATTCAACAAATACCAACAAATACCTTTCGAAGGTAAATATTGATAGTCGGTTATTGAACTATCAATGGATATGCACACATCACCAGATTCCAAATAATTTTCCAAATTATTTATTTCCCAAAATTCATATCTTTACAAGATATATAATTTCAATTCCTCAAAAATAAATCAATATTTATTTTTAAACAAATTCCACTTTCTTTTATAAATTCCATAGTGAATTTATATCTCACAATATCTATGAATATACGATTTCAATCATTCATTTCAATTTATCTTCAAAAAGATAAATTCTCAAAACGTTTCATTTCACATTGAAAAAACATTTCCATACTTATTTATTAATAAGTAATTCACAAATCCATTTATTTTCAACACTTGAAAAATATTCAATATACTTAAATCGAAATTAAGTATAAATTTCATTCTTTAAGGAAATCATTCTCTTTAACATATTTATTTGGGCCAAAACGAATGTTGCGTAAAACATCGTTACGACAACCCAAAATCAATAGTATAGGGATTCGAAATTAAAATAGATATATAAATCCCAATACTATACAAAACATTTCCTTTCGGAAATCATTTACTATAACAACAGTGTTATAGTCCACCATTTCCTTCTATTTCTCGAAACGTCTATTTCAACAATAAATGTTGAAATTTATGGTTTCGAATCTCAAAGCATTTTAAAACATCGTTAGCTTGTTTCAATTCTATTTAAAATATCACCTTCTAAACATTTTCTTTAACATATTATTCACTATTCAAAAACGTGAATATACTTCGTTAACCAACTTCATCATTTCTATTCATTCTATTTTAAAGGATTATTCACTGCCTAAAACGTGAATATAACTCCATTAATAGTTACAACAATTTTCTTATCAAAATAAGTCGTTTGCGAATTTATAAAACAACGTTTATAAACTCCATTTCTATTTATTTTATAACAACTTCCTTTTATAAATTCCTTTATTAACTTATTCAATTTATAACTCAATTATAAAACAAAAGTTCATGTTATAAGTTAAATACTTAGAATTTATTTGTTTGCACAATGCTTCCTTCAAACTTCATAATTATAAATCTTATAACTTATAAGATTCAATTATTTATCCAAATCTATTCTTTCAATAACTTTATAAATTTTATAAACCTACTGCTTATAAAATTCCATTTATAACTTCACCATTTATAATTCTATAAATTTCATTCATTTATGAAATTCATTCACAATTTATTCTAACACTTATAAAAACTCGTTTTATAATTCAAATATTTCAATTTATAAATATCCATTTATAAGTCTCTTATATAAATCAATTTATATTATTCTTTTAAAACATCTTTAATCTCCTTTATAATTTCACATTTTGATTTATAAAATAATCAAATTTTATAAATCCTATATTTAAACTTTTCACAATAAATTCAGAAATCCCGTTTAACTATTTTATAAAATCATTAACCCCATAGTTTCAAAAATCAACTTTTAACTATATTTCTCAAAAATCATAATTTTATAACATTAAAATTATAACGTTTATTTATTCAAAATGGATAAATTCCAAAAATATTTTATAAACATATACTTTCAAAAATCACTTTGAAATCCTTTTAAAATTCCAAAATTTGGTCCAATGATGCTACACACTAAATAGTCAATCACGACAACAATGACATCATATATCGATATGATAATCCATCAAATATCAAAATATCTGAAATCAAATAAATACTGTTGAGGAATCCAGTTGGATCCCTCCAACCTGTTTCCTACATCCACAAACATTAGCACAATACCAATTCCGCTCCAGTATGGAATTATCGCGGTATATGGGATTTAAAATATTATCCGCTTAATAGACGGCGTAATAGGGTCTCATCCGCTATACAAATGCAGGAAATCAATAACTGCAATATATACATATGCCAATATATATATATATTGCTATTGTATATAATACCAATTTCACTGTTTATGAAATATTCGCGGTATATGTTTTTAATAAATAACATCCGCTTACTAACGGCGCATAATGTCTATTTTAACAATCAATAGATAACAATCATCATTCAAACATGATTTCAAATATTTTAAATATAACTATTTAAAATAAAAATTGAAACTGATTCGATTGAGTGAGAAGTTCTCACCTTGATTTCAATTTCGTTTTAGCGATTTATTTCGAATAAAATTAAACGAACGTTTAATTTTACCCAAAATTCTCACTAACTCCCAACGACTCCAATCCAATTCCATCGCATAGTGCTCGTCCATACGATTCCAATGCAACTAGTTTCGCGCGTTTTCGACCTCGTATGAAAAAGATATGCATTTTACAAGTTTTACACGATTTATATAAACTATTTACAACTAAATTTATAATAATTTTAAACCTAACTAATAATGGCCGCTGGATCTCACCTTGCTTGCATCAGGGTCGTCCACCCCTTTTTTCCTCCTTTCCAGTTCTTACACGCGAGACCGTAACCCAATACTTGCCGAACTAGGGCTCGACTTTGCAACTTCCTCGCTCGACGAAACTTCATCAAACCACTTCCATTCGACTCGCCTTGCCAAGAGCCACCTTCACCATCCACAGCATGAAGCTCGGCCACCCACATCATCACGAAATTCGTGCGCAACATCAGGAGGACGCGGCCGATTATCTCACAATTTTTAGCTCCATTTCACATCTTAACCGTTGGATACGTAGAACGTGTTGTGCTCTACAAGATTGTAGTTGGGGGTTTCTGACGATTGTTGATGGATTGAGAGATTGGAGGGGAAGAAGTTGAGAAAATTTCGGCCTTTCATTTGTTGGTGGCGGCGGCTCTGTTAGGTTTAGGGTTTAGTTTATTTTTTTTTATTTGTGAATGGGTGGTCTAGTTATAGGAAAACGAACGAAACACTATTCATTCCGGAAATTCCAAACTCCGATTCACGCGCCGTAACCAGCGTTTCTAGGGTTTACCCCGCGTTCCGGACATAATGGAACAGGTTTCGGAAGCTAATTCGGACATCTGTGCGAGTTATGGAAATAAACGTTCAATTTAAATTAAACCGATTTAAACGATTTTCTAGGCGTTTTAGCTTGCACCGGACAAACGGTAAATCCGATTGACACGAAATTTGAAACCTTACAATAATATCACATTACGGATCCGATAAAACTAGTTTCGTCGAAATCCGAGACTTTTTGAAAAATGGCTATTTTAACTCGCCAATTTAATATTAAAAATAATTCGATGCGTTTCGAGCTGCCACGATCCGGTAACTCCGATTGCTACGAAAATTGAAATCCGATAATAACTAACTATTACAGATCAAATGGAACTAGTTTCGTCCAATTCTGAGACTGTTCAAAAATTGTCTAATTTCACTAGTCGATTAAATATTAAAATATTCAATTTTCACAAATAAACTTCAAATTCGATTTTAAAAGTTCTAAAACATCATTCTTACTCCCATATGATATAATAAAATTTTATAAATCGTTTTCAATCATATTTAACTCAATTTTCAATTATTTTCATAATTTAACATATTAAATTATCGATTTAATTATCCAATTAAATCCAATTATTCGAAATAGAATTTATTCGACTTATAAATTCACTTATTAATATTTAAAATTAATTAAATATTCGAATTTTAATTAAATAAAATTCTGGGTCGTTACATACTTCCCCCCTTAAAAGAATTTCGTCCTCAAAATTAACAAGTAAGAAAAGTTACAGAATCTATTAACTTTCCCAAAACAAATTTAAACTTCTTACAATAACCTTACTAAGTTTCCAAATCATACTTAGTTATCTTTTCAAAACAACTACTATTGTTTATTCCACTCCAAATAAAAGTCTAAGTTTTCAAAATTTTCCAATTTTCTCAAATTTTTTCTAACGCCTTAAATTTTCGGAAAAATTGGCCATAGTCTCCTTTGCGCGGCTCGATCTGAAAAAAAATGACAGTATATATATCAAAAATATACATCTCATCAAGTAATGAGGCACCCGCAGGGAAAAAAATGTAAAAGTACGATATTTAATCCAAGATATGTACCTTATATTTTATTAGCAAGCATATACGGCTAATATAGCGCGAAAGCGAGCTCCAAATGCGAAGCAAACGCGATCCGCACCTACTAAACACTCAACAAAAAATATGAGAACATGCATATATGAAAATAATCTCAATATACAACATATAGCAGCATAATAACTATATATGCCAACATAGCAAATGAAACAAAAGCAATATATTCAACCATCAACCAACTAGCATTCATAACCAATAAATATTCATTCATATTCTCATTAATATTCAATGAAATAGGTTTTCAATTTAATCACATTTGATTCATTAACAGAGGATGTTCTTACTAACATTCATTTTCAATTAGTTTATAGTCACTAATCCATATTCAAGTTGGTTCACTTCCAAATCAAATTCAATTCTATTTAAGATTCACTTAACTTCCAATTGAATTTCAATTACTTTAGCTTTCAATTTCATTAATTCAATTTCATTAACACTTAATGAATTATATACAATCAACTAACAATCATATAACAACCAATGTATATTAATTACAACCAAATTCCTTTGCTTATATTCATTCAATTATTCAACTTCCAATAACATTTGATTTTAATGAATTAACACCTACATTCATTATTTCATATCAACTTAATTCACATTCAATTGATTAACATTTAATCCATTAATTCAATTCAATTACTAAAGTTGATTTTCCATTTACTTTAAATTCATTTTTATTTACAACTCATATTCATAAATATATTCATATATTTTCACTTCTTGTATATATAAGTTTATTTCACAATTGTAAATCACTTTAATTATAATTTAATTCTTATAATTCTTTTTACTTATACAATTATTCTTTTATTTAGATTATTCAAACATCTAAACAATCAACTTATATACACTTTAATAATTCTGAAAAATTATTTCTTTATATATAAAATAAATTTAGGTAAAATTATTTCATTTACCCAATTTAAAACAATACCGTGTCGAATTGTTCTATTCAAGTGTTTATAAACCCCTTCGGCATAGTTGTCCAGACCGTGCTGACGAAGGTTCATATGCCACTCAATAAACCAATCATCACAATATAAAACAATTTTATATTCACTAACAAATACGCTCTCATAGCTATTACTACACTCAAACTCATTTTAGAGTACTACTGACTCTATCTCTAATGAGTAATACCCAACAGAACCATGGTTATCGCTTAACCATATGCTCTGATCCACCTGTGATGACCCGCAAATCCATACTCCTTGAATATACACTAATCTCCATAGATTAACTCAAGATGAACAGAAATACGAATTATCAATGTTTAAGAAAAAGAGAAAGACAGAAGAAGAGAGAAGAAGAGAGGAAAGATAGAAAATAGAGAGAAAAGAAAATAGAAAATAAAGAAAACAATAGAACAACAACAGAATCTCACAAGTCGCAGCGGAACAACATATAATAATAAATGAATAATCTTTAAACAAAGAACTATATCAGTTATTACATTTTATACATTACATTACATTACATTACATCATCATCAGAGTGTACAACAGCAAACAACAACAAACAGTGCAGCGGAAAAAGAAATACTATATACTAGTAATTACGCCATGCCATCCAGCTTTCCTCCAGCAACTCCAGAATATCCTGATAAACCTTAACTCTTGACTGCCCGTGTGGAAATTGGTGGGCACCCAGAGTTTAGGAAGGAAAACAATAAACTCCGAGTCAGTCATGTGACTGGTGTGGGAACTCAAAACAGTTTATTTATCTTTAAAATCAAAATAGAGGAATATTTTTAAAGTCAATTCGCAATGCTTTTAAAAATGAGACTACCATAAGGCCTCCCGCACACACACACAATGCAAACGCAGAATCGGAGGAGATTTCTCCTTATGATAGTCAAAGATGCTTGATACGCATTTAAAAAGAACATTTGATATTATTACTAGTGCATAGTGTATAAAACAATTTCGAAGGTAGAATATAAATCTTAGCCAGCATAGACATTTCGAACTATGCCTACTATAGCTACCATCTAAACAGTGGTGACCACCATAAGTAAATGGCAGGTTCTATAACTAATACCCTACAAGGTTTCGTATTGGGAATTGGATTTCCAACGAATGATCAGGCCAAGGAACTTCCCATTGCCACATGAGAATGCCTCTGGAAGGACATCCCCGAGAACCAAACCGGATCTCTACCAACACAAGGCCGGGTTACCCCTAACTGAGTAAAAACTGACCGAGTATGCCATCCCCCGGTCCTTTGGGACCTTTTACCGAGCGCTCGTAATCAATTCACACAATCATAAAGTGTTTTCAACATGAGTAAGTATCTGGGCTCCATACCATGATACCACCCTTTTCTAGAAGGAAATGCACATACCCTAAAGGGTGCTACCCCTCATAACCTTGCTGCATCTTTCCTGTTTTGACCATTCCCGGGGTGTGAGGCTCGACGAAGTCACGTCCACAAAAACATACTTTATTCAAAAGCCATGCTTTGGGTCAACAAATGATCATAGAAATGATCACCAGGATAGATGATCAAATAAATGATCCTATCACAAAAAATCAACACAATGATCATTTTACGGCAACACTCAGCATGTCACATTTACCAAATTGGGAATATATCGCTGATAACCTTCAACTACATAACCTCCGAGCTCGTACGTCTCAGAGAAGGGTGTTAAGCTAAAAGAATAAATTCTCCGCCACCAACAGAAATATATTTGAAAGAAATCTGCTTTATATCTCAATTTGTAATGTCAGACATACAATCCATACAAGTCTGTTCCGGGATCGAACAGAACCGAAGGCACTTACAAAGAAGTCCTTGCAATCCAGATATCCACAATCCTGATCGGATTTCCCATCACATATGGAGAACTTTATACCGGAGCAACTCGGTGCAGAGTTAATCGACAGGTCATCCTATCGCTCTCGCAAATACCGGGTCTTCAACACCGATCTTCAATGCTATCCATTACGTCGTATCACTACTCGGAATGGGTAATCCGAATAACGAGCGCAATAATTTAAAAACAAGTGTAGCGTTCAAATTCAACAAATCCCAACAAATACCTTTCAAAGGTAAATATTGATAGTCGGTTATTGAACTATCAATGGATATGCACACATCACCAGATTCCAAATAATTTTCCAAATTATTTATTTCCCAAAATTCATATCTTTACAAGATATATAATTTCAATTCCTCAAAAATAAATCAATATTTATTTTTAAACAAATTCCAATTTCTTTTATAAATTCCATAGTGAATTTATATTTCACAATGTCTATGAATATACGATTTCAATCATTCATTTCAATTTATCTTCAAAAAGATAAATTCTCAAAACGTTTTATTTCACATTGGAAAAACATTTCCATACTTATTTATTAATAAGTAATTCACAAATCCATTTATTTTCAACACTTGGAAAATATTCAATATACTTAAATCGAAATTAAGTATATATTTCATTCTTTAAGGAAATCATTCTCTTTAACATATTTATTTGGGCCAAAACGAATGTTGCGTAAAACATCGTTACGACAACCCAAAATCACTAGTATAGGGATTCGAAATTAAAATAGATATATAAATCCCAATACTATACAAAACATTTCCTTTCGGAAATCATTTACTATAACAACAGTGTTATAGTCCACCATTTCCTTCTATTTCTCGAAACGTCTATTTCAACAATAAATGTTGAAATCTATGGTTTCGAATCTCAACGCATTTTAATACATCGTTAGCTTGTTTTAATTCTATTTAAAATATCACCTTCTAAACATTTTCTTTAACATATTATTCACTATTCAAAAACGTGAATATACTTCGTTAACCAACTTCATCATTTCTATTCATTCTATTTTAAAGGAATATTCACTGCCTAAAACGTGAATATAACTCCATTAATAGTTACAACAATTTTCTTATCAAAATAAGTCGTTTGCGAATTTATAAAACAACGTTTATAAACTCCATTTCTATTTATTTTATAACAACTTCCTTTTATGAATTCCTTTATTAACTTATTCAATTTATAACTCAATTATAAAACAAAAGTTTATGTTATAAGTTAAATACTTAGAATTTATTTGTTTGCACAATGCTTCCTTTAAACTTCATAATTATAAATCTTATAACTTATAAGATTCAATTATTTATCCAAATCTATTCTTTCAATAACTTTATAAATTTTATAAACCTACTGCTTATAAAATTCCATTTATAACTTCACCGTTTATAATTCTATAAATTTCATTCATTTATGAAATTCATTCACAATTTATTCTAACACTTATAAAAACTCGTTTTATAATTCAAATACTTCAATATCCATTTATAAGTCTCTTATATAAATCAATTTATATTATTCTTTTAAAACATCTTTAATATCCTTTATAATTTCACTATTTTGATTTATAAAATAATCAAATTTTATAAATCCTATATTTGAACTTTTCACAATAAATTCAGAAATCCCGTTTAACTATTTTATAAAATCATTAACCCCATAGTTTCAAAAATCAACTTTTAACTATATTTCTCAAAAATCATAATTTTATAACATTAAAATTATAATGTTTATTTATTCAAAATGGATAAATTCCAAAAATATTTTATAAACATATAGTTTCAAAAATCACTTTGAAATCCTTTTAAAATTCCAAAATTTGGTCCAATGATGCTACACACCAAATAGTCAATCACGACAACAACGATATCATATATCGATATGATAATCCATCAAATATCAAAATATCTGAAATCAAATAAATACCGTTGAGGAATCCAGTTGGATCCCTCCAACCTGTTTCCTACATCCACAAACATTAGCACAATACCAATTCCGCTCCAGTACGGAATTATCGCGGTATATGGGATTTAAAATATTATCCGCTTAATAGACGGTGCAATAGGGTCTCATCCGCTATACAAATGCGGGAAATCAATAACTGCAATATATACATATGCCAATATATATATTGCTATTATATATAATACCAATTTCACTGTTTATGAAATATTCGCGGTATATGTTTTTAATAAATAACATCCGCTTACTAACGATGCATAATGTCTATTTTAACAATCAATAGATAAAAATCATCATTCAAACATGCATTCAAATATTTTAAATATAACTATTTAAAATAAAAATCGAAACTGATTCGATTGAGTGAGAAGTTCTCACCTTGATTTCAATTTCGTTTTAGCGATTTATTTCGAATAAAATTAAACGGACGTTTAATTTTACCCGAAATTCTCACTAACTCCCAACGACTCCAATCCAATTCCATCGCATAGTGCTCGTCCATACGATTCCAACGCAACGAGTTTCGCGCGTTTTCGACCTCGTATGAAAAAGATATGCATTTTACAAGTTTTACACGATTTATATAAACTATTTACAACTAAATTTATAATAATTTTAAACCTAACTAATAATGGCCGCTGGATCTCACCTTGCTTGCATCAGGGCCATCCACCCCTTTCTTCCTCCTTTCCAGTTCTTACACGCGAGACCGTAACCCAATACTTGCCGAACTAGGGCTCGACTTTGCAACTTCCTCGCTCGACGAAACTTCATCAAATCACCTCCATTCGACTCGCCTTGCCAAGAGCCACCTTCACCATCCACAGCATGAAGCTCGGCTACCCACATCATCACGAAATTCGTGCGCAACATCAGGAGGACGCGGCCGATTATCTCACAATTTTTAGCTCCATTTCACATCTTAACCATTGGATACGTAGAACGTGTTGTGCTCTACAAGATTGTAGTTGGGGGTTTCTGACGATTGTTGATGGATTGAGAGATCGGAGGGGAAGAAGTTGAGAAAATTTCGGCCTTTCACTTGTTGGTGGCGGCGGCTCTGTTAGGTTTAGGGTTTAGTTTATTTTTTTATTTATTTGTGAATCGTTGGTCTATTTATAGGAAAACGAACGAAACACTATTCATTTCGGAAATTCCAAACTCCGATTCACGCGCCGTAACTAGCGTTTCTAGGGTTTACCCCGCGTTCCGGACACAATGGAACAGGTTTCGGAAGCTAATTCGGACATCTATGCGAGTTATGGCAATAAACGTTCAATTTAAATTAAACCGATTTAAACGATTTTCTAGGCGTTTTAGCTTGCACCGGACAAACGGTAAATCTGATTGACACGAAATTTGAAACCTTACAATATTATCAAATTACGGATCCGATGAAACTGGTTTCATCGAAATCCGAGACTTTTTGAAAAATGGCTATTTTAACTCGCTAATTTAATATTAAAAATAATTCGATGCGTTTCGAGCTGCCACGATCAAACGGTAACTACGATTGCTACGAAAATTGAAATCCGATAATAACTAACTATTACGGATCCAATGGAACTAGTTTCATCCAATTCTGAGACTGTTCAAAAATTGGCTAATTTCACTAGTCGATTAAATATTAAAATATTCTATTTTCACAAATAAACTTCAAATTCGATTTTAAAAGTTCTAAAACATCATTCTAACTCCCATATGATATAATAAAATTTTACAAATCATTTTCAATCATATTTAACTCAATTTTCAATTATTTCCATAATTTAACATATTAAATTATCGATTTAATTATCCAATTAAATCCAATTATTCGAAATAGAATTTATTCGACTTATAAATTCACTTATTAATATTTAAAATTAATTAAATATTCGAATTTTAATTAAATAAAATTCTGGGTCGTTACAGTGGATGAAACTATCTCCGAGCATTTTTCCAGTCTTCGCCAACCCTTGAAGCTCCTCCAGCATCAATCTCGATGACTAAATTCCTTTAGATTGTCAAAAATCGATGAGATTCCATTACCAGTCCAACCCTTATTTCTTCCACAAAATCAAGCTTAAATATTATGATATGATTATCAAAAATCATAAATTTCTAGTACGAATCGGTTTATATAACTAATTTTGGAATTTGGACACTTGATTTTTTTTGTCTAGAATGGATTTTACTACGATCTTCTTGTTTTCTAAATATTTTTTTAACATAAATACTTGAAACTTTTTTTTAAATTAATATCTTGATGATTGAAGCACTTTTTGTTCAAACATCATCAATTAACAGAGATCTGGGAAGAAGGATTCAAATTTTGAAGCAAAAAAATTTCTAGCCTGTACTAAGAACAAAGGAAATACATTCCTTGACAGTTATGTACACATATATCTTCATATTTACAGTCATCAGCATATTTTTACATTCACAAGTAAAGAATTATCACATGCTAATCCATGTACAAGGTTTAAGATCAAATCCAGGTAGTTCACTCACCTCGTAGTTTGAAACAGAGAAGCTACTTGATAATTTTTAAATTTTTAATAATTTGTTTTACACCATCACAACCAACTTCCATTTGAGCATCCCATGCTAAAAGTAATTAGGAAAAGGGATTCAATTTTTCCTTTCGAACGTATTTGGTCTGTTTGCAATTTACAGACATATACATATGTGCATAAAGGCATGCAACAGTAATTCCATTTGTACAACCAAACAACATTTTATCCCAAATCATATTTAAGTTATTTTTATCATTGACTGAGGCATGCATAAAACTGTATAGGTGATTTAACTTAAAGAATTAAAGTCTACTCACTGTTGTAAACAGAGGCCAGGTTCCAATTTCCTTTGATATGGAATCATATTTTGAAATGATTAGATCTTTGGATCTTGCTTGCTGATGTTGATCTGTTCTTGCATTTGATGTTGAGTTTGAGTTCTTCTTTTTAGTTTATTTTGCTGAGATTTTATCTCTGGTTTGCCAAGTTTAGATTTTTGAATTGTATATAAGAAAAAAAAGTGTAAGAAAATGTGTTTATATATATCTAATTAATTAAATTAAATTAAATATGATGTGACTCATTCATCTTGCTTATGAATGACCGGTTGATATTTCTGATATGAAATGTTTGTGAGAAATGCGGATTACAAATCTTAAGGCTAGGATTAACACTAGAGGGGGGTGAATAGTGTCAATAAAGAATTACTAAATCTTTTTGAGTTTATGTTAATTTAGACACCGATGTATGCAAAATACAGACACAGATATGATCACAGAAACAAACACAGATGCAGAAATAAAATAAAAGCAGTAAAGGAAAGAACACAGCGGTTTTTATCCTGGTTCGGAGTTACCCCACATCCAGTCCCGCAACACAAGTACGGATTTCTTTTCAACAGCAATTGTACAATTACACCCTCGGTTTCAAGGCTACGAGGTACACCCTCCAGAATTTCTATCCTCTGGGTAGAGATACTTGATTTCCAGGCCACAAGTTTACCCAATTGATTTACCAAGGCTACAATAACACCTTTTCTCTCTTGATTGATTTCCAAGGCCACAATCACACCTTTTCTCGCTTAATAGATTACAAAGAAGTCTATAACTCTGAACAACACTAAGAACCTTGTAGAGATAGTGACAGAGAATAAAACTAGAAGTAATCGAGTTCGATTCAATGTTGATTTCGGCAGAGTAATTTTAAGAATATGTATTAAGAAATGTGGAAGAAGAAGAAGAGTGAAAAACCTGAAAATCTGATATAAAACTCGTTGAAGCTAACCTATATTTATAGAAGAACAACAGCCATGTCCATTCATGAAGAGTTATGGCGAATAGACAACTCTTTTAAAATTTAAATTTTGAACTCAACTGACACTATGTCGACATGGTTACCCTAGGCATGTCGATATCCTAAAGCAATTTTTGGTGATTTGATTTTCTTTGAAAATAACCTTTATCTTGTATTAAAACTATTTTAAACTTTACAAATATACTTGACTATAGCTAAATTTCATAAGTAAATATAGAGAATAATATATATAGATTTTAACTATAATTTTATATTTAAATCTAAGTATAAATATTTAAAAATTAAATATACAATTTAAAAAGATAGTTTAAAATCAGGAGTAATTTGACTTTGAAATTAAAGATAATTTTGAGGCTAAAATTATTTAAAATCAGGATAGAGAGTTTCGAATCATTTTAAAAGGAAAGTTTTGAAATCATTTTGAAAACAAGATAATTTTTTAAAATCATTTGAATTAAAATTAGTGGATACAAAACAATGTTACACTGGATTTTCGTAGGTTCCATCCTACTTAGGGTTCCATCCCTTTAACAGGCTCGAAGTGGATTCCATTCCACGAATAAATTGGATTTTAAGATGCCAGTGCTTTTCCACGAGTTCTAACAAAAATTCCTAATAAAAATACTTATGCTTGAAATCTTGAACTCTTGATAATCTTGATACTCATGAGTCTTCTATCTCGATATCTTGAATCTCTATATTGTACAGTCTTCATTCTTGGTACCTGCATGGTTAAATCCTGCATATACATATATATCTAAACTTATAATGTCAGTATTTATATTTTATAATCTATTCTAAGGTTGTTGTCATCAAAACCATCATCTCACGGACTAACAATCTTCCCCTTTTTGATGATGACAACCTTTGTTTATAAAATATTATTTCTATCCTAATAACTCCCCCTAAAACTAATAACTCCCGCTTAATTAATGCCTAACTACCCTATTTTATATTTCTTCCCCTTTGTCATCAACAAAAAAAACTCACTCCAAACCATATAACTCTCCCTAAAACTAACACTCTATGACATGTGATTATAATGATAGTGTTATCATAAGTAATCATCACTTAAATCTAATACTAAAATATAGTCCTAAACTATTAACTATACTAACTAAGAATTCACGATAGTACTTATAATTAAAACACATATAAGAACACGAGTTATTTATTACGTATGAAGTTGTATATACATGAGCGTTTAGAAAACATAAAGAAACACAAACAACAATAGAGAAGAAAGAAAAGAAACTAAGTAGGAAATCTATGAATCAAACAATGTGGATAGTGAAAACAGAAATTTTCACGTTTTTCAACAAGATTCCCATCTTTATCAAAGCACACTTCTCCAACACAAATGACTTTGTCATCATCTTCCGCTTGCGCTTCTTCTTTCATGGGTTCTTCTTCTTCTTCGCTGGCCTCTTGTTCTTGATTGAGTGAAGAGTCTTCATCAATCAAGATAAGGTTGGCCTGGTTATCCATTAGGAATTTTTACAAATTCCTAAGAATCTTGCCTTGCCTCTCTTGTTCCTTTGCCATACGAAGTTGAGTCACTTGAATTTCAGTCATCATCTGAAGTGCATCCTTTATAGATTCCTCCATTTTTGTTATACGAGCGAGAGTAGCACGTTGAAATGGACCAGAAGTAGGAGAGGGGAATGAAAAGGTTGATTTTATGTTTGATTTGGAAGATGAGGCCACTATTTTATTTATTTCAGAAGATGGATTAAAGAGAAAACAGAGAGAAAGAAAAAAAATCGAAATTGAGAAGAATATATAACTATTTTTTTTTGAATTTTGGTGGGAAAATTTAAAAAAATTAAAAACGTTATATGTCGACATGTATATATGGGGGACGTCGACATGGTCTTTTATATTTTACCTCTTTGAATTATTTTAATATTAATTATTAATTGTACTTGTTATTTATATTTTATATTTCAGTTATAGGACAAATACATAATTCTCTTCTTAATTTAGTACATATTGATTCATTTAAGGGTTTTGTTAAGATATCAGCAATTTGATTCTCAGAATTGATATAATTGAGAGTAACTACTTCCTTACTTATATTATCTCTAAGAAAATGATGTCTGATATCAATATGCTTAGTTCGAGCATGTTGAATAGTATTTTTGGATAAATTTATTGCACTAGTATTATCACAATAAATTGGCGATTTCGAAATATTTAAACCATAATCTTTAAAAGTTTGTTGCATATATATTACTTGAGAACAAGCCAAAGCAGCAGAAATATACTCTGCTTCAGTTATTGATAAAGAAACTGTGTTTTGCTTTTTATTATACCAGGAAACCAGAGAATGTCCTAAAAAATGACAAGTTCCACTTGTACTTTTTCGATTTGATTTACAACCAGCATAATCAGCATCACAGTAAGATATTAAGTCAAAAGAATCATTTTTAGGGTAAAATAAGCCATAATCAGATGTGTGTTTAACATATCTTATGATAAGTTTTATGGCTTTTAAGTGGGTCTCTTTAGGTTGGGATTGATATCTTGCACAGAGACAGACACTATGCATGATATCAGGTCTACTAGCAGTAATATAGAGTAGTGTGCCAATCATTCCTCTATGTAATTTTTGATCTACATCTTTCGAGAGATCTTCTTTACTAAAATACTCATTGGTTGCCATGGGAGTGGGTTTTCCACTTGAAGTAGTCTAATTTAGGTCTTTAGCATATTTTTCTTGACTAATAAAGATACCATTGTCTAATTGTTTTATTTGTAATCCTAAAAAGAATTTTAATTCACCCATATGACTCATCTCAAACTCTTTTGTCATTATTTCAGAAAATTCTTTATTCATTTCAAAATTAGTTGAACCAAAAATGATATCGTCTACGTAAACCTGTACTAGTTGAATATCATTTTTATTTCTTTTAATAAGAAGAGTATTATCTACTTTACCAATTTCAAAATTAGATTGCAATAAATAAGATTTTAGTCTATCATACCAGGCTCTAGGAGCTTGTTTTAGACCATATAATGCTTTCTTAAGTTTGTATACATGATTTGGTAATTTATCATTTTCAAAAAGTGGTGGTTGTTCAACATATACTTCTTCTTTTACAAATCCATTTAAAAAGGCACTTTTAACATCCATTTGAAACAATTTGAAATTATTATGATCTACGAAAGCAAGTAGAATCCTAATGGCTTCTAATCGTGCTACGGGAGCAAAGGTTTCATCAAAATCTATTCCTTTTTCTTGACAATAACCTTGAGCGACTAATCGAGCTTTATTTCTAACTACCTCTCCTTGTTCATTCATTTTATTTTTATAAACCCATTTACTTCCAATTATAGTTTTATTTTCTGGTCCAGGAACAAGTTCCCAAACATCATTTCTAGTAAATTGATTTAATTCTTATTGCATAGCCAAAATCCATGAATCATCAGTTGATGCTTCTTTTGGATTTTTGGGTTCAATAGTTGATATAAAAGCTACATTACTCATTTGACTTAGTTGATTTCTAGTTTTACCAACAAATTGCGTATCTCCCAGTATACTTTCTATAGGATGATCTTTTAAAAGTTTAGTCCTTTTATTAGGATGATTAATTTCATTACTAATTCCAATTGATTCTTGATTTTGAGTGATTAAATCATCTTCATCATTTGTATCTTCAAATTTTTTTAAATTTTCATCAAATGAAACATGCATTGTTTCTTCAATGGAATTAGTTTTTAAATTAAACACTCTGTACGCTTTACTTCTATTAGAATATCCGATAAAGATACCTTTGTCGGATTTAGGATCAAATTTATCTAAATTATCTTTTGTATTTAAAATAAAGCATTTACTTCCAAAAATTCTGAAATAAGATACCTTAGGTTTCTTTGAATAAAGAATTTCATAGGATGTCTTATCAGTTAAAGGTCCAATTAAAATTTTATTTAAAATAAACAGGCGGTAGCAACTGCTTCTGCCCAAAAATTCTTTGGTAAATTACTATCTATAAGCATAGTTCTCGCTCACTCTTGAATCATCCTATTTTTACGTTCTACTACTCCGTTTTGTTGTGGAGTTCTCGAAAATGAAAAATTGTGAGTTATTCCCTTTTTATTGCAGAATTCCTCAAACTTTTCATTTTCAAATTCACCACCATGATTACTTCGAATCGTTATAACTTTTAGAGAAAATTGATTTTGAATTCTTTTTGAAAATGTCTTAAAACATTCAAAAGTATCACTTTTATGTTTCAAAAATATTGTCCATGTAAATTTAGAATAATCATCTACAATTACAAAAACATATTTACTATGATTTATTGAACGAATTTGAGATGGAACAAATAAATCAAGATGAAGTAATTCAAGAGGTCTTGAAGTTGAAATCATATCTTTTAATTTAAAGGAACTTTTTCTAAGTTTTCCTAATTGACATGCATCACATAAACTGTCTACTTTAAAATTCATTTTAGGGAGACCTCTTACTAGATCATGTTTTGACAGTCTAGATAAGAGCTTGAAATTCAAATGCCCAAATCTCTTATGTCAAATCCAAGGGTCACTTGTATTTGCCAACAGATACAGGTTTATCATTTGAAATTTTCAAACTAAGAATATAAATATTTTTTTTCCTGACTCCCTCAAATATTATGGTTGCATTATTATCTTCAATGTGACATTTATCTTTTTCGAATTTAATTTTATATCCTTTATCACATAGTGGACTTATACTTAGCAGATTATGTTTCAAATTCTTAACTAGCAAAACATTAGTAATAGTAGGAGTTTCAGAATTATTGACTTTGCCGATGCCAATCACATATCCTTTTGAATTGTCTCCAAAGTTAAGCAGTCCTCCGTCTTTGTACATTATATCATTCAGTATATCTGAATTGCCAGTCATGTGCCTAGAACATCCACTATCAAGTATCCATTTGTTCTTTTTGATTTGCACAATTTATCCGTTGTGGATTGATTCCTCAACACTCATAAAGCATGATTCCTGCACATCAAACAATCTTGGTATACAACTTGAATTTGAATATTGATTATATGCAGACTCAAAAACAATGATGGTTTGAATACTTCTAAATTAGTATTAACAAATATAGCCATTTTAAAAACTTTTTCAAAAATCAGATTATGAAACTTTGAAAACCTGTCTCTGATACCAATTGTAAGAAATGCGGATTACGGATCTTAAGGCTAGGATTAACACTAGAGGGGGGTGAATAGTGTTAATAAAGAATTACTAAATCTTTTTGAGTTTATGTTAATTTAGACACCGATGTATGCAATATACAGACACAGATATGATCACAGAAACAAATATAGATGTAGAAATAAAATAAAAGTAGCAAAGGAAAGAACATACCAGATTTTATACTGGTTCGGAGTTACCCTACATCCAGTCCCGCAACACAACTACGGATTACCTTTCAACAGCAATTGTACAATTACACCCTCGGTTTCAAGGCTACGAAGTACACCCTCCAGAATTTCTATCCTCTGGGTAGAGATACTTGATTTCCAGGCCACAAGTTTACCCAATTGATTTACCAAGGCTACAATCACACCTTTTCTCTCTTGATTGATTTCCAAGGCCACAATCACACCTTTTCTCACTTAATAGAATACAAAGAAGTCTATAACTCTAAATAGCACTGAGAACCTTGTGGAGACAGTGATAGAGAATCAAACTAGAAGTAATTGAGTTCGATTCTATGTTGATTTTGACAGCGTAATGGTAAGAATATGTATTAAGAAATGTGGAAGAAGAAGAGGAGTGAAAAACCTGAAAATCTGATATAAAATTCGTTGAAATTAACCCCTATTTATAGAAGAACAACGGCCATGTCCATTCATGAAGAGTTATGGCGAATAGACACTTCTTTTGAAATTCAATTTTTGAAGTCAAATAACACCATGTCGACATGGTTACCCTAGGCATGTCGACATCCCAAAGCAATTTTTGGTGATTTGATTTTCTTTGAAAATAACATTTATCTTATATTAAAACTATTTTAAACTTTACAAATATACTTGACTATAGTTAAAATTCATAAGTAAATATAGAGAATAATATATATAGATTTTAAGTATAATTTTATATTTAATCTAAGTATATATATTTTAAAGTTAAATATATAATTTAAAAAGATAGTTTAAAATCAGGAGTAATTTGACTTTGAAATTAAAGAAAATTTTGAGGCTAAAATTATTTAAAATCAAGATAGAGAGTTTTGAATCTCTTTAAAGGTAAGTTTTGAAAATCATTTTGAAAACAAGATAATTTTGTAAAATCATTTGAATTAAAATTAGTGGATACAAAACAATGTTCCACTAGATTTTCGTGGGTTCCATCCTACTTAGGGTTTCATCTTTTTAACAGGCTCGTAGTGGATTCCATTCCACGAATAAATTGGATTTTAAGATGCCAGTGCTTTTCTACGAGTTTTAACAAAAATTCCTAATGAAAATAGTTATGCTTGAAATCTTGAACTCTTGATAATCTTGATACTCTTAAGTCTTCTATCTCGATATCTTGAATCTCTATAATGTACAATCTACATTCTTTGTACCTACATGGTTAATTCCTGCATATACATATATATCTAAACTTATAACGTCAGTATTTATATTTTATAATCTATTCTAAGGTCGTTGTCATCAAAACCATCATCTCACGGACTAATAATGTTTTGTGATATGATATGTTTAGTTTGAATAGTCATAATATGGTTATCTATCGATGATGAATTACTGTGTAAAAGTGACATCCTATTTTTAAAATTAAATGGATATTTAATCGTAAACAATTTGCACTCTGACCAGCATAAATTTAGAAAATAACTTGAAAAGTTTAAAATAGATAAGTAGTTGCAAAATAATTATCAGTTTGTAAAATAGCTGTAGAACAGTTAGCTAATTGAAAAATAGTCATAAAATAGTCAAATGGTTATAAAATAGTTAGATAATTGCAAAATAGTTTGAAGTAGTAATTAGTTATAAGTATTTGAAAAATAGTAATTAGTTTATAAAATAGTTGCAAAATAGTTCCAAAAGTTATTGTTAAATAAGTATAAAATAGTTTGGCTTAAAAAGAAAGGTTGTGTATAGTAAATAACTTGAAAACATAGATTTAAAACAGTTTATATTAAAATGATCTATTTGAAAGTAGTTTCAGAGAAAACTAATAATTGTTTTGCAACTACTTATCTATTTTAAACTTTTCAAGTTATTTTCTAAATTTAAGCTGGTTAGAGTTCAAACTATTTATGATTAAATATCCTTTTGGAATTTATTTTCAAAACACCTAATCAAATTTTCAAATTGATTCGGTGTTTGAAATAAATGTTTGGAAAATCAATTTGGAATTTGATTTGGTGTTTGAAAGTGAATATTGGTAATTGATTTGAAAATCATATATATCAGCGGATATTTGGAAATTTAAGTTCACAATGGAATTTATAACGGAAAGGGGATTCGTTTTAAAAATAAATATCGATTTATTTTTAAGTGTGGAAAGAAATTTATGGATTTGGAATGTAAATTTAAAATAAATCAAGAAGGATTTACAAATTGATTTAAATAGGCCATTTTGAAATGGAAAATGTATTTTCCCTGAAAAGCCGAGTATGTTTTCAAAATAGTTATCAAATATAAATTAAAAGTTCTAAAGTTGGTTTTAAAAGAAGATTTTGAAGAAATTATTTCTTAAGTTATTTTGAAAATCTATAAAGTAAAGATTTTATTTAATTAATTATATAAGTGATTATTTAAAGATTAAATTGATATTTGTTTTAGAAAATGGTTATTTGAAAAGTTATACCCTATCTACTAATTTTATTTTAAAATTAGTTTGGACTTGAAGTTTTATATGAGATATTGGTAAAATGTTTTTCATAGCTAATATTTAAATAAGTGTTTAGGTATAGTTTTATTCTAAATGTTTCCAAGTATATTTTGGATAAGTAATTTAAATTATTTTAAAGTATTTAAACTCGGTAGATTTTCAGTGGAAATGATAAATATTTGGAAATATATTCCGCATAAGGAAAAATGGTTTGAAATTTATTTTCAAAGGATTGAAATGTGAAAAGTGATTTGAAATTTGTTTGCAAAGTGTGAAATGTTAAAATTATACCTTGTGAAGATATGTTGAAAATAAATAATTGGGGGAAAATTATTTAAATCTGGTGATTGTTATGAATGTTGATTGATAGTTAAATAACCGACTATCAATATTGGCCTTTAAACGACATTTGAATTTCGATGCGACCGGGGGTCGGATGCCGAATGGTTATTCGAAAACCATATCGAATCTTTGTAATGGATCTTTTTTTAAAAAGATCAAAGTGGAAATTTGTTGTGATTTACTTGAAATCTGGATGAACACTTATTTTTAAAAATAAGCGCTCGTTATTCAGATTAGCCGGGAGAGGACTTTGTGTCATAAAACCCATTCCGAATAATGATACGATGAAATGGGATTGCATTTGAAGATGGTGTTGAAGACCGGGTATTTTCGAAAACGAAAGGATTACTTATCGAATGTCTCTGCACCAAGTTGCTCTGGTATAGCGATTTAATCACCCTTTGTGATGGGGATTCCAAACGTGATTAGTGAATATCCAGATTTACAAAGGCTTCTTTGGAAGTGCCTTCGGTATCGTTCGATCCCGGAATGGACTTGTATGGATGTGTGTCTGACGTTACACTTTGAGATGTAAAGCTAGTTTTTATCAAATACATTTCTGTTGGTGGCGGAGAATTTATTCTCTTAGCTTAACATCCTTCTCTGAGACGTATGAGCTCTGAGGTTATGTAGTTGATGGTTACTAGTGATACATTTCCAATTAGGTAGTGTGGCATACGAAGTGCTGCTGATCATTTGTTGATTGAAGCTTGACTTTTATGAAAAGCATAGCTTTGTAGACGAGACATTGTCAGACCTCACAACCCGAAAATGGTCGAAACAGGAAGGATGCAGCAAGATAATTTGGGTGTAGCGCCCTCAGGTATGTCCATTTCCTTCTGAAAAAGGGTGGTATCATGGTATGGAGCCCAGATATTTAACCTATGTGGTTACTGGAAATTTGTGCTTTGTGGTTTTTGGTGTTGAGGATCCTCGGATATAGGTCGGTAACGACTGGGGGTGGCATACTTGTGAAGGTTACCTTATTACAGAGGTAACCCGGCCTTGTGTTGGCAGAGATCTGATTAGGTTTTCGGGACGTCCCTCCAGAGGCATACCCTGTGGCAGTAGGAAGTTCCTTAGCTTGACCATTTGTTGGAAATCCAATCAGCAATATGCACCTTGTACGGTTTTAGTTGTATAACCTGTCATTTACTTATGGTGGTTACCACTGTTTAGATAGTAGCTATAATAGGCATATAATAATGGTTGCATGCTGGCTAAGATTAATATTATACCCTCGAAATGTTTTCTGCACTATGCACTAATGATAATATTAAAAAGATTTTGCGTAGCATGTTTGACTATCATATGGAGAAATCTCCTCCAATTTTGCGTTTGCATTATGTGTGTGGCGGAAGGCCTTATGATAGTTTCATTTTTCAAAAGCATAGCGGATTTATTTTTATTTTCTTTGTGAAAATAACTTTTTAAGATCTCACACCAGTCCTATGACTGACCTGGAGTTTATTGGTCCTTTTCTAAAATCTGGGTGCCCATAATTTTCCACACGGGCAGCCTAGAGTCAGGTTATCAGTTATTCTGGAGCGAAGTCAAGAAATATGCTATGGAGATCTAGAGTTCAAGCTGGATGGCGAGGCGTATCACTAGTATATGTTATTTATTTTCCGCTGTTGTATTGTATGGTTGTAAACTCTTATGATGTAATGTAAAACTGATATAGTTTCTTGTTTTAAAGATTATTCATTTATCTATTATATGTTGTTCCACTGCGAAATGTGAGATCTGTTGTTGTTTCTGTTTCTTCTTCTATCTTCTTCTTCCTAAACCCTAATGGTTCAGTTTTCCGACATTCGACTATTCGGCATTTGATACAGTTGACGTATTGATGTCGACTTTCGAAAGTCGTAAAATCGGGTCGTTACATTTCAAACCTAAAATACCTAAACATATTTTTAAAAGCTAAATTATGTTAAACAATATTATCCTGTTTGAAGACAAAAGCTTTCTGGAAATTAGATAAGGAGTTTTTGAATTTTGATTTATTTTAGACTCTGTAACTTGAATTAGAGAAGAATAAACATCCACTATTTAAACACAAACAACATATGGGATTCTACACTTATATACATGCCAAGCACAAATCATTCAAGGAATCATATGAATAGAATTTAATTTACTTAGGCTTTTAAAATAAAATGTTCACCCACCTGTTAGAGAGTTTGAAGCAGATGCTAAAAAAGTGGAAAGCCTTGAATTTGCAGTGATCTTCTTAAAACTAAAATGCAAAGTGAATTTATCATTCATGGTGGCGGCGGGAGATCGTCGTCGTAGGGTTTAGCTAAGTTTTTAGGACAAGATTGAATTATGGGTTGCTGCACCATCGACGTAGCTTCGAAGGAGGTCGGTCATGGGGGATAAGAGAGAGAGGACTCGGGTGAAGCTCCAGGCAGGATGTCATGAACTCACGTGATCAGAATTGGGTGGTGTTAGGTAGGATAGGCGGTGGGGTTTTTTTTATGTCTGGTGGGTTGAGTGAGTTCATTTTTGATCTTATGCTCGATCGAAGGATTTGGGTGATCTGATTGTATGAGGGAGCCAACGGAGACTTGCTGGTGGTAGCAGGGATGCTGGAGCATCGCCAGTGATCGGTGCATGTGCACCAGAATTTTGTGCACAGGAGATTATGTTTTGGGATCGTTGGGTTGTCTCGAGTAGTGACTCGGGGAGAGGAAGGGATTTCTCGGGATCGCCTTCGAGTGAGTGTACGAGAGTTTTTTTTCATGTTGTTAATTTTTATATTTTATACTAAAACCAGATTTTTGAATCACTCGGAGGATGACTCGAGTGAAAGTCAGGTTGGACCCGAAGAAATATTTAACCATTTTAAAATTCAAAAGAAAGCAAGTCTTAGATCTAAAATAAATCAAGTTTTAAGTATATTTCTAAAATTGTATTTCTTTATAGAAGGAATTTTTATTTAGCATTTGATTTAAGAAGTCATGATTGTTTAACTTAAATTTGTAAGTTATTTTGAACTTAATGTAGGAATGAAATCAAAAGTTAATTAAAAAGGATAAAATGATAAATACTTTTATGTGATTGATAATCAAGTATTAATAAGATAAATGGTTTACCTTAAAAGATAATTAAGGTTTTGATGATTTAAGATCAAAAAAGTTAATAAAGGAATTAAAGAGTAATAAATAAATTTTCTTTATTTATTAGAGATTTGTTAACGGGTAATTAGAAATTATTAATTGGTGATTAAAGATTATTAATGTAAGTAATTAGAGAATAATTACTTAAATGATAATTACCTAATGTAAGAAATTTAAAGATAAATTTGTTAAGGATTAATTAATTAAATTAGTAATTAAAGGTTAAATTAATTAATAATCAAAGGTTAGTTAATTGAGGACAATTAACTAATGGGATAATTACTTGATGGAAGTAATTAAAAGGAAATTACTTAAGAGAAGTAATTAAGAATTAGTTGCTTAGTGTAATTAATTAAAGTATTGATTAATTAAGGAAATTAATTAAGGGTTAGCAGATAAGTAGTACCCTAGAATGAGCTGAGTATAGTATATATAAGAGAGCGTACTTGTTATTTTCTTATAAAATGATTTTAAAAATGATTTTTATAAAAGTCTATATTTCGAATACACACACACACACACACACACACACACACACACACACACACTAGTATGGGTCCGTGTTTCACCACGGGCTGTTTGTATTATTGTATACGTTGATATTTTGTTTGAACGCAAATATGTAAAAGAAAAGCAAGGACATTTTTGGAATTTCAAAAAGACACCGAGTAAATTAGTTCAACGGATTTTCTTTATTAGTAGTAGAGATATATAAAGTAATAGTTTTTTCAATATATAAAGAAATTGGTTATTGATTATTGGAATTAAATAAAATGATGAGAGTTAAGTGATACAACCAAATTGAAAAACGAATATAGAAAAGTTTGAAATGAATCCAAACTAAAACTAAAATCCTGAATTTGTAGAAGTGATTTCAGAATAAGATAATAGTGAAATGGGTATCAAGATATGATAGTCTGTGGTATTATCATAAATGATTGTTGTATTTAAAAATGATATGTGTGTTAGTAAGTAAAATGAAATGTTTTAGGAAAGTAAAACATTTAGGTAAGTATGACTTATAAATTATTTAATTAAGTATAATTACTTAGTGAAGTAATTAACGGATAATTACTAAATGCAATTAATAAGGGTTAATTACTGAATGTAATTAATGTATAGAGTAATTAGTTAATGGAAAGTAATTAAATAAAATTACTTAATGAAAGTAATTAAGGATTAATTACTTAGTGTAATTAATCAAAGGATTAATATAATTAATTAAGAAGTTAATTAATTAAGGTAAGTAATCATAGGATGGTTAATTACTGTCTATGATTAATTAAGGTTAATTAATGAGTGTTATTAAATTAAAGGCTACTTGTTAAATGTAATTAATTAAAAGAATAATTAATTACTGGAAGTAATTAGAGGATCATTAAGGAATGTCATTAGTTAATTAAAGATTAATTAATGTGAATGGCCAATGCTAATTAATCTATGTGATTAATTAAAAGACAATTACTAAATGTAATTATAAGATAATTAATCAAGGAGGATTAATTAAGATGGATCATTAATTGGGTTGAAATTAATTAATGTTAGGTAAGCAGGATTAGGGTACTCCAAGTGATTGAAGTTGGTAATTAATTTAATTGGAGATAAATTAGATTAATTAGGAATTATATATCTAATAAATCTTGCTTATGGATGATTGAATAATATTGGATTGCTTGGGTTGTTGATGTCTCTGATAGACAATTTAGATGTGCCGTGATATAATGGATTAAACAGTAGTATTATGAGTTATTTATCGATGATGAATTGTTATGTGGTATGATATCCTGAATATGTATTATATTTTTTAAAAAAAAATTAACTACTTAGATTATAGATGATATTGGATTCGAAGAGACCAGGGTCGGGTATCAGTACATACCCGAAACCACTTCGATTTGCAATCTAAAATAATTCTTTATGGAATTGACTTTGGAATAAATAGGCTTGAATGAAATAAATAATGTATACTTGGTCACTTAATCTGAGTAATGATACTCAGATATGATTGTAAGATGTGTATTTGACTATGGCAAGTTAAGAACTCGTTGTGAGGTATGAGCTACCACAGGTTTTAAATTATGTTTTATGCTTAGTATTCCTTGTTAGGTGGGTTTACTCATGCTGGTTTCCAGCCTGACCTGGGTGTTACTTTATTGTAATGCTCAGGACAGATCGAGTATTAAAGATTTTTAGTTGAGGACGTTTTGGAGCTCAGGTGGCAAGCTGGATGGCAGGAACGTATGGAGTGTATTCCGCTGTGATATATTGTAGTTTATCTGAGACATGTTGATTTTATCGGTCCAGTATTTTGTGTAAATGTTGTAACTCTGATGTATTGATGTAAATTAAGTGATACAGTTTTCCTTTGTATAACTGCTATTTTATTTGATATTATATTTTGATCCGCTGCGAATGTGAGATTCTGTGTTTCATTTCATTTTCTTCTTCTACCTCTTTTCTTCTTTTCCTAACAATCTGGAATTTTCGAGATCAGAAATTCCGGGTCATTACAGTTGGTATCATAGCAGAAGGTTAAGCGAGAACTTTGGCTCTGGTGGGTTTACTCATTAAGGATAGGGTAAGTAGTACCGTAGACTGAGTTGAGTATAGTATATATGAGAGAGCGTACTAGTTATTTTCTTATAAAATGATTTTAAAAATAATTTTTATATAAGTCTATATTTTGAATATATATAAAGTAATAGTTTTTCCAATATATAAAGAAATTGGTTATTGATTATTGGAATTAAATAAAATAATGAGAGTTAAGTGATACAACCAAATTGAAAACTGAATAAAGATAAGTTTGAAATGAATCCAAATTGAAACTAAAATCCTGAATTCGTAGAAGTGATCTCAGAATAAGATAATAGTGAAATGGGCATCCAGATATGATAATTGTAACGACCCAATATTTTCAACCATTCGCATCCATTATAAGTGTATAGGTAGACACTCATGCCGGAATTGAATTGCTCAAAATACCGCGTTGTAAATAAAAATTTGGCAAATCTCAGAATATACAGTAAATAAAAATCACAGATCACAGACACAGAGTAATAATAATGCAGCGGAAGTAAAAGAGATAGTAGTTCATGAAGCTACTATATAAATATATCAGAGTTACATAAGATACAACAGAAAAAATAAAGTACAACAGAAGTTTCAATATGATAACCAAGTACAAGATGAATAGAACAACCGAACTGAAATAGATAAGACTACATAAGCAGATAATATCCAGCGATTCAAATCTCCAGAAGTGGAATCCAAATCTGTGAATAACTCAGGCTGACCCGAGCGTAAATAAAAATACAAACACTCGAGTCAGGACATACATACTTATACAATGTAAACCAACTCAAGTGAACTGTAGTAAAAGTACAGGTAATTTAGAAGATGCTTGGGACCGCCCATCCTCTAAGGATCCGTTAAACTATTTACTATGTAGTAATATACGCTATATACAGTAGTGTCTAATCAGTAAAGTATAATCATATAGAAAATAGCGTTAAGGGGATGGTGAACCTTAACGCGGTCGGATCTTTTAAACCAAAATCGTAGTGGGCTCGATATAAGGAGATGACACGGCACGCGAAGCAATGCCAGGGTGGATACACCGTTTGCACTCCCGGACCGGTGGTGACGGCAAGCCAGCAGCTTCCGCCCACCTCGAACAATACCCCCGAATCAAAGTGGCACCACATATCGAATCGCAAAAGTAATAGAATGGTTTCCGAAGGAGCATGCTCGATGAAAGGGTGCGACCCTTTGTGTAGCTCGATATAGCTCCTGTTTTAGTCATTTATGCCAACTCATGGGAGTTGGGTCCACGTAATATACCTCGAGAACGTCGCCACCATCCTACTTCATTTTGGAATCTCCACCGCGTACACAGTTGTTAAAGTGGATTTCGGTATTGGCCGACTATAAGACAATATCCGATCCCGGTCTCTTTAACAACCAATCGTTATTATAACCCGTAGTTATAACTTAAACAAATATATTTTATACTTCAAAATAAAATATCATTTCAACCCAAATCTTTATCAAAATAAAGATTAAATTATTTCCAAACCATTTCAATATATCATCATACCATATCTTTCGATTCAAATATTTATCAAAATAAATATCAAGTCATTTCTAACCATTCAATATATTAAATTATCATATCCTTTCAAAACTTCCTTCAAAATATCTTATCTTTCAGCACTTCCTTTCAAATTATTTTAATATCAAAATGTCATATCTTTCAAAACTCCATTTTCAAATCATTTTAATATATCAAAATATCATATCTTTTAAAACCATATTTCAATCATTTAATATATCAAAATATCAAAACCACATTCATTTCAAATCATTATTCATTTTATTCAATTTAAAATACCATTTCAATTCACATTTCAAAACAGTTTATACTAAAAAAAAAAATCATTTTTAATCATTAAAATGAAGCTATTATGTTCAATAATTAAATTATTAAATTTCCAAAATTTTCAACTTCCAAAGTTCATTTATTCACTTAAGTTTATCAAAACAGTGAAAATTCACTTTTCGTGGCATTTAGAAAACGCTACAGAAAGATACATTCAAAACAGTTCAATTTAACAAAAGACAACATTTTAAAATGTTGTAATAGGGTTTACTTAAATTTCAAATAAACTTAGTTAAATTCAAAAATTATAGCACTTACAAAAATTGTTATAATAGCTTTTAATTCAATTTAGCTTTTTAGTTCATTATCATCAACTACAACATTTACAAATGCTGTAATATCATTTACATTGTAATTAATAGCATTTCAAAAATGCAGTCAATTAACTTCAAATATTCAATATAATTTCTCAACCAATTATATTTTTTTATTTAAAATTTTTTTAACTCATAAAATCATACATTTTCACATTTATAAACATCATTTAATTTTCCTCAATTTAATGATTTTATAAAGTTAAATTACCATTCAAAAATCAAGATTTAATAATAATTCACTTATTAAATTGCAATGTTCAATTTTAAATTCATTGTATTAAATTTCAACTTAACACTTAAGTTCAAATTATCAAATATAACTTAGTTTTATTTTTATTTACTTAACTAAAAGTTCACTTTTAAGTCAATTTCATAAATTTCCAATTTAGCTATATTTCAAAATTTCAACTTAAAGTATTCATTCATTTCACATTTCAACTTTATTAAAAATCATTAATATGATATAAAGTTAATTTGAATTCATTTTAATTCAAATTATCATAAATTTATCATAATTTCATATTCAATTTAATTTCCAATTATAATTAAATCAAATTTTCCAAAATAACTTACGTTCAAAATTTTCTAACTTTTTCATTAATTCATTTCACTTACAATTATTCAAAAAATCAATAATATTTTACAGAAATCCTTTTCAATTAGATTTAAATCAAAATATTTTAATATTTACATTTCTAAATAATTTTAAATTTTTAGAAAACATATATTAACTACGGGTTTGTATATAATTTTCTACGCTAGGTAAAGTGATACGGGTAATATATCATTTCAACCCGTAATTTACAAAGAAAATCCGGGTTATATCATTTCAAAACCCGCAGTCCCAAGTAAATGAAATAAATTGAAAATCATTCAGGCCTATCATTTCAGGCCATAATGATTTTCCCTTATTCTAATGTCCGTTCGGGTATGTATCATTTCAACCCATAGTGATTTCTAATTTACAGGGAACTTGCAGTGTGATAAACCGATAAAATATGCAGAATAGCATGAAATAACAGTAACATATGATATAACAGGTGTAATAACAGGTGTGAACATCATATGATAATAATATAAGCAGTTATAACATGTTAATATAGTTCTACAGATTGGCAGGGTGTCAATTTACTACTTATATAAGTACATAATGTCTGGTGAGAAATACTCACATTTTTATGCTGAAGATATCAATTAGAATGACACAACGGATCCAGAAGGCACGACCTTTGATTTGAGTGGAGAGAAATAGCCGAGATATCATCTTGTAAACAACCCCAAAACAAGACAATACAACTTATGAATATTCAACCAAAATATATTGAAATAAATTGAAATTGAAAAGCAACAAAGGCAAGATAACTTGACCTTGCAACAACCATTCAAAAGCTCGACTAGGGGGTTCTTTTTCTCAGCCATGATGATGATATGAGTGTGAGAGAGACAAGGTTAATTGCCTTGAATACATGAGACAAAACAATACTAACAATATAAGTTACAACACGAATCAACATCAAACAACATAAGAATTCAGTGCCCAAATCAGCAACAATTGACTTGCACTTGTTCTCAACTTCACATGGATCAGTTATGAATGGGATTGGTTCAGCCAAGGCATGCACTAAGGTCTAGTTTGGGTCCAAATAGGGTCGGCCTAGGTTGGTTCAAAGGTGAATGGACATAGATGTAACAAAACAACAACTACAAGGCAAATTCATCACTTCTATGTTATAAATGGGTTCGGCCATAGGATCTAGGGGCATGGACAGTGGGTCCAGGTGGTGGTGGGTGATGTGGCAGAGGGTAGAGGTCAGGTCAGAGGTGGTGGTGGTGGAAGTGGCGGCTAATGGTTGTAGAGGGTGGTGCTAGAAAACTAGGCTCGGTTTATGTAAATAGGTGATGGTTTTGTGCATTTTTGGTGTTGTCTCTTGCTAAGGTGGGTTTGGCCTGGTCATGGTGATGGACTAGAGGGGTGGTTGATCATAGAAGGAGGAGGTGGAGGTTAGCCTAGATCTGGTTGAGGAGGAGTGGAGCCATAAAGTAGAGAACAAGTTGCAAAATCACATAGAAAAACTAGAAAACAAGAGAAGAGAAGAAGATTTTACCAAATTTTTGCAAGATGAAGGCCATGATTTTATTTTTAGGGTTGAGAAGCTTTGAAAATAAGTGAAAAAGATGAGAGAATGCAGCTGAAAAGAATAGGGAAAGGTACGTCCAAAATAAATTGTGTATTGATTGAAAAAGAAACGGTAAAAGAAACGGTGAAATGACTTTACGTTTCTTAGCTTTTAAAACCTTCCATACTTCCTTTTCTTTTAAATCAAGTAAAACAAAATAAACTTCAGCAATTACATCTAAAAACCAAAACAAAGTGAAATAAAATAAAAATATATAATTAAATTTAAAGAAAATATAAAAAGAATTAAGGAAATTGCTTAAAAATTGAAAACAGGGTTCAAAAATTACAATTAAAACATCAATGGCTTTGGAAAAATATCTACTTCATTTTAAAAATATTCTAAAGCAAATAAAATAATTTATTTGTCATTTCTAAAATAAAATAAATAATTAAATTGGAGAAAAATAGAAAAGAACTAAAGAAAATGTTTAAAAATTGAAAACAGTGCATGGAAATTACAAGAAAAATACTACTAGCTCTAGAAAAATTCCTACCTCACTTCAAAAATATTAAAAGACAAAAACATATATAAAATAACATATCAATACATATTAAAATAAAATACGACAAAGAAAAATAAAATTTATACTATTTAAAATAACAAAATTGCAGAATAAACAAATTACACTCAATATTGAAATATACATAACTTTCACAATTTACATCCGTTTCCAACGAAACAAAAAGCAGTGTTCTTAAAATTTTATGTACTTTCATAATAAAAGATAAAATTTAAATTTTCAAACTTTTAAAAATTTAAATTAAAAGTCAAAGTTTGACTATTTTGACCAAAAATTCACTTTTTGGAAAATATTCTTTTTAGTCATGCTTTGGAATGATAATTCATATCAAAACTAAAGTTTATCATTCAAAATAAATAAAATAAATTTTTAATCAAAAATTCAATTAAAATAATTAAAAAAACACACAAAATACAGGGTTGTTACATTCTCCCCCACTCAAAACTTTTCATCCCCGAAAAGGAATGAGGTACGGGAAAGCACAGAAAAAAATAGAGTGAAACAAGATTAGGACAAGATGACAAGGAGAAGGAAATTATACAAGATAACTATTGTGATAGGTAAGTTTAACAAGGTGCAGATTTATCAAATACTATAGAAAGATTTCTAAACAGAAAGATTATAGAAAGATGCCTATACCAGTCTATAGGAAGATAAGAATAATAAGGACAACAAAAGATAATTTGAAAAACAAAATAAGGAAATAAATTTGAAAGCATGGAAATTTCAACATAAATTTTTTTATAAGTTAAATAAATCGTTAACTATCTCAAATTTCATTATTTTATTATCCAATCATCTTAAATTAACAATTTTGAAAACCATGGGTTTGAAAAATAATCATTTATTACACTCACAATGTACTTAATAAATTTTATTCTTCTTTATTCCTAATTAAAATTAAATTTATTCCGCTCAATATATTTATCACTTATGTTAAACATACTTACACTTATTATAACTGCTTTCTTTTATTCTTAGTTCTTTTAACATTATTTTATTGTAAGTTATTCAATTACCCTTTATTTTATTTACCTCTGTTAATCATTTTATAATTAAAATTTAAGTGTATAATATTTATTATAATCACTCAAATTTTATAAAAAAAATCTTTTTATATTGTATATTATCCAATTACATTGTTAACTTCTAAAATTAAGGTAAGTTATATTGGAATGCAATTGAGTATTATACAAATAAAACTTTCAATTCAATCATTTCAAGCTTAAATTATTTATTCAAAATTTTTTGATTTTCTTTTTATAATTGAAATTATTCTTTAAAAAAAAATTTAAGAATTAAATTTCCGATTTCTTCAAACCATTTTAGAGATAACTAAATGTATGCACATAGTTTATCAAATCAAATTTAAATCATATATCTATATATATATATATTATAAATCAAGTCATATTTTAGAAATTCATATCAAATTGATTTCCAAAACAAAGCTGCAGCAAGATTACAGAGCGGTCTCTTCACTTCGAAACTCGAAAATGAATGTCGATTATGCTGCAGTCAACACCGAAATTATTTCCCAGCGACAAAGAGAAGAGCACTAATTTCTAAACTTTAAAATCCTTTGGAAACATATTCTTATTCCAAAATACTTTAAATAATATACTTTAAAACTTAAACACAAGGTTTGAAACCATCGGAAATTAAATTCTCAGATTTCTTGTTCTAAATTCATTTCAGTTCCCAAATCAAGTATTATCACTTCAAATAATCAATTTAAATCAGTTTATTAAGTTTCATAAATTTACTTATATATCAAAATTTATTTCATTAACCAAAATTTTAAAATATATTGTGTCAGTTTGTTCTGTCAATGTGTTTTAGAAATCCTATCGATAGCGTTGATCAGACGAATTGATCAGAAACCCAACTCAACATCAACAACTCAAACAACACAATATATAAAACAAAACATAGATATACAAGTATAATTCAAAATGTTTGGAAGAATAGATTGGAAACAAAAGACAAGATGATTTAATAATAGAGTAGGGAGGTGGGTAAGCTTAAATAAATCGCGGGCAACCTTAACCGAGTCAACCGTGACTTAAATAATAAGATCGATGTGGATTTTCTCTAGGGTAAATCTACATTGATCTCAAGAGTTAGAGTTTGGGATAACAAAAGATATTAGCATCTAAACCAAGGATAGATATAAATCTATGGTGAATCGATGCTAATTGTAAAGGAGTTTTCCCCCCTTTTCAATTCAATTTGAAAATGGCGTGACCGCCGACTCACTAAAAAGATCATTCGACGCGGAGTTATGGAATACTCCAGAGTCAAAAGAAGATGAATAGTGAGGGATACGAATGGATTTTGGAACCGTAGGGAACGTTCCAAAATTCAAAGGAATCGAGTCAAAAGGGAGATATTCAAACTCGAATGAAAGTGATTCTGTAAATACATTCACTCCATATGCTGAGTTTTTCCTAGAGCTACCAAAGCTCTGATACCAACTGTAACGACCCGATATTTCAACCATTCGCATCCATTATAAGTGTATAGGTAGACACTCATGCCGGAATTGAATTGCTCAAAATACCGCGTTGTAAATAAAAATTTGGCAAATCTCAGAATATACAGTAAATAAAAATCACAGATCACAGACACAGAGTAATAATAATGCAGCGGAAGTCAAAGAGATAGTAGTTCATGAAGCTACTATATAAATATATCAGAGTTATATAAGATACAACAGAAGAAATAAAGTACAACAGAAGTTTCAATATGATAACCAAGTACAAGATGAATAGAACAACTGAACTGAAATAGATAAGACTACATAAGCACATAATCTCTAGCGATTCAAATCTCCAGAAGTGGAATCCAAATCTGTGAATAACTCAGGCTGACCCGAGCGTGAATAAAAATACAAACACTCGAGTCAGGACATACATACTTATACAATGTAAACCAACTCAAGTGAACTGTAGTTAAAGTACAGGTAACTTAGAAGATGCTTGGGACCGCCCATCCTCTGAGGATCCTTTGAACTATTTACTATGTAGTAATATACGCTATATACAGTAGTGTCTAATCAATAAAGTATAATCATATAGAAAATAGCGTTAAGGGGATGGTGAACCTTAACGCGGTCGGATCTTTAAAACCAAAATCGTAGTGGGCTCGATATAAGGAGATGACACGGCACGCGAGGCAATGCCAGGGTGGATACACCGTTTGCACTCCCGGACCGGTGGTGACGGCAAGCCAACAGCTTCCGCCTAACTCGAACAATACCCCCGGATCAAAGTGGCGCCACATATCGAATCGCAAAAGTAATAGAATGGTTTCCGATGGAGCATGCTCGATGAAAGGGTGCGACCCTTTGTGTAGCACGGTATAGCTCCTGTTTTAGTCATTTATGCCAACTCACGGGAGTTGGGTGTGACGACCCAAACTCGATGTCCAATAAACGACATCAAATTCGCATCGCCGGAGCTTATAACAACAATTAGATTAATATAAAACAGCGGAACAGAATCAATATCATAAATAACATCACTGTTACAACATCAACATAATATCCATACTGCAACAGAGTACATAATACATATACCACAATCTCTAAATACAACATCATGATAATATAACAGTGAACATATATCCAAAAATCCTCAAATGAGAGAGATGATAACGAACTCCCAAAAGCTAACACCTGAAATCTCCAATAGCTCCTAAGATATCTCCAAGATAAGAGCTCCAAAATACTGCTACTCCAAAATATAGAAACCTGCTACTAGGCTGCCCGTGTGGAAATAATGGGCACCCAGAGTTTAGGAAAGAAAACAATAAACTCCGGATCAGTCATGGGACTGGTATGAGTAAACAAAACAGTTGTATTTAAATAAACAAGATTTATAAAAGAATTTTCGGAATGCTTTTAAAAATGGAACTACCATAAGACCTCCCGCCACACACACAATGCAAACGCAGAATTGGAGGAGATTTCTTCTTATGATAGTTAAATATGCTTGGTACGAGAAAAGAATTCTTTGATATTATTACTAGTGCATAGTGATAGTAAATCATTTCGAAAATAGAATATTAATCTTAGCCGACATAGGTACCATTATACTATGCCTACTATAGCTACCATATTAGATGGCAGGTTCTACAACTAAAACCGTACAGGGTTTCGTATTTGGAATTGGATTTCCAACAAATGGTCAGGCCAAGGAACTTCCCATTGCCACATGAGAACGCCTCTGGAAGGACGTCCCCGAGAACCAAACCGGATCTCTGCCAACACAAGGCCGGGTTACCCCTAACTGGGTAACTACTGACACGAGTATGCCATCTCCCGGTCGTAACCAACCTTTAACCGGGGCCCCAGCAACAAATCACAAAATCATATATATATATCTGCGATATCAACATAAGTTAAGTATCTGGGCTCCATACCATGATACCACTTCTATCCAGAAGGAAATGCACATACCCTAAGGGGTGCTACCCCCAATAACCTTGCCGCATCTTTCCTGTTTTGACCATTTCGGGGTGTGAGGTCCGACGAAGTCACGTCCACAAAAACACACTTTATACAAAAGCCGTGCTTTGGGTCAACAAATGATCATAGAAATGATCACAAAGATAGACGATCAAATAAATGATCCTATCACGAATAATCAACACAATGATCATTTTACAGCAACACTCAGTATGTCACATTACCAAATTGGGAATATATCGCTGATAACCTTCAACTACATAACCCCTGAGCTCGTACGTCTCAGAGAAGGGTGTTAAGCTAAAAGAATAAATTCTCCGCCACCAACAGAAATATATTTGAAAGAAATCGGCTTTATATCTCAGTTTGTAATGTCAGACATACTATCCATACAAGTCTGTTCCGGGCTCGAACAGAACCGAAGGTACTTCCAAAGAAGTCCTTGCAATCCGGATATCCACAATCCTGATCGGATTCCCCATCACATATGGAGAACTCTATACCGGAGCAACTCGGTGCAGAGTCAATCGACAGGTCATCCTATCGCTCTCGCAAATACCCGGTCTTCAACACCGGTCTTCGATTGCTATCCATAACGTCGAATCACATATTCGAAATGGGTTTTATGACACAAAGGTCCTTTCCCGGTTAATTCGAATAGTGGGTGTCAAATTTCAAAACATGTGGATGTCATTCACAAATATTCACAGAGTCGATGTGGGTTTCGGATAACCAACTGAAATCCGATTCCCTGTCGCATCGAAGTTTTAAATGCCGTTTTACGGACAACAGGGTTTTCACATCAATATAGAACAAATCATAGTCACAGTGCATCATACAGTATCACAGTCATAACAGAAATATCAATCTAGTGCATAGCAATAGTTAATTATTTACAAATCCAAGTGAATGGGATTTAATAAATTTACCAAATAATTATTTTTAAATCAATGATAAAAATTTGGATAAATAAATTAAATCTTAATTAACTCGATTAATTGTTTCAAAATTAACAAATTCTTAATTACAAATTTAATTAAATACTTAATTGTTTATTTAATCAATTTAATTACAAATCATTCTTAATTACTTTTCATAACCATTAATTAATACCCCAATAAAACTTAATTATTCATTCATTGATTTCTTAATTTCTTAGTTAATCAATGATTAATCCTTAACTCTTAACGAAATTTCTTAATTTATTAACTATTAGTTCATAGTTAATTTTTTTTTTCATAATCAATAAATATAAATTATTCACTAATTTATATTTACAAAGAAATCTCTCTTAAACTTTTGAAATCAATTTATTACAAATTTGAGAACTTAAATGTTAATTTAAATTCCAACACTAGTTTTACATTAATTACTTGATTAAAATATAAATTAGATCCAGAAAACTTTGTTAAGTTTTTACTTATTTCTTTAACTTGTAATGAAACTTGATTTCATTGTCATACAGAAATTACTACTTAAACTTGTTTAAGCAATTTACACAGCATTTTTAGTTTGCAGGTTTCAGAAATCAAACCGAGCAATCTTCAGTTCACTCGAGTAAACACTCGACACTTTTCATTTCTTCCCCGAGCCAACCCACGTTTCTCTCGTCCTCTTCCCCGAGTTTCTCCACTTCTCCCTCGTCCCAGTTTCCTTTCTTCTTCCTGTCTTTTTTTTTTTTAAAGCTATGTTTTAAAACCCAGATCCAACATATTTTTGGAACGCGAGAAAAACCAGAAGAACGTTACATAATTTCTCGAGTTCCAACTCAACACCTCCCCTGATACTCAAAGCACTGACACCATCACCACCGTGCACGTGCACGGTGGTTCGCGACCACTCTGATGGCCATCGCGACCATCAACAAGTCATACTTCATTCCCCAAATCGATTCGAGCACCCCCACACTTGAATTTACCCCCAATAAAAAATCGAGTCATCTCGATCAATCGAACCCAACAACACGTTACCAGGAAATCCACTCGTGTACCCACGTATGGCCATCAGAAGCCATTAAAATCATACTGAAGCTTCATCGAGATGTGACGCCTCGACTAGCACCGGCGACGTGGATTCCGATCACCCCTAGGTGGAGCGGCGATCCCATTTTCAACGCGAACTGGAAACAGTTCTTAAACCCTAGTTTTCATTCGAATTCAAAATTTTTGCAATAGAAAATTTTTTCAACATTTTTCCCGAGATCTTCTATGGCCAAGCAAGCTTCAAGAAAAATCTTAACATCTAAAATTTGTTCGATGATTGGCAATCGATCAAAATGATCTAGGCAATTAAAAATTCCCATATTTGTCTTAAAAATCATCATTTTAAATATGGATTCACTTAAAGTTATGGAAGTTACAATTCGTGAAATTTGAGTTTCCTTGAGATTTTGAATTTGTCACTGTGTTTCAACTTTCCAGGAAGAAGAACTCTGTAACTGTTTTAATCCTTTACTGATATGTAATGTGAGTTTAAAATAATATTTAACTTGTTTAAAAATCTCTGTTAGAATCAAAGAGAGAATGAGATTTAAATTTTTCTTTGATATGGGTTGACCTACAACCAAAAATTACCGTGTTTGTTTAGTTTCTAGGAAAAAAAGAAAGTTTCAAACTGCTTTGCTTTATCACTGAAACTTGGTGCAGGTTTAAACATATACTCCATTTTTCCTTTTCTTTTCCTTTCAAATTCAATAGAAAATGGAAACAGGGGGAAAGAAGAAAAAGAAAGGTTCATCAGGTTTTCACTTTTGTTTTCCTGAAACTAAAACAGAGAATGAAATTTGTAAAATCAACATGCACAACCAAACATTCATTCATATATTCAAGATACAAACAAAAGTTTAACTTCCCTACATCATTCAACATCCACACAGCAACAAAAAGATTGTAAGAACAAATGTTTACTCACTTGAACAATATAGAAGCAGAGACTATTTTTGTATTTGAAGAGTTGCAGCAGTTTGTATTTCCTCTGTTTTTCTTTTCCTTCAGTAAATTTTCTTCCAAGCTTAAATAAAAATGATGTTGGCTTTTATTTCTGTTTATTTTCTTTTCTGATCTTTGCAAAAGTTTGTTTGAACGAAATAACTAAGGCAATTGCCATGTATATAAGGAGGTAGGCAGGTTTTTAAGCAAAGTACTGAAACATCATTTTTGCATAGTAGTTTTATACAGGTTGTTGTACTTCACATGCTTTTCTCCTTCCTTCCAAAGGTGGCTGAGGAGTAAATGCATTAAATGAAGGTATGTTCTTTGTAGATGCTTGCATTTAATGAAAGTATGTAGTGTTTCATGCTTTGTATATTTTCAGCATGCTGTCTTGTTTATTTTGCTAATGTAAGAGTTTGTTTTATTTTCTTTTATTTTCTTTTGCTTACATATTTTAGTTGACTGGTTTGTAGTTACTTTGCTAATTTCAGTATATTTTGTTTTGTTTTAGGTTCTTAGACTTACCTGATTTGATTTATTAACATGTTTATTTGTTTGAATGTTTTACTTTCTTGCATTTTCTTTTGTTATCTTATTTTATTTGTTTATTTGTTTACATTGCTTAAACGTTAGATTATTTGTTTGTTTGTTCATATGTTTATTTGTTTAGATGTTAGATTATAATGATGCGATTTAAATTTTAAAATTTTATCATAACTTACATTAACAAATTTTTTTTCTTTTCTTTTAAAAGTTTTTAACTAAAAACACTAAACTTTATCCATATTTCATTCCTTTATAACTTTTCAATTTTTATTTCAAAAAGTTAAAATATATTGCTAAAATTTAAATTCATAATTTTCGGGATGTTACAATATCCCCTCCTTAAAAATATTTCGTCCTCGAAATTGAAAGAGAGAGAACGTAAACAAATAATATACGAATTCAAAAACAAGGAAATGACTTACAATTTTAAGTCGAGATGTCAATTCTGCATTTGGGATATGACTTCTTCATATTCTCTTCAGTCTCCCAAGTACAGTCCTTTGGATCGCCACTCCATTTAACTTTGACCAATTTCACAATTTTGTTCCTCAATCGCTTCTCATTACGATCAACAATTTTCATCGGTTCCCTTCTAACTGCCAAGTTGGGAGTGATTTCTAGATCCTGCTGAGCAGCTTCTTCAATAATATCATCTGGATCGTGCACATATTTCCGAAGGTTAGAAATATGGAACACATCATGTACGTCAGACAACCAGCTGGGTAACTGCACTCTATATGCTAGAGAACCAATCCTTTCCAGAATAGGAAAAGGACCAATATAACGCGGTGCCAACTTTCCAGTTTTCCCGAATCTCAACACACCCCGCATCGGAGATACTTTCAGAAATACAGAATCTCCAACTTGAAATTCCAAATTTCTCCTTCGACGGTCATAATAGCTCTTCTGACGGCTTTGGGCAGTTAATAACTTCTTTCGAATAAAATTTACCTTCTCAGTGGCTTCTTTTATCATATCCGGTCCAAGAACAAGTCTGTCACCTGATTCGATCCAGCATGTAGGTGATCGACACGGACAACCATATAAAGCTTCAAAAGGAGCCATTTCTAAACTGGCCTGATAACTGTTATTATATGAGAATTCAACCAGATGCAAATGGTCCTCCCAAGAACCACCAAAATCGTGAACACAAGCACGCAGTAGGTCTTCTAAAATTCGGTTAACTCTCTCAGTCTGTCCATCAGATTGCGGATGATAAGCAGTACTGAAATTTAATTTCGTTCCCAATGCATCCTGAAATGCTTCCCAAAATCTACTAGTGAAGATCGGGTCACGATCACTCACTATACTACTGGGAATACCATGGAGGCGAACAATTTCCTTTATATAAATACCTGCCAAGCTTGCTGCACTCCGAGTAGATTTAACTGGAATGAAATGAGCATTTTTGTTTAGACGATCCATAATAACCCAAATCGCTTCATTGCCTTTCTTGGTTCGTGGCAATCCGTCGATGAAATCCATCGATACTTGATCCCACTTCCATTTTGGAACTTCTAAAGGTTGAAGTAAACCGGCCACTTTCTTTTGGTCGCTCTTGATCTGCTGACAAGTAGCACAACGACTCACATAAATAGATATGTCTCTCTTCATCGTTTTCCACCAGAATGTTCTTTTAACATCACGATACATTTTGTTGACTCCTGGATGAATGTTGAATTTTGACTTGTGGCATTCATCCAAAATTTCACGTTTCAGTTCAGGGAAATCTGGAACACAAATCCTGCCTTTTAATCTAATAACTCCACTATGATTTGTCTCAAAACTTGTATATCAAGAGTAGCGTACCTGTACCCCATATCTACCAAATCCGAAAAAGATTCTTTAACATGACCTGTCATTCTTCCATGATATTTCTGGTTCATTCCCCGGATAAACCTTTCGTTTTTCTTCAGAGGTGTATTTAGCAATTCCGGGCCAAACCGAGATAGTTCGCTGAATTTATTCAAGTATTCTTCAAACGACAAACTTCCTTGCTTCAAATCCAGAAATTCCTGATACATTCTGGAAACTCCCGCCGATGGCATGTAACGTTTCTCAAACACTTCTTTAAAACGATCCCAAGTAAATTCTTCCTCGGGTTCATCTATAATGATGGTTTCCCACCAAGCTGAAGCTTCTCCTTGGAGTTGCCAAGAAGCTATAAGTCTTTTCTGCTCATCCTGCAATTTTAGCCCTTTAAAAATCTTTTCACACAATCTTACCCATGCTTGAGCGTCAATAATTGACTCTTTGCCAATAAATGGTTTGCCACAAAGCTTTTCAAATTTCTTATATAATTCAGCCAAGTCCGGCTGCTGCTGAATTTCTATTACTGCTTCTGCGGCTGCGGGAATTTGATTTGGTGCTGCAGCATTGCCTTGACCCCTAATTCTTCCTCTGCGTCCACTCATTTTCACTATCTGAGATTAGTAAGAAAATTGATTCAGATATGCAGACGAAATATCTTAAGGAATATCAGCAGTAAAAAGAAATTGACTAAGAAATTTCAAAGTTTCAATTTTGATTATACTCATTCTAGGGTATACTTCACCCTATCTCTAATGAGCCATCTAATGTGTTATACTCCGTAGCTAAAGTTCTTACTCAACCAACAGCTCTGATACCAATTTGTGACGACCCAAACTCGATGTCCAATAAACGACATCAAATTCGCATCGCCGGAGCTTATAACAACAATTAGATTAATATAAAACAGCGGAACAGAATCAATATCATAAATAACATCACTGTTACAACATCAACATAATATCCATACTGCAACAGAGTACATAATACATATACCACAATCTCTAAATACAACATCATGATAATATAACAGTGAACATATATCCAAAAATCCTCAAATGAGAGAGATGATAACGAACTCCCAAAAGCTAACACCTGAAATCTCCAATAGCTCCTAAGATATCTCCAAGATAAGAGCTCCAAAATACTGCTACTCCAAAATATAGAAACCTGCTACTAGGCTGCCCGTGTGGAAATAATGGGCACCCAGAGTTTAGGAAAGAAAACAATAAACTCCGGATCAGTCATGGGACTGGTATGAGTAAACAAAACAGTTGTATTTAAATAAACAAGATTTATAAAAGAATTTTCGGAATGCTTTTAAAAATGGAACTACCATAAGACCTCCCGCCACACACACAATGCAAACGCAGAATTGGAGGAGATTTCTTCTTATGATAGTTAAATATGCTTGGTACGAGAAAAGAATTCTTTGATATTATTACTAGTGCATAGTGATAGTAAATCATTTCGAAAATAGAATATTAATCTTAGCCGACATAGGTACCATTATACTATGCCTACTATAGCTACCATATTAGATGGCAGGTTCTACAACTAAAACCGTACAGGGTTTCGTATTTGGAATTGGATTTCCAACAAATGGTCAGGCCAAGGAACTTCCCATTGCCACATGAGAACGCCTCTGGAAGGACGTCCCCGAGAACCAAACCGGATCTCTGCCAACACAAGGCCGGGTTACCCCTAACTGGGTAACTACTGACACGAGTATGCCATCTCCCGGTCGTAACCAACCTTTAACCGGGGCCCCAGCAACAAATCACAAAATCATATATATATATCTGCGATATCAACATAAGTTAAGTATCTGGGTTCCATACCATGATACCACTTCTATCCAGAAGGAAATGCACATACCCTAAGGGGTGCTACCCCCAATAACCTTGCCGCATCTTTCCTGTTTTGACCATTTCGGGGTGTGAGGTCCGACGAAGTCACGTCCACAAAAACACACTTTATACAAAAGCCGTGCTTTGGGTCAACAAATGATCATAGAAATGATCACAAAGATAGACGATCAAATAAATGATCCTATCACGAATAATCAACACAATGATCATTTCACAGCAACACTCAGTATGTCACATTACCAAATTGGGAATATATCGCTGATAACCTTCAACTACATAACCCCTGAGCTCGTACGTCTCAGAGAAGGGTGTTAAGCTAAAAGAATAAATTCTCCGCCACCAACAGAAATATATTTGAAAGAAATCGGCTTTATATCTCAGTTTGTAATGTCAGACATACTATCCATACAAGTCTGTTCCGGGCTCGAACAGAACCGAAGGTACTTCCAAAGAAGTCCTTGCAATCCGGATATCCACAATCCTGATCGGATTCCCCATCACATATGGAGAACTCTATACCGGAGCAACTCGGTGCAGAGTCAATCGACAGGTCATCCTATCGCTCTCGCAAATACCCGGTCTTCAACACCGGTCTTCGATTGCTATCCATAACGTCGAATCACATATTCGAAATGGGTTTTATGACACAAAGGTCCTTTCCCGGTTAATTCGAATAGTGGGTGTCAAAGTTCAAAACATGTGGATGTCATTCACAAATATTCACAGAGTCGATGTGGGTTTCGGATAACCAACTGAAATCCGATTCCCTGTCGCATCGAAGTTTTAAATGCCGTTTTACGGACAACAGGGTTTTCACATCAATATAGAACAAATCATAGTCACAGTGCATCATACAGTATCACAGTCATAACAGAAATATCAATCTAGTGCATAGCAATAGTTAATTATTTACAAATCCAAGTGAATGGGATTTAATAAATTTACCAAATAATTATTTTTAAATCAATGATAAAAATTTGGATAAATAAATTAAATCTTAATTAACTCGATTAATTGTTTCAAAATTAACAAATTCTTAATTACAAATTTAATTAAATACTTAATTGTTTATTTAATCAATTTAATTACAAATCATTCTTAATTACTTTTCATAACCATTAATTAATACCCCAATAAAACTTAATTATTCATTCATTGATTTCTTAATTTCTTAGTTAATCAATGATTAATCCTTAACTCTTAATGAAATTTCTTAATTTATTAACTATTAGTTCATAGTTAAATTTTTTTTTTCATAATCAATAAATATAAATTATTCACTAATTTATATTTACAAAGAAATCTCTCTTAAACTTTTGAAATCAATTTATTACAAATTTGAGAACTTAAATGTTAATTTAAATTCCAACACTAGTTTTACATTAATTACTTGATTAAAATATAAATTAGATCCAGAAAACTTTGTTAAGTTTTTACTTATTTCTCTAACTTGTAATGAAACTTGATTTAATTGTCATACAGAAATTACTACTTAAACTTGTTTAAGCAATTTACACAGCATTTTTAGTTTGCAGGTTTCAGAAATCAAACGGAGCAATCTTCAGTTCACTCGAGTAAACACTCGACACTTTTCATTTCTTCCCCGAGCCAACCCACGTTTCTCTCGTCCTCTTCCCCGAGTTTCTCCACTTCTCCCTCGTCCCAGTTTCCTTTCTTCTTCCTGTCTCTTTTTTTTTCTTTTTTTCTTTTTTTAAAGCTATGTTTTAAATCCCAGATCCAACATCTTTTTGGAACGCGAGAAAAACCCGAAGCACGTTACATAATTTCTCGAGTTCCAACTCGAGTTCCAACTCAACACCTCCCCTGATACTCAAAGCACTGACACCATCACCACCGTGCACGTGCACGGTGGTTCGCGACCACTATGATGGCCATCGCGACCATCAACAAGTCATACTTCATTCCCCAAATCGATTCGAACACCCCCACACTTGAATTTACCTCCAATAAAAAATCGAGTCATCTCGATCAATCGAACCCAACAACACGTTACCAGGAAATCCACTCGTGTACCCACGTATGGCCATCAGAAGCCACTAAAATCATACTGAAGCTTCATCGAGATGTGACGCCTCGACTAGCACCGGCGACGTGGATTCCGATCACCCCTAGGTGGAGCGGCGATCCCATTTTCAACGCGAACTGGAAACAGTTCTTAAACCCTAGTTTTCATTCGAATTCAAAATTTATGCAATAGAAATTTTTTTCAACATTTTTCCCGAGATCTTCTATGGCCAAGCAAGCTTCAAGAAAAATCTTAACATCTAGAATTTGTTCGATGATTGGCAATCGATCAAAATGCATGTCTCGTTCAACATTGGACTGCACGTAATCTAGGCAATTAAAAATTCCCATATTTGTCTTAAAAATCATCATTTTAAATATGGATTCACTTAAAGTTATGGAAGTTACAATTCGTGAAATTTGAGTTTCCTTGAGATTTTGAATTTGTCACTGTGTTTCAACTTTCCAGGAAGAAGAACTCTGTAACTGTTTTAATCCTTTACTGATATGTAATGTGAGTTTAAAATAATATTTAACTTGTTTAAAAATCTCTGTTAGAATCAAAGAGAGAATGAGATTTAAATTTTTCTTTGATATGGGTTGACCTGCAACCAAAAATTACTGTGTTTGTTTAGTTTCTAGGAAAAAAAGAAAGTTTCAAACTGCTTTGCTTTATCACTGAAACTTGGTGCAGGTTTAAACATATACTCCATTTTTCTTTTTCTTTTCCTTTCAAATTCAATAGAAAATGGAAACAAAGGGAAAGAAGAAAAAGAAAGGTTCATCAGGTTTTCACTTTTGTTTTCCTGAAACTAAAACAGAGAATGAAATTTGTAAAATCAACATGCACAACCAAACATTCATTCATATATTCAAGATACAAACAAAAGTTTAACTTCCCTACATCATTCAACATCCACACAGCAACAAAAAGATTGTAAGAACAAATGTTTACTCACTTGAACAATATAGAAACAGAGACTATTTTTGTATTTGAAGAGTTGCAGCAGTTTGTATTTCCTCTGTTTTTCTTTTCCTTCAGTAAATTTTCTTCCAAGCTTAAATAAAAATGATGTTGGCTTTTATTTCTGTTTATTTTCTTTTCTGATCTTTGCAAAAGTTTGTTTGAACGAAATAACTAAGGCAATTGCCATGTATATAAGGAGGTAAGCAGGTTTTTAAGCAAAGTACTGAAACATCATTTTTGCATAGTAGTTTTATACAGGTTGTTGTACTTCACATGCTTTTCTCCTTCCTTCCAAAGGTGGCTGAGGAGTAAATGCATTAAATGAAGGTATGTTCTTTGTAGATGCTTGCATTTAATGAAAGTATGTAGTGTTTCATGCTTTGTATATTTTCAGCATGCTGTCTTGTTTATTTTGCTAATGTAAGAGTTTGTTTTATTTTCTTTTATTTTCTTTTGCTTACATATTTTAGTTGACTGGTTTGTAGTTACTTTGCTAATTTCAGTATATTTTGTTTTGTTTTAGGTTCTTAGACTTACCTGATTTCATTTATTAACATGTTTATTTGTTTGAATGTTTTACTTTCTTGCATTTTCTTTTGTTATCTTATTTTATTTGTTTATTTGTTTACATTGCTTAAACGTTAGATTATTTGTTTGTTTGTTCATATGTTTATTTGTTTAGATGTTAGATTATAATGATGCGATTTAAATTTTAAAATTTTATTATAACTTACATTAACAAATTTTTTTTCTTTTCTTTTAAAAGTTTTTAACTAAAAACACTAAACTTTATCCATATTTCATTCCTTTATAACTTTTCAATTTTTATTTCAAAAAGTTAAAATATATTGCTAAAATTAAATTCATAATTTTCGGGATGTTACATTGGGTCCACGTAATATACCTCGAGAAAGTCGCCACCATCCTACTTCATTCTGGAATCTCCACCGCGTACACAGTTGTTAAAGTGGTTTTCGGTATTGGCCGGCTTTAAGACAACATCCGATCCCGGTCTCTTTAACAACCAATCGTTATTATAACCCGTAGTTATAACTTTAAACAAATATATTTTATACTTCAAAATAAAATATCATTTCAACCCAAATCTTTATCAAAATAAAGACTAAATTATTTCCAAACCATTTCAATATATCATCATACCATATCTTTCGATTCAAATATTTATCAAAATAAATATCAAGTCATTTCTAACCATTTCAATATATTAAATTATCATATCCTTTCAAAACTTCCTTCAAAATATCTTATCTTTCAGCACTTCCTTTCAAATTATTTTAACATCAAAATGTCATATCTTTCAAAACTCCATTTTCAAATCATTTTAATATATCAAAATATCATATCTTTTCAAACCACATTTCAATCATTTAATATATCAAAATATCAAAACCACATTCATTTCAAATCATTATTCATTTTATTCAATTTAAAATACCATTTCAATTCACATTTCAAAACAGTTTATATTCAAAAAAAATCATTTTTAATCATTAAAATGAAGTTATTATGTTCAATAATTAAATTATTAAATTTCCAAAATTTTCAACTTCCAAAGTTCATTTATTCACTTAGGTTTATCAAAATAGTGAAAATTCACTTTTCGTGGCATTTAGAAAACGCTACGGAAAGATACATTCAAAACAGTTCAATTTAACAAAAGACAACATTTTAAAATGTTGTAATAGTGTTTACTTAAATTTCAAATAAACTTAGTTAAATTAAAAAATTATAGCACTTACAAAAATTGCTATAATAGCTTTTAATTCAATTTAGTTTTTTAGTTCATTATCATCAACTACAGCATTTACAAATGCTGTAATATCATTTACATTGTAATTAATAGCATTTCAAAAATGCAGTCAATTAACTTCAAATATTCAATATAATTTCTCAACCAATTATATTTTTTTTATTTAAAACATTTTTAACTCATAAAATCATACATTTTCACATTTATAACCATCATTTAATTTTCCTCAAGTTCATGATTTTATAAAGTTAAATTTCCATTCAAAAATCAAGATTTAATAATAATTCACTTATTAAATTGCAATGTTCAATTTTAAATTCATTGCATTGAATTTCAACTTAACACTTAAGTTCAAATTCTCAAATATAACTTAGTTTTATTTTTATTTACTTAACTAGAAGTTCACTTTTAAGTCGATTTCATAAATTTCCAATTTAGTTATATTTCAAAATTTCAACTTAAAGTATTCATTCATTTCACATTTCAACTTTATTAAAAATCATTAATATGATATAAAATCACTTTGAATTCATTTAAATTCAAATTATCATAAATTTATCATAATTTCATATTCAATTTAATTTCCAATTATAATTAAATCAAATTTTCCAAAATAACTTACGTTTAAAATTTTCTAACTTTTTCATTAATTCATTTCACTTATAATTGTTCAAAAAATCAATAATATTTTACAAAAAACCTTTTTAATTAGATTTAAATCAGAATATTTTAATATTTACATTTCTAAATAATTTTCAAATTTTTTAGAAAACATATATTAACTACGGGTCTGTATATAATTTTCTACGCTAGGTAAAGTGATACGGGTAATATATCATTTCAACCCGTAATTTACAAAGAAAATCCGAGATTTATCATTTCAAAACCCGCAGTCCCAAGTAAATGAAATAAATTGAAAATCATTCAGGCCTATCATTTCAGCCCATAATGATTTTCCCTTATTCTAAAGTCCGTTCGGGTATGTATCATTTCAACCCATAGTGATTTCTAATTTACAGGGAACTTGCAGTGTGATAAACTGATAAAATATACATAATAGCATGAAATAACAGTAACATATGATATAATAGGTGTAATAACAGGTGTGAACATCATATGATAATAATATAAGCAGTTATAACATGTTAATATAGTTCTACAGATTCGTAGGGTGTCAATTTACTACTTATATAAGTACATAATGTCTGGTGAGAAATACTCACATTTTTATGCTGGAGATATCAATTAGAATGATACAATGGATCCAGAAGGCACGACCTTTGATTTGATTGGAGAGAAATAGCCGAAATATCATCTTGTAAACAACCCCAAAACAAGATATTACAACTTATGAATATTCAACCAAAATATATTGAAATAAATTGAAATTGAAAGGCAACAAAGGCAAGATAACTTGACCTTGCTACAACCATTCAAAAGCTCGACTAAGGGGTTCGTTTTCTCAGCCATGATGATGATATGAGTGTGTTAACTCCGCCCTGGCCATGGCTCAACGACTTGAAAGATTACCAACCCAGAAGGTTGCCGACCTAACATGGATGCCGATCTAACTGCCTAAGCCCTAAAAGGGATACCGACCTAACAGGCTTGAGAAGATTGCCGACGTAAGACTCAGAGGATGCCGACCTAAGGCTTAAGAGGGATGCCGACCTAATGCCTCAACAAAAGTTACCGACCTAAGATAGCTACCGACCTAACACGGTTACCGGCCAATGCCTTAGAGGATGCCGACTTAACAGGAATGCCGACCTAAGATTTGAGGGGGTACCGACCTAAGGCTTAGGTGGGTTACCGATCTAACATGGATACTGGCCTAAGGTAGATGCCGATCTAACTGTCCAAGGAAGTTGCCATCCTAACTGCTCAAGACAGGGACAAGATCACGAATTATACTTGAGTCGCAACCGACCTACGGCCTATGTTAAGTCGTACACGACCCAAGCAAAGGAAGACAAGTTCAATGCATCTACTTGGCACAGTGGCCTCTTAACTCGTATACGATTCATGACTTACCAATTAAGCCATGACTTGCGACTTGCCAGTTAACTCGTTCACGACTCACGACCTAGCTTGAGTCGTCCACGACCTAAAGCTACTAAATATAAGCCCGATGCCGTATTACTTATACAAGGTTATGTTGACTCATGGGCGACTGGGGACTTGTATAAGAGAACCTTTGTGAAACCATGGGGTTTGGCCAGATAAGTCGGCCACGACCTACCATAGGTCGGTCACGACTTACGACCCGAGAGGGAAATTTCCCTAAAATACCAACCTACCTCAAGCATGGAGGGGACTTTTGGCTGAGCACTTTAAGCGCCGATACTCTCCTGAATTCTCAACTCACTCAACACTTCAAATACGAAAGGCATCTCAACTAACTTCAAGAGGAAATCTAACGCAATCAACATGGATTCAAAGAATTCTTCTGCATCAGAGTTCTAGTTGTTTGTCTCATCAGAATTGTAATTGAAGATTGTTGTAAAGTTGTAATTGATTCAGTAATAAAGAGGATTAAAGTGGACGTAGGCTTACCTGAAGCCGAACCACTATAAAAACTGTTGCCTTTTCTTCTTTCTCTGTGAATTTTGTACTTGTTTTAGTTCCCGTGTTCGCGGGTGGTGCTTTCACTTAATCTCAATCTACACCGGGGTGTTAGCGTTCAATTTTAAGCTTTAACATTTTTGGTGCTTTCACTGAGAACCCAACTCAGGAAACTTCCACCATTGCTCCGCGAAGGATTGTTGAAAGGATTTCTTTTAAAACCCGAAGTTTATTGGAAATAATGGCTCCTGGGAGAAAACGAAGTTCTGTAAGATCCGACAATGTTCAAGAGAATACTGCTACCTCTCCTCCTTCAAGTCAAGCAGCTCCAACTGTTGGAGTTACGCTAGCAGAATTGGACGCCGTAGTTTTGGGGTTGAATCAACAATTAAATGCTCAGAATGCGCAGTTGGAAGCCCAGAATGCCCAGAATGCCTTGATCTTAAGTAAGTTGAATGATCTACTTGGGGCAAACCGTCAACCGGGTAATAATGATGGAAACCCTACTGTGGGAGTTCAGGATGTTGAAGGGAACATTTCTCAAAGAGCCGCAGACCCTGTAGAAAGGACTCCTCCTCAAGCTGGAGGATCAGGGTCGCAGCCGACCCTCCGTGAACGATTGTCAAGACAGAATTCGGAGAGAGTGGATGATGTGTGCCCTCCAAAGCCTCTAAATGATGAAGAATATTTTTCAGGTATGGTTCGCCAAATCATGAAGGAAAATATGCGAAGAGATGAAGGTGAGAAAGAGTGGGGTATTGCTCCAAGCAAGACTCCATTTACTGAAAAGATCTTGAAGGAAAAATTCCCAAGGAAATTTGTTCCCCCTACTATTCCGGCCTACAAGGGGACGAGTGATCATAACGAGTTCTGTACAAGTACGACTGGCATATGACGGGTGCCAGAGCGTCTGATGAGATCAAGTGTCGATATTTCCCGGTTTATCTTGAAGGTGTGGCTCTATTGTGGTTTACAAAGCTGCCAGTCAGGTCCATTGATCAATTCTCCGATTTGACCAGGAAATTCAAGGAGCAATTTCGATTGTATGCTTCTAAAGCAAAGGATATAATGTCGCTGTCGAGTCTAGAGCAAAACCCGGGAGAATCTATCAGATCATTTTTGAATCGTTTTAACATAGCATTGGCCGAGGTAGATAATGCTGAGCCACGCATGGTCCTAACATACTTGATGAGGGCGATTGACAAATCGAGTGAATTTGGAAAATGGTTGAAAATGAAAGAACCAAACTCACTTGACAAATTCTACAAGAAAGCGGATGAATTCATGCGCTTGGAGAGCCTCCAAACACCGGCTAAGGTGGTATCAGCAGAAGCCGGGAACAATGGTGCTCCTTCGAACTAGAAAGAACCTAACACTCTGAAAAGGGGAAATGATGGTGGAAAGAAACAGGGAGATGCTAAGAAAGGCCGTTCTTTCAATTTCACACCCTTGACCGATACCCCTGAGAACATCTTCTTTGCGACCAAGGATGATGTCAATTATCCGACACCATCTAAAATGAGAGTTGGGATTAAGATGGAAAAAAGTGGAAGGTTCTGCCGGTTCCACAACCAGCCCGGCCATGACACCAACGAATGCCGTCAGTTGAAAAAGGTAATTGAACAACTTTTGAAAGAGAACAAGCTCCAGCAGTATGTGAAAAGAAATAGAAATGCCCCAACCTCGTCGACTCAAGGATAACAAGTTCCCGCTCACCATCCTGGCTCAAGTGAGAAGGCCGTAGAACATGAATCGGAAAGGCCTGTCATCAATATAATAACCGGAGGACCTCACCCAGCAGGCAAAAGCTGAGGAGAGATGGAAAGGTATGCACGGGCCTTGAGGCATGTACCAGCTGAAGAGAATGTTTTTTTTAGAGAATGATGTGCCTTTAAAGAAACGAAAGACTTCCACAGAAGATAATGTATTCAGTGTCAGAGATTCTTTGGTATCGAAGCTCCGACCATAGATCCTTTGGTCATATCCGCTGGTATTGGGCCGGCTACTGTGAGAAGAGTTCTAGTTGATTGTGGAGCTTCATGCAACATTCTCTTCAAGAAGACCTTTGGTCAAATGAAAATTCCAATGGCTGACGTTCATCACTTAAGATTGCTGGGTTTGCTGGAGAACCCAAACAGCCGATTGGGACCTTAGATTTGTTTGTAGAACTTGGAAAGGGACTGAGGAAGGTGGCTCGAAAGCAAACCTTTATAATTGTTGAAGAATTCTCTGCCTACAATGCCTTTTTAGGCCGACCAACTCTTGCTGCATTTAAAGCTGTTCTTGCCCCGTGATGTCTGACTATAAAATTCCCCACGGATAATGGAGTTGGCGTGATCAAAGGAGACCAAGATGCGGGGCGAGAATGTTATCTTACAGAGCTGCGTGAATCAAGGAAAATAGAAATAGGAAAAGGTGTGGCGACTCCAGTCTGCACCAAAGAACAAGCCTTGTAGCAATTACAGGGTGGACCCTGCACTGGTGAATGTAGTGCCTTACGAAGAGAGATGGATCCAAGGAAGGCCAGTGCAGGGGAGAATAGGGTAGTACCGGTAGAGGTAATAGTGCCGGTATCCGTTGACCCAAAGGACCCGAACAAAGTGCTTAATGTGGGTTCACAACTCAACACAACAATTCAGAATGTTCTGATTTCGTTTTTGAAGGCAAATTTGGATGTATTCGCTTGGACTCATGCTGACATGTGTGGAATATCCCCAGAGATTGCAGTACACACTCTTAAAATTGATCCAAAGTTTACACCTGTGAAACAGAAAAGAAGAACTCAGGGTCCTGAGAGAACGACAGCATTAAAAGAAGAAGTGGATCGGCTCATGGAGAACGGTTTCATCAGAGAATCTACTTATCCAAATTGGGTATCAAATCCAGTGCTGGTTAAAAAAGCTAACGGAAAGTGGAGAGTGTGCATTGACTTTTCAGATCTGAACAAAGCCTGCCCCAAAGACTGTTTCCCGCTGCCCAGGATTGATCAGCTGGTGGATGGGACGGTAGGGCATGAATTGTTATCTTTTATGGATGCATACTCCGGATATAACCAGATTATGATGCATGAGCCAGATCAAGAGGATACGAGCTTCATCACAGATGTTGGACTCTACTGCTACAAGGTCATGCCTTTCGGACTCAAGAATGCAGGGGCAACTTACCAAAGGCTTGTTAATGCCATGTTTAAACCACAGATTGGCAAGACAATGGAAGTTTATGTTGATGATATGCTAGTGAAGTCTAAGAAAGCAGTGGACCACATGGATCACTTGGCAGAGATGTTCGCAGTACTCCGAAAGTACAGAATGAAGCTTAATCCCTTGAAATGTTCATTTGGAGTGGAGTCCGGAAAGTTTTTGGGTTTCATTGTGAGCGCTAGGGGCATTGAAGCTAATCCAGCTCAGATCACTGCCCTGAGAGAGGTCAAGGCTCCTAGAACGAAGAAGGAATTGCAAAGTCTCAATGGAAAGGTTGCTGCTTTGAGTCGGTTCATTTCCAAAGCAACTGACAAATGCATTCCATTCTTTGATGCTCTGAAGAAAGGAAGAAAAAACTTTGAGTGGACTGCTGAATGTCAGAAAGCATTTGATGAGTTGGTTCGTCATATGGAAGTGCCTCCGATACTTTCAAAGCCTGACAGTGGTGAAGATCTCTTCATATATTTGGCAATTTTGTCTCATGCTCTCAGTGTAGTGTTGGTACGAGAAGACGCAAGGATTCAACGCCCAGTCTATTATATCAGCAAAAGATTCACTGGGGCAGAGATGAACTATTCAAGGTTGGAAAAGCTCGCCTATTGTTTGTTGATCGCATCAAGAAAATTGAGGCTGTATTTCCAAGCTCATCCCATCAAAGTCCTCACTGATCAACCTTTAAAGCAAGTCCTATTCCGTCCTGAGACTTCGGGCCGTCTTTTGAAATGGAATATTGAACTTAGCCAATATGACATCACTTACCATCCCCGGAAAGCAATCAATGGACAAGCTTTGGCAGATTTCATCGCAGAATGTACGGATAAAGGTGATAGTGAGGAAGAAGTCACTGATAGCGTCCCAATCCAATGGAAATTGTATGTCGATGGCGCAAGGAATGATTACTGTTCCGGAGCAGGGGTTGTCCTTGAAACCCCAAAAGGCCGATCGCTATGTTATGCGCTGAGACTAGAATTCCCTTCGACAAACAATGAAGCTGAATATGAAGCCCTCATCGCTGATTTAAGGATTGCTAAAGAACTAAAGATCAAGGCATTGCAGATCTTCAGTGATTCTCAACTTATTGTTTGCCAAGTCAAGAAGGAATTTCAAGCTAAAGGAGGGAATCTACCCGCCTATTTATCAAAAGCCTGGGAGCTCCTTCAAGATTTTGACCGTTATTCAATAAACCATATACCCCGAGAAGAGAACATGAAAGCGGATTCTCTTGCAAAGTATTCGAGCACTGGTGAAGCTCAACTATTGGGATTAGTTCCCGTTGAAGTCTTGTCAGCTCGAAGCACAGATGAAATGGATGTTGATTGGATTATGGATGTATCCCAAGAGAAAAAATCATGGATGACTCTGATACATGAATATTTACTCAATGGTTCTTTGCCAGAAAGTTCAAAAGAACGACAGAAGCTGATGAGGAAAGCCTCCAGATATATAGTTCAAGATGGTCGTCTGTACAGACGAGGATTTTCAATGCCATTACTCCGATGCGTGACAAAGGAAGAAGCTAATACAATTCTGACTGAAGTACACGGAGGGGAATGTGGGGATCATACAGGTGGTCAAACTTTAGCAAAGAAGATCCTCCGTTATGGATACTTTTGGCCAGAAATTAATCAGGATGCTGCTGACTACTCCCGAAAGTGTGATAAATGCCAGAGATTCGCTAAAATTCCTAGAGCACCTTCCACTGAGCTAACACAAATGGTCAATCCATGGCCATTTTCCATCTGGGGAATAGATCTCATTGGGCCTTTGCCGACTGCCAAATCGGGGATTAAATATGCTATCGTTGCTGTTGATTACTTCACTAAATGGGCTGAAGCCGAACCATTGGCTATTATTACCTCTAAGAAAATGATAAGTTTTGTGACTAAAAATATCATTTGCAGGTATGGTGTGCCTCAGAAGATAATCGCAGACAATGGTACTCAATTTGAAAGTGAGGATTTCCAAGATTTCTGCAAACGATTCAAGATCCGAAAAAGCTTCTCAGCAGTGGCTCATCCGCAGGCAAACGGGCAAGTGGAAGCAGTAAACAAAATCATCAAATCAACCATCAAAAAGCAGCTGGAAAAAGCAAAAGGTGGTTGGGTCGATAAGTTACCGCTTGCAATATGGGCATACAGAACCACCCACAAAACTGCGACTGGGCATACTCCATTTTCATTGGCATACGGATCAAAAGCGATGATTCCAGTGGAAACTGAAGTCCCCTCACACAGAAGGATCCATTTTGATCAAGATGAGAACGAAAAATTGCAATTGGAAGCACTTGACCTCCTCGATGAAAGAAGAGAAGCGGCTAGGCTTAGAATTGCAGCTCACCAGCAAAGAATAGCCAGGCACTTCAATTCCAAAGTTCGTCAGTGCAGCTTTGAAGTTGGGGACTTGGTCCTGAAGAAAATTATGACAGCCATAGGTGTGTTTGGGCCAAACTGGGAAGGGCCATATGTTATAGGCACGAAACTTCTTGATGGCACATTCAAACTCACTACCGTCGAAGGAGAACCAATCCCAAGAGCTTGGAACAACAATCATTTGCGTCCATATTTTACTTAAAAGCTTTGCTGAAATGTTGCAAAAGAATTATGAATATATGATTCTTGTATTGAAAGCAATTGTAAAGCAAATGAATAATGAAAAGCTATAAAGTGGATGTAGGCCCAGCTTTTGGCCGAACCACTATAAATCTTGTGTTCTCTACTATTATAAACTGCTTTGTTTTATTTCGACATATAAAATACGTTAATTGTGTTACTAAAATGTCGATTTAATAATGCAGGCCATAAAAACAAAGCTTACCCATCGCAAGACCAAGCGATCTCCGACATCACCCAACAAGCAAACACTAAACCATTCAAAATTTCCATACTCAAATCCTACAAAAGAAGTGCTTCGAACAAAAGTTAGCGATGTGGATGGAAGTGGACCATTTCTAACTAACTGCAAATGTTTGTACAAACAAACAACCAGTTAAATATCCTGTGTCTACCACCACCAACTCGCTTAACTATGGAGTATATTTCTTTGGATAAGAGAAATTATTGGCAACTAAAAAGGGATAACACTTGCAAAGATAACGGGGATCGCTGACATGAATAGATGGCAAAGAGACATGGGCGAGCAAGCATCAAACGGCAAAAGACCTCTTCGGAGGCACAAGCCCTCTTCAGAGGCACAACTCTTCGGAGGATAAAGACCTCGAGCGGGCCTAACCAGAAAAAGAGAGATCTTTCTCGATACAAAGTTGCGGACTGATCGTTTGATACACTCCCGTGAATCCGTCCAACTGAGAGAAAGAAACTCCAAACTTCCAGGCAAAAGCCCTACTCAGAGGCACACGTTTCACCGAGATTGAAATAAAACTCCCAAGTGTTGAAACGTGAAAAGCCCTCCTCGGAGGCCCATTTCACCACAGTTGAAATGCTAAAAGACCTCGTGCGGGCTTAACCAGAAAAAGAGAGATCTTTCTCGATACAAAGTTGCGGATTGATCGGTTGACACACTTCCGTGAATCCATCCAACTGAGAGAAAGAAACTCCAAACTTCCAGGCAAAAACCCTACTCAGAGGTACACATTTCACCGTGATCGGTGATACACTCCCGTGAGACGAAATGTGAAAAGCCCTCTTCGGAGGCCCGCTTCCCAGCGAACAGAGAAAAATAAAAGCCTCTCCCAAGGGGCAGAAACAAAAGACCTCTTCCTAGAGGCACAATCAAACTAAAAGACCCCTTTCCAGGGGCACAATCAAACAAAAAACCTCTTCCCAGAGGTGCAATCAAATATAAAGACCTCTTCGGAGGCACACGTTTCACCGAGATTGAAATAAAACTTCCAAGTGTAGAAACGTGGAAAGCCCTCCTCGGAGGCACAACTCTTCGGAGGCACACGTTTCACCGAGATTGAAATAAAACTTCCAAGTGTTGAAACGTGAAAAAGCCCTCCTCAGAGGTATAACTTTTCAAAGAAGCATTTCGTCAAAAATGCAAAGCAAAGATCAGAAAGCCCTCCACTGAGGCGCAATAAAAAAAAAGCCCTCTTCAAAGGCACACTTTAGCTTTCAAAGGAAAACTGGTTCTTCTATTCCTGAAAATACTCTTCCTCAAAAAAAGAAGTTAAAGTGCCCTTCAGAGGCCCGCTTTACCACATAGGAGAATTCACTTGGTAAAAATGTGTGAAAGCACAAAAGAAAAAGTGATATCTTCGAAGGATGAAGCGTAGAAACTCATATGGAGTGAGTTGTACTCTATTTTTAGCAGAATAGTATTCCTCCAAGTACGGAATAGTTATTCTCTAGAAAATAAGAGTACAAGTCCCCTCAAAATATAAAATATTGCAACGAGCTTATGGTATAGGGGCAATATGGTATAACTACATTGGTAAAATTACGCTCGAACAACATACCACAAGCTCACTGCAATATCATATAAAGAAACTTGTACAAAAATGAATAGTAAATGCATTCTCAAATACAGAAAGAAGTTTGTACAAACAAAAAGAATCATTTTATTCAATACTGTCAAAATTTTGTACAGGTTTCAAAGTGAAAAGAAAAGGAAAAGCGGAGGCTGGTACCCGCACAATCTCTGGCCAGTACATGCAAAAAGCAAAAAGTAAAAATAAATCGAAGCAGGACCCCTTACTTCTTCTTGCCACCACCCTTAGAGCCTTCACCTGACCTAATAGGCAGCTTTTCAGGACGGCTTGAGAGAGTTGGGGATGAAGGAGAGAGGGTTACTGCCAGATCAACTTTCGCTTCCTCTTCAGAAACAAGAATGTCTTTCCTTCTCTTCTTGGAAGTGACACGCTTCCTCCTCCTCCTTGAAGAAGACTCACTTCTCGGAGTAACAAGAGCAGATAATTTTATGTTATCAGAAGTGGTTCGCTCCGGAGACTCATTGCCTTCTCCAAGCCCTTCTCCACCGTGTTCCTGTGAAACATTAGGATCATCCAAGTCTCGGAGAGCCTCTATTTGCTCCTCTTGCAACCCGGGTTGAGAGGTGGATGGAGGAGTGACCTGGAGAGGCGGAGGAGGAATAATTGAAGGAGGAGGAGTCTGAATGATGCTCGACACTTTCTCTACAGAAGGAAAGAAGTTAAAGTTAGTAAAGAGAGGAGATAAAGGCTCGTTGAGGTTCAAGAAATAGTCAAGAAGCTCATCAAACTCATAAGAAGCAAATGAGCAGTCTACTTGGGCAAGATTAACAGTAGAGTTACCTAGAGAAGTCGGCTTCCTGATATCAACCTCATAAGCCTGTGCTTCAGTGCTCTCTTCGCCTTCATCTCCACCCTACGTGCTTGTGATCTCAGTTGTAACTTTAACCAGGGATGGAGAATGAGAACTGGAGCCGACAATGTCGATTTCGGCCGAAGGTGAAGGCTGAACTGGAACAGTTGAAGTAGTTTTTCCTAAACGTTCCCCTTCTGCCATTTCGGCTCTTAATTTTGCAAGTTGTTCTTTTCCCCTGGCAAGAGCGGTGCGAGCGTCGTCATCCAAGTAATGCTCCTCAAGAGCTGATTCAGCATAGCCAGCACCTTTACCGCCAAGCATGTCAAGTGCGGCCTCCCACACTTCAGCCAGAGTAACTTCATATTTGGGGCCTAGAAAGGCGAGACTACCGCGCCCCAAGACGCTGTGTGGATAGAAGTCAAATAATGTCGAGCTGATGCTGGTCTTCATTGCCTCATGAGATTCTTCAGCTGCAATTTTACGGGCAACGGCCTCATCACGCTCTCTTTCAGCTTTGGAGAGTTGAAGCTTAAGCATTTCGATCTCCGCCTCTTGAGAGTCGGTTTTCTTCCGAAGCTCTGCAATATCAGCAATATATCCCTCATTGATTCTTTTTTGCACTTCGAGCCTATCTTCGGCGTCTCTTTGGCCGGCATGAGCATCTCTCACTTGTTCTGAAGCACTTCTTCTTTTTGAGTGTAGGAACTAGAAGAAGTGGCGAGCTCTTCTTTAAGCTTCTCGACTTTCGCTTCAAGCTCTTCATTATAAGTAGTGATGCTCCTCATCTCGGTATCATGCTGCTCAAGAAGCTTCTGCCATTCAGCCTTTTCATTTTCCATAGTAAGCATGGCCTCGAGATTCGCACGGTTTACCCTTTGAAGCTCGTCAACAAGTTTTTGCCAGTTCGACATTCTTTCAATATCAAGCCTGACGGCATAGAGATTTCGCAGCATGGCAGGCTTGTCAATTGGAACTAAATCGAGATCGAAACGAACCCCCTTCAACCACCATTGTGGAAACCGGCTTTGTAGAGTGGCTGGGCCTGGTCCAATTTGAAATTTAGGCCTGTTAACTATTGCCTGAATGTCTGTCTTCCCAAGAGCAGGAGAGCCAGAAGGGATGTCGAGTGAAACGGGGGCAGTGGCCTTCTCAGGAGTTGAAGATGCATGCTTCTCACCGTACCGGGCACGCTTGCTTGGGTCCTCAACTATATGGCTTTTTCCCCGATCATCATGCGACTTTCGTTTGTGGGAGTCGTCACCTCTCTGGGAAGAATCATGGTGCTCCTCCCTTTCTTTTCTCTCATAACGCTCTTCTTGAGCCCTCCTCTCCTGAGCCTTTCGAGCGGCTCTCTCTTCGTCGGTTTCTCTGTGAATGGGAAGGTAGCGCCTATAGTCATATTGACTACGCCTCCCGTAGCGCTGAAAGTCGTCATAGTAAGAGCCGCTGCGTCCCATCGGAGAATCTGAAATTAAAAAAAAAAGACAAGTCTTAAAAGTCTTCAGAGAAAAGAAGCATAACTTTAGAATCTTCAAAGTACAAAGAGTTAGGAGCATAAAAGTGCCGAAAGATTCTAAGTGTGTGTGATGTGCAAACTACGCGCGTCAAACTACGAACCACTCTTCGATTGTGGAGTAATCGTGGGGGTAGTAGTTAACGTCAACTCTTGGGTCAACGGAGCTTGTTGCAAAGAAGAAGTCACTTCCACTACTGAAGAAGAAACCCTAGTGATGACAGGGTCGTCTTTAAAGAGCTCCTGTGAGGTAACAAAGAGGTCGCTCAACCCTTCGAAAGTGTCGTCCCCGCTCTGCTTGACAGGGCTTGTTTTCCGGACTTCTTCACCCGACTTCTGTGAATGTTGAGGAGATCGCTGAGGCTCTTCTTCCTCAATGATCGGGGCAAGTGCGAATTTTCCAGACGACCCCGCAACATCGAAAGTAGTAGAGCATTTCACCAGAGAAGCCTCAGAAGCAGGATCTCTTGGTAATGGTGCGTCAGAAGAAACCGGGGCATCTAATGCTTTAACCGGGGAGTCTGGGACCTCATGGGGGTGTGTAGAGCGAGAAGAGTGTAAAAGACCATACTGATGCAAAAGTTCATCCCTCAACAAAAATTTTATACTTCTCTCTTCTACGGCCACAACACTTAATCTTTCAAAAACTTGCTTATGGCTTGGATCTCTAGAAGGGAGAGGAAGTGCTGAAAAGAGCAAAGAATGAAATTAGCAATTGGTAATTCAGATCTTGGAAAAGTTTGGAAATGGAGAAAATAGAAACAGGTAATCCTACTTCCTACTCTCCAGATGGCATAAAACCCTGGGGGGCAGCGAGCAAAGAAAAACTGGTTCAAAAATCCATGAACACTTTCGGTGAGATCAGAAATAAGCTTGCGGTTTCTAGCGCTTCTCACAATGATAAAGGAAGGATGGTCTTTACTCTTTGCAAACGAGTATAAGTAGCGAATTTCTTCAAAACTTGGCAGGCGATCAAGAGTTCTCCTAAACAATACACACAACCCCATCAAGATGGCGTAGCCATTAGGATGAAGTTGGAATGGAGAGATTGTCAACCGAAGGAGAAGGGTTCGAAGGAAGTCATTAAAGGGAGGAATCACCCCGCTTAGGCACATTTGATGATTGACTGCAACAAAACCGGGGGGAGGACTGTCGGCAGTATCATTTGGCCCGGGAAGTAGGGCATCATTTTCAGTAAAACCAAATTGAGTACGTAGCTGAATAAACGCTCTCGAAGTTAGGATGGTCGAAGTTCTCTCTGGAGGATTCTCTTTGGGAACAGCTGTCTGAAGGATTTCTCCCGCTTGAGCTACCACTTCTTCTTCTTGGTGGGAAGCCATTCTACACAAACAACTGGATATTCAAACATGAAGGTGCACGTTTCCTAATATGTGTGGAGTGTTGTGTAAAATCAATCAAGCAATAAGCAAATATAACTGGAATAAAGACTAGCAAGTATTTGTCAGTTATAAAGTCCAGGGTTCGTTGTTTTAATATGCAAGTGTAATGTTGATGCAAACAAATCAGTTCAAGTTAGCGATGCTTTGCATTGATATTTCACTTTAGTTGATTGGTTCACAGAATTTCATACAGTGTATTTAAGTTTATTACTCTATGTCAACTAATCTGTCATTTGATGTGGGCAGTCAATGGCAGTATATTCGCCTTGGTTTTCTGTGATTGTTGTTTTCAACAGGTTGTTAGCCTATAAGTTATTGTGATCTATGAAATAAGGCAACAAAGTTAAAACAATCCAGGATTTAAGCAATTCAGTCCAGCAGATCAAGTTAAGTATTCAGGTTGGAATTATGCTTTTAAGTGAGAATTCAAGTTGGGCATCCAAGCGTTAACATGCTGCGACCCAAGGAATCTTTCGCGAGTTAAGATTAAGTTTCTGATTCTTTAAATCGGTGGTTCTTTAGGTCGTAAGGAGTAGTAAGGAGAAAGGCCCCGGTTCAAAAAAGTGGTGCAGGATTCTCCATGTGTTAGTTCGGCCACGGTTAAAGGGTTAGGTCGGCGAATTTCTCCAAGTGTTAGTTCGGCCATGATTCAAGGCTTAGGTCGGCGAATTTACCCAAGTGCTAGTTCGGCCACGATCTAAGGATTAGATCGTATGAAATTAGGTCGGCCAAAAGATAGGTCGAGTTAAGAATCCAAAGGGTTGATTCGCTCGTACAGCCTAAGTCCTAAGTCGTCAGGAAATCAATACGACCTAAAAGCTAAGTCGTGTGCAGCCGAGGTTGCAAGAAATTCCTAAGTCGGTTGATTCAGAAACTAACTAAGCCGTGAGAACTTCAAGTCATCCCCTCGACCAGTATCTCACTCCACCCAACCCATTAACCCGATAGCCACTCCCTCAACCAAAAAACCATCATTTCATTTATGCTATTTCATGCAATCGGATCATCCATTAAACCAGGTTAAAACCCCCACGAATTCAACACCCCACAATCCTAACGTAAATGAGGATTGATTAGCCCGAAGCAGTGACCCATCGGCATCGTTTCATCAACCGTTTGAATCCGAATTGAGCCATCTCAGGATCATCAACTATCGGTATGATAAGATTCGTGATGAAGCACTACGCGAGGAGGTGGGTGAAGTTTGAATGGGATTCATGAATCAATGACAGTAGGGGATCGAGAAGGAAGCAGGTTTACTTACGTAATGAATATCGGTGATTGATGGAACGAAATCGCCTTTGAGAGCTCAGGGAAATGTTAATGGCAGAATTGAATGAAGAGGAAGAAGAAGATGCGTGACTTATACCTTGCAATGGATGGACCTGAAGCGGCACATGCGATCTAACTTTTAGGTCGTACACGACCTACCGACTTAGAGAGTGGACGGGTTAGAGGATATCGAAGCACACGACCTAACCATTAGGCGCATACTTCGAGGGGCAATTGTTAACTCCGCCCCGGCCATGGCTCAACGACTTGAAAGATTACCGACCCAAAAGGTTGCCGACCTAACATGGATGCCGATCTAACTGCCTAAGCCCTAAAAGGGATACCGACCTAACAGGCTTGAGAAGAATGCCGACCTAAGACTCAGAGGATGCCGACCTAAGGCTTAAGAGGGATGCCGACCTAATGCCTCAACAAAAGTTACTGACCTAAGATAGCTACCGACCTAACATGGGTACCGGCCTAATGCCTTAGAGGATGCCGACTTAACAGGAATGCCGACCTAAGATTTGAGGGGGTACCGACCTAAGGCTTAGGTGGGTTATCGATCTAACATGGATACTGGCCTAAGGTAGATGCCGATCTAACTGTCCAAGGAAGTTGCCGTCCTAACTGCTCAAGATAGGGACAAGATCACGAACTATACTTGAGTCGCAACCGACCTACGGCCTATGTTAAGTCGTACACGACCCAAGCAAAGGAAGACAAGTTCAATGCAGCTACTTGGCACAGTGGCCTCTTAACTCGTATACGATTCAGGACTTACCAGTTAACTCGTTCACGACTCACGACCTAGCTTGAGTCGTCCATGACCTAAAGCTACTAAATATAAGCCCGATGCCGTATTACTTATACAAGGTTATGTTGACTCGGGGGCGACTGGGGACTTGTACCAGAGAACCTTTGTGAAACCATGGGGTTTGGCCAGATAAGTCGGCCACGACCTACCATAGGTCGGTCACGACTTACGACCCGAGGGGCAAATTTCCCTATAAATACCAACCTACCTCAAGCATGGAGGGGACTTTTGGCTGAGCTCTTTAAGCGCCGATACTATGCTGAATTCTCAACTCACTCAACACTTCAAATACGAAAGGCATCTTAACTAACTTCAAGAGGAAATCTAACGCAATCAACATGGATTCAAAGAATTCTTCTGCATCAGAGTTCTAGTTGTTTGTCTCATCAGAATTGTAATTGAAGATTGTTGTAAAGTTGTAATTGATTCAGTAATAAAGAGGATTAAAGTGGACGTAGGCTTACCTGAAGCCGAACCACTATAAAAACTGTTGTCTTTTCTGCTTTCTCTGTGAATTTTGTACTTGTTTTAGTTCCCGTGTTCACGGGTGGTGCTTTCACTTAATCTCAATCTACACCGGGGTATTAGCGTTCAATTTTAAGCGTTAACAGAGTATGGGAGAGACAAGGTTAATTGCCTTGAATACATGAGACAAAACAATACTAACAATATAAGTTACAACACGAATTAACATTAAACAACATAAGAATTCAGTGCCCAAATCAACAACAATTGACTTGCACTTGTTCTCAACTTCACATGGATCAGTTATGGATGGGATTGGTTCAGCCAAGGCATGCACTAAGGTCTAGTTTGGGTCCAAATAGGGTCGGCCTAGGTTGGTTCAAAGGTGAATGGACATAGGTGCAACAAAACAACAACTACAAGGCAAATTCATCACTTCTATGCTATAAATGGGTTCGGCCATAGGCTCTAGGGGCATGGCCAGTGGGTCTAGGTGGTGGCGGGTGATGTGGCAGAGGGTGGAGGTCAGGTCAGAGGTGGTGGTGGTGGTGGAAGTGGTGGCTAATGGTTGTAGAGGGTGGTGCTAGCAAACTAGGCTCGGTTTATGTAAATTGGTGATGGTTTTGTGCATTTTTGGTGTTGTCTCTTGCTATGGTGGGTTCGACCTGGTCATGGTGATGGACTAGAGGGGTGGTTGATCAGAGAAAGAGGAGGTGGAGGTCAGCCTAGATCTGGTTGAGGAGGAGTGGAGCCATGAAGTAGAGAACAAGTTGCAAAATCACATAGAAAAACTAGAAAACAAGAGAAGAGAAGAAGATTTTACCAAATTTTTGCAAGATGGAGGCCATGATTTTTTTTTAGGGTTGAGAAGCTTTGAAAATATGTGAAAAAGATGAGAGAATGCAGCTGAAAAGAATAGAGAAAGGTACGGCCAAAATAAATTGGGTATTGATTGAAAAAGAAACGGTGAAACGACTTTACGTTTCTTAGCTTTTAAAACCTTCCATACTTCCTTTTCTTTTATATCAAGTAAAAAAAAATAAACTTCAGCAAGTACATCTAAAAACCGAAACAAAGTGAAATAAAATAAAAATATATAATTAAATTTAGAGAAAATATAAAAAGAATTAAGGAAATTGCTTAAAATTTGAAAACAGGGTTCAAAAATTACAATTAAAACATCAATGGCTTTGGAAAAATATCGACTTCATTTTAAAAATATTCTAAAGCAAAATTTTGAAATAAAATAATTTATTTATCATTTCTAAAATAAAATAAATAATTAAATTGGAGAGAAATAGAAAAGAACTAAAGAAAATGTTTAAAAATTGAAAATAGGGCATGGAAATTACAAGAAAAATACTACTAGCTCTAGAAAAATTCCTACCTCACTTCAAAAATATTAAAAGACAAAAACATACATAAAATAACATATCAATAAATATTACAATAAAATATGACAAAGAAAAATAAAATTTATACTATTTAAAATAACAAAATTGCAGAATAAACAAATTACACTCAATATTGAAATATACATAACTTTCACAATTTACATCCGTTTCCAACGAAACAAAAAGCAGTGTTCTTAAAATTTTATGTACTTTCATAATAAAAGATAAAATTTAAATTTTAAAACTTTTAAAAATTTAAATTAAGAGTCAAAGTTTGACTATTTTGACCAAAAATTCACTTTTTGGAAAATTTTCTTTTTAGTCATGCTTTGGAATGATAATTCATATCAAAACTAAAGATTATCATTCAAAATAAATAAAATAAGTTTTTAAATCAAAAATTCAATTAAAATAATTAAAATAAAAAAAATAAATCACAAAATACAGGGTTGTTACAATAATCTTGGTTATTATCATAAATGGTTGTTGTATTTAATAATGATATATGTGTTAATGAGTAAGTAAAATAAAATGTTTTAGGAAAGTAAAACATTTAGGTAAGTATGACTTATAAATTAGAACTAAAGATGATCCAAATTGTGAAGTTTTAAATTTAGGTACAGATTGAAAATTGTTTCAAAGTGATAAAGAAATAATAAATAATATTATTTAAATGTTAAAGGGTCCCATATCAAACAAGAGTTGTTTGAAAATTTAAAGGAATTTGTGTTGAATTAAAAACCAAATGTGGTTTAAAATTTAAGGATAACCTGGTGTGTAAAGAAAATAAATATGTATAAATGAGGAATATACACAATATCAGAGGTGATTTGAAATAAATTCTAAAGTGTTGAGTTTTGATTTTCCCTGAAGTTTGTTAACCCAAAGTGATATAAGTTTTGAACTTATAAATGGGAAAGAATATTGATAAGGAGTTTAAATTTTTTGAATTGAAGTGGGAATTCAAATTTGAGTAAGGTTAATAGGACTTAATTGAATTTAACTTAAGAGGAAGTTAAACAAGTTTGGAATAAGCAACCTGAATTGGAAATTTCAAAATGAAATTGAAATTTAACTTGGGAAGTTAAATGGTTGATTTAAAATGGTAGTTGTGAGTGATCTCAAAATGGGTTTGAGATTTGGAAATTGAAAATGGATGCTGTTAATTGGTGTTTGGATAAATTTGGATGTTTATTTATCCTGATATCATTTTATTGTTATAAATAATTTATGAAACTAAAAATTGGTTTTGAAGTTAAAAATGGATAATAAATTAGAATCTGAAGACTAAATTGTTTTTGAATTCTTATTTGAACTTTGAAATAAGTCAAGTAAAGATAATTAAAAATGGAATTTTGAAATTTGGACTCAGAATTATTTTTTTTTAAATTTTTAATTGTTAAATTAAAGCAAAGATTAATTTGATTTAAGGAAATTAAATTAGCAATTGAAAATTTAACTCGAATTTATATAATTCGAGATGATTTAAAAGTGGAGATTGGAATTGGGATTAATTCAAACTGGAATTGAAATGAATTGAAATTGGTTCAATTTGAAATTTATTTGAATTAATTGGAATTATGATTGAAGATGGATTAGTTTAAAACTCAAATGGAAAATTAGAATTGGATTAATTTTAAATGAATGTGAAGTTGAATGAGTTCAAATTCAAATGGGAAGCCGATTTGAATTTGGGGTAGGAATGGAAGTTAACATAATTTGAATTGAAATTGAAAGTTAATTGGAAATTGGCAATTGATTGGAAATGGAGATTGGGAATTTGTACAGTTTGGCTCTGGACTATTTTCAAAATAAGTTGTTTTTAATATAAACCTATATTATTCAAGCTACTTACTATACAATCTATCTTTTAAAGCAAAACTATTTTATACTTATTTTACAATTATTTTTGGAACTATTTAACTATTTTACAACTGTTTTAGAAACTAATTACTATTTTTCAACTGTTTTATAACTAATTACTATTTATAACTATTTTACAATTATTTAACTATTTTATAACTATTTTATCATTACTTAACTATTTTACAGCTATTTTACAAACTAATAATTATTTTTCAACTACTTATCTATTTTTAATTTTCAAGCTATTTTCTAAATATAAGCTAGTCAGAGTGCAAACTGTTTATGATTAATTGCCAATTGAGATAAGGATTAAAGTGATAATGCAAATGGAATTGAAACAATTGTGAATAAGTGTATAGAAATTAAAGTGAATGTGAATAGAAAAGGAGATTGATTCGATTAATAATCAATAGAGATAAATACGTAGGGTGACGTATATTATTCTATCCGCATAGTGATTTAATCCAAATTCGAACACAGAATTTCGAGATAGTATGTCGATCCGAATTGGGATTTTTCACTCGATTTTCGACGGCGAACCTGGTATGGATTTTTGATTGGTTTTGGATATTCTCTATCATAGTTATGGCTATGCAAGGAGAATGACGGTTTCTGATCAAGAAACCAGATCTGAGTCTGCACTAGGAAGTCGGGTGGACGATACTAGTTCGGAAGAGAAATTGTGTGATCGAGTGAGCGATCAGATTGATATAGCGTACAGATGATATGTTTACATCGTACGAGTTTGAATGAAATTGATATTGAAAATTTATGGATAAGAACTATAAAAATGTTTTTGAAATGAAAACTATATTTTGTGAAATATATGATGAAGTAAAATGGGAGTTGGAAATTTCTATGATTAAAGCTTCACTTTATGAAGAAAAGTAATCAGAAATCAAATTTGAATATTTAATTTGGAATAAGAGTTATGTATCTTTGTTATATATATGATAAAAATCCCCTTGTTGAATCTATTGCTAAAAGAAAAGGGTTTTTGAAAAGTATTTGAAGTATAAAAAGGGAATTTATATAAGTATGAAGTGATTCAAAGATTTTTCAAGGTTATATATGTATATATATATAAAGGATCTTATGAGATTATTTTTGGGAAAAGGTTTTTGGAACCTATGGACATTGAAAGGCTTTTTGATTTTTGGAAAAAATCAATTTTGGAAATTTGGAAAGCCTAGTTTAAGAATTATCGATTTTGGGATACTCGATTTTGAGAAAGGAGATTTATATGAGATTCATACTAGGTGTTTGATTTGGAAGATACTATATGTGTATAATATAAAGTGTTTTGAAAATGGCTCTGGAGAAAAAGGCGCTCCCTTGAAATGAACTTCTTAGGGGTACAATAGGTTGGTACTGCCTTGAGCCTCAAAGGGGGAAGGCTCTAATGTGGATCCTGTGAGGAAGTATGGACAAACTGAAGTTCCTAAGGATTATTGGGCAGCGAAAGTCGAGGGCGCTGATGTCTACAGAGGCATTTGGGTTATGCCGTGATGACAGTGTAACCCGATGCCATGCGATCTACTGTGGACCGTAGCGGAAATCGTGTGGAGGTGAGTGTCAATGGTCTATGCTTGATTTTGTCGGGAAGGCAATGTAACATCCGTAGGCTACGATTTATGGTCGAGTAGAGTGGAGAAGTTTCACCCTTTTGGCAGCGAAATTCGAAGGCGCTGATGCCTACAGTTATATAGGTTTTTGTTGTGATAGCAACATAGCCCCAGATGTAGTTATGATCTGTAGTGGGTTCCATGGCCTAATCGAGGGGCGCGGAGTGCCTATAGTTATCTATGGATTTTGCCGGGATGGCAACGTAACCATCGGGTTAACTGCGACCAAGGATGGGGGTGATGATTTTCAGAGCTTTCTCACTAAAGATGTTCCCTCTATTTTTAAAAATGTTTTCTATATTTTCAATAAAATCATTTTCCAAGTATTTTCACTGGGTGTTGAAAATAGGTTTACCAAGTACTTATAGATTTTCAGTCCTACGCCTGATCAACGTATGACCGAATTTCTTTGAGAATGAGGACGGACTTGTTGAAACATCGAGTTATAAAATGATAGTTTTATAAAACTACTTCGGCAATATTATATAGATTTTAAAGTGTTTTTAAAATGTTCAAAGAGAGAATTTAAGCTGATAATAACCATTTTAATAAATTCTGGCTTCGTTCCTTTTTGAGGACGAAAAGATTTAAAGGGGGAGGAATGTGATAACCTAGATTTTTAGACATCTGACAATCGGTAATTATCAGATTTTAACTATTAAATACTGATATTTATATTAAATAAATTTCTGCTAATAAAAATGTCTATAAATTTATTTAGGAACTATAATAAATATTGTATTATAATATATGAAAATGATAAATTTTATTATGAATTAATGAATCCCATAAATAGATAAATCTAAACTTTGTAGTGTTGAAAACTTTAAGCACACATATATAAGTATATAAACTGTATATATATATATATAAATATACATATATTATGATTTGGAAATTTTATTTTGAAATTAAAATATAAATATGAAAACAAGGTTTAATAGAAAGCTTTAATTCATGTATATTAATAAACTTAGAGATAAAACATAAAGAAAACATATAATTTATATACAAAACTTAATAGGAAATGGAGTAAAAAAATTTTTTTACAAACACTTATGCATGTAAATTTACAAGTGTAAGTGGTTTGAAATACAACTTAACATTTGTAAATTTTTATTCAAACCAATATAACAAGTGTCAAATGTTAAATTTTCCTTACTTTATTTAAAAAAATTATAATAGAATATTTATTATAGTTCCTAAATCATTTATAGACATTTTTATTAGCAGAAATTTATTTAATATAAATATCAGTATTTAATAGTTAAAATCTGATAATTACCAATTGTCAGATGTCCAAGAATCCGAGTTATCACAAAACCAACTCCAATTACATCATTTAAAGCTTGGATTTCGAAAATAATTCAGTTTATACAAGTCAAATTTTATTCCAAATTATCGTTTGACTGAATTCAAATTTTAAGGATTTAAAATCATTTAATTTAACCAATCTTGTGTTCGTATATAATTTTCTACACTATGGTCAAGTGATACAGATATTTAACATTTTAATCCGCAAATATTTTTACTTTTATGGGTATATATCATTTAAACCTGCAATTCCAAATTTAACTTCAAACCCATGAAATCATTCGAGTCTATCATTTCAATCTATAACGATTTCACCCTAATCTACCGGATCGTTCGGATATATATCATTTCAACCCATAGGGAACTTGCAGTGTTATAAAAATATAACATCCAGTCATTCAATATCAACAATCCAACATCCATTACAATCATCATCTAAATCAACCAATAAATAACAAAAATTTATTGATTATCAATAACCGGTATTAATTGGAAAATTTAAAATTCAGTATTAAATTAAATGGCGATTAAATTCAATAAAAGTCAGATTTTACTGGTACAATAATTTATATATATCACAAATCAATCAATTAATTTCTAATCACATCATAAGTTCAATTTAATTAACATAAGATAATTTAGTAGTTGTGAGTGGGTCAAAACACTCACCTTTGATTTTAAATCGATTTGAAATCCAAAATAAGGCCAAAATTGAATAGTCATAGAATTCGTCCATACCAATTCTATAACTTCCAAACTTTCGATATAATCGTAGCAGAACAAACCGCGCATAAATCCGACCTCGTATGCAAAAGTTATGACATTACAACGATTGAACAATCGAAATTGTAAAATAAATAAGAAACTACATTCATATGCCAGTACCCTTCGTTCTCACATGTTTGAACCCTAAACAACATAGTACCCCACGCAAGCGACTTCCCATCATACGCCGTCACTGCTGGGACCACGAGGGCCAGCCGTACCCTGCAAGGCAATATCACCGGCCTCCCTTCCTCCTCCAGTACTTGTGGCGCCACTCCGATCGTACTCAGTCGACATGATATCTCAACCGTCGCCATTCATTTATAAAACCCTAATGAATTTTTCACGTTGATCCGACTGATGATAAGACAAGAAACCTACTCCAATGGATTCCCCACTCGAATCTCCATAACACTATATCCTCGAATCGACAATCTTTCGCCGATCATCAAGCACCAAAATAGACGCCCGAGAATGTTTTGGCCAATTCCAGACAATCCAAAATCCAATTGCAGAAACGAACAGTAGATTTGAGTTGCGCTCCTCAAGAGCTTCGAATCGATATATAATATGATAGGGTTTTGAGAAGTTTGATTTTCGATTTGAATTTTGATTTGTAATTGAATCTAGGAAATCGTGTTTCTGCCATTTTGAAAAGGAGGAATAGACAGATAGAACTGTACATAATGTAATAAGAATTAGAAAGGATGCTAGGGTTTAGAATAATATATTTATATGAACAAAGCATGACAAGAAAGAATGAACACATTGAACTACATTGAAATGACAATTATGACCCTAAAAGCTCGTTTTTCTTCCAAAACGAAAGGATGTCATTCCATATATCAAAATAGATACTTTCCATATTTTTAAACTCAATGGAACATGTTTCAAGTTCTAACTCACTGTATGAATAAGTTAGCTTTTAAAATTAGCTTATTTCAAATTGAATTCAATTAAATTGATTTCTATGTGTTTCCATCCCGTACGATCAAACGACAAGTCCGTTCGCTACGAAATTTGAAATCCTACAATAATTCACCATTATGGATCCGATGAAACAACTTTCGTTGAAATCCGAGACAGCGACCAAAATGGATATTTTCACGTTAATTAAATAAATTATTATTAAATTAACTAAATCAGCTTTTCAGTTCAAATTTTATAATTAAAAATTTTCATCATTTCTAACTACATAGAAATTAACAATCTTTTTAAACCCGATTTCCCATATAAAATTCAATGTTAATTATTGCACTAATTACAGTGTTTGATTTCAATTGCGATAAACCCATTAATTATAATTTAATTTCCAATATATTGATTAAATTTAACTTAAATCTTTTTATTCAATCAATCATTATCCAATGGATATAATTAACATTGGTTTACCATTTATTTCCTCTATATTCTACGGTTAACATCTTAATTCACATTGATTGCAATATTTAAATAGATTAACTGCAATTGATTTCCAATTTAATTTCAATAGTGAATTGATAATTAAGCCATTATTACAACTTACCAATTCAAACGCATTTCTATTTTTATTATTTTCAAACAAAAGCTAATAAATTCACATATTGATTGATTATTCTATATTAACCAATTTCAATTAATTACATACACTTTCACCGTTTAATAAAACATTTAATTTATTTCCTCATTTAAACTTTATAACCAATTATAATTTTACAATCATTTCAATTAATTGAAATTGCATTAAAATAGTTATCGATTACGTTAAATCACATTATTACAGTACATTCCTGTTATTTTGTCATTATTGAATCACCAATTTCTAATTTCTACCAATATTAATACCAACATCTTATTAAATTAAATATTTTTAGTTATCGGAAATTAAAGGCCGTTATATTTTCATTTTTCAGATAGAAAAACAAATGTAATTCAAAGTTTACATTTCTTTATAGATTTGAGACATTTATGCGGAAATAAATTCAAGTTACTATCAGCCATCTTCCTTTGCTCTTTCTAAAAATGTTGACGGACGAGACTAAATGTCATGAGTTCAATCATCAAGATCAATATTTGTTGACATTAACGTACCATGTTCAAAAAATATAGTGACGTACTTCTATAAATTTAGATCCGTAGAAATGACTCAGATGTAACCGGGAGATTTATCCAGGTTGTTTATTAATTATTAACAACACATTCAATGAATAATTAATAATCATCAAACAAGAAACAAATAAAAAAGCATAGAGTAGAAAGATTTAACATGGTTCAGAAAAATAGCCTACTTCCACATATCCAAAACTATTCTTTTTTTATTGAAGAAAGTTGTGCGAGGGAGAGATTACGAAAAATTATTGGTAAAAGAGTGAAGAGACTAACCAGTAATTACAAACTGAATAATCAACTTCTCCAAAGACCCGATTACACTTAGAATACCTAATTCGATTTGATTATTGAAATTAGGGTTTACTGAAGAAGGAGATAAAGGTGAATACAAATTTAAATCCCCACCTTGATTCAAATATAACAATCTCCCATTATCATCACATCTCAACAAGTTGTTAGGTCTCTATGGCACCTAAGCTCCACTCGATGAGCTACAAGTTTGGGCACTGTCGCCCAAATGGAACTTCCACCCCATCTTCTTTGAAAGATATTGTGCACCTCACTCATAAAGAACAATGCGAAAACAAGTGTCTGAATTTCAAAATTCTTCAACGTATACGATATATGATACAAACCAACAAGATCAATTGAGATTTGATAGCGCGCTTCACCTTCTTCGTTCCATATTGAGTGATAACATATCTAATATTATATTTCATTCACTTTCTTAAGAATTTTTCTAGACTTTCCTGAAGTCTACACCAACAGATTCATGTAACAACCCTGTTTTGGATATTACCTTTGAATATTAAATTATAATGATAATTATAATTTAATATTGTGATTAAAAATTAAATTGGAAATTTAATATTGTTTATTTGGAATAAACAACGAAATTGGAATCAAATTGTGAAAATAAAGTTTAGAACTTTATTTTATTTTGTTTGGGTTGATAATAAATGGAAAATGATTTTTATTTTAGAAAAATGCTATAATTATGTTATTATTGCCAATTCTTCTATTCATGATTTTTAAGAGATGTAATTGATCTTTTTAAAGGTGGTTTATTTTAATAAAAAAATGGGAATTGGTACGGAAAATATGTTTTAGCTTTAAATTACGTTTGGAAATGATTGAAATATTTTTCTAAGTGAGAAAATAAATTTTGTGGATTTTTAGAAGTTAAAAACATGGTTTTATTCATTTATTTGTGCAAATAGTGCATTTTTGTAAATTAGGGATTTTAATAATAAAAATGTTTAAAAATATAAATTAATCATTTTATATGATAGAAAATGTTTCATTTTGTATGTATACAAGTTTTCATAATATTCTTGTGTAAAACTTGTGAGAAAATGAATTTTTTTGTGTATATGCGATTTATACACATATTTTAAGTGTTTTTTTTAATAAACATTAGGACATTTTATTTTCTATTTGGGTCCAAATGGCCCATTAGCCTTAGCAATTAATGTGAAAAGAAGAAAATGCTTTACTTGTATGTTGATATCCTAGCTTTGCTTCTTCTTCCTCTCAAGCATTTGCAGTAAAAAGAAAAGCTTCATTTTTCCTCAAGCAAACTTTCAAATTCAAAGTTTTTTCTAATAAATTGCCGTTCTTTTTAAATTTAGAGAGAATTAAAAAGGTAATCTCACTCCAAACCTAACTATTTCATAAAAATCCTAAATTGAGAAGTATGTATTCTAATTTATTGTGTCTTCTTTTTGCATGCACTCTTTTTAAGTTTTACAGGTTATAGGAAGCTCTTGTCTCCTCCAAGCTTCAACTTTTGACTTAAATTCAAGGTTTGATCATCTATGACAACAGATGAGTTACAAAACTCACCAAAACTAGTTGAGCCATGCTCAAAATCATCAAAAATTTGCTTTGTAATTTGTTTTTACTTTCAATTTTGTTTGTGTCAAAACCTTCTCTGGTTGGCACTTTGCATGCTAATATTTTTTGATTCCGGCACTAAAATGTTGCCAGATTTCTTGCATTTGGTAGCTTACATGTTGAACTTCATTTTTGCAAATTTTGGTTGAAAATATTTTCATTTGAATGTTCAAACCTGTAACGATCCAGAATTTTATTAAATTAAAATTTGAATATTTAATTAATTTTAAATATTTATAAGTGAATTTTTAAGTCAAATAAATTTTAATTTGAATTATTGGATTTAATTGAATAATTTAATCGATAATTTAATACGTTAAATTATGGAAATAATTGAAAATAGAGTTAAATATGATTGAAAATGATTTGTAAAATTTTATTTTATCATGTTGAAGTTAGAACGATATTTTAGAACTTTTAAAATCGAATTAAAAGTTAATTTGTGAAAATTGAATATTTTAATATTTAATAATCGACTGTAAAATAGCCAATTTTTGAACAGTCTCAGAATTGAACGAAACCAGTTTCATTGGATCCGTATTAGTTAGTTATTACCGGATTTCAATTTTCGTGTCAATCGGAGTTATCGTTTGATCGTGGCAGCTCGAAACGCATCGAATCGTTTTTAATTTAAATTTGGCGAGTCAAAATAGCCATTTTTCAAAAAGTCTCGGAATTCGACGAAACCAGTTTCATCGGATCCGTAATGTGATATTATTGTAAGGTTTCAAATTTCAAGTCAATTGGATTTACCGTTTGTCCTGTACAAATTAAAACGCCTAGAAATCGACTTAAATCGGTTTAATTCAAATTGAACGTTTTCAGCCATAACTCGCACATACTTCCGAATTAGCTTCCGAAACTTGTTCCATTGTGTCCGGAACGCGGGATAAACCCTAGGTACGCTGGTTACGGCGCCTAAATCGGAGTTCGGAATTCCCGGGTGAATAGTGTCGAACGGTTCCTTATAAATAGCCCCCCCCCCCCCCACTTAAGAAAAAAAAATAACAAAATCAAAACCCTAGCCAATATTGCAGCCGCCACTTTAGCAAGGAAGGGCCGGGAATTCACAAGCTTCCTCCCTCAAAATCTCTCAATCCATTCATCGATTCACGAAACCATCAACTACAAAGATGAAGAGCACATCAAGATCTACAATATCAACGGCTATGATCGTGTTTGGAGCTTCGGATTGGCGGCAAATCGAGCTAGAAGCTTGTAACTTGCGCATGCATTTCCAGGAGGAGGGGGAGGCCGAGTTCTATATGCTTGGGGCCGAACATAGCTAGGCTCGTGGGCTTCGAAATGGCGGAGGTGTGATGGGATTTAGTGGTGTGTGGTGGCCGAGCTATTTAACCCTAATTTTAGCTAATGGGTTCATGGCCGTGTTTTGCTTCCTGGAGGGAAGAACGTGAGGAAGGGGGGTTGCGTTGGAATCGTATGGACGAGCACTACGCGATGGAGTTGGTTTGGAGTCGTTTGGAGTTAGTGAGAATTTCGGGTAAAATTAAACGCGCGTTTAATTTTATTCGAAATAAAAGCTTAAAACGGAAATTAAAACCAAGGTGAGAACTTCTCACTCAATCGAATAGATTTCGATTTTATTTTAAATAGTTAGATTTAAAATATTTGAATGCATGTTTGAATGATGACTGTAAATTTTTGATTGTTAAAATAGACATTATGCGCCGTTAGTAAGCGGATGTTATTTAATATAAACATGTACCGCGAATATTTCATAAACAGTGAAATTGGTATTATATATAATATCAATATATATATATTGGCATATGTATATATTGCAGTTGATTGATTTCCCGCATTTTTTGTTTAGCGGATGAGACCCTATTACGCCGTTATTAAGCGGATAATATTTAATAAGAACATGTACCGCGATAATTTCGTACTGGAGCGAAATTGGTATTGTGCTAATGTTTTTGGATGCAGGAAACAGGTTGGAGGGATCCAACTGGATTCCTCAACAGTATTTATTTTATTTCAGATATTTTGATATTTGATGGATTATCATATCGATATATGATATCGTTGTAGTCGTGATTGACTATTTGGTGTGTAGCATCATTGGACCCAGATTTTGGGATTTTAAAATGGTTTTAAAAATGATTTTTGAAAATATACTTTATTTCTGGAATTGATCCATTATAAATAAATAAACGTTATAATTTTTAAAGTTATAAAAATTATGGTTTTTGTGAAATATAGTTAAAAAGCTGATTTTTAGAAATACGATTAAAAGTCGATTTTTGAGAAATATGAACTAATGATTTTATAAAATAATTTAGATTGGATTCTTGAATATATTATAAAAGTTTGAATATAGGATTTATAAAATTTGATTATTTTATAAATCAAAAGGATGAAATTATAAAGGAATTTAAAGACGTTTTAAAAGAATAATATAAATGGATTTATATTAAGAGATTTATAAATAGATATTTATAAATCGAAATATGGAGATTATAAAACGAGTTTTTATAAGTGTTTGAATGAAGTGGAAAATGAATTTCATAAATAAATGAAATTTATAGAATTATAAACCGTGAAGTTATAAATTTGGTGAAATTATTTGAAGAATAGATTGGATAAATCATTAAATCTTATAAGTTATAAGATTCATAAATTGGAAAGTCTTTAAAGAACGATTTTATAAAATAATCGTTTTATAAGTATTTAACTTATAATATGAAAATTTAGTTTATAATTTAGTTATAAACTGGAATAGGTTAATAAAGGAATTTATTAAAGGAAGTTTTTATAAATAAATAGAAATGGAATTTATAAACGTTGTTTTATAAATCCGCAAACGACTTATTTTGATAAGTTAATTGTTATAACCTATTAATGGAGTTATATTCACGTTTTTAGACAGTGAATAATCCTTAGAGTAAAATGAATAGAAAAGATGAAATTTGTTAACGTAGTATATTCACGTTTTTTTTTGAATAGTGAATAACACGTTAAAGAAAATGTTTGAATATGATGTTTTAAATAAAATTAAAACGATCTAACGATGTTTTAAAAGGTGTTGAGATTCGAAACCATAGATTTCAACATTTATTGTTGAAATAGACGTTTTCGAGAAATAAAAGGAAATGTGGACTATAACACTGTTGTTATAGTAAATGATTTCCGAAAGGAAATGTTTTGGTTTAGTATTGGGATTTATATATCTATTTTAATTTCGAATCCCTATACTAGTGATTTTGGGACGTTGTAACGATGTTTTACGCAACATTCGTTTTGGCCCAAATAAATATGTATAAGTGAATGATTTCCTTAAAGAATGAAATATATACTTAATTCGATTTAAGTATATTGAATATTTTCTAACTGTTGAAAATAAAAGAGATTTGTGAATTACTTATGAATAAATAAGTATGGAAATATTTTCCAATATGAAGTGAATATTTTGAATTTATCCTTTTGAAGATAAATTGGAAATGAATAATTGAAATCATATATGCATGAATATTTTGAAATATAAATTCATTATGGAATTTATATGTGAAAGTGGAAATTTGTTTGAAAATAAATATTGATTTATTTTTGAAGTATTGGAATTTTATATCTTGTAAAGATATTTTGGAAAATAAATAATTTGGAAAATTATTTGGAATCTGGTGATGTATGCATATCCATTGATAGTTCAATAGCCGACTATCAATATTTCCCTTTGAATGGGTATTTGATGTGAATTGATTGAATTTGAATGCACACTTATTTTTGAATAAGCGCTCACTATTCGGGTTAACCGGGAAAGGACCATGGGGTCGTATAACCCACTCCGAATATGTGATACGTCGTTGTGAATCGCATTTGAAGATCGGTGTTGAAGACCGGTATTTGCGAAAGTGATAGGAGGAACTATCGATTGACTCTGCACCGAGTAGCTACGGTATTGAGTTCTCCATATGTGATGGTGAATCCGATCAGGATTGTGAATATCCGGATTGCAAGGACTTCTTTGTAAGTGCCTTCGGTTCTGTTCGATCCCGGAACAGACTTGTATGGATTGTATGCCTGACATTACAAGTTGAGATATAAAGCCGATTTCTTTCAAATATATTTCTGTTGGTGGCGGAGAATTTATTCTTTGCTTAACACCCTTCTTTGAGACGTATGTGCTCAAAGGTTATATAGTTGAAGTTATCAGCGATATATTCCCAATTTGGTAATGTGACATGCTGAGTGTTGCTGAAATGATCATTGTGTTGATTATTTGTGATAGGATCATTTATTTGATCGTCTATCTTAGTGATCATTGTGTTGATCATTTGTTGACCCAAAGCATGGCTTTTGTATAAAGTATGTTTTTGTGGACGTGAATTCGTCGAGCCTCACACCCCGTGAATGGTCAAAACAGGAAAGAAGCAGCAAGGTTATGAGGGGTAGCGCCCTTTAGGATGTGTCCATTTCCTTCTGGAAAAGGGTGGTATCATGGTATGGAGCCCAGATACTTACTCATGTTGAAAACACTTTGTTATGATTGTGTGAATTGATTACGAGCGCTCGGTTGATAAAGGTCCCAAAGGACCGAGGGATGGCATATTCGGTCAGTTGTTACTCAGTTAGGAGTAACCCGGCCTTGTGTTGGTAGAGATCCGGTTTGGTTCTCGGGGATGTCCATCCAGAGGCATTCTCATGTGGCAATGGGAAGTTCCTTGGCCTGATCATTCGTTGGAAATCCAAAGAAACAATACGAAACTTGTACGGTATTAGTTGTAGAACCTGCTATTCACTTATGGTGGTCGCCACTGTTTGGATAGTAGCTATAGTAGGCATACGATAATGGTCGTATGTTGGCTAAGATTTATATTCTACTTTCGAAATGAATTTGTTATACACTATGCACTAATAATAATATCAAATGTTTTTTTTAATGCGTATCAAGCATCTTTGACTATCATAAGGAGAAATCTCCTCCGATTCTGCGTTTGCATTGTGTGTGTGTGCGGGAGGCCTTATGGTAGTCTCATTTTTAAAAAGCATTGCGAATTGATTAAAAATATTCCTCTATTTTGACTTTAAAGATAAATAAACTGTTTTGAGTTCTCGCACCAGTCACATGACTGACTCGGAGTTTATTGTTTTCCTTCCTAAACTCTGGGTGCCCACCAATTTCCACACGGGCAGTTAAGAGTTAGGTTTATCAGGATATTCTGGATATTCTGGAGTTGCTGGAGGCAAGCTGGATGGCATGGCGTATTACTAGTTTATATAGTATTTCTTTTTCCGCTGCACTGTTTGTTGATGTTGTATGTTGTTGTACACTCTGATGATATGATGTAATGAAATGAAATGTAATGTAATAACTGATATAGTTCTTTGTTTAAAGATTATTCATTTATTATTATATGTTGTTCCGCTGCGAATTGTGAGATTCTGATGTTTGTTCTGTTGTTTCCTTTATGTCCCGTCCTATTTTTAAAATTCCTCTTTTTCTATTTTTAAAATTTTCTGTTTTCAAATTTCTCTATTTTCTCTATCTTCTTATCTCTTCTTTTCCCTCTATTTTTCTTTTTCTTTCTTCTTTTTCTCTCTTCTTTCTTTTCTTTTCTTTTTAAAACCCATAACTATTCGGTTTTTCGGCAACGAAAATCCTATACGTTACATTTGGTATCAGAGCTTATGGTTAAGCGACAACCATGGTTCTGTAGGGTATAATTCATTAGAGATAGAGTCAGTATTACTCTAGAATGAATTTGAGTGTAATAATAGCTATGAGTGCGTATTTGTTAGTGAATATAAAATTGTTTTATATTGTGATGATTGGTTTGTTGAGTGGCATATGAACTTTCGTCAGCACAGCCTCGAAACTGAGCCGAAGGGGTTTCTAAACACTTGAATAGAACAATTCGACATAATATTGTTTTAAATTGGGTAAATGAAATAATTTTACCTTAAGTATATTTTATATATAAAGGAATAATTTTTCAGAATTATTAAAGTGTATATAAGTTGATTGTTAAGTTGTTTGAATAATCTAAATTAAAGAATAATTGTATAAGCAAATGAATTATAAGAATTGAGTTATAATTAAAGTGATGTACAATTGTGAAATAAACTTATATATATAAGAAGTGAAACTATATTTATGAATATGAGTTGTAAATAAAATGTAAAGTGAATTTAAAGTTAAATGGAATATAACTTAAGAGTTGTTGAATATGAGTTGTAGATAAAAGTGACAAAGGTGAACTTGAGTTATATAAATGAAATTCAACTTTGTGATTGAATTAAATAAATGGATTGAATGTTAATCAATTAAATGTGAATAATTGATATGTAATAATGAATATAAATGTTAATTCATTAAAATCTAATGTTATTGGAAGTTGAATAAATTAAATAAGAATGAATATAAGCAAAGGAATTTGGTTGTAACGGATATATATTGGTTGTTATATGATTGTTGATTGGTTGCATATAATTCATTAAGTATTAATGAAATTAAAAGCTATGAAATTGAATTTAAATTAGAAGTAAATAAATTTGAATAGAATTGAAAGTGAATTGGATTTAATTAGTAATGTAAACTAATTGAATTGAGAATGAATGTTAGTAAATCCAATGTAAATAAATCAAATGTGATTTAAATTGAAAACCAATTCATTATATATGAATGAGAATATGAATGAATATTATTGGTTATGAATGTAGTTGGTTGATGGTTGAATATATATTGCTATTGTTGCATTTGCTATGTGACATATATAGTTATTATGTTACTATATGTTGTACATTGAGATTATTTGCATATGTGCATGTTCTCATGTTGTTTGTTGAGTTTAGTAGGTGCGGATCGCGTTTGCTTCGCATTTGGAGTTCGCTTTTGCGCTATATTAGCCGTATATGCTTGCTAATAAAATATAAGGTACATATCTCGGATTAAATACCGTACTTTTACACTTTTTCCCTTCGGGATGCCTCATTACTTGATGAGATGTATATTTGTGATATATATACTGTCATTTTTTTTTTCGGATCGAGCCGCGCAAAGGAGACTATGGCGAATTTTTCCGGAAATTTAAGGCGTTAGAAAAATTTGAGAAAATTTGGAAAATTTTTGAAAACTTTAACTTTGATTTTGGAATTGAAAGTTAAACAATAGATAGTTGTTTTTGAAAAGATAACTAAGTATGATTGGAAAACTTAGTAAAGATTTGTAAGGAATTTAATTATGAATTTTGGAAAGTTAATAAATTCTGTAACCTTTCTTACTTGTAATTTCGAGGACGAAATTCTTTTAAGGGGGAAAGATTGTAACGACCCAGAATTTTATTAAATTAAAATTTGAATATTTAATTAATTTTAAATATTTATAAGTGAATTTTTAAGTCAAATAAATTTTAATTTGAATTATTGGATTTAATTGAATAATTTAATCGATAATTTAATACGTTAAATTATGGAAATAATTGAAAATAGAGTTAAATATGATTGAAAATGATTTGTAAAATTTTATTTTATCATGTTGAAGTTAGAACGATATTTTAGAACTTTTAAAATCGAATTAAAAGTTAATTTGTGAAAATTGAATATTTTAATATTTAATAATCGACTGTAAAATAGCCAATTTTTGAACAGTCTCAGAATTGAACGAAACCAATTTCATTGGATCCGTATTAGTTAGTTATTACCGGATTTCAATTTTCGTGTCAATCGGAGTTATCGTTTGATCGTGGCAGCTCGAAACGCATCGAATCGTTTTTAATTTAAATTTGGCGAGTCAAAATAGCCATTTTTCAAAAAGTCTCGGAATTCGACGAAACCAGTTTCATCGGATCCGTAATGTGATATTATTGTAAGGTTTCAAATTTCAAGTCAATTGGATTTACCGTTTGTCCTGTACAAATTAAAACGCCTAGAAATCGACTTAAATCGGTTTAATTCAAATTGAACGTTTTCAGCCATAACTCGCACATACTTCCGAATTAGCTTCCGAAACTTGTTCCATTGTGTCCGGAACGCGGGATAAACCCTAGGTACGCTGGTTACGGCGCCTAAATCGGAGTTCGGAATTCCCGGGTGAATAGTGTCGAACGGTTCCTTATAAATAGCCCCCCCCCCCCCCACTTAAGAAAAAAAAATAACAAAATCAAAACCCTAGCCAATATTGCAGCCGCCACTTTAGCAAGGAAGGGCCAGGAATTCACAAGCTTCCTCCCTCAAAATCTCTCAATCCATTCATCGATTCACGAAACCATCAACTACAAAGATGAAGAGCACATCAAGATCTACAATATCAACGGCTATGATCGTGTTTGGAGCTTCGGATTGGCGGCAAATCGAGCTAGAAGCTTGTAACTTGCGCACGCATTTCCAGGAGGAGGGGGAGGCCGAGTTCTATATGCTTGGGGCCGAACATAGCTAGGCTCGTGGGCTTCGAAATGGCGGAGGTGTGATGGGATTTAGTGGTGTGTGGTGGCCGAGCTATTTAACCCTAATTTTAGCTAATGGGTTCATGGCCGTGTTTTGCTTCCTGGAGGGAAGAACGTGAGGAAGGGGGGTTGCGTTGGAATCGTATGGACGAGCACTACGCGATGGAGTTGGTTTGGAGTCGTTTGGAGTTAGTGAGAATTTCGGGTAAAATTAAACGCGCGTTTAATTTTATTCGAAATAAAAGCTTAAAACGGAAATTAAAACCAAGGTGAGAACTTCTCACTCAATCGAATAGATTTCGATTTTATTTTAAATAGTTAGATTTAAAATATTTGAATGCATGTTTGAATGATGACTGTAAATTTTTGATTGTTAAAATAGACATTATGCGCCGTTAGTAAGCGGATGTTATTTAATATAAACATGTACCGCGAATATTTCATAAACAGTGAAATTGGTATTATATATAATATCAATATATATATATATTGGCATATGTATATATTGCAGTTGATTGATTTCCCGCATTTTTTGTTTAGCGGATGAGACCCTATTACGCCGTTATTAAGCGGATAATATTTAATAAGAACATGTACCGCGATAATTTCGTACTGGAGCGAAATTGGTATTCTGCTAATGTTTTTGGATGCAGGAAACAGGTTGGAGGGATCCAACTGGATTCCTCAACAGTATTTATTTTATTTCAGATATTTTGATATTTGATGGATTATCATATCGATATATGATATCGTTGTAGTCGTGATTGACTATTTGGTGTGTAGCATCATTGGACCCAGATTTTGGGATTTTAAAATGGTTTTAAAAATGATTTTTGAAAATATACTTTATTTCTGGAATTGATCCATTATAAATAAATAAACGTTATAATTTTTAAAGTTATAAAAATTATGGTTTTTGTGAAATATAGTTAAAAAGCTGATTTTTAGAAATACGATTAAAAGTCGATTTTTGAGAAATATGAACTAATGATTTTATAAAATAATTTAGATTGGATTCTTGAATATATTATAAAAGTTTGAATATAGGATTTATAAAATTTGATTATTTTATAAATCAAAAGGATGAAATTATAAAGGAATTTAAAGACGTTTTAAAAGAATAATATAAATGGATTTATATTAAGAGATTTATAAATAGATATTTATAAATCGAAATATGGAGATTATAAAACGAGTTTTTATAAGTGTTTGAATGAAGTGGAAAATGAATTTCATAAATAAATGAAATTTATAGAATTATAAACCGTGAAGTTATAAATTTGGTGAAATTATTTGAAGAATAGATTGGATAAATCATTAAATCTTATAAGTTATAAGATTCATAAATTGGAAAGTCTTTAAAGAACGATTTTATAAAATAATCGTTTTATAAGTATTTAACTTATAATATGAAAATTTAGTTTATAATTTAGTTATAAACTGGAATAGGTTAATAAAGGAATTTATTAAAGGAAGTTTTTATAAATAAATAGAAATGGAATTTATAAACGTTGTTTTATAAATCCGCAAACGACTTATTTTGATAAGTTAATTGTTATAACCTATTAATGGAGTTATATTCACGTTTTTAGACAGTGAATAATCCTTAGAGTAAAATGAATAGAAAAGATGAAATTTGTTAACGTAGTATATTCACGTTTTTTTTGAATAGTGAATAACACGTTAAAGAAAATGTTTGAATATGATGTTTTAAATAAAATTAAAACGATCTAACGATGTTTTAAAAGGTGTTGAGATTCGAAACCATAGATTTCAACATTTATTGTTGAAATAGACGTTTTCGAGAAATAAAAGGAAATGTGGACTATAACACTGTTGTTATAGTAAATGATTTCCGAAAGGAAATGTTTTGGTTTAGTATTGGGATTTATATATCTATTTTAATTTCGAATCCCTATACTAGTGATTTTGGGACGTTGTAACGATGTTTTACGCAACATTCGTTTTGGCCCAAATAAATATGTATAAGTGAATGATTTCCTTAAAGAATGAAATATATACTTAATTCGATTTAAGTATATTGAATATTTTCTAACTGTTGAAAATAAAAGAGATTTGTGAATTACTTATGAATAAATAAGTATGGAAATATTTTCCAATATGAAGTGAATATTTTGAATTTATCCTTTTGAAGATAAATTGGAAATGAATAATTGAAATCATATATGCATGAATATTTTGAAATATAAATTCATTATGGAATTTATATGTGAAAGTGGAAATTTGTTTGAAAATAAATATTGATTTATTTTTGAAGTATTGGAATTTTATATCTTGTAAAGATATTTTGGAAAATAAATAATTTGGAAAATTATTTGGAATCTGGTGATGTATGCATATCCATTGATAGTTCAATAGCCGACTATCAATATTTCCCTTTGAATGGGTATTTGATGTGAATTGATTGAATTTGAATGCACACTTATTTTTGAATAAGCGCTCACTATTCGGGTTAACCGGGAAAGGACCATGGGGTCGTATAACCCACTCCGAATATGTGATACGTCGTTGTGAATCGCATTTGAAGATCGGTGTTGAAGACCGGTATTTGCGAAAGTGATAGGAGGAACTATCGATTGACTCTGCACCGAGTAGCTACGGTATTGAGTTCTCCATATGTGATGGTGAATCCGATCAGGATTGTGAATATCCGGATTGCAAGGACTTCTTTGTAAGTGCCTTCGGTTCTGTTCGATCCCGGAACAGACTTGTATGGATTGTATGCCTGACATTACAAGTTGAGATATAAAGCCGATTTCTTTCAAATATATTTCTGTTGGTGGCGGAGAATTTATTCTTTGCTTCACACCCTTCTTTGAGACGTATGTGCTCAAAGGTTATATAGTTGAAGTTATCAGCGATATATTCCCAATTTGGTAATGTGACATGCTGAGTGTTGCTGAAATGATCATTGTGTTGATTATTTGTGATAGGATCATTTATTTGATCGTCTATCTTAGTGATCATTGTGTTGATCATTTGTTGACCCAAAGCATGGCTTTTGTATAAAGTATGTTTTTGTGGACGTGAATTCGTCGAGCCTCACACCCCGTGAATGGTCAAAACAGGAAAGAAGCAGCAAGGTTATGAGGGGTAGCGCCCTTTAGGATGTGTCCATTTCCTTCTGGAAAAGGGTGGTATCATGGTATGGAGCCCAGATACTTACTCATGTTGAAAACACTTTGTTATGATTGTGTGAATTGATTACGAGCGCTCGGTTGATAAAGGTCCCAAAGGACCGGGGGATGGCATATTCGGTCAGTTGTTACTCAGTTAGGAGTAACCCGGCCTTGTGTTGGTAGAGATCCGGTTTGGTTCTCGGGGATGTCCATCCAGAGGCATTCTCATGTGGCAATGGGAAGTTCCTTGGCCTGATCATTCGTTGGAAATCCAAAGAAACAATACGAAACTTGTACGGTATTAGTTGTAGAACCTGCTATTCACTTATGGTGGTCACCACTGTTTGGATAGTAGCTATAGTAGGCATACGATAATGGTCGTATGTTGGCTAAGATTTATATTCTACTTTCGAAATGAATTTGTTATACACTATGCACTAATAATAATATCAAATGTTATTTTAAATGCGTATCAAGCATCTTTGACTATCATAAGGAGAAATCTCCTCCGATTCTGCGTTTGCATTGTGTGTGTGTGCGGGAGGCCTTATGGTAGTCTCATTTTTAAAAAGCATTGCGAATTGATTAAAAATATTCCTCTATTTTGATTTTAAAGATAAATAAACTGTTTTGAGTTCTCGCACCAGTCACATGACTGACTCGGAGTTTATTGTTTTCCTTCCTAAACTCTGGGTGCCCACCAATTTCCACACGGGCAGTTAAGAGTTAGGTTTATCAGGATATTCTGGATATTCTGGAGTTGCTGGAGGCAAGCTGGATGGCATGGCGTATTACTAGTTTATATAGTATTTCTTTTTCCGCTGCACTGTTTGTTGGTGTTGTATGTTGTTGTACACTCTGATGATATGATGTAATGAAATGAAATGTAATGTAATAACTGATATAGTTCTTTGTTTAAAGATTATTCATTTATTATTATATGTTGTTCCGCTGCGAATTGTGAGATTCTGATGTTTGTTCTGTTGTTTCCTTTATGTCCCGTCCTATTTTTAAAATTCCTCTTTTTCTATTTTTAAAATTTTCTGTTTTCAAATTTCTCTATTTTCTCTATCTTCTTATCTCTTCTTTTCCCTCTATTTTTCTTTTTCTTTCTTCTTTTTCTCTCTTCTTTCTTTTCTTTTCTTTTTAAAACCCATAACTATTCGGTTTTTCAGCAACGAAAACTCCGCATACGTTACAAAACCAGTGGTAGAAAATCAACTCGAAAGCAAATTCTTGCCTGTAGAAATTGTGTTTTCTGAGTTGCTGCAAACATGGCCTGATTCCACGTTTGAGATAAGGTAACTCTTTCATTTCTTACCGAAATTGAGTGATTCTTTTTTTTGAAATATAAAGTTTTTTAATATAACCATACCAAATTTCAGGTCATTTCGACCTATATAGCTTATAGAAATATGCTTTCGAACTTTGAACCGGAGCATATTTTTGCCTTGATTTTTACAGTGAAAACACTGCCTGGGTTCAACTTTGAGGCAACATAACTTTCTCATAGCTTATCCAAATTACATGACTCTTTTTTGTTTGAAAGATAAAGTTTTCTAATATATGCATACTTATTTTAAGCTCAATCTGATGCCGTTTGGCCCTCTGTTTTATGCCTGAAATTTGAATATAGAATGAATTTTCAAGACTGGGCACATTCTTGTTGAACTGTTACAAACATGGTCAAAGTTCATGTTTGAGATAGCGTAAATTTTTCATTTTCTGTTGGAATTCATTGGTTCTTTTTTTTGAAAGATGAAGTTTTTTACTTTGTGCACACCAATTTTTAGTTCAATCAAAGGTCATTTGGCCACCTGTTTTATGTCCGAAAGTTGAACCCAGAGAAGATTTCAGACCTGGGTATTATTTTGCCTAACCGTTTTTATGTTCTTTTTCCGTCTGACTTTTGACTTGTACTTCATGTTTTGTGATATTTCTAAAATGTTTTGAGGGCTATGATGCCTATCAATAGGCTAGCCAAGTTTTGATGAATTTGGAATTCAAATTTGAATTGAATTTGAATTGAATTTGAATGACAGTTTTGACTGAATTCTTTGATTTGGAGCACAGAATTTTTCAAACAATTTTGAAATAATTTTTAAAATAAGTTGGCAATTAAAATAATTATTACTTAATATTTTTAATTATTTTAAGCTATAAAATCTATTTATTCTCTATAATAAGTGAATTTTCAAATATCATCTTTAAATTTTATTTTGGAAAATGGTTTAAAAAGCTTGTTTTCTAAAATAAATTATTTTATATATAAAATACATGTTTTTGCACTATTCGAGCGAATAAGAAGGAGAATTAAACAGTTTGGTAAAACATATGGTATGAGATACATGCGTTTATCTTATCGGTTAATTTCCGACTCGTCTGATTGATCGTTTTGATCTTCGGGTTGAGTTCACCGATGAGATGAGGTGAACTTTTTACTGCTTTGAGTGTGAAATTTACTAGCAGTTAGTAAACTGTTTAGTACGAACGTGTAGTATGGGATGCACGTTAACACTATTCGGATTTCTATTCGAGAGTTTGTTACACATTTGTCACTGCAGCGTGCCATTACTAGACCTTCGTGTCATTGCCATTGCGGTGTATTTTTCTTCGAGGAATTTACCATTGCGTCGTATTTTCCATTGTGGCTCATTTGCCATTGCGGCGTATTTGTCATTGTGACGTTTTGCCTTCGGACGAGGTACCTACTCGAGATAACAGTACTTAGCAAGGCTTCGGCCACATGCATGTGCAAACACTTTTGAGATAGTTTCTTTGACTATTTTCCCTAGTGTATCGCCCCTTTTCGGAATTAGTCCTATGAACCATTCGATATATATTTGTGGCGTTTACCTTTTGGGAATTTGAACTCTTGGAAGTTCTATTTTTGAGATTTGGATTGTCTACACTGGGGTTATATGAGATTTACCTTTTGGCATTTACTTGAGATTTTATTCTCCTCTTTGGAGATATATTTTCCTTATGGCGTGTTTGAGATGGGATCTCTTTATGCATATTTTGGGTTTGCCAAGATGGCAGGTTTAGATGTTTTATGGATGCCGATGATATGACGCTTGCTACTTTTAGCGTTTTATTGGTTATTTTATCTCCTTCGAGATTATATGTTTGTGTAATGATACCATATTATTACTTGATGTAATCATACACTAGATTGTTCCTTCCTATTCGAAAATATTAACACATTATCCTTATGCTCATATTATCACTTATCCTTGTAAACTGATTTTTTTAGCTAGACCGACCCATGTATTTTACACTCGGGTCAGACCGAGGTGTTTAAGGATAGGTACCCTTTGGACTTAGCATATTCGGCTTCTGCATGGACTTTTCTGCTGGCTCTTTTTGTTGTATGTTTTGTGTAGTTCTTTTTGTTGCTACTCTAATATGCATATTCTTTTGACTCGTGTTCGCATTGTGGTCTTCATACCACATATATGATGTATCTTTTTGTATACTCTGTGATGTATCTGTATATGTGTATATATCTTATTATCTGTTGTTCTGTGACGTGTTTTGCATTCGAGTTGTTGTATTTTGTTCTGATAGATCCTATAGCCACCTATGGCTTTGTATTAAGTATTTATTGGATATGTCGATCCACTTGAATTAGAAAAAAATAGAGCATTAATTAATGTATTCTATAGATATTTCAGACAAGGCTATAGATGGTCGCTCCTAACCATCCCTATTCTCCGCATTAGTAGACGGTATTACCTAGTAATACTCTTTGCTAATGTGGGTCTCGGGGTAGGGCATCACAGCTTGGCATCAAAGTTGAATTCAGAACAAAATAGAATAAACACAGAACAGAAGCATATATTACGATATTTCCAAGTATAGTAAAAGTGTTACAAATTCCTTAATCATCGTGTCCTTTATGTTATTGTGTCCTTTAAGATTGAAGTTTGGAATATGTCGAGGAATATTTTTATTCCGTAGTATCCCATAATTGTATTGATTATATCTCATCTTCGAAATAATCCTAACCGTGATTGTTTTATTTGAGTCCTCTTCAATACGGGTGCTTGAAACTCATCTATATCAGAGGAGTTTGTTGATGCTTTTTGATGTTTTTGTCTTGTTCTTTTATGAGGATTGTGAATCCTATAGAGTGGATTCGCAATATTTGGCATGATGTATGAGGATTTGGGATTGTTGCTTATAACTTATGTTTTCGTGTGAATTAGTACGCCATTTTCTATTCAGAGTTTGGAACGATTTGAGATGGAGTAGCTTGCGTATTATCTAGCCACATTCTGTGATTTGAAGAATCCTATATTAGGTGTCCTTATTCGACCGATTTGTTGCTTCTTGTCCTTTGGAATATTAATGATGATTTTGAATTCTCTGTATTCACTCTTGAGTTTTGAGATGTTGAGATATATCTCGAATTCCAGTCATTGTGACTCTATTGATTTCTGTAAGTCCGTTTTAGGTATGACACCTAAATGGGCAATCGAATATTGTATTGACTTCATTCCCGGTTCTTAGACTTTCGGTCATCCTCCCACGAGGATGCCCACTAGGGGATGAGGTAATTCATTGAATTTATTTAATATTGCCATCCTTACCCTTTTTGAGATATCCTCTTTAAATACTCAATTGTTTATATACTTTGTAAAATTACGTCACCCAAAGCAATGATATGTTGTTAATGTTCTTCTTCTCATTCGAGAAGATATCCTAACCTTACTCTTATATCTTATTGATCTCTTTTTAATCCATTAAGTGGTGCTAACCCTACACTGATTTTTCATGAGCTACGAGTTGCGGAGGATAGCGTTACTCTTACCGCATTCCACACTTGTTATGAGTCATGTGAGTGGTTCGTTATACCATTCGGAATAATGAACACTCTAGACTATTCCTTCAGTCTTGTGAACCGTGTATTCTGGGAATATCTCGATGAGTTCTTCTTATGTCTTAGATTTTGAGAATAAGTTATAATTAAATTTTCGAAATCTTTAAAATTGAAGATAAGTTTTAAAGAGAAATTAGATTTTATTTTTAGGAAAAACAAAGAATATATTGAGTATAATATATGAGGTATTTATTTTTAAAGAAAATGAATTTTGTGTTGGGTTGTCCTTCTAGTGATTTAAAAATTCTGGTCACTGCGTTTGGCCAATGTTATCGATAGGAATTTCTTAAATATTGTGATGAGACACTCAGACACAGTAAATTTAGTTTTAATAAGTAAAGTTTAAAAATAATTAATATGGTAGTATTAAATTTTCTTATTTTAAATGTTTAATGAAACCATTAAACCATAGTGAGTGTTGGATGAGTGGCGAGGCAGTTTTGATCATGTGATCAACTCGGCAGCCAATCGATGAGGTCATTCACAATAAATCAATGGTGAAGAAATACCCTTATATTATTTGAAATTTGACAAATTTAATATGGTAATTTGGGTAAGTAAAAGTGAATAATTCTAATTAAGGGGATGTCTTATTTAGAAGAAAATATCATTTGATGCTTCGATTAATAAAATGATGTATTTAAGGTAAAAGAATACTCTGATTTGAAAAATTAAAATATTAGTTGAATATTTGAGTACAAGTTATTAATGATGCCTATAAAAATTTGTTTTGACACTTAGTTATTTTAGTAATAATAGAGGATTGATATAAAACTCTATCTTAAGAGAAAATAAAGAAGTGTTAATTTAGAAATTTAGTATAAATCTATGAGCTATTTTTTGTTTTAAACTTAAATAGTATTAAAACTTATGGGTTTGAAATTGCAAAAGTCTTTTGAAAACAAGTTTGAATTAATTATCAACTTTAATTAGTTTTATGTTGATAATTAGATGGAAATTTAATTTTTGTGATAAGTGGAAATGTGAATTTGGATTGTTTTGATAAGTGAACAATTCATGCAGTATAGTCATCTTAAATCATGAGAATAATTTTAAACTTTTTATATATATCCCAAAAATTTATTTTTGTGGATAATCAATAATCACTTATTGATAATGAAGAGATTAGTATCTCTTCCACAATGAGTTTTTTTAATTAATTTTTTAAAGCTAGATTTTGGAGTAATGAAAACATTTTCACTTAATAAAATGTTTTATGATGATTACATATAGTTGATCATAATTTTGTATGTCCTAGCTTTCCGAGGAAAAGGAAAATCATTTAATAAATGATTTTGCAAAAAGCTGGTTTGGAAATGTAGCTTGAACTTAAAATGTTTAGGTAAATTTCACATTTTAAATTGATTTAAAAGCTGAAATTTTGTTTGAAAACGTGTTGTACTAAAATAGCGATAACTTGAGATTTATAGCTCCAAATGAGTTCAATCTTTTTGCAAATTAAAGAGATTTTAGTAAAAGATTTTTCTTTTTTACTAAGTATAAAATAGGTTTGAAAGTGGATAGGTAGTTCTTCCATATTACAAAATTCCCTAAGATTGAGCTGAAAGTAAATTTAACATAACTTACAAACTGTAAATCTGATTTTGAAGATCTTTATATTGCTGGAAAGTGTGACGACCCGGAATTTTCGAGCAATTAAAATCAGGATATTTAATTGATTTTAAATATTCAATAAAAGTAATTTTAACTTAAATTACGAATATCATAATTTATTTGATAATTGAATAATTAAATTAAATAAGTGAAGTTGGGTAAATTATTGAATCTGGAGTTTTATGCCTATTAAAATATATTCGAAGGCTTGGAAAAATTTATATTGATAATACTGAGAATAATAGAAATTTTAAAATTTAATTTAACACTGATTTATTCAGTTTTAAGAATATATCGTTTGAATTGAATTAAAAAATAGCCTTCCGAGGCACATTCTCGGAATTTGATGAAACCAGTTCCATTGGGTCCATAATATTGAATTATTATCGGATTTCACATTTCGTATTGATCGGAGTTAGTGTGCGAGTGTACGATATATAAACGCGCTGAACATTTGATTGATAATAATCTAATTAAATTAAATTTAATTAGTCAAGCTTCTTATATACGCCATTCTCTTCCTTTTATCAATCGTGTGATCTTCCTCCCTTCTTCAGTTCAAAGGAGATTAAATCAAAAACGTCTCAAAAAAAAATGAAGTTTCAAAGGGAAGCCTTCAGCCGTGTTCATCTATATATAAAAAGAAGAAGAAAACAACAAATGCAAGCCAAACCCCCTTTTTCTTCTTTTCAAACCCAAAGCACTCGGTGAATTAAAAAAAAGCCGAGATTTAATAAAAACAAAAGGGGGGATTTCGAAATCAAATAGAGGGAACGGCGGAGGGGAGAGGCGCTCGCGCACGCGAGGGCAGAATCATGGCCGCGATTGATTTCTTGTTGACGAGGGGGAGAGTCGCGATCGCGTTCTGACACGCATTCGTCTGAGGGAGGGACGTATCTTTCGATTTAGGGTTTGCTTGGTGGAGGCTTCTGGGTGCGATCGTTTTTGGGTGGCTCGGTGGGAGGATGAAGGCGAGATCGCGACTGGATTGGGGAGACGTTGGGCTTGGATTCGAGACCGATGGTGGAGGCTCTCGATGTGGCTGTCGTGACGATGCCAGTAGCAGCCTGAGGGGTAGTCTCGGGCTTGGGTACGCGAGAAAGTGGAATTCGATTTCTCTGACGTGTTCGAGCAGTGAGGTATTCATATTTTTGTTTATTTAATTATATATTAATTTTGATTTAACAGATATATATATGTATATAAACGAAATTAAATTATATAAGGGCTGAAACAAAAAAAAAATTGTTCTTGTCAGTGAGGTAAATATATATACAGAGAAGGATATGAGGGTAAATATAAATACACATACATACCTTAATTTAAGTAGATTGGCTGACAGTAAAAATATATGGAAGTAGGATGTTGAAAGTGGAAAGGTTTAAATGTGTAGGGTTTACAAATATACTTTTACAAATTTCTTAAATCTGAATATAGATTTTAAGTATATGGGTAATTTCAACAGAAGATAAATATACATTTTAAATTGACTAATTTATTTTAAAACAATGCATTAGGGCGGTTAATTTGTTTAACTGGGTTATTTAATTATATTTACAAAACTTATTTATTATAAGAAATTATTAGTTAAATTTATAAAATGAGATAAATAGTCCGGTTATTCGAATATTAATAAAATCATCTAATTTCTGTTCAAGGTCAAAAAAAAATCTTGGAAAACAAGTTGAAATGGATTGGATTGCCAAACATATCAAAGGTGAGTTAACCTCACTCAGTTCAATTTAAATTTAAATTTAAATCTGAACGATTAAATTTAAATAATTGTTTGAATGATTGAATTGATTGATGTTCTATAGTCTGGTATATTTTGGAATTAGTGTATTATATTGTGCTAACGTCTGTTGATGCAGGGAAAACAGGTTGGAGGGGTCTAACTGGATCCCTCAACATTTATTTAAATTATTAAACACCCACAGCTGTGATTAATTGATATTCTGTGATGAATTATACGAGAATATTGAATGTTATAGTCTGCTTGAATATTTTGGTACTCTGTTTTATCCAAATATATATAATTGGACTTTGAAGGAAATAAAAGAAGTGAACTCTTAAGAAATAATTATAAAGAATGTATATAAATTTAAGTGAATTGGGTAAGAATATTAGGGGTTTCAAAATACTAATTAATAAAATTCTGTATATGGGAAGGAATTTCTGAATAAATAGAAAGTTAATGAAGTTTGAAAACTTAAATGATATTATTCAATAAAACAAACATTTATTATATATTCAAGATTTAAATTATTGAAAGGAATAAAGAAGAAATTGGGAAAAACCTGAAATTTGTATATTTCAGTTAAAAGGTTTAAATCAAACGGAAAATAATAACATTAATAATAAGCCCATAACTAATGAATTTTGAATTGAATTGAGAAATTAAAGAAACTTATTTCAAATAAAATAAATTGGAAATCAATTTTGGGGAAATTGATTTAGGTGATTGAAGTCGGAATCTTCTCTGGATAGCCAAGCACATGTTTTTTTAAAAAAGTAAATTTGTAAATATAAATCAAATGTTTTAAAGTTGTTTTTAAAGAAAGCAAGTTTTGTAAAATTTGTTATTTCTAATATTTAAAGTCTAAAGTAAATATTTTATTTTTAATCTATTTTAGCAGTAATTATTAAGAAGTAATTTAGTATTTTGTTTTAAAAAGTAAAAATCTGGTTTTATATTTTATTAAGTAACCTCATTTTCAAATATTCATATAGTATGTATTTTTAACAAATTATTAAAGGAATTTTAATTTGAATTTTTTAAAGTATATTTTTTTTAAAAGAAAAGTGTTTTAAATTAATTTAGAAAAATCTAATTTTGTGCTTGGTGACTCCAGTGGAAATAGAAATACTTGGATTTTATTCTTAGAAAGGCAGGTAGTTTGGAAACTGTTTTCAAAGGGATTTGAAAGAGAGAATATATCTTGTAAAGATATTTTGAGATAAATAAATAATTTGGGAAATTATTTATTGGTTGGTGGCTATTTGTAAATATTAATTGATAGTTAAATCACCGACTATCAATATTGGACAATTACGTTGGTCGTTTCGTAGAGACCGAGATCGAGATTTATTTCTCGAAAAACCACTTCGATCTGGTTTGTACGTTTCATGGAAACGAGTTTGGATTCGAAGATGGAGCAGTGAAGTGCAAGGGCTAGTCGCTACTAATCCTGAGGATATTTCTAAAATGGATATAGTAGGAATTGTGCCTTCGGTTCCGTTCGAACCCGGGACAGACTTGTATGGATGAATGCTTGCGAACCATCGTCAGGTGGACGATGGGCATTCTAAGGAATATGTTCTAAAATGGTAACGTTTAGCCTCAAGCCTCATCAAATGGGAATGACTGAAAATCAGGGGTTATGCAGCAAGGCTAAGTGGGTAGCACCCAAGCAGGGTTAGGTCATCCCTGTCTAGATGTCCCTTTTATTTCGGCTTAGTGGGCGGTTGCTGATCCTAACCGCGGGTGATCTCACTCGGGATTATCCAGTAAGGGGAAGTCCCGGCCTTGTGTTGCAGGGGAGCGGGCGTACTCCTCGGTACGGTGATCTAGGCCCCGTACTGTGATAGGTGGTACCCCAGTGCCTAGTCATTAGTTGGAAATCCATTCTCCCTACGAGCCTTGTACGAGTTTTGTTTGTATTACGCACTTTGTGGCTAGTAGCTGGAATTTAATGAATGTAACAATTTCGGCTATTTTATAAGTACTTGTATACAGACCCTATTATAATATCAGAGAGTTTCTATAAAAATCTTTTTAGCTATAGTAAGGTAAAAACCCGACATGTTTATTTGTGGTGTGGTCTTACGAGATGCTTTTGTTTTCAAAGGATTTTTGAAACTTTAATAATCAATTGGGTGTGATTTTCTCAGCTGGTATTTCAGACCGACTCGGGTATTATTTAACTGTAATGCTAGGGTCAGACCGAGTATTATAGAACACAGGTTATGATGCTGTGGAGCTCAGGAGACGAGCAGGATGACGATACGTACATTCGTACTTGTTTTATTATATATATTCCGCTGCGTTGAGTTGTTGTGAATCCATTGTATAATATTGATGTTGAGCTGTGATTGATGTATAATGATGTAATATATATAAACAGATATACTTGATTTTGAGTAAAGATCATTTATTATCTATTATATTTTATTCCGCTGCGATGGTTAGATTCTGATGTTGTTTTCTATTCTCTTCTTCTACCTCTTCTTCTTTATCACTAATGGTTCGTATTTCTGTGCAACTTGAGTTGATTGTTGTAGAATAGTGTTAACTCAAGGGGCACGGATTTGCAGGTCGTTTCACTTGGTATCGGAGCTTAGGTTGGAGATAACCTTGGCTCTGGTGGGAACTACTCATTTCAATTAGAGTCCATAGTACTCTAGAATGAGTTTGAGCGTATTAATAAATATGAGCGTGTATTTGTTAGTGAATATAATTTTTTTTAATATTGTGTTAATTGGTTTATTGAGTGGCATATGAACCTTTGTCGGCACAGTTTGTACAACTGTATCGAAGGGGTTTATAAACACTTGAATAGAACAATTGACACGGTATTGTTTTAAATGTGGGTGAATGAAATAATTTTACCCAAAAATATATTTTGATGTAAAGAAAGGTTTTGGTAAACTATTTTAGCTAACATATGGTTGCTTGGATGTTAGAAATGATAATATTAAATTATTATCATTGTTAAGTGAAAATTTAACTATAAATTGTAAATACAACCAAAGATTAAGGAGATAAATTCAATTATGAAATGAAATTTATAAATATGAATTATAAATGTAAATTATAAATTGAAATATAATTAAATGAGAATTTGTATAAGCATAAACTGTACAAATGCATTATAGTTAAAATTTGAATTAAAACAGAATTTGAAACTTTAAAACCCCGGAGATTTGGAATTATTTTAAAGACAGATAATAAAATTATTGTTTTAAAAAGTATTTCTGAAAGGAATATAGCATTGAACTCACTTTAGTCGTTGGAAAATAACTTCGGTGATGACTGCAGCATCATCGATATTCATTTTCGAGTTTCTAAGTGACAGATTGCTGCCAAATTGATTTGTTCGAGAAAACCTGTTTGTTTTTGAAAATTCAAAGGAAATTTGTTGGGAATAAAACCAGGATTGGTTTGAATTTTTGAGAAGTGTGATTTGAGAAGTTGGAGATTTCAAAATATTTTGAAACCAAAAGGCCGGTGTTTTTAAATTCCTGAGGAGATAGGTTATAAGCTTATCAATTAAGATGATTTTTAAATCAGGAAGAATATAAGCTTTGAATGTTGGAATTTAAATTTAAAGTGAAAAGTTAAAAATGAAATTAACTTGGATTGGGGAATAAAATTCAACTGGATTGAAATTAATTGAATTAGACTGAAAATAATATCCAGTTGTATTCGAATTGAGTTGAAATCGAATTGAGTCAAATAAATCTGAGCTAAAATAGAATTGAATTGGGATAAAAATTCAATTGAGTTATTAAAATGGAATTAGTTTCTTATCTGAATAAATAGAGGTAAGTTGAATAAGGATTGGATTGGAATAAATATATTAGAATAACTTATCCCTTGGATAGAATATGCTTGGGTTATAAATAAGCATAAGGCTTGAGTTAAAAATAAAAGATGAATATATTCAAGCCTAGAATGAATGGAAATGTGTAAAATAATAAGTGGTGACTCTCTAAAATTTGAAATGTGGGATACAAAATCCAAAATAAATATTGTTTGATGTTTTGGATAATAAAACAAAAGAAAATCCAAACTTGAATTATAAAATAAATTGAACTAAGAAAATTAAATGAAGTGATATTTGGAATTAAAATCAAGTATTGAATTATAAATAGGGGATAACTAATTTGTTAATAAATTAGTTAATGAAATGTGTAAATGGCACATATTGTAGTTAAATAAAGCTAAATTGTAAGTTAATAATGAAGTTCGAAAATAAAACTCAAGTTATAAATCAAATTCGACCTGGATCGATAGTGAAGTAAATGTAATTAAATTGTGGTTAATTAATTGGGTGGTAAATTGAAAATGGATAGTGGGTTCAAACTTGAGTTATAAATTGAAAATTTGACTTGAAGTGTTAACAAATTTGAATATAGTAGGGAATGTGTTGAATAAAGAAAAATGAAATTGGATTAAAATGGTAATGGGTTGTATTGCGAATAAAATCCAAATATGTGGAAATAAGTTGGAAATAGCCTTGTAATAAAATGAATGAGTTGAATCTGGAAAGTTAAATTTTATAATAACCAATCAAATGAAATTACAAATTTAAATCGAGATTTAATTGAGATAGAATCAAGTTAAATAGAAAAGAAAATGTTTACTTGTGAAATGAAAATGTGCTTAAATATAAAATTTGAATAAATTGAAATAAATTAACTTAAAACTAAACAAATGGAGGAGAGTTGAATTGAATTCAACTTGAAACTAAGTTTAAGGATATTGGATTGAATTTAAATCAAGTGAAAATAAATTTCAATCGAAATAAAATTTGGTGGGTTATAGATAATATTTAAGAAATGAAAATTCAAAATGGATTGAGTGGATAAACTAATTATATTTAATAAATAAATGGATGGAATAAATAAGAATTAAATGGGAGTGAACTTAAGTTTGAAGTGGAGTAAATTAAGTAAATTAATTTAAGTTGAGAATAATTAGAAGCTCGAATACGAGTAAAATAAAATAAAATGGAAGAACATTAGATTAAAGCTTGGAAAGGGTCGAGCCAATAATGGTCGAGAATGAATTAAAATAAAAAGGAAATTTAATTGGTAATGAAGATGAACCTAAATCGTTAATGGTTTTAAATGAACTAGTTTGGTTAATAAAATGAGATGGAAGTAAATGGATTCAAATTTAAAATGCAAGGAAAATGAGAATATATGGATTGTGAATAAAATTTAAAAATGGAATAGAATTAAGTATAAATTTAGTTTTAATCAATTTAAATTGGTTATAAAACATAAGTACTTATTTATTCACATAGATCTTGTCAAATTTGCATAGAATAAATTATCACTGGATGTAAATGAAAAAAATTAAAGTTCTATAAATTGATAGAAGTAAAATAAATTGATTTTGAGAGAAACTGAACTAAATATGAGTTCAGTTTGCTTAAAAATAAATTAATGTAAGCGATTGAGTTTTAAACCATTCAAATTGAATGAAAATGGATATGAATAAGTTGAAACAGTTGAATTAGCATGAAAATTGTATAAGTTGCTTACGAAAAAATGTTTGGTGTGAATTTTTTTTAGAATTCAAGTGTTTAACTATTGCAAATAAGTGAAATATTGTTAAACATCATATATTTGGCACTTACATGTTTAAATTGAGTAAGTACAGGTACTTGGAAGCCGTGTGGCTGGATTTGATTGCGCTAACTGCTTAATAAATAAGATGCTTGCTTAAAAATGCTAAATAAGGTAGCCTACGCAATAAAAATAGGAAATATGAACTGTTTTTGGTTTTTCCGACCGTGTGGTTGATGCATATATGTTTATATCTTTTGTCAAATTGCGAAAGCTCCTCCGTACAAAGGAGACTCTGCCAAAAAATTTCAGAAATTTTGGGAGTTAGAAATTTTTTGAAATTTTTTGGAAATTTTGTTAACGACAAACGTATTCAAACTGGAAATTGAAATAAATTAGTAAATGAAACTAATTTAAAATAATGACACGAATTAGTTATAAATTGAAAATAAAATTCAAATATTCAAAGTTAAAAATAAATTGAATTCATATGGAATGAAAGAATCAATTTGAATAGAAATAGATATTAACTAAAGTGGTAAAGTGGAAACAAATAAAGAAGCATATAGAATGCTTATACTAAACTTAAGTAAGGAATGGTGAATTTCTTAATTGGAAATTGATATTACAAACATATTCTAAGTTAATATTCGAATGAATAGATATTGACATTTTGTAAGAAAATCGATAAAATGTTTTTGAAAGTTGTGATTGGATATTAGCGCTAAGCAGGATATGTAGGTAATATAAAGGGAAAAGAGAATTGATTTTGATTTCAGAAGATAAATTTGAAATGCTCGACAAAAAGGTATGTATTTAAATTTTGATATGAAATTGGATTGGGTTTTTGGATCGAGCCACTTGGCCTTTTGTTTTCCTTTTGGATTTGGGAGCCCGTAGAGGCCTTTTTGTAGTTGTACCGAGCTAGCCGCGCAAAGGAGACGCTGGCGAAATTTTTTGAAAATTTAAGGAGTTAGAAAATTTTGAGAAAATTTTGACACTTCAAAATTTAGTTTTGAATTATTATTTAAATAGTTGAACAAGTAAGTTATTTGAAAACTATAGAAGGTTTTGGAAAAAAAAATCTGGAAAGTTAATAAGAATAATAATGGGTCTTTTACAAAAAAGATAGTTGGTAAGTTGTTGAACTGTTAGAAACCATTTGGTTTCGGAGAAAAGTACACGGGTATTGGACCATTCTTCCTAACTAGTAATTTCGGGGACGAAATTCTTTTAAGGGGGGAGGAATGTGACGACCCGGAATTTTCGAGCAATTAAAATCAGGATATTTAATTGATTTTGAATATTCAACAAAAGTAATTTTAACTTAAATTATGAATATCACAATTTATTTGATAATTGAATAATTAAATTAAATAAGTGAAGTTGGGTAAATTGTTGAATCTGGAGTTTTAAGCCTATTAAAATATATTTGAAGGCTTGGAAAAATTTATATTGATAATACTGAGAATAATAGAAATTTTAAAATTTAATTGAACACTGATTTATTCAGTTTTAAGAATATATCGTTTGAATTGAATTAAAAAATAGCCTTCGATGAAACCAGTTCAATTGGGTCCATAATATTGAATTATTATTGGATTTCACATTTCGTATTGATCGGAGTTAGTGTGCGAGTGTATGATATATAAACGCGCTGAACATTTGATTGATAATAATCCAATTAAATTTAATTTAATTAGTCAAGCTTCTTATATACGCCATTCTCTTCCTTTTATCAATCGTGCGATCTTCCTCCCTTCTTCAGTTCAAAGGAGATTAAATCAAAATCGTCTCAAAAAAAAAGATGAAGCTTCAAAGGGAAGCTTTCAGCCGCGTTTATATATATATAAAAAGAAGAAGAAAACAACAAACGCAAGCCGAACCCCCTTTTTCTTCTTTTCAAACCCAAAGCACTCGGTGAATTAAAAAAAAAAGCCGAGATTTAATAAAAACAAAAGGGGGATTTCGAAATCAAATAGAGGGAACGGCGGAGGGGAGAGGCGCTCGCGCACGCGAGGGCAGAATCAAGGCCGCGATTGATTTCTTGTGGAAGAGGGGGGAAGTCGCGATCGCGTTCTGACACGCATTCTTCTGAGGAAGGGACGTATCTTTCGATTTAGGGTTTGCTTGGTGGAGGCTTCTGGGTGCGATCGTTTTTGGGTGGCTCGGTGGGGGGATGAAGGCGAGATCGCGACTCGATTGGGACGACGTTGGGCTAGGATTCTAGACCGATGGTAGAGGCTCCCGATGTGGCTGTCGTGACGATGCTAGTAGCGGCCTGAGGGGTAGTCTCGGGCTTGGGTACGCGAGAAAGTGGAATTCGATTTCTCTGACGTGTTCGAGCAGTGAGGTATTCATATATTATATATATATATATTAATTTTGATTTAACAGATATATATATATGTGTATAAACGAAATTAAATTATATAAGGGCTGAAACAAAAAAAAATTGTTCTTGTTAGTCAGGTAAATATATATACAGAGAAGGATATGAGGGTAAATATAAATACATATACATACCTTAATTTAAGTAGATTGGCTGACAGTAAAAATATATGGAAGTAGGATGTTGAAAGTGGAAAGGTTTAAATGTGTAGGGTTTACAAATATACTTTTACAAATTTCTTAAATCTGAATATAGATTTTAAGTATATGGGTAATTTCAACAGAAGATAAATATACATTTTAAATTGACTAATTTATTTTAAAACAATGCATTAGGGCGGTTAATTTGTTTAACTGGGTTATTTAATTATATTTACAAAACTTATTTATTATAATAAATTATTAGTTAAATTTATAAAATGAGATAAATAGTCCGGTTATTCGAATATTAATAAAATCATCTAATTTCTGTTCAAGGTCAAAAAAAATCTTAGAAAACAAGTCGAAATGGATTGGATTGCCAAACATATCAAAGGTGAGTTAATCTCACTCAGTTCAATTTAAATTTAAATTTAAATCTGAACGATTAAATTTAAATAATTGTTTGAATGATTGAATTGATTGATGTTCTATAGTCTGGTATATTTTGGAATTAGTGTATTATATTGTGCTAACGTCTGTGGATGCAGGGAAAATAGGTTGGAGGGGTCTAACTGGATCCCTCAACATTTATTTAAATTATTAAACACCCACAGCTGTGATTAATTGATATTCTGTGATGAATTATACGAGAATATTGAATGTTATAGTCTGCTTGAATATTTTGGTACTCTGTTTTATCCAAATATATATAATTGGACTTTGAAGGAAATAAAAGAAGTGAACTCTTAAGAAATAACTATAAAGAATGTATATAAATTTAAGTGAATTGGGTAAGAATATTAGGGGTTTCAAAATACTAATTAATAAAATTCTGTATATGGGAAGGAATTTCTGAATAAACAGAAAGTTAATGAATGTTTGCACAAAAAATGGGCAAACACCTCCAAGTCATATGATTTAGTTGATTACGTGTTGTTCTTAGTGATTTGGGTGATTTATGCAAATATATAAAATAGATGGACTAAACTGTGAAAGACACACAGATTTATAGTGGTTCGGCCAGAATGTGCCTACGTCCACTTTATATGTTATTCCCCTTTTCTCTTCAGATTACAAGTACAAAGATTTGATTACAAGTATCTAAAAATTGTTTGAAAGTTCTATCCGTGCTTGAGCTCTCAAACTTGTCTACCATTGTTGTACCCCTGCCCCTCTGTTTATAGAGTGAGGCTGGGGGTAGGGGTCTTGGATGTATATAGCTGTTGGTGGGCCTGGGCTGATGCTATCTGGCCTGGCAACGTTGGTTCGGCAAAGCCTTGGTTCGGTGATGCATGGAAGTGGATTGGTCCGGTAGAAGTTGGTCCGGTGTTAGGTGAAGTGGGTTGGTCCGGCATTGTTTGGAGAGGGTTGGTTCGGCATTGTTTGGAGAGGAGGTGGTTCGGTGGTATTTTCCCTACATTGGTTCGATGGTTCTTCTCTTGCTTCTGGTCTGGTGGTGACACTTTGATTTGGTTCGGTAGACACTTGAAGCAGGATGGTTCGGTGATGGGGATGTAGCTTGGTCCGTGGTGGTTGATTCGGTGGGCCTTGGTCCGGTGGTGAGTTGATGAAGCTTGGTTCGGCTATGTAGGGGGAGATGGTTGGTTCGGTGGTATAGGACCGGTCGAAACACACCCAACACTTGCCCCTCAAAGTAGGGCATGTGCATGCAGATGGCGTACTTTGTTTTTACTTGGATGTTTCCCTCCGGTCATACGTGCCGAATCACCGGTCTGGTCATCCTGCGTTCGTTTATAAATAGGGGTGCTAGGCCTTCGTTATTCCTTTATTGCTTTGAGATAGCCGAATCAACCGAGTACCGGATCAACCAAGCGCCGAATCAATCGAGTACCAAATCAACTAAGTGCCGAATCTAACCTAACTGTCGGACCAGGTGAATTTTCTTCTACCGAATGAGTTCTTATGATGGGACTACCGAATGAAACATTTGGTTCGAACACTGAATGAATTTTCATTTTTGAATTGCTGAACGAGACATGGGGATCTTAGTGCCGAATGAACCTTATATACTTGAATTTCTATGTTTTGAATTACGAATGGAATTCCGGACTATATATACTTGCATGTTTATACCTTCCGTTTTAACGATATACTTTCTTGTGTTGCAGATAAATGTCTCGTAAAGTGGAAACTCGATTGGATAAGAAGAAATCCAAGGATGAAGGAGAGTCTGCTTTAGTGCCCCCAGCTCGGCCAGGACCGGAACGTCGTGGACCCACCACGAGATCGCTAGTAGATGGGTATGGTCCTCAAGAGCTTCTGACTTCTCCGCCTGACTACTTTCCTAGCTGTCTTAGAGAGGAGAAGCTTGATGTTATCTCCCGCTCCTTTGGGATTGATAGAGCACGCATGCTGTTGCCGGGGAAGGGGGTCATGCCATATAAACCCCCTGAAGGATACTTCGCTTATAGTAGGTACCACTGCATGTGCAGGGCCATTCCTCCAATCAATGCTTCGATAGTTAGCTTCGTCACCTATTTGAATGTGGCCCCTTTCCAGCTCCAGCCCAACTCCTACGCTATCTTGGTGTGCCTATTCGTGATTTTCCAGAGAAAGTACGGACGCCCCATCTAACCGGGAGATTCGGTATCTATATAAATTGAGAGGTTACAAGAAGGGGTCCCCATACATCAACTTGGAATCGGCCGTGTCATTCAAGCCGGTCTTGAACTTGTATTCAAAGTTCACCATGTTTAAGAAGGAATGGTTCTTCGTCCAGAATGACACCGTTTCGATCCACCGCTTCACCTCTGGCTGTAAGTTGCAACTTATTTATAATTTCCGTTCTGATTGAGATGTTTCTTCTTATGTGCTTTTATTTCTTGCTAGCGACAGGTGGCTTTGCGGTCGTGGAGAATGATCACCTGGTTCAGATGGCCGCGGAGAAAAAGGCCATTTCGGGAAGGGATAGGTCAGCTTCTTACCTAATCAGGAATGCCACTCTCCTAGGACACAACTTGATTCTACCACATCAGTCTGTGGTCAAGCAGAGGGATACAGCCGAGGAAAGAGCTGCCAAAGCCAAAGGAGGGGCCACGACAAAGAGCAGCAAGAGGAGACCCTTCTCGATACCTCCAGTCGTCGGGGGGAAGAAGCTCAAGAAATCTGATGGACCCTCTCCCAGCACATGCCTAGATGTGCTGGAGGAGGAAAGTGGAGAGGAGGAAAGAGGCGAGGAGGAGAGCGGAGGTGATGGAGAAGGTGATGGTGGTAACGGTGGCGAAGGACAAAGTGGTAGTGGAGTTAGTGCCTTGACCTCTGGGCAAGCAGGTGAGATTCAAGAGTGGATGGATGATGCTTTCCGCCAAGCCTTTATGGGGTTGGAGGAAGGGTCGGCCTTGGTGGAGAAACCGAAGAAATCTGATAAGGCCGGGACTGGTGCCAGTCCATCTTCTGAGAGCATTTCAGCTAGGGCAACTCTGGCGGTTCAAGGTGAATTTTTGACTCCTCTTCCAACTTCACATGTTTCTTGGATTATAGTCTCATGCATGCTTGTTACACTTGGTTTTTATTCCAGGAACGAATAAGGCGGCAAAGACATCAGACTTTCGGCACCGCCTCGAGCAATTCAAACTCCTCAAAGCTTCTGCTAAACCGAAGCCCTCGACTGACCGTTCCGGGGGCGTAGTCGGCTACCGTCCTCTTCTCGGAGTCATTGAAGAGGATATTCAAAAGAGAAAGAGGAGGAGTTCCATGTTCGATCCTTTATTTGGATCTCAGCCCCCAACCCAGCCTGTTCATGACATCACGGGGGAAGATACTGAGTCCATACGATCTCCGCATCCATCAGAAAATCCTACCGTTACTCATGTTGATCGTCCCGACTTGGCTCGTAACCCATTTGCGGGTCATCCAGATCTGGACTCGAGTTCTCATGATATTTCCTTCGATGAGGTTACCGGTGAGCACCTCCTACCCCGCAATCCTATGGTAAGGGTGCTTGACGAGGCTAAGTCTTTTGATCTCGACTTGTTGACCACTCGGATTGTGACTATGGCGGATGAGGCCAAGGCAAACATCGATCGGACGGCTGAGGAGACCAAGAAGTTGATGGGGTATCACTCCCGACTGGTCAAGGCTGGAGAGGAAATCGGAAGTGCTAACATTCGGTTGCAGCTAATGGTTTCCGATCAGGCCAAACAGCTCACCGATCAGGCCATTCAGATCTCCCAGCATGAGGCGGCCTCCAGACGTCTAAAGAAAACCATGGAAGAGGCTAGCAAGGCTGAATTGCGAAAGATGGAGGCTGCCTGCAAGAAACGAATTGACATGGCCATTGCAAAGGTGGATGAGGTTCGGAGAGCGGATCTCGAGCAGGTAGAGGAGTTATCTGGGAGGCTTGAGGCCACAAAGCTTGTTCAAGCCAAGCTGAAGGAGGAGATGGAGGCGATGCGGAAATCCCTTCAGGCTGACTGCTCGAGATACCGATTGGAGAGAGATGCTGCCGTTGCAAGGCTGTCGGCTTTCGAGGCCCGGATGAGGGAGTTTGAGCAGAATGAGGGGATGATTGATGAGATGCTCCAGGACATGTACTTCCGTACTTGGAAGCAGGGCAACCTGTCCTGGATGGACGATTATCCCCGGGTCATAGCTGGGATATATCTTCGGGCTTTGGAGGAGGCTAAGGCGGAGGCGGATAAGGAGGGCGGTGTAGCTTTCAGAATGGATGTGGTCACGGCCCAATTTATTGAGGAGGAGAAAGTGACGGTGAAGGAGGGCATGCGGCTGCTTACCGCCGAGGAAGTGGGTGTGCAGTTGCGGGATGATGATTAGGGAGAAGATGCTGGTAAGTCTTCCCTCTCAATATTTTCTTAACATGATTGCGTATCATTTATCTGATGGATTCTTCCCCTGAATCGGACAGGTGGGACCTCTGGCCAGCATGCTGGGAGCTCTTATCCAGCGATCAAGTAGGTCCCGGAGGCTAGCAGGATAGAGGCGGAGCCCTGCTGCAGCTGACTAATTTTTTGGTTTACTTGGCATTCCTGAATATACTAGTCCAAAACATTAATGTACTTTCAGGCTGTAATTATGTAATTACGTCATTGTAGCTAATGATTTTATTCTTATATAATTTTATAACATAAGCTGATTCTGTCATATCTGAATGCTGTCGTTATTTTGATGTGTTGCATAAGAAATATAACTGTGTATATGCATGTGCTTTAATCGTGTTTGATGCTAAGCTCTTGCTTAAAATACGATTTCATGTCTCGCAATGTTAGTGTGATGTGTGAATAGGCTATAGCTACATGTTTATGCACAAGAAAAGGAAGTACCGCCCTTCATGTTTTAGTTGTAGACGGTAGCTTTGAATCTCTTTGTGTGACTGAGGATGGAATGCAGCTGAGTGACCTGTTATCCAGTTGTCAGTTCTCATTTCCACTAGCGAGTGTCTCCCATTTTGTGTCCTGTAATTTAGTGATCGTTATAGAAGATAGGATGAAAGTTTTTATAAATAAAAATGGAAATATAAGAAATAGTAAAACTTCCAATCACGGAAGGCCTTCGATGTGCTTAAGTTCGTAGCAAACGGGTTTTGTAGTCATTTTCCCTAACTGTGGGTCTTGGAGACATTCGTCACCCATCTTACGCCTCCGCGGGGAGTTTTCTTTTTTACCACAGTCGTACTTAAGACACATCGGAGCCGAGATCGTGCACAGTAACTTCCCGGGCCATTATGGCCCGTAATCGTGGGTATTATTCGATTTTCCGTGGCCGGCTAGCGTGGGTGTCGATCGTTAATTGTGAACTGCCCCTGGCTGGCCACACCTTTTGTATGGGCTTATAATCGGTTCACAGTCGCCGGCGAGCTGAACGCCGTAATGAGCTGCCTCGGCTATGGTCGGCCTTCTCGGTTGCTTATGATCGGCTCATTACAGTTGGCTTTGAGGGCCGTCGCGAGCAATGAGCTAACCCGCAGCAGAGGGATGCTGGAGCAAAATTGTCTCATTGGCGAGGGCATAGATTCGTATAGTACATGTTAGGTCTTGTCCAGGTGGGGTTGTGCCGTGAAGTGTCCAGACTGGAAATGCCGTTATACAGGATTTTGTTCAACAGAAAAGGATAAAGCTTAACAAGCAGCCAAGATATAAAGGAACAAGTTAAAAAAGAGACAATATTTTTAGAGTGGTTCGGCACGAAAATGCCTACGTCCACTGATTCTCTTTATTAATTCACTTCATATGGGCAGTACAAGTTAAGAAAAGTATCGACGAAGGTGTTGGATGTTCCATGCCCTCTGGAACACCTCTCCGTCCACTGTTGACAAAATATAAGCTCCGTTGTGGAGATCTTTATGAATTACATAGGGTCCGTTCCAGATTGGATCTAGCGCTCCGGGGCGCGGAAAGATCCGTTTGAGGACAAGATCTCCTTCTTGTAAGCTACGGTGTTTGACTTTGGAGTTGTATTGTGCTGCCACTTTTTGCTTGTGAGCTGCCGCTTTGAGTGCTGCATCATTTCTTCTTTCTTCAATTAGGTCCAAAGACGTGTGTAGGAGTTCTTCATTCTCTTTTGGGTTGTAGTGGATCCTACGGTGGGAGGGCACTACAGTTTCAACTGGGAGCATGGCTTTCGATCCATATGCCAAAGAGAAAGGAGTATGTCCTGTTGATGTTCTGTAAGATGTGCGGTAGGCCCAAAGTGCCGTAGGAAGTTCATCCACACAAGTGCCTTTTGACTTTTCAAGTTTCTTCTTGATTAGAGTTTTGAGAATTTTGTTGACAGCTTCGACTTGTCCGTTTGCCTGGGGATAAGCTACAGATGAGAAGCTTTTGTGAATTCCGTGCTCTCGGCACCAGTCGGTGAATTCCTTGCTGTCAAATTGAAGTCCATTGTCCGATATGATTTTGAGTGGAATCCCGTACCTGCATAAAACATTTTTGATCAAGAAGTTAATTACTTTTGTCGAAGATATTTTATTTAAAGGTTCCGCTTCCACCCATTTGGTGAAATAGTCGACTGCCACTATAGCATATTTGGCTCCGCCTCGGCCCATCGGCAGTTCGCCAATCAGGTCAATTCCCCATACCGCAAAGGGCCAAGGACTGGTCATCTGAGTAATCTCATTGGTTGGTAGTCGAGGGATTTTAGCAAATTTCTGACATCTGTCGCATTTTTTGACAAAGTCCAATGCGTCTTTGTTTAAGGTGGGCCAGAAATATCCATATCGGAGTATCTTCTTCGTCAGAGTCTGCCCTCCAGTGTGGTTTCCGCAACTTCCTCGATGGATGTGGGTTAAGATTTCCTTGGCTTCCCTTCCGACGACACATCTTAATAGGGGGTTAGAGAAGCCGCGCCGATAGAGGATGCCTTCTTATATCGTGTAGCGGGAAGCACTCCTCAAGATTTTCCTGACTTCGTTACGCTCGTTGGGTAGTGTGCCATCTTGCAAGTATTTCCGGATAGGAGTCATCCAAGTTTCTTCTTCGATTACAGCTATCAGATCCTCTTGTTCGAAACTTGGGGCTAGTTGTTTTGAGATGGCTACCATTCCAGAAATGGTGTTGTTCTTCATGCTAGCTTGCTTTGCCAGTTCGTCGGCCTCTCGGTTCCCCTCTCGAGGAACGTGATTGATTAAATAGTGATCCAATTAATTGAGCAGTGGCTTGGTCTTCTTTAGATATGCTGTGAGTCGTTCTCCTCGAGTCTGGAATTCTCCTAGTATTTGATTTACAATAAGTTGAGAATCGCTATGGAGACATAAAGAACTGACACCAATTTCTAAGGCAAGTTCCAGTCCGGCTATTACTGCTTCATATTCTGCATCGTTGTTGGTGTCAGTGAATTCCAACCTTAGGGAATAGTGCAGCTTCCTTCCCCTGGGGGTGATTATCACAATACCTGCCCTCGAGCCCTGTTCGTTCGATGCTCCATCTACAAAGAGATTCCACTTGATATCTTTTGCTATTTCGGATTGATCCTTAACTTTGTTGGTAGTGAATTCGGCAATGAAATCGGCCATGGCTTGTCCTTTGATTGCGGTGCGAGGATGGTAGGTGATATCATATTGACTCAGTTCAATGCACCACTTAAGTAGTCGCGCAGAAGTGTCGGGGCGATGGAGTACCTGCCTTAGCGGTTGATCGGTTAAAACTCTGATGGAATGAGACTGGAAATAGTGTCGCAGCTTCCGTGATGTGATTAGCAGACAGTATGTTTGCTTCTCAAGTTTAGGGTACCTGGCTTCTGCCCCTGTAAATCTCTTGCTTACAAAGTATACGGGCCGCTGCGCGCGGTTGTCTTCTCTCACCAAAGCGGCGCTTAAAGCATGGGACGATACAACAAGGTATAGGTATAGTTCCTCGCCTTCATTTGGAGTTGAGAGTACTGGTGGTCTCTGGAGGTGTTCGATTAAGTTAAGGAAGGTTGTCGAGCATTCGTCAGTCCATTCGAACATTCCTTTGTCCTTCTTTAGAGCTTCAAAGAAAGGGATGCATTTGTCGGTTGCTTTAGAGATGAACCTGCTTAGGGAGGCCACTTTCCCGTTTAGGCTTTGCACCTCTCTTCGAGTGGATGGTATCTTGATATCTTGCAAAGCCCGGACTTGTTCGGGGTTTGCTTCGATCCCCCGGGCATGGACGATGAATCCCAAGAACTTTCCCGACGATACTCCGAAGGAGCACTTTAGAGGATTCAGCTTCATTCCATACTGGCGAAGTACTTGAAACATCTCTTCCAGATGGTTTATATGATCGTTGGCTTTTCTCGATCTTACCAGCATGTCATCCACATAAACTTCCATAGTTCGTCCTATTAATTCCGCAAACATCTTGTTGACGAGGCGCTGATAAGTAGCTACGGCGTTTTTAAGTCCAAAAGGCATTACTCTGTAGTAGTACAATCCCCAGTCAGTGATGACACTAGTGTGGTCTTGGTCGGGTGCATGGATAGGGATCTGGTTATATCCTGAGTATGCGTCCATAACGGATAAGAGTTCGTGTCCCGCTGTGCTGTCCACGAGTCGGTCGATTCGGGGGAGTGGGAAGTAGTCCTTCGGGCAAGCGTCATTTAAGTTGGAGAAGTCGATGCTTGTTCGCCACTTCCCATTAGCCTTCTTTACCAGTACCGGGTTGGCGATCCATTCTGGGTAGATGGCTTCTCGTATGAAGTTATTGGGAAGTAGATTCTTTACTTCTTCCTCGAGGGTTGCTGATCGTTCTACCCCCTCTATTGCTCCGCTCATTAGCATATGCTGTGTGTATCTCTGCAAGTGTACAACGGGGTCAGAGGTTCCCTTGTAAGGTTCCATTGTTGGCATTTTCCATTCCCGAGGGGTGATGGCAGTTTCGATATTGCGGGTGAAGGGGCTGGTTAACCTAGCACCGATCCCCCGATCCCTTTATTCCCGTTGGACGCACTCTCTGAGCAATCGCGCCATCCTTTCATCAGAACTTGGAGCCGATAGAAATGAGTTTGGTTCTTCCCTGCGGGATTGATTCCGTCCAGATGACCTGTATGGATGGTATCGTCTATTACTTCTAACATTCTCCAACGGATTCCTCTGGTCTTCCGGGGGCATGCTGGGGTCAGCCACAGTTGGCCCTTGCCTTGATCTTTCCCTGCTGGGTTCTCTTCTCAGCACTTCCTCGGGCCCAACTTCGGGCTGGACTCCAGCTCGGCCCCGTCCCTTGGTGTTTCCATGGTTAGGTAGCATGGCGGGCTCAGCTACATCCGACCCTTGCCTGGTACCTCCCCCGTTGGGTTCAGTTCCAAGTGTTTCCTCGGGTCGGAATTCGGGCTGAGTCCGGGCTCGACTCCTACCATAGCTGTTTCTGTTGTTAGCCTTTTCGAAGAAGAAAGACCTTTGTCGTCTCCTAGATCCTCTAGACCGGGACTCGCCCAATGATTCAGTGTTGCAGTTGGTTTCTTCAACATCCCTTAAGCGTGACATGAGTTGATCCACCAAGGCTTCTTGTTGAGATGCGAAGCAGTTAGTTACTTCAGCCACAACCCTATCCAGATCCGCCCTAGTAATTGGTTGTTCCGTAGCAGGGGCTGTCGGATTTGCCTGATTTACATTTGCTGTTGGAACCGGACGATTGTCTTGGTCTCTGATCACTGGATCTGGGATACTGCCAGTTGCGATGTTCTTTCCTTTGTTAGCATCTTTCTTCCATCTGGGAGACATGTTTTTCAAGCAATGAACGATGCTGATAGGAAAAGGGTTAAGTGGGAGAAGCTGAAGCTTCGAGCTCCTTTCTTAGTAAAAGCACAAAAAATGTTTGCACAAAAAATGGGCAAACACCTCCAAGTCGTATGATTTAGTTGATTACGTGTTGTTCTTAGTGATTTGGGTGATTTATGCAAATATATAAAATAGATGGACTAAACTGTAAAAGACACACAGATTTATAGTGGTTCGGCCAGAATGTGCCTACGTCCACTTTAGATGTTATTCCCCTTTTCTCTTCAGATTACAAGTACAAAGCTTTGATTACAAGTATCTAAAAATTGTTTGAAAGTTCTATCCGTGCTAGAGCTCTCAAACTTGTCTGCCATTGTTGTACCCCTGCCCCTCTATTTATAGAGTGAGGCTGGGGGTAGGGGTCTTGGATGTGTATAGCTGCTGATGGGCCTGGGCTGATGCTATCTGGCCTGGCAACGTTGGTTCGGCAAAGCCTTGGTTCGGTGATGTATGGAAGTGGATTGGTCCGGTAGAGGTTGGTCTGGTGGTAGGTGAAGTGGGTTGGTCCGGCATTGTTTGGAGAGGGTTGGTTCGGCATTGTTTGGAGAGGAGGTGGTTCGGTGGTATCTTCCCTACATTGGTTCGGTGGTGCTTCTCTTGCTTCTAGTCTGGTTGTGACACTTTGATTTGGTTCGGTAGACACTTGGAGCAAGATGGTTCGGTGATGGGGACGTAGCTTGGTCCGGTGGTGGTTGATTCGGTGGGACTTGGTCCGGTGGTGAGTTGATGAAGCTTGGTTCGGCTATGTAGGGGGAGATGGTTGGTTCGGTGGTATAGGACCAACAATGAAGTTTGAAAACTTCAATGATATTATTTAATAAAACAAACATTTATTATATATGTAAGATTTAAATTATTGAAAGGAATAAAGAAGAAATTGGGAAAAGCCTGAAATTTGTATATTTCAGTTAAAAGGTTTAAATCAAACGGAAAATAATAACATTAATAATATGCCCATAACTAATGAATTTTGAATTGAATTGAGAAATTAAAGAAACTTATTTCAAATAAAATAAATTGGAAATCAATTTTGGGGAAATTGATTTAGGTGATTGAAGTCGGAATCTTCTCTGGATAGCCAAGCACATGTTTTTTTTAAAAGTAAATTTGTAAATATAAATCAAATGTTTTAATGTTGTTTTTAAAGAAAGCAAGTTTTGTAAAATTTGTTATTTCTAATATTTAAATTCTAAAGTAAATATTTTATTTTTAATATATTTTAGCAGTAATTATTAAGAAGTAATTTAGTATTTTGTTTTAAAAAGTAAAAATCTAGTTTTATATTTTATTAAGTAACCTCATTTTCAAATATTCATATAGTATGTATTTTTAACAAATTATTAAAGGAATTTTAATTTGAATGTTTTAAAGTATATTTTTTTAAAAGAAAAGTATTTTAAATTAATTTAGAAAAATCTAATTTTGTGCTTGGTGATTCAGTGGAAATAGAAATACTTGGATTTTATTCTGAGAAAGGCAGGTAGTTTGGAAAATGTTTTCAAAGGGATTTGAAAGAGAGAATATATCTTGTAAAGATATTCTGAGATAAATAAATAATTTGGAAAATTATTTATTGGTTGGTGGCTATTTGTAAATATTAATTGATAGTTAAATCACCGACTATCAGTATTGGACAATTACGTTGATCGTTTCGAAGAGACCGGGATCGAGATTTATTTCTCGAAAACCCACTTCGATCTGGTTTGTACGTTTTGTGGAAACGAGTTTGGATTCGAAGATGGAGCGGTGAAGTGCAAGGGCTAGTCGCTACTAATCCTGATGATATTTCTAAAATGGATGTAGTAGAAATAGTGCCTTCGGTTCCGTTCGAACCCGGGACGGACTTGTATGGATGAATGCTTGCGAACCATCGTCAGGTGGACGATGGGCATTCTAAGGAATATGTTCTAAAAAGGTAACACTTAGCCTCAAGCCTCATCAAATGGGAATGACTGAAAATCAGGGGTTATGCAGCAAGGCTAGGTGGGTAGCACCCAAGCAGGGTGAGGTCATCCCTGTCTGGATGTCCCTTTTATTTCGGCTTAGTGGGCGGTTGCTGATCCCAACCGCGGGGTGATCTCACTCGAGATTATCCAGTAATGGGTAGTCCCGGCCTTGTGTTGCAGGGGAGCGGGCGTACTCCTCGGTACGGTGATCTAGGCCCCGTACTGTGACAGGTGGTACCCCAGTGCCTAGTCATTAGTTGGAAATCCATTCTCCCTACGAGCCTTGTACGAGTTTTGTTTGTATTACCCACTTTGTGGCTAGTAGCTGGAAATTTAATGAATGTAACGATTTCGGCTATTTTATAAGTACTTATATATAGACCCTATGATAATATCAGAGAATTTCTATAAAAATCGTTTTAGCTATCGTAAGGTAAAAACCCGACATGTTTATTTGTGGCGTGGTCTTACAAGATACTTTTGTTTTCAAAGGATTTTTGAAACTTTAATAATCAATTGGGTGTGATTTTCTCACGCTGGTATTCCAAACTGGCTCGGGCATTATTTAACTGTAATGCTTGGGTCAGACCGAGTATTATAGGATACAGGTTATGATGCTGTGGAGCTCAGGAGATGAGCTGGATGACGATACGTACATTCGTACTTGTTTTATTATATATATTCCGCTGTGTTGAGTTGTTGTGAATCCATTATATAATATTGATGTTGAGCTGTGATTGATGTACACTGATGATGTAATATATATAAACAAATATACTTGATTTTGAGTAAAGATCATTTATTATCTATTATATTTTATTCCGCTGCGATGGTTAGATTCTGATGTTGTTTTCTATTCACTTCTTCTACCTCTTCTTCTTTATCACTAATGGTTCGTATTTCTGTGCAACTTGAGTTGATTGTTGTAGAATAGTGTTAACTCAAGGGATACGGATTTGCGGGTCGTTTCAGAAAGTTTAGACTTAGTATAACTACTTTTATACTATAAAGTTTTTCAGACTTTGTGGTTTGCTAGGACAAAACATGTCATCTTTACAGCAGGTCTGAAATGAAATTAATCTATATCTCTTTATTAGTTAAATGTAGCACTTCGTGTGAACTACTATCATCAAATTGAGTAAAGACTAGGTGAAAAGAGGATAGTTGGAACATATTTTGAGCAAAAAGATTACATGTAAGAGTGTGCAAACTCGCTTTTAAATGCTAAAAAGGAAGGTATTTTCAGATTGATTTTAAAGAGTTAAATGAAGGTATATATTGTGTTTCGATCTAATGACCGATGTTTATTATATAAATCATTTTTGTAATATTGTATATACAAAGGAGACTCCCCCGATTTATTTGGAAATTTCTAACACTTAGAAAATTTGAGGAACATATGTGAAAATATGTACTACCAATTAAAATTTATGGAAGAATTAGAGAATAAACAATTTAAACTTTATTTACTCTAATGAAGAGTAACGGTTATAAATTTAAAAATCTAAGTAAGAAGCTTTAGAAATTTTCAAGTGTTGAAAATTGAGAATTTTAAATCTTGAAGTTAATTGGTTGGAAAACTCTAAGAATATTTGATTAGTAAGAAAGAATTTAAAAATCTATTCCTTGTGTTTAGCTTGCCTTTGTGCAATTATTTTATGACTTGCATTTATGCAGACGTATGAGTTTGGTGGTATTGGGAGAAAACATCTACCTCTTATTGAGTTTTCTTCCCATAATAGTTGTCAATCTAATATCGGTATGACTCCCTTCGTAGTGTTATATGGAAAGTCATATCGATTATCATCTTATGAATTGGAGTTTGGGATAAAAGTCGTGACTATATCCCATGAAGCTTCTTAGGAATCGACCTCACCCAATTTATCCATTGCGTAATATCCTATCCGTGTTTTATTTCGAAGGTGGAATGCCTTCAAAATAGGGTTGTATTGCTCGTAGAAATTCGATAGTCCGCTAATCCTGACATATATGTTCGGGCAAATCATAGAATTTGTCAAATAATTTTATCCTAGCCTTCTTTCGTCTTGAGCGGAAAGTGAGGAGTTTTGATCCCATGCTTGTCTATCTTTCCTTTGAATGATGAAATAATTATGTTGAATACAAACTCTTCTCTAGAAATCGCAAGGACACAATTTTATTAAGGAAGGAGGTCTGTAACAACCCTAGTTTGGAGATTATCTTAGAATATTATATTATAATGATAATTATAATTTAATACTGTGATTAAAAATTATATTGGAAATTTAATATTGTTTATTTGGAATAAACAATGAAATCAGAATCAAATTGTGAAAATAAAGTTTAGTACTTTATTTTATTTTTTTGGGTTGATAACAAGTAGAAATTGATTTTAATTTTAGAAAAATGCAATAATTATGTAATTATTGCCAATTCTTCTATTTATGATATTTAAGAGATGTAATTGATTTTTTTAAAGATGGTTTATTTTAATAAAAAGATGGGAATTGGTTTGGAAATATGTTTTGGCTTTAAATTACGTTTGGAAAGGTTTGAAATACTTTTCTAAGTGAGAAAATAAATTTTGTGGATTTTTAGAAGTTAAAAACATGGTTTTATTCATTTATTTGTGTATATAGTGCATTTTTTAAATTAGGGATTTTACTTATAATTTTTTTTACAAATATAAATTAATCTTTTTATACGATCAAAAATGTTTTATTTTATATGTATACAAGTATTCATAATCTTCTTGTGTAAAACTTGTGAGAAAATGAATTTTTATTTTTGTGTATATGTGATTTATACACAAATTTTAAGTGTTGTTTGATAAATATTAGGCCATTTTATTTTCTATTTAGGTCCAAATAGCCCATTAGCCTTAGCAAGTAATGAGAAAATAAGAAAATGCTTTACCTGTATGTTCATATCCTAGCCTTGCTTCTTCTTTCTCTCAAGCATTACAGTAAGAAGAAATGCTTCATTTTTCCTCAAGCAAACTTCCAAATTCAAAGTTTTTACTGATAAATTGTTGTTCTTTCAAATTAAGAGAGAATTAGAAAGATAATTTCACTCCAAAACTAACTATTTCATTAAAATCCTAAATTGACAAGTAGGTTTTCTAATTTACTGTGTCTTCTTTCTGCATGCACTCTTTTTAAGTTTTATAGGTTATAGGAAGCTCTTATCTCCTCCAAGCTTCAACCTTTTGGCTTAAATTCGAGGTTTGATCATCTATAATAGCAAGTGAGTTACAAAACTTACAAAAACTAGCTATGCCAAGCTCAAAATCATCAAAAATTTTCTTTGTAATTTGTTTTTACTTTCAATTTTGTTTGTGTCAAAACCTTCTTTGGTATGTAATTTGCATGATAATATCTTTTGATTCTGGCAACAAAATGCTGCCAGGTTTCTGGCATTTTGTAGCTCGCATGTTGATTTTCAATACTGCAAATTTTGGTTGAAAATTACTGTCATTGGAATTTCAAATTAGTGGGAGAAAATCGACTTGAAAGCAGATTTTTGCCTACAGAAATTGTGTTTTCTGAGTTGCTGCAAACATGGCCTAAGTCCATGTTTGAGATAGCATAACTCTTTCATTTCTTATTAAAATTGTGTGATTCTTTTTTTGTTCAAAAGATAAAGTTTTTATCATATGAATACCAAATTTCAAATCATTTCGACCTACATAGCGTATAGAAATATGCTTCTGAACTTTGAACCGAAGCATGTTTTTGCCCAGATTTTTACAGTGAAAACACTGCCTGGGTTCAACTTTGAGACATCAGAACATTCTCATAGTTTATCCAAATTACATGAATCTTTTACTGTTTGAAAGATAATTTTCTCTACTATATGGACATCAATTTTGAGCTCAATCCGATGCGGTTTGGCACTCTATTTTATGCTTGAAATTTGAACCCAGAATGGATATTCAAGCCTGGGCACATTCTTGTTGAACTGTTATAAACATGGTCTGAGTACATGTTTGAGATAGCGTAACTTTTTCATTTCTGTTGGAATTCATTGATTCTTTTTTCTTAAAGATGAAGTTTTTTACTTTTCGCACACCAATTTTTAATTCACTCAAAGGTCATTTGGCCACCTGTTTTATGTCCAAAAGTTGAACCCAGAGAAGATTTCACACCTGGGTATTATTTTGTCTAAGCATTTTTATGTTATTTTTCCGTCCGACTTTTGACTTGTGCTTCATGTTTTGTGATATTTCTGAAATATTTTGAGGGCTATGATGCCCATCAATAGGCATGCCAAGTTTTTATGTATTTGAAATTCAAATTTGAATTGAATTTGAATAACAGTTTTGATTGATTTCTTTGATTCCGGGCACATATTTTTTCAAACAATTTTTAAAATAAATTAACATTTAAAATAATAATTATTTAATATTTTCAAATTATTTTAATCTATAAAATCTATTTATTCTCTATAATAAGGGAATTTTCTAATATCGCCTTTAAAATTGATTTTGGAAAATGGCTTTAATAGCTTGTTTTCTCAAATAAATTATTTTATATATAAAATACATGTTTTTGCAATATTCGAGCGAACGAGAAGGAGAATTAAACAGTTTGGTAAAACATGTGGTATGGGCCACATGCATTTATCCTATCGGTTAATTCGCGACTCGTCCGTTTGATCGTTTTGACCTTCGGGTCGAGTTTACTGATAAGATGAGGTAAACTTTTTACTGCTTTGAGTGCGAAATTAACTAGTGGTTATAAACCATTTAGTGCGAACGTGTGGTATGAGATGCACGTTAGCATTATTCAGGTTCCTATTTGAGAGTTTGTGACACATTTTCCATTGCGGCGTGCCAGTACTGGACCTTTGGGTCATTGCCATTGCGGCGTTTGCCATTGCAGCGTATTTTTCTTCGAGATGTTTGCCGTTGCGGCATATTTCCATGCGGCATATTTTCCATTGCGGCGTATTTGTCATTGTGACGTTTTGCCTTCGGATAAGGTGCCTATTCGAGATAACAGTACTTGGCAAGGCTTCAGCCACATGCACGCGCAAACACTTTTGAGATTGTTTCTTTGACTATTTTCCCTAGTGTACCGCCCCTTTTCAGAATTGGTCCTACGAACCATTCGATATATATATATATGTGGCGATTACCTTTTGGGAATTTGAACTCTTGGAAGTTCTATTTTTGAGATTTGAATTGCCTGCACTGGCATTATATGAGATTTGCCTTTTGGCGTTTACTTAGATTTTGTTCTCCTCTTTGGAGATATATTTGCCTTATGGCGTGTCTGAGATGGGATCTCTTTATGCACGTTTTGGGTTTTCCAAGATGGCGGGTTTAGGTTTTCCCCAAACCATATTTGATGTTTTATGGATGCAGATGATACGAGGCTCGCTACTTTTAGCATTTTATGGGTTATTTTATCTCCTTCGAGATTATACGTTTGTGTGGTGATACCATATCATCACTTGATGTAATCATACACTTTAGAATTTTCCTTCCTATTTGGGAATATTATCACATTATCCTTATCCTCATATTATCGCTTATCCTTCTAAACTGATTTGTTTAGCTAGACTGACCCATGTATTTTATACTCGGGTCAGACCGAGGTGTTTCAGGATAGGTACCCTTTGGACTTAGCCTATTCTGCATCTACATGGACTTTTCTGCTAGCTCTTTTTGTTGTAGCTTTTGTGTAGTTCTTTTTGTTGCTACTCTAATATGTATATTATTTTGATGCATGTTTGTATTGTGGTCTTCATACCACATATGTGATGTATATTTTTGTATACTCTGTGATGTATCTGTATATGTGTATATATCTGATTATCTACTGTTCTGTGATGGGTTGTGCATTTGAGTTGTTGTATTTTGTTCTGATAGATCCTATATCCACCTATAGCTTTGTATTAAATATTTATTGGATATGTCGATCCACTTGAATTTGAAAAAAAATATAGAGCTTTTATCGACGTATTCAATAAATATTTAAGACAAGGCTATAGATGGTCACTCATAACCAGCCTTATTCTCCACATTAGCGGATGGTATTACCTAGTAATACTCTTTGTTAATGTGGGTCTCAGGTGGGGCGCCATAATTCATCTACAGTTTCGCAATTTAAAAGCATAATATGAAGAATTATTTAACACCATAAATATTCTTATAAATAAGACCAACTAAATCAAAGGGTCTTACTTGCAACTGAGCTCCATCTAGAGTTTAAACCTTTTCAATATTCTCATCAACTATGCTACCATCGGAATTACCATCTACTCTTTAAATATAGAAATATGATGATCTATGAACTGTTTGGAAATTTTATGTCCTCCTAACATCATCAAAACATAGAGGATCTACCTTCAACAAAAGTTTATCATCAAATATCACGTGCTGACTAGTCATAATCCTCATGGTTGCTAAACAACATAACCTATACTTCTTCAATTCAGTAACCTAGCGAAATGTTCTTGCTTTTTCTAGGCTTTTACATATTATGTCTCTCGTAGTTTAAATAAGTTGAAAACTAAAACATTCTTACATCTCCTTAGGGATATTTGTACATATGACCATGGAAGGTGTATGGTTAACGATAAATACTGCCATAGAAATCACCTTTGCACAAAATCTCTCTTCTAAAGCAGTGGTCGATCTCAAGGTCATATGACTCTTTTACAATATCCAACTCATTCTCTACATCACTCCATAACAATAAACCTCAATAAAAATATAAATCCTCCAACTACATGCCTGAACACATAACAGATAGCGAATACTTGTAATTCATATTCACTACAATTACCAATTACAAGAACTTTCATGTGTTCCCTCGACTGCTTCTCTACCAAAACCTTCCACTTCCAAAAGTGGTAATATTTCATCCTTAATCATCAATAAGTTGACCCACACCTTACATGAGAAATCGTCCACAAATAAATCCCAGTAATCGGCTCTACCTAAAGATGCAATGGGGTGTGTCCTCACATATAAGAATGAATATACTCTAGAAACTTTGTACCTCTAAGTCTTGCAACATCAAATACGGCATGCTTCTTATTCTCGGAAGAACAATCTCTACAAAAGTTATATTTTGATTGAAAACAACTTTAATCCAATCAACTCCCACTTCTATAATATATTAACTCTCTTCATCAACAAACCTAAACATAGATGTCATACCTAAGCATAATCTAAAACATTAGAATAGGTAGAAATTACCTACTCCCATAAGACAATTTCTCCCTAAAGCACGTAAATATCATGAAATCACACCCTTTCACCACTACCAAGGAACACTTCATTGCACTCAATTCCTCGCCATCCATTACTGTCCTCATACCAAGTCTAGTTAAAGCTCCCGCTGAGAATAAACTAGTACGTAATACTAGAACATTCTTAACATCAGTGAAAGTCATAACAACACCATTAAACATCATAAATCTCACACTTCAAATGCCTACAATATGACAAGATGTGTCATTCCCCATGTGAATTGCTCCAACATCAATTTCCCTAAAACTGACAAAAGAACTCCTATTAGGTATCATATGGTAAGAGGCTACAAAATTAATTACCCCTAGCTATGTTTCATAATTCGGAATATAGGAAAAATAATACTGAAGTATCACTATCACGATTGCATCTGAACTAACTTTTGTTGAAACTAGAGATTTCCCATCCCTTTTTTTTCTTGCTAAGAGCTGGACATTCCCGTATAAAATACCCATTTTTCTTAAAATAATATCAAGCACACCTTCTATGACTCATGGAGTGAGAACTATGCACGGCTCTTCTACCTTTAAGGTATTTCTGGCTCTTAGCTCTTTCTCTAAACAAATTAAGTTGTTTTAGAAAACTTATCGTTAGTATTCACCTTATGCATCTCAAAAACTCATTTTCTAAAACAAATTTGGTGAAGCTATATTTGTTTATACTAATTCTAGAAAAAAAATAGAAATTAATATCTAATCTTGAATGTCAAGGACCACTAGCTCAAGTTTTAGTGTCATGAGAATCCAACATGAGGTCGTACATGTCATGGGTTCTATAATAATCTGACATGAAACAGACCTAAATTTCAACCCAGAAAAGGCTCATCGAAACTTTAGCCAATTCCTAAGATGGCTGTTTGTTGGTAAAAGAAAGAAAATATAGAGATATCTGTCTATTCTTTCAAAACAGTGGAAGGAATAAAATATAATGACAAGAATAGTACCAATTTATTTCAAATCAGTTCAAATGTCATAATACATAACAACAGCAATTACAACATTTTGTTCAAAAATACATTTTATGTGTACAATAGAAAATATTTTGAAAAGATAGATAACAACTACCACAAGCTTCACTCTCACCATCTTAAAGCATCATCAACTCTTCCTCTAACCTATGTTGTAATGAGAATGGAGTCAGAACAAGGTCCGGTGAGCCTTACAATTTCAGTACTTGGGTAGTATAATTTAAATAAGACTATGTCTTATGTATTTAATACCATTTAATTCTTCATATAAGGAAAGGAGGCGGGTCCTCAATCAACTACTTAATGTTGCATTCCCGAAGCATGTTTTCCAATCCCATAACAGATAACCAACATCATAAATGTCTAATACTATGAGAGATAGAACCCAAGCCACTTAATAATTTTTAATGGAAAATAGGCAGGCTCTGACCATTTAAGACCTCAATTGAGGTAGACTATAAATTAGGCTAAAATTGAATTTTACTGAAGCCAAGTAAGCTATAAATTTGGCCAAAATGTCACACCACCTGCTAAGTGACGTAATGACGTTATATATTTGAATTGTTCGATATTAACCACTGACCAAATTTACAACTAAGAGTCACACAATCGAAAAGTTTACTCCTCTGACCATGTGATTTAATTAATTCATAATTGTTATACATTAATTGAATAATTAATATTTATGAAATATTAGTTATAAAGTTTTGTTTGATATGTTAAATGATATTAATAAATATATTTATAATGGTTATAAATATATTTATTGATATAAGATATCGACACACATTTAAATTAGATTTATATGCAACAAATAATTCTTGGGCTTGAAGTTCATTAATTCCATATGAGGCATTGTATTTTCGCTCATATTTGATCATTATGAGGCCAGCCATATGATAACATAAGAGGTAATTTTGACGTGTTAAAAAGGCAGAGAATTAGTAGTAGAAAATTAAGCATCTGGATCCAAGATTTGGTCTCTAGTTTCTCCATTATATAAAAACCTTAACCCTTATTCTAAAAATAGTTTTAGAGCCTCCATTAGTCCCTTTTGCTACCGAAAATATTAGAACTCCTTCACCACTTTCAAGTTCAAATAAAATAAAATAAAATAAAAGCTATTCAATAGCCGATTTCCAATAACTTGAAGCCAGCACCTTTAGGATTGGAATCTGATTCAAGAAGCACTATCTTCATTTCAACGTGTACTAATAGGCAATGGTGTAAGGTACATATTTGATCTAACTTTGTTATATTCATGTACTATATCATATGTTTGCTAAATTGCTCTTTTGTTACAAATCTAGTGTACCGATGTTCTATAACATATTAGGTTGTTGAATATACTAGTGCATATATATGTGTGTATGTGTATATGTATTAAAAAATATTTTGTATGCTTGATAGTATTAAGTCACGGTAATAAAAAAATAATTTTTTAGTAATTAAATAATATTATATATGATTTAAATAATTAATTATGAATTATATCCTAAAAATTAAAATCATATAATAAACATTTTAGAATTAATATTTATTTTAAAATAATAATTATTCATCGGCATCAAGGAAAATTTTATTTTAATATATATTTATATTTATTATATATTTAAATGTTAATACAACTACTATTTAACTAGAAATTGACTATATAAATAAAAGACAAATATATTCGATATAATAGAAAATTCATTATAAAATTTTATATAATAACATTACATTATTTCTGATTTCAAATTTTTTAATATTTTATTAAATATTTAAAATGGTTTATTTTATACTTATTTATTTGAAATCATTTATAAATTCAGTAAAAATCTATTTGTTTCTGATGCCGTGAGCTTCAAGTAAGCTTACATAAATTTTAACATTTATTATTTATTGATTTATATATATGATATGCATTTATGTATATTCTTATGTGTTTGTATATTTATAAATAATTATAATTGAAAAATATAATTTTTTATGATATCACGAGCTTCATGTAAGCTTACATTTGTTTTGAGTTTTAATATTTATCTATTTATATATATTATATTTATTTATTTACCAAATATATGTTTTTATATTTATAAAATATTATAATTTAATAAAAAAATATTTTTTCTTTATTATATTTTCTGTTTTACAGCAGCAAAAAAATATTTGTAAATTATTTTCTATTAATAATTAAATTATTTTGTAATTTAACATAAATAATTATTTGCATAAATATATTTTAAATATATTATATAAATTATTATAATCATTGTTTCTATATATATACATATATGATTAAATTCACATGAGTACATATACAATATTTGATGCATGTATATATATTCATTTAGATGGCACCTAGAATACTAGAGGATTTGACATGACATGTTTGTTATAGTGTAAATACCGACACCTATATACAAGCATGTCAAACCATGCACACATTATTATATTGCACGTGTACATACACTCATATATGTATATGATACGACACATATTCTAACACTATATAAAACAACATAAAGTAAATCTTTATTTACAAATTTAAATAATATAACGAATTTATTTAAAAGAAATTTATAAAAGTTTTAAATGAAGTAGAATTCATAGGCCCAATAAAGATCCTAAATGGTAATTTTTTTAGATTCACCCATTTCTTCCTCTATGGGCTGACCAAGTTCCAACAAGATAATAAAGCTGAATACCTTATGCAGTCTAAATTAGTCATATTAGAGCTAATTAATTAAGCTTACAACCTAGTAAGTAGGGTGTGTAAGAAAGGCAGTGTTTGGGCTGGATTGTTGGGTAATCAAGTATCATGTCCTACATGGCTACTGGTCTGGTCCGAACAATTATGTGATCCAAAGGTTGCCCATAATCGAAATAGCCCAATTTGAATTAGGACTTGGCCTAATTTCAATAATATTTTGGAATTAAAATAAATGTTTTAAATTTAAAAGTTAAATTTAAAATAAGAGAAATATTATAAATGTTATAATATAAATTTTCAAATTGTTTTGAAAATTAAAATAAAATTTTAAATTTAAAAGTTTAATTTAAAATAAAACACATAGTATAAACATAATAATACAATTTTTCAAAATGTTTGAAAATGCTAGAAAAATAATTTTGAGAATATAGTAATCATATTGTCTTGAATTGTTTAAGACAATATGAGTATACATGTGTGTATAAAATAATTTTCGAAATTAATAAAATTTAACTAAAATTGTTTGATTAAATAAATTAATTAAAAATTAATTAATAAATAAAAATAAATACATATAAAATATACGTGTGTTACTTAAAGGTTATAGTATATATAAATAATATATCGTAGCTGAGACATATTAATTAAAATTTTATTAATGAAATTAACTAAATAAGGTTCAACTAGTATAATGTCATGCATAAGACTATTATATAAGTAAATTAAAATTGTAAGAGTTATATAATAATTAAAAATTATATAATATGAATGCATAATAAAAGGTGGAATAGTGAGAAACCCAAGTAGACTTAAGGAATAAATACATACATATAGTATGTATATCATGATTTTGATATGTCCGATACTTGAATCGCGAGGGTATTTCATAAGAAATACATTATTCGATAAGTCGATATTCACTCAATTAAATATATTGAAGATTATAAATATTTAATATAAGTGTTTTCATCCACCATTAATATATTAATAAATTACTTATGTGCTCTCTTTTGTTGACCAAACTCAAGCTAGAGATGTTATGTGTAATATTATTAATATATTGAATAGACGAGGTAAGATAATTATATGTATTTGTTGAGAAAATTCAAGGTACATATACTACACTTAGGCCATCATGAAATGGTAGGTATGTGTGAATAATGTTTTTTGATTTGTTGAACAAATTCAAGGTCAAAATGAGATTAGGACAGGAATCATGGGTTAGGAGTTGTATGTTATACAATCAATAAGGATTTATACATCATTTGTGAGGCTATGACTTATTGAACAAATTCAAAGTCAGAATCCCAAGATAAAGGAGTCCTAACACTCACTAGTAAAGTTGAAAGACTTCAACATTTCATCTTAGGTTTTGCACAAATGTAAAAGACTGGTGAGAGCTCTATTAAAAAATGAAATAGTAACATTTAACATTTCTAATATTGTAAGAACTTTTGTTATATAAAGTTATAATAATCTACATCAATAAATTGTGCATTAAATATAATTCATAAAATGTTTACCAGTTAAATATATACAAATGAACTGAATTAATATGAAAAATAGAAATATAAAATATACTTACCAGTATATTTTTGCATTTTTCCCATTTAAGTGCCTAATTATCCAACCACTAAATACGTTCATAACTTGGTCATTTACAAGTTTACTTGCCCAAAAACTGTATATTTTATTCAGTGATTTTCGAACTCTAAAAAACTATATGAATATTTGATCCTTACACTATCATATACAAATGATATATGGTAAATGGTCATGATTCATAATGTATGAAACCATGAAGAAACTAGTTCATTGAAATAAGCAAGTAAACTGTAGTGTGAGATCGTGTATTCAATATGATTGATAATAACAATGTTCTTGTTGTGTTAAATGTAACAGTAGAACAAATGCTACAAGATAGATGTAATAATTTGCTCATTGAAATGTCTGTTTAATCGGTTTACATAAAGTGCAATATAATTGATGTCCTTAAAAGTCAAGGATTAAAAATGCACTTTTATAAAGAGCTCATTACGATATTATAGTAAGGATTCCTTTTAAATGGTTTGACAATTCAAAACGGAAGTCGAATATATAAGAGTGGATGTAACCTAAGGCACGGTTAGAATGAGGAGAGTGAATAGTCGTTTCCACTCCATAAAAAGACAACGGAAACAAGAATGGTATAATAATAAACACTTAACATTGGAATGAGAAATATGGTTTCTATTCCTAAAGTATTTTCACATCGAAAATTATTTTCTATGATATTTCTTTGAATTTAAGATGCTTGATCTGGAAATTAGTGAACGTAAACTATTGACAATAAATGAAATAAATAGCCTATATTAAGAGGATGAATGAAGTTTTGTATTTCATATGCTATTATGGTGATGGCCGAAATGGTGAGAGCATATCATATAACACTTATTGGTTACATCAAGTTACGAAAATTATTTTCGTAAAACATACTAGACATTATTTATGAAATAATAATTACTTTTCAGTATTGACTGAAAAAATAAACATAATTTTATTTCAAAATGAATATTATGTGCGACGACCCAGAATTTTTGACAATTGAAATTGAAATATTTAATTGATTTTAAATATTTGGAAATTTATTTAACTTGAATTTCGAATATCACCGTTTGTTTGGTAATTAAATTATTGAATTTAACAATTCGAAATTGGTTTAAATAGTGAATCTTGGATTTTAAGCTGATTAAAAGTATTTCAATGGCTTGGAAAATTTATATGGATAATAATGAAGATAATATAAGTGTAAAAAATTGAATTCTGAAGCGTTTGTTCATTCTTGAATTTACATCGTGTAAATCGATATTTGAAAATAGCGTGTCGGGGCACAGCCTCGGAATTGGCGAAACCAATTTCATTTGATTCGAAATATTGTATTATTATCGGATTTCAATTTTCATAGTGTTTGGAGTGATCATTTGACCGTACGGTAGACAAACACGCTAAATTTATATTGGGATTTCAATTTAATAATGGGTTCAAAAAGCTATCTTCTCCATACGATCAAGTTAGGCCTCGAAACCTTTTCCATTGCGTTCGGAATAGGGGTTTAACGTTATAAATGCTTGGCGGCAAGTCTCGATAAGAGATCGAGACTTTGAGTTGCGTAATTTGAAACGATTTAAAATTTTAAATTTAATTTAAATTGTAATGCATATGTATTTAATACAAATTGTCTTCACAAGACAAAATTTACATGTTTCATCTCTTCTAGCACATGTCCCATTTTTTCTGATTTATTTTACACGAGTTAGTTTCAAAAATAGAAAATATATATACGAATAAAGAAACAAAGTTTCTCAGCTTCGTTTCAAATCTGATAATAGCCGATGTTAAAAAAACGAAAACCCTCTTTCGTTCGAAATAGAATCCATGGCCGAAGCCTCCTTAAATAAAATAGAAGTAGTGATTTCAATATTAAAACCTAGACTTCCCTCTTACTTCATCAAATACGAATTCGTTCATATGTAATAAAAGATAGTATCGAGTGATACCACTACGAGCCATTGCTCGATTTCATCGGCATCGCGATGGAAATTACTCGATTCAAGCAGTTAGGGGTAATCGCGGGTTTTCGCGAGATCGACCGATTTCGGTTCAAGCATGAGGAATTTTGGAGGGCTTCGATAATCGTGGGTGTCGCACAAAGCGGAGGAAGGTCATGATGGAAATTGAAAAGATGGCTTTGGGAAGTACTTGATTGGCTGTTGGAGGGTCGAATGCAATCAAGGCATCGTGACAGTATGGATGCTCGAACTCTATTGGGTTCGCCGATGGAATTTTGGGCAGTAAGGTATAATTGTAAAAATGACTTAATTTAATTTCTGAATTTCGGTTATTAATCTGAGAAAAAAAAATAAATACACAGTTTTTCCAGTTTATAAATATGTACAGAGAACAAACATATATACTTTACAGTAAGGTCAGGTTAATTTAAAAATGTATATATTTATATATAAGGGTCAAACAAGAAACATATACATACATACATACATACATACATACATACATATATATGTATGTATATATAATCAAATAGAAATTTTTTGGATAAGATTTTCAAAAAGTGAAATTTTAAATGTCGAAGAGCATATATAAAATTAGACTTTTAAATCGATATAGATTTTTATAACTATATATGTAGTTCAATAGGGAATTAATGATACATATGGATTTAAAGGAAATTTTGTTTAATTTAATTATTAGTATATTAAATTGTTAAAAAGGGTATGGTTTGGGAATTATATATATATATATATATATATATATATATATATGAATTTTAAATGTGTTTAAAGTTATGTAACGTTAGATTTCTATCTATCTATATAAATTAAATAAATAAATGGTAGTTAATTGTTCGACCAATTCAAATGTTAATAAATCGTGAATTGTTTATACTAGGTAAAAATCTGTAAAGAAGCAAGCCTGTTTGGAAATGTATTACATGCATAAGCAAAGGTAAGATCTTCTCACTCAACTGAAAATATTAGAATTTAAATTTATTGATTGATTGTTGGATATGATAGTGTGTGTATATATATACATATATGTGTGTGTGTGTGTGTGTGTGTGTATTGGAGTGATTGATTTCCCGCATTATATAGCGGATGAGACCCTATGCGCCGCATAATAGCGGATGATATGATATAATCCCATATATCGCGGTATTCCACCTCGAAGTGGAATTGGTATTTATTGGTTGTGCTAACATTTATGGATGCAGGAAAACAAGTTGGAGGAATTCAATCAGATTCCTCAAAAATGTTGAATTTATTTTATATGATTTGATGTGTTTTATTGATAATCTGTGAATGATTATATTCGTGATTGAAATCATTGAAGGTTATGTTTGGCCGAATATATTTTTGGTATCGTAGGATACCAGATATATCCTTTGATTTTTGGAAATTAAAGTAGAAAATTTTGAGTAAATTAATTTTAGAGAATTGGATAAATTTAAAAGAAGGAATTTGAAAAGGGTAAAGATTGATTTTCGTAATCCTATCGAATTAATTCCAAAATATGGGGAATTTTTTTTAATAAATGGATTTTGAGTAATATTTCTTAAAAGTTGAAGAATTTATTTAAATTTCGGATTTTAAATAGTTTGGGAGAAATAAAGGAATATATTTATAAAAGGTAGTAAATTTTTGGGAAATCAATTTGGAATTTGATTTGGGTGTTTGAAAGTAAAATTTGAAAATCAATTTGGAAATTGATTTGGTGTTTGAAAATAAATTTTTGGGAAATCGATTTGGAATTTGATTTGGTATTTGAAAGTAAATTTGGGAAATCAATTTTTAAAATTGTATATCAATGGATATTTGAAAATATAAATTCACGATTGGAATTTATAAAGGAATGGGTAATTTGTATTAAAAATAAAGTTGGTTTATTTTTTAAACGTGTGGAAAAGAAATGTACGAATTTGGAATGTAAATTGAGATAAATCAAGAAGGATATATTAATTGCTTTAAATTGAATTATTTTGAAATGGAAAGTGTATTTTCCCTAGAAAGCTGAGTATGTTTCCAAAGTATCTTTCAAATATAAATTAAAAGTTCTATGGTTGGTTCTAAAAAGAATACTGTTGGAGAGATTATTTTCTTAAATTGTATTTAAATCTTTAAAGTAAATATTTATTAAGTTAATTATAGAAGTGATTATTTCAAAGATTTAATTGGTATTGATTTAGAAAATGATTACTTAAATAATTACACTCTATTTAATAAATTTATTTTTAAAATTGTTTTGGGCTTAATTTATATATGAGATATTAGTATAAAATTCTCATAATCAATATTTTAAATAAAGTGTTTAAAAATAGTTTTCATTTTAAAGTGTTTCCAATTATATTTTGGATAAGTAACTTAAATTATACTGAAGTATTCAGACTTGGCAAAATTTCAGTGGAAATAAATAATATTTAGAATTTTATTCCGCCAAAAAGGAAAGTGATTTGAAAATTGTTTTCAAAGGGTTAAAGTGTGAAAATATATCTTGCGAAGATATTTTGAAAATAAATAATTTGGGGAAATTATTTAAATTTGATGGTTGTTATGAATATTGTTTGAGAGTTAAATAACCGACTATCAGTATAAACAATTTGGGAAATTATTGAGGCTTGATGGTTGTTGTGAATGTTGTTTGATAGTTAAATAACCGACTATCAATATTGGCCTTTGAAACGGCACTTGAATTTGTTTTCAAAATAAGCACTCATTTTTTGGATTAGCCGGGAGAGGACTTTATGTCATAAAACTCATTTCGAATAATGATATGATGAAATGGGATTGCATTTGAAGACTGTGGTTGAAGACCGGATATTTTCGAAAATGAAAGGATTACATGTCGAATGTCTCTGCACTGAGTTGCTCCGGTATAGAGATTTATATCACCCTATGTGATGGGGAGTCCGGACGTGATTAGTGGATATCCGGATTTGCAAGGGCTTCTTTCCTTAATTGGAGGAAGTACCTACGGTTCCGTTCGAACCCGGAATAGACTTGTATGGATGTATGTCTGACATTACACTTTGAGATGTAAAGCTGGTTTTCATCAAATACATTTCTGTTGGTGGTGGAGAATTTATTCTCTTAGCTTAACATCCTTCTCTGAGACGTACGAGCTCAGAGGTTATATAGTTGATGGTTACTAATGATATATTTCCAATTTGGTAAAGTGGCATGCTAAGTGTTGATCATTTGTTGATCGAAGCATGGCTTTTGTGAAAAGCGTAGCTTTGTGGACGAGACTTCGTCGAACCTCACACCCCGGAAATGGTTGAAACAGGAAAAGATGCAGCAAGGTTATGGGGGTCGCCCCTTAGGGTACATACATTTCCTTCTAGATAAAAAGTGGTATCTGAAATGGAGTCCAGATATTTAACTTGTGTGGATAAAAGTGGTATTTTGGTATGGAGCCCAGATTATTTACTTATGTGGTTGTTGGTTGTTGAGGTGTCTCGGAAAGGGTCAATCTAGAGAGGGGGTGGCACATTCATGACAGTTAGTTACCTAGTTACAAAGGTAACCCGACCTTGTGTTGGTAGAGATCCGGTTAGGTTCTCGCAGCGTCCCTCCAGAGGCGTACCCATTCGGTGAAGAAAGTTCCTTAGCCATGACCATTTGTTGGAAATCCAAACAAAACAATACGAGCCCTTTACGATTGTAGTTGTATAACCTGCCACCTTAGGTGGTAGCTATAGCAGGCATAATATAAGGTACCTATGCTGGCTAAGATTTATATTATACTTTCGAATGTTTTCCACACTATGCACTAATAATAATATCAAAAAGAATTTGCGTATCAAGCATGTTTGATTATCATAAGGAGAAATCTCCTCTATTTGTGCGATTTCATTATTTATGTGGCGGGAGGCCTTATGGTAGTTTCATTTTCCAAAAGCATAACAGATTTCTTTTCCTTTTCTTTTGTGTAAATAACTATTTTAAGATCTCACACAAGTCCCATGATTGACCTGGAGTTTATTATTCCCTTTCTAAACTCTGGGTCCCTATAATTTTCCACACGGACAGCCTAGAGTCAGGTTATCAGTTGTTCTAGAGCGAAGTCAGAAAAATATGCTGTGGAGATCAGGAAGCAAGCTGGATGGCGAGACGTATCAATTATATTATGTAGTATCTGCTGCGTATGGGTTGCTGCAAGCTCAGTTTTCTTATGGTTAAGTTGTCATAAACGTCTCGTGTCGTGTTTTGTTGTTGAAATACTCTGATAATGTAATGTATAAACAGATATATTTCTTTTGTTTAAAGATTATTCATTTATTTATTATATATTATTCCGCTGTGAATGTGAGATTCCAATATTGTTTTTCCTTCTCTTCTTCTTCTTTAACCCTAACGATTTGGTTTTCCGGCATCCGAATGTTCGGCTTTACTATAGTGGACGTATTGATGTCGACTTTCGGGTGTCGAAAAATTAGATCGTTATAATATGAGTATTCGTTACAAAATAAAAGTATAGTACTTATATTTGTGATGCATTAGAAAATACAAAAGTATCTAAATTTATTTACAATTATTTTAGAATTATGAACTAAGCCACGGTTTAGAGAAATAATTCTTTGAGTATATGATTATGAATCATATAATACTAGTGAATTATATCTCAAGCAATAAAGGGCAAAGCAACCATATCATAGGAGCATGATAAGAGTTGGTGAGCTCTTCAAATTGATACATATAGACGTATGGAATCTCAAATTTATCAATACCAAAATGATTCTACATACTTCGTTATATTCACTAATAAGTTATCATCGATATGGATGTGTGTATTTGATACGGATTTAGTATATCTATGACGAGATCGTAGAGTTTAAAATGGAAGTAAATAAAATACTGTGCAATAGAAAATAAATTTTATTCGATTTGATCGACTAGGTGAACATATTGGAAAAGGTTCTGAAAGTACCTAAAAATGAATAAAGAATCATTCTCAAAAGTCACTCCTACTTACGATACATAACGATGCATCGATAAGGAGTAATCGATCTTTATTTGACAAAGTAAGACTAATTGTGAGTAAACTTGAGTTAACTTCATAATATAAGGTCATGTACTAAAGAGTCATACACAAGGTTAAAATTAATTTCATCTAAATAATGGTTTACAAAATCATACAAGATAAGGGTTTATAAGAAACTCCAACATATCCTTGGCCAAGGAGTTGGCGGATTATATGAATCAAAAGACTGGTTATAATAATTGTTCATGATGGATCTTGTATGAATCGCCCTAAAAGGAGTTTGGGAACGACTGTCATTGGATGGCCAATTTATTTTTTAAATGTAAATATTGTAAACTAAAACTAAATTAGTTTTATATACATAGCAATTCATGAGGTCTTTATGAATACTCATTCCATTGCACAAAGAAACAATTGTTGTTTTAAGAAATACTAACTCGTAGCAAAGGAATTTCTTTGACAAATTATTAGTATTAAAATGGATTTAGATATGATCCATAGATAAAACTGATGACGTGGATGAAATGAAATTAACCTATCTTAAATTAACACATCGCATTAGAGTTCTAGTAAGTATTCTCACACATTCAAGAGAAACTATGAGTTTCTTATCAATGTCGAGAATTGAGAATCCTCAGTTGCTAGTTAAGCTAGTAAGAGTATTAACTCTATGATATGGTATAATGCACAAATCCAAAAAGAATTCCATGCACATTATCAAAATATGATTTTAGTAGTTGTATCTACAGGGATGTGATTCACGATCGCAATTGTTCTTCAAGAGCCAGACTAATGCAGCTGAAATATAGTGAGCAATGTTGCTAAGAATAACATTGTAAATTTCAATTTCTGAAATTCATGTAATAGGTTCATTATTGAACATGCTTAAGTTATTTCACTAGTACAAAAAATGCATATTTCTTCGCCTCATTTGAATCGGTTGAAGTAAAAACTGAAGCAAATAGAACAATTTGCATTAGTTCTATCATAATAACCGGTGCAATTGGTACGCAGAAAGCAATAGGTAATAAAAAATCAAATTTGCATCAATTGTCACCAACAACCGAAGAAAATACATCGATGTAGTTTTATTCGCATCGGTTTTAAAGTCAATCTATGCAACTACATTAGTTTGCATCCCTTACCAACATAGTTTTGTTCGGTGGATCCAAAATAATCATTTTCGCATCGGTTCACTAGCGAAGGCGATGAAATTTCAAATTATTTAGGTTGTCAAGGTTAGGTCAAACCACTTTCGTTACACACCCGTTAATTCCCGCCATCCCAATTTTTTATGCCGCTTATTTTCCCATTCGTTTCCCCCAAAAAGTATTTCACCTGCTTCCAAAAATACCCTAGAAATTGATTTTCACCATTAATTTCAAACGTGATTTCTCGGATTAGATTTGGCCACGACTTCTCATCATCAAGGTACCAAATCATCCTTTTTTATGTTACTCAAATTGTATTCCTTTTTAAGTTGGTCGAATTGGAATTCGCAAATGAATGGTAGTTTATTGTCATGTAGTTGATTGTTTTTTATGTTTCACTTCATTACGTAATTGATTTGGATCTAAAGCCGGCTTCTTTTTCTTATGTTAGAGTTTTCTCCATTAATCTTGTGTGTATCTGACCTCTTTATTAATTTTGAAATGTCAGATTCATATTTTCAGATTCTACCGTGAAAGATCTTTACATACGTTAAGGTGAAATGAATTACAATCTTGATTCATGATTCATGATTAAATGAATAACAATCCAGTTTTAAAATGAGAGATTTTTGCATGTATCTAAGCTTTAAAAGTACTAAACTTTACATGAGTTTTGGTTTGAATACCAAACTTTAAATAAATGCATGCAAGAAATCCTGGAGATATATAAATTCATACCTTTTAATTAAATATCTTTTGTTGTATGTATTGACTGAGCAATGCATGGCCAGAACTGAGAAATTATGTGAATCTTCTTACATCGAATGTTTATGTATTTAATATTTTGGTCCATTATGAAACAACTGTATCATGTTGATATTGTGTACACTGTTTGCTTGCTCTTCTGTGCATCATCTATGAAATCGATGTTATCCCCCATTTGAATTGCGTAATATAGTTAGTGGTACTATACATTACTTTTTTTTCCAAAGTTGCACTGCTCATTGATTTGCTGTAAAAAATATTAAATTTATTGTCTAATCTAAATACGTGTAATTTATTTAATCACACGAACCAATACTTCATGTACCATTCCCATGTATACCAGCTTCATGTTTTACTTCTTTAAATAACTGTGTATTAGCTACCGTGTTTCACTTCTCCATATCATTATGATGGCTGGATCTATCCGCATATATTGGTTTGTCCTGCTCCTGTTTTTGATTTGATGTATCAGTTATTAATTCATAGTTCGTTTTTTTAAATTAGTTTACAAAATAAAATTTCAATAGCTGTATATCAATTCCCTAAGAATTCATACTTTATCATATATATCATTCTATTTCACTAAACAAAATGCAAAAAATTCACAATGTTAACATGATATCATATTTTAAACTTTATGAAATGGAAATGATAGATAAAAACATTTTCGAACTGTACCGCTTGTTGTTCAATCTCAATGTCAAATAGCCGTGGGTTATGTTTTTATTCTTAACATAATTAATATGCTAATATTATTATTTTAAAGAATCATGTAAAAAAAAAAATTCTTGTTTCATATGACACCTATGTAAAATACACAAACAAGTCAAATGGTTCACAAACTCAATATCAAATTATAGATGTTTATTCCTATAATTCGAATCTTCCTTGTCAGTTACAGTACTGATATATTGCAAAAGAAAATACATAAATCTCACAATCAAGATGACACTGAACATAAATTTGAATAACAAACAGACAATGCAATATCCAAATATTGTAAAAAAAAAGTAGTAAAGAGATCTTTCGTTAAACATTGAATTTCTCCCTAAAGGAAGCACATTGAGAGGACATGAGCAATTGTAGCAAGATCCAAGTGCCAAAGAATAAGCATTACGGAAGACGTTGGTTATTTTATGCATCATTGCTCAAGATATGAAGTCTGCAAAATAATAGAATAAGCATAATTGAATTTAGTTTCAATCTTGGCAAACTATTTGCATAAAAATAAAGGATGACGGATTAAATAAACCAAATATCATACGGAGTCCAGTTATGGCCTCAACAAACATATTATTTCAGCTCTTACTTGACTTATCCAATGTTTTTTTGCTTGTGTAGTGTGTCTCTAGCATTTGCACATGGATCGTAGTTGGATGTACAACGTAAAATGTAATGATGATGAGTTCCTAAACAAAATTGATGAGTTCATCAATTGTGTACTAAATGATCAATTAAGAAGAGGGGAAGAAACTATTTTTTGTCCTTGTAGACACTGCAAAAATAAGAGCAGACTTCGTAACATAGATCAGATTAGAGATCACATAATCTGTTATGGGTTTAAGCAAAATTATACGCAATGGATATGGCATGGTGAAAGTATAATTAGTAGAGCTAGTTCTAACAATCATGAAAATGATGAGAATGACCAGGAAGATAACTGAATAATGAGGCGAACGATGAGAATGATTGTGTTCATGAGATGTTTCGTGACGCTGAAGAACATTTGATGGAAGAGCCAAAGTTGTATGAAAGAATATTAATTGATGCCGAGAAGCCCTTGTTTCCTAATTGTGCTAAGTTCACAACATTGTCTGCTGTGCTCAAGCTTTTCAATTTAAAAGCAAAGCATGGGTGGAGTGATAAAAGTTTTACATCTTTGTTGGAACTTTTGAATGACATGCTTCCAGAAGGTAATGAGCTTCCAACTTCTAACTATAAGGCTTATGTGCCCAATTGGTATAGGATATAAAAAGATACATGCATGTCCAAATGATTGTATATTGTATCGAAATGGATATGAGAACTTGTACGAGTGTCCCAAGTGTGGATTATCCTGTTACAAGTCATGAGGGAACGTTCACAATGACCCAGATAAGAAATGGCCTCCAGCAAAAGTCTTGTGGTATTTTCCAATTATACCAACGTTTAAACGTTTATTTGCGAATAAAGAACATGCAAAAAAACATAAGTTGGCATATAGATGTGAGGAAAAATGATGGATTACTGAGCCATCCAGCTGATTCTCCACAGTGGAGAAACATTGATACAATTTATCCTGATTTTAGTGAAGAAATTAGAAATCCCAGACTTGGTCTTTGCACAGATGGCATAAACCCATTTGGCAACTTAAATAGTCAACATAGTCTTAGCCTGTTCTTTTGGTGATTTACAATCTTCCACCTCACTGGAGTATGAACCGCAAGTATATCATGTTGTCTCTTTTAATCTCTGGACCACAACAACTAGGAAACAACGTCGATGTTTACCTAACTCCTCTTATTGATGATCTAAAACTTCTATGGGATAAAGGTGTGCATGTGTTTGACGCATATTGTCAAAGTAATTTTACATTGCGCGCCATGATTTTCCTACGTATAGTAACTTATCTGGATATAGTACAAAAGGTGCCAAAGCATGCCCAATTTGTCAAGATGATATGGTTGTTGAGTGTTTGCATTATTGCAAAAGAAATGTGTATATGCATCATCGTAGATTTCTCCCTCCTAATCATCCTTAACGTAAAAATAAGAAGCATTTTAATGGGGAGAGAGAGAATGCAGTTGCTCGTTCGTCATCAATAGGAAATGATGTTTACGAACGGGTCAAGAATATTGAAAATGCATTTCGCAAAGTATTTCCTCTTTTAGAAGGCTCGTGTAAGAAGAAATCTGTATTTTGGGAACTTCCGTATTGGAGACATTTACAACTTAGATATTTTCTAGATGTAATGCATATAGAAAAAAATGTTTGTGACAGTATCGTTAGGACACTCTTGAATATACCTGGTAAGACAAAGGATGGTGAGAAAGCTAGGCAGGATATGTTGAAAATGGGTATCCGAAAGGAGTTAGCATCGGTGTAGAAAGGTTAACGTACCTTTTTGCCTCCTGCAAGTTATACATTATCCAAGAATGATAAAACTAGTTTATGTGAGTGTCATCATGGTGTGAAGGTTCCAACAGGTTATTCTTTAAATATTAGCAGTCGTGTATTAGTGAAGGATTTGAAATTGACCGGTATGAAGTCTCATGATTGCCATGTGTTAATGCAACATTTATTACCTGTTGCAATTAGAGGTATATTGACTAAACATGTAAGACATGTTATTACAAAGATTTGACTTTTTTAAATATAATTTGTAGCAAGGTAATTGATCCCGATACGTTGGATGCTCAACAAGCTGATGTTATTGTTACCTTATGCCAATTTGAGATGTAATTTCCACCTTCATTTTTCGACGTTATGTTGCATTTGGTTGTTCATCTTGTAAAAGAAATCAAAATTTGTGGTCCTGTATTTATGAGATATATGTATCCATTAGAAATGCATATGGGAACTTTAAAAAGAAAAACAAAAAACAGATATAGACCTAAAGCCAGTATCGTTGAAGCTATTGTAGCTGAGGAGGTTATTGAATTTGTCACTCCATACCTAACTGGTGTTGAACCTATTGGACTTCGCAAGTCTCGATATGAAGGATGACTTGATGGCCATGTCATAATTGGATAAAAATTGATTTCAATTGTTGATGAGATGTTTCATAAAGATCAACTACTTGCTTTGCAGCACCTTAGTGAGGTGCATCCTTACTTGGAGGAGCACATGGCAATTCTGAAGTCCCAGAATCCTTCAAAGAACGAAAGTTGGTTGACGAATGAACATAACCGCTCTTTTGTCATACGGTTTAAACATACAGTAATGTCTCAATTGTCTCAAACAAATCATGGTATTTTGGATACAATAAAATGGTTAGCATATGGGCCTCGATTTCATGTCAATTCATGGGAAGGATATGATATGAGTGGGTATGTCTTTTATACAAAGCATTAGGATGAGAAGAGCAAAATGCAAAATAGTGGAGTTAGCATCGTTTCATGTTCAAGAGAATTTGCTAGCGCTAAAGATAACAAACCAATAAATGTGAAAATGCTATATTATGGGATAATCAGGGATATTTGGGAACTTGAGTATAAAGACTTCACAATCCCACTATTTCGATGTAGATGGGCTGACAATCCTCGTGCTGTACAAGTGGATGAACATGGATTCAGACTGGTTGACTTTGGTCAAGTGAGTCGTGATAACGATCCACTCATCTTGGCATCTCAAACAAAACAAGTTTTTTACATGACTGATCCTGCTGATAATAAGTGATCTATTGTTCTTCCCGGCAAAAGACGCATTGTTGGGATTGGTGATGTGGTGGATGAAGAAGAGTATAATCAATTTGATCAGAATCCACCTTTCTCCATCGGCTTAAGTCTACCAAAAGAAGTTGATTTAAATGCAAATTATGAACGTTCTGATCATGATGAGGGGGTTTGGATAGTTAGGTAATTTTTTTTATGCTCATCATGCTTTAGTTGCCAGTTGAAATCTTTCATTTTCTGTGATACTTTATTATTTTGAGAATAATTACTAATAAGATATTTTACACGATACCTGATCGTTGTTTTTGTTGCAGACTTCGGACATCGTATCACTGCTTGCTCTCAGATAGAAATTTTTTTCTATCCATTTTCCCCTTTTTTCTTTCAACTATGCAATATTTTGAGCTGTCATGATCATTGTTTTTATCTCATGGTTTGCTTCAAAATCATGATAGTTGACCGAACCAAACAGCAATATATTGCTTACTGTGTGGATTAGATGATAGTACTGCCAAATCTGGCTGTTTATGCAATGTCAGTGTCCATGAATCATTATGTGTCATGGTTTGCTTAATAGTTACAGTGAATATTTCTTCCAAGCTGGTAGTCTGATACAGTGAATTTGTCAGTGTACACATGATTCGATTCTGGGTCTGGATAGACTTCCCCCTTATGCAGTGTACCCTATTTATCATTCTTACTTATTGCTCATTCTGCCTTTAATGTGTTAGTGGAAGTTTTAGAGAGTTATTTTCATAAAATCATCCATAATGATTTCATAAAATCTTCATTATGTTCATCTTGGTAGTTCACTTTGTTGTTCATTTCAGACGCTCAATTTTGTTTCAATAAATAAACATATTGCATTCATGTTTACTGTTACCATTACATTGTATGTTTTTCATGCATTTCAGTTGCATTTTCACACGTCTCATTTTGCGCACGTTTCAGTTTTTGGTTTAAAATTTTATTTAGCATTTTTCATTCGAGTTTTTAGTTTGAATAGTCACACATTTTTCGCTGTTTTCACTTACGTCAGACTGCAAATAAAAACATCCATTTCCATTTGCACTGCTACATTGCATTTCCAGCTCTGTTTTTACAGTTGTTACATTTTGTTGTATGCTCGACCAAACAATCAATTACAGATCGCAAAACTCACTCAAAAGTTTCATAATCCTTCATTGACCACCGTCCTCCTCACATCACAAAACTGCCACCCATCCTACTCCATTCCACTCCAAACTGTCAAAAAAACCTCCACTCCAAAGCACTATACACCCAACTGCCACTCATTGGCTTCACCTCACCTTCAATAACCAATGTCCCTTCCACTAAGGACAACATAACCACCCATAAAGACCAAAACCCAACACCTTCCACTACAGCACACCCTTTATTTCCTTGAACTACCAAACAGTCACAACCATCACCTACACTAGTCATATTCCCATAACCCACTATACATTCACCAGTCATACCACATTCATCATTGAAACAATAAAGTAATCTTATTTTTTCCCCATAAAAAGCCAACGTACTTGGTTCCTATCTATTGTAATTGCTTTACTATTTTTGACGTTCTTATTTTGAAAGGGGGAATAAATAAAGCAAAGCCTTACTCCAATTCTAATATATGCCTGTTCTATCTCAGTCTAATTGATTCACTTATAATCTTAGGGATAGATATTCAGGGTTTTAATGGATCATTAGTCTAATATATATAGGGATATTGATTTCCCTTATGAACTTTCAAACATACTACTATCGCAAGCCATATAAAAGAAGATATCCTGTAAATAAAAGATATGAGTTAAATAAGTATAGGACTTCTGCATTGATAATTAAGTTCATCTACATTATTTATTTGTATACTATGTGCAAATTTGTGTGTTTATTCTATCAAGTTTCTAGCAGTAGAAAATAAAGTAGCATTTATTCTTAGTGACACAGGAATAATGGAGATAGAACAATTTGGACAAAATGGAGAACATGATCCTTCAACTTCACAGTCGTTGTCTAAGAAAAGGCGAAGAGGCCCAACAACTGGGAAGAAATATAAAACACAAGAACCAAAATTCATTGAGTGGAGTGATAATGGCAAACCCAGTGGAAAGTAGGTGAAGTCTTATAAGGCGTATGTGGGCGTACCTGTTAGATATGAAATTGATATCAATATTAAAAATTGGGATGGCATTATTAGAGGGCTTAAAGATACTATTTGGGAAGATGTTAAGGTATTATAAATTCATATGTTCACTTATTACTTATTTGGCTTGGAGACCTAATTGGACATTAGAAGTCTTATAAGGCATATGTAACTATGATTTTTATTATCTCAGATCAAGTACCACATTGACGACAACATGAAAGATAAGGTGTTAAAATATGTCTGTGGATGATGGAAAGATTTCAAAACAAAACAGGTTGGTGGTTGGATTACGAAGGCAAGAAAACTTCCAGAGGACCATAAAGAGCCGTACGAAATTTATGACGGCATTACACAAGCACAGTGGGAAACGTTCAAGAAGAATTGTGAAACTAAGGAATTTAAGGTATTTTTTTGTTAATTATGTTTCATTCTAGTAGTGTCACTTTTATTTCTAGTTTAGTATCATTTTCGTTTGTAAGAAATATTGAAAAGAATAGCTATCTCAGATTGTCATTCTTGAATCTAATCAAAATCTTGGTCAACATTTGATTCTTTCAATCCATATAATTCATACTTAATCTTATTTTGTATAAAATCAGTTCTGTATGTACAAATACTTCTAACATCATGAGCTAAAGAATTTATATTCTAACATCTTAAAAAGCTAAAGGTGTACAAATAATGTAAAATAGACAAGGGAGCAATTTGCTCATGGTGGGTAGTGGCATCTTTCACTCAATGCATTTTTCTTTTCTTTTCTATGAACAAATAATGTTATAGAAAGGAAATTCAAATAAATTCAACTGTTAATTAATTTCTACCATTGACTGATTTAAATTACTTATTGCCACAATCTAACATATTCAAAAATAACAGATAAGATATTGTGCACATTTTTTTATATTCTATTTTAGTTTTATCATGTCTCGGTTATATATATATATATATATATATATATATATATCAAAAGCATATGTTCATGAGCAAATAGAACAAGAATCAACAATATCTTATGTTGGACTTCTATAATTCATTAACAAAATGGATAATCATCACACGAATGGTCATAGTTGTCTTCAGGAAGCTTTCATATATTTATATATCATCCAACATTCGGACATGGAAACAAATTTATTATAATTGATGCCAGGTTGTGACCTTAGCAGATGAGGAGCATATAACACTTTGAATTGAACTGTTAATAGCAAAATTTCTTGAACTTCGTCTTCTGGAATTATTATAACAACCGGTAAACTGGGGGAACATGATTCAATGCACTGTTTTGATTTTGCTAATTTAAGGCAACCCCGCCAACAATCGAAGAGAGGTGTGTTAGAGGTGAGTAATAAGTTATAAACAAGTATGTGTTGATGAATTTTTAATCGTTAAGCACTACCAGCTTGGTTGGTTGTGCATGCAAATACCATTCTTGAGGTTGCAGGTCTGATTTTTACAATAAGTTATCTTTTTTTCTTTCCAACTTTAAAATTCAATTTTTTTCCTTTTCAATTTTCAGTTTTTAACCCCTGCATTGCCTAGACAACCTACATAGTAGAGCCAGCCATGACACCATGATACATTTTACGATTACAAATGCACCATCAATGACAAACAGATCATATTAAGAATGATGGAAAAGGGGGGAATCTACTATGATTACAAATAAGTTACCCAAATAAAAACGCAAAAATAAGGTAAAAGAGTGAACATCTACATAATACAATAAAAGACAGACATATCCATATACTACATGTTTATTTTCTTCAAAAATGCAACTATTTTGACCAGATCTTGACACATCAAATCTAAATTGCAGAACCTCTCCAGTTTTCAGAATGCCTGCACAAATACTGGCTTTTATTTCATTTGGTAGATAGGAACAATAACCAAGCTTCATGCACAAATACAGGCATTATTTTTTACACTTTGGGTATACATTAATATTCATTATTTTTGATAGCGATTAAGCAAGAAGGGTAGGAAGAGTCAAGCATACAATGAGCATCCTCACTATTAGAGGCAAGCTGGATATGCAGGGAAGAAAGCTAAATGGATAACCGAAGATCATATTTCCTCGACTACATTACCAAGTGGTTCCATTTTGGATCGAAGTATTGACTTGGTTTTGGAAAGATAAAAAAAGAACTAATGGAAATTATGCAATCCCTAATGAGAAAACTAGGATAGTTGCAGATAAAGCGGTATGACTAGTTTCGATGCATTTTATCCCATTTGGTTAATCTCTTACAAAACAAAGCAATAAATTATTGAGAAAACTATTTTTTTTTTGTTGACAGAATGCTTGGAGAGAAAAATCCATAATCAACAAATTGTCGTAGTGGGTCATGGCATGGTGCATCCTGCTTTTAGGCCTAGAGATCAATGCCATAATCATTTTGGCCAATCATGTAAAGGTTGGAATTGATGCAAGGAGCCTATTCATGTAGGAACCCCTCTTCCGGTTCCAAGTAACTATCACATTACGATAGGAGAAAAACTTGGTAGTTTTGTACAATGGCCTAAAAATCTCATGCTTTTAGGCGATGATGATAAGGTAAAGAAAACACTTTTGGTATTTTGTTGAGCTTTGCTTGAATAAGTTTAGTGCATGCATTTATTAAAGCGTGGATATAACGGGCATGTCATGTGGAAGTATAACAGATTAAACTTTTAAAGCATCCTAATTCTCTCTTTTATTCTATGATGTTTATAGGACCAATACCAAAATGATTTAACATTAAATTTTCTAATATTTTATTTTTGACACTTTCAATTTTAAACATTAGTCAAGCAGAATTCGTTTTCTATGTAAATTATGTATTATACTGATTTTATCTGGAAAATCATTTTATATATAAAATTAGAATACATGGAGATATTCTATTTTAGGAGAAATATACTGTTATAAACAACGATGCTTACAGAGTCTTTATTTATTGAATCAAAATTTGTTGTAATTTAGGTTTATAAAGTTTCACTCTTTGCTTAGATAAAAAATCAGTTCATTCTAACGACCATATCCACACAAAAATTGTTTCACAAATGGAAGCAATGGAACTGAAAATAACCACACTCATAATTTATTTAACTATTACAGTAGCCTCTTATACTGATGCACAAGGGCATAACCTTCTCCTTTTCTATATAATCACATCAAATTATGTGCATGCTCACTCACACACATATTAGGTAATCAATGCTTTTTCTGCCTATGTGTGTCCTTGTACAAAGAGTGATAGAGATCTTACAGACTTCTTGAGAGTTTGTCATGGCATAACTGATTAAAAGAAGTTTAATTATTTACAGTTTTGAAGGCTAATCTATAAGATATCATGCAGCGACCCAATTACGGTCTTGATGCACCTATTGTGTATCTCTCTAAACTCTAGTGCACTTATCAAAATCTATATATATTCAGCATTTCATAGTCAGCCTCAGCTGATCCATGTTTGGTTTTGACTTTGTAATGTTATTTTTTATCTTGGATATATTATGCCTAATTGAACATATAGTCTCAACTGCATACCAAATCCGACACCGTACCTTAGGAATTAGGCATTACTCATAAGTGTGAGGGTAACATGCTCCAATATTAGGATTGACTGTTAGCAAATCATGAAGTACTGGTAGCTAAGAAAATACTCATTGAAGCTGAAAATGATTCTAAAGTGCTTCTAAAACAACCACAGTTATAAGTTCTTTTGTGTTTCTAGATTGATAGATTAGAGAAATAGACTCTAAGCTAAATTGGAAAGTGATTTTCAAACTGGTCTAAAGGCTAACAAACACTAAACAAGCAAATAGTGGCAAACCTTAAGAAGTCTATACTCCTGCTGAGATTGATGCTCAAGTCTTAATGGCAGAATGCAAGTCTTAAGTGAATCTGAAACCAAACTCCCAACCAAATGACATGGAAATGGAAATATGGACAAAGCCATGACTATAAATTAATTACCATAAAGAATAATTGTAAGTACTGAGCAACTGAAATAGTTGTCTACTCTAATATTTATTTGGAAAGAAGCATGTTATTTACACAACTATGATATCATATTAAACCATTAAAACCAAAATCCTATACTCGGACTCCATGTTTCTATAGTTAAATAAAATATGCAGACTCCATGTGCTTATGATTTTTTTTTTGTGCAGGCTACACATACTAGGAGCAAAGACAAAGTGGAAGAGTGTGTTGCTATGGACATGAATAATAACAAAAAGATGACAAATGGGCGTGCAAAGCGTAGGACGATCGTGGGTGAAGAGATCATCAATACTTTAACGGATGAGTGTAGATATTTCCATATTGATAGTTCAAGTTCCATCCTATGATAATAATTTCATCAATGCAAATCATGTGAACAAGGATTTATTTACGTACAATGATGACTTTGAAATCCATATCACTATGGATGGCATTATCCAATTCCTTAGTATGGGAGGGTCGAATTGAGAATGGTTGCAAATTTGCATCATGTGAGTATTATATATATATATAAGATGAATATTTCTATATGTGTACCAATATAGCTACTATGTGAAATACTTAGGTAACATTTACAACAAATATCTTATAAATTCATTGTATATGTTCTATTTTATATTATGTATTATACATGAAATGGTAGAATAACAATATTTGTTTGTTGTACTTATTTTTCGGTGGTTAAATCATATGTGCAATGACCTTGGAGTAGAGATCATCGGGTTTATGTGTCCATATAAGCTGTCTCAAGTGCGGAAATATCCAAATGCGACAAATATATATATATATATACATATATATATAAATATATATATATACATATATATATAAAAATATATATACATATATATATATACATATATATATATAAATATATACATATATATATATAAATATATACACATATATATATATATATATATATTTCGAACACATGGTGTGCGTCACAATCGAAGATCTTGCTCTTAGCCCCACATTACGAAGGGTATGAACAATAAACTTTTAGAAACTAGTTTACAAATCTAATGTTGATATTAACTTCATATAAATCTTATAATGTAGGAAACATTGTCTACTGCTTGTTTTCATAAAGAAAAGTATGAGGTTTATGTTTTGGGTCCCCAAGTTCAACGCAAATCAAAACTAGAAATTAAACCGCAAGTGAATATGTACAGTTTATTTATTTGCCTTCTGATATCTTTTTTACTTGATGCAAGTGAATATGCACGTTGTATTTAAAATTTCTTTTAGTGTAGGGCCTTTAAAACTTATAAGGCTTGCATGGAGTACGGTAGAATTACCCGGTACGGTCATTCGGGAAGTCCTAATTAATATAAAGGGGACTAGGAACTTACTTGAAATGGAAGACTGTTAAGCTGATTTATTTTGTACAAAATAAAAATAAATTTATATGTTGGATATAAATTCAACTTAACCTAACTATTAAATTATCGTGTAATATTGTTGTAGTGTCCTCAACAATCAAGATCGACGGATTGTGTATATTATGCGATGAGGTATTTGTATGATATAGTAAAAAACCACGATCAAAACACCGTTATACATGAGGTACCACTTTAATTTTTTTCCTTCATAATTTTTGTTAAGTAGTTATATGATTAATGTTTAGAAACAATCTTGTAATTGCAGTACTTTGTACAAGATGGTTCTTATAGCCAGCAAGAGATAAATGAGGTTCGTGATAATTTAGCTAGTTATATCATGCATAACTAGTTGTAGTCTTCTTATATGCTACTATATGGTGATTTTATTCTTGTCTCTTTCATACTTTCAGCATTACATGATTTAAATTGACCTTGTTTGTATCATTGTTTGCACCTGAAAAACATCAAAATGTTTTTGCTCCCATATGTTTAAGTTGTATGGCCGGTTATGACTTTGATCATATAAACATGTGACTAATTTTAGGTCCCAATTTTTATATTAAAGGATCATATAAACATGTGACTAAACTTTTGCAGTCAGAATTGTGAAAATAATTTATAGTGTCCCATTGTTATATTTGAATATTAATAAGTTAAAATCGCAATTTGAAAAATAAAAAGAAACGTTTGTTCGAGTTGTTCGATTTCAGTTGAAATGAATCTCGTTTTGGTCGCTGTTGTTATTTTGAGAGTTTTCTGATTGTTTTAGATTGAGCTAAGGCCGTGGTTAGCTGAGGTGGAGTTTGAAGTGTGTCGGGTAGGCAGGCAATTTGATTTCGGTGATTGCAGCATGAGATAGGGGGTTGCAGACAAGGGTAGTTCGTGGTTCGATTGTGGATTGTGGGTTGGTGGCAGGTGACTGGGTTAATTAGTGGGTTTGTTGGTTGCATAGGGTGATGGTTGTGTGATTTAATGAGTTTGGGTCCAGGTGAAGGGGAAATGTGGTGACTGTGTTTTGTTGTTTTGTCACTATTGGTGGATTGCATTGAATGAATAGGGTGTTTGGCGGAGGTCGGTTCATGTGGTTTTGATGGAATGGTGTCGGTTCATGTGTTTTATTGAATGAACTTAGACCAATTAAGAATGTAAGGACAATGCCCAGTATGCGTCTTTTTCCCTCAACCCTCTCTTTATTGTCACACAAAATCAAAACTAAAAAAGATTGGAAGAAATTAGTGAATTGATTGTGGTTCGGAAGTCAGAAGAAAAAAAAAAACAAAATCATGGTTTGGAAATCACATATGATGGAGGTCGGAGGCAGGCAGGGAAGATTGGCATTGGGATTGGGTCTGGGTTACTGAATTTACGGTTTGGGGTTTGGGTTTTTTTGTGTAGTTTGGGTAGGTGCTCGATTGTGGAAACGTGGCAGTTTGGGTAATGAGGCTGATGCTGGTCTGCTTTTAGGTGAATTTGCTGGTCGTCTTTTATGAGGATGATGGTGGGTTAATTGTTGTTGCGGAAAGAGGTTCGGGTTAGTGGGTGTATGGAGGAGGCACTGTTGTTTTGTGATGTTAGGAAGGAAGGGTTGTGATAGACTAGCCGGGAGATGCGAATTAACATGGTGATGATCAATATTAGTTTGACTTTTAGGCACAGTAGAAGCTTTGTTTCAGTATCGGGTTATGGCACGGTATCAGTATTAACATGGTGATATTCTCTTTGTTTCAGATTGTATATTGAGAGTTTGAAGAAAAGATAAAACATATTATACATAAAACATTTTAGAAGCATGCTTTTGTAGTAGTAGCAGAAGTTATCAATCAAAATGCAAGTACAACAAATGCAATAAATATCATAATAAGTGCTGAAATTTAAAAAATTCAAAGGTATTGCTATACTAACGCTAACAAAACTAATACAGAAAGCTACAAAAATAAGTGAGCACTCTTCTATCAATTCTACAGCTATAGCTTCATTGTAAGGCAACGCTTTTCTTTTATGTACCGCTGCTTCGATTGAAATTCAAAACTAATACAGATTATTGCTTCGATCTCTGATAAATTCATTAATGAAGCGATTGAGAAAGCTAGGAACTTGTCGGACAGAATTCTTAGAAGTCGCCTTAAAGTTCTTCATTGTAGATATCATAATCCTATATATCTGGAAATGGTGCAGGTCTGGTAGATGGAGTTTGGTTTATTGATGGTTACAAATATAATTTTCTATTTTGTTTTAGTCATTGCTCCTGTCTCAAAATTTTAAGCAAATCTACATATAATGTTCTTAATATCCGTGTACGAAAAGCAAACTTAAAGTAAGAAAGTTTATAAAATCCACACGACTTAGGTCCTTGTTTATCTGTTTATGTAGGGGGTTTTGATAAGTCTAGTTTGTGAACAGTGTGGAAATAGAAAAGAAAGATGCTTCTGACCTCATATCAGACTGTTCTTCTAAATTGTGCCTCCATAGGAATATATGTCAAATTTTAGATTAATTTAGCATTCTTGATTTCGAATACTTTTCTGATATAAAACTGATATGAATGGATAACCTTACACAAACTAATCATCTATGTTTGGTAACTGATACTATCAAGCAGGGTTAAACAGTTTCGACAGTCAAATATACTAGAGCCTTTAATAAATTACTATTGTTGGTACTTTAATATATAGGTAAATATTATATATGTCAGCGTCACATCAACTTCAGTTTAGTTTAAGTTAGTTGGTCTTCATTTCATTTTAAACAATGGGGTTTGTTATTTTGGTGAGAATCATTTATCATGTGCTAGCTAGTAATTGCGTAGAATGGAACGCAAGGTCTTATATATTAACCAAATTGCCAAAACATGTTTATTTCTTGTTTTCCTAGGTTCAATTTGACATTGAAAACATGGAATGCAGCATATGGTTTTGAGCTAAAGCCTAAAAATTTGGGTTTTCAAGATTTCGTGAAGTTTTTAAGCTTATCACTATACTATTTCTTAATGGTGGTATTAATTAAAGATCTAAACTAAGACTATACCACTTAATGATTGTACTAAAGATCTGAATTATGCTGCTAAAATGAATGTATGAACCATTATTTTGTATAGATTATTAACACTATAATTGATATATGTTTATTTTGTTATTATGTTATTCAGTTTGTATTTTCCATCAAATTTAATTTTGAATTATTGTAATATTGCATGCAGTAGTTGTTTGTTATAATCAATAATATATATATTTTGTTTTTTGAGTACTGTAATAATGATTTCTGAGAATGGCTTTTTTGCATCAGGTACTGTAATAATGCTATTTATACCTGATGCAATAGAGGGATTAGTTTGCACCAGTTGTTATAAAAAACTGATACAACAAAGAAGCCTTTTAAACCCAAAGACTCTTATGTTGCATCGGTTTCCAACAACAACCTATGCAACAAGTTCCTTTATGTGCATCGGTTTTCATTACAACTGATGCAACATGAGGGCTGTGTCCAAGCAAACATCTGTATTTTGCACCAGTTGTTAGTAACAACCGATGCAAAAAGGACCGTTTTGCATCGGTTTTAGAACTGATGCAAAACTGTTAAGCCTGTTGCATCGGTTGCATATGCATCGGGTGTTGAACTGATGCAAAAGGGGGGTAAACAACCAATGCAAATGGCCTGTTTTGTAGTAGTGTTTGCGGTTCACTCACAAATTATTACTTAGTATTACCTTGTGTTTTGGTACATATATGCCGAAATGGAAAATTCTAAATAACAATTTAGAATAAACTATTTGAACATAACAACCAAAATGTCTCGATGTCAGTGGAAGAGATATTAAGTTTATTGGTTTTTGATATAATTCAAGAAATAATACAAAAATATCATTTTATAAGCATCAGAATTCAATGGGTATTTTGACAAAAATATCGAATAGTTTGATTTTCAACCATAATGCAATGGAGTGGTGTGTCCATAAGAACAAACCACTAAAATGCACGTTGATATTTCTAGATTATAAGTAAACAACACACTACTGATTGTTAATGATTTACTTATGTTAAAATAAGTAATAGTTTGGTCGTTTGATACTCGATATTAGGTTTGTAAATTGTATCTTTTGCAATAATTATAAAGATGTTAAGAATGTCCTAAATGATATGCAATGACGCCATATTAAAATGTCTAATATTGAACATGTAATATAAATTCCTTTGTACTGACAATAGAAACACTAGAGAATATCGTAATTTGGAACATGCTGAATTGTCTACAATATCATAATTTGATTATGGAAGAAAATATCAAATCCAAATAAATTTCACTAAATGGTAATTTAGTGTGTTCTCTTGTATTCATGAAATACTAGAGAATTGTTTGCGGAAACAACGAACTCTTTATGAAGGAGTACTCAGACATGAACTTCATAAGTGCTATCAAATATAATATGTCAATATTAAGTTCATGTTCAAATCTTAATTAAGAAACTTTAAGTTGGAAATGTTCCAAACGAAAGGTTGTGGCTAATTCAATGAAAGGCTAAGTATATTGCCTTAAATAATGTTGTAATAAAAGAAATGGATATAAATATAAATACATAAATTTATAATTGAGCAAAGGATCATTCCAAGTATTAAGAATACTACATCATTGTTATATGATAACAATGTAATAATAAGAGCTCACTAGAAGTCAAGTAACATACTTCAAATAGTTTGCATGATAAAGTATCAACATTGCAGAGAGTGGATTGACAGAGTGGTTAATTAAACTAATATAGAAGATCCATTCACAAAGGGTCTAACCCATCATTTCAAACTGATTGATGGGGTGAGATAGAGATTCAATAATTAGCCTCAAATGCAAGTGGGAGATTGGTAGAATTAGGGATATGATCTTGAAGAAATTATATAATTTTTTCACATATATCTAATTTGATAACCAATTTTGTTCGAAATAAAAGCTGTTTTCTATCTTTATATACTTGATATAATATGTTATATTAATTAATTAATTAAATTAGAAGAATATTTAATAGGAAATCTATAAATTGTATGTTTTGGGATAGTAGTTACAATGCCTTGTAACCATGAGTGATCTATCATAATAAAATAAAAATACAATTTTCAGTATCCCTGATCAAGATGTACCGAGACTGAATACCACGCATCCGTTTATATTAGAGTATGTAATGCTCTCTAAATTTTGGACAATGTATTACTCATGACTGTTGGTGGCACCAAGGGGTTGCGTACTGATAGTTATTAGATAACCATGGAATGACTCATTTCATAGTTTTCTATTGGTTAATATAACTAAAGTCAAATAGAAAAGATCGATGCGGGTAAAATTACACAGTTCTCTTGACGTAAGAACATTATTCGTCTTCATACTTTGACTATATTTAAATCATGGTACGACATCCATTGAACAACTTGGACTTGTGGAAGCACCGGAAATGAGACAATATTCAAGAAAGGATTCGTCTCCTCAGTTATATGAGGTAAGTATCATAGTCAATTGGAGTTAACTCAAAGTCAAAATCATTGGCGAGAGCAGTTTTGTTAATAATAATTGTTATTATTGAACCAAGGATTTTGTTTTTCGACTACAGCATTGAATATGGACAATATTATAATTTTGATCATTATCAAATTCCATAAGTCCAAAGTGATGTAGTTTAGACGAAAAGGATTGGTGTAAATAATTATCACAATTGGGTAATGCTTAAATAAAATCAAATTGAATTTTACGAAGCCAAGTAAACGATAAATTTGGCCATATGTCACCTACTAAGTGTCGTGTGAACGCTAATATCCAAATTGTTTGATATTAATCGCTGACTAAATTTACACATAAGAGTCACACAACCAAAATGTTGAATACATCTTTGACCATGTGATAATTTAAAATTGCTATAAATTGTTTAAATAATTAATATTTATGAAATATTAATTACAAAGTTTTTATTTTATTTGTTAAATGATATTAATAAATGTATTTATAATAGTTATAAATATATTAATTAATATACAATATCGACACGGATTCAAATTGGATTCAAATGCAATAAATATCGCTAGGGCTTGAACTTGGTTTGAAGCCCATATGAGGCATTATATTTTCGACCATGATTTGATCATGGTGAGGCTAGCTATATAATGGCATATAAGGTGGTTTTGATGTGTTAAAAAGATGGAGAATTATACGTAGTAGAAAATTGAGGATCTGCATTTTAGATTTGCTTGCTCTCTAGTTTCTCTATTGCATAAACACCTTAACCCTTATTCTAAAAATAGTTTTTGTGATGACCCGGAATCTTAGGCAATATCAATTTAATAATCTGCATTAATAATTAAATTGATTTGATAATTTTCTGTTATAATTTTAATTTAAATTGGTAGGTTTATTCTTTTAAAAGCAAATAAATATTTAATTGGTAAATTTTATCTTTTAAAGCTAATAAAATGTTTTCTATTTATAATGTATATATATTTGTATATATTTAAATAGAAAAGCTTTGGTTTGAATTTAACAAATAAAAAAAACATGTTTTCAAATTCTAATATATATTTTGGTAATTTGGAAGTTATGATTAAATTTAATATCAAACTTTTCAAAGATTATTTAAATAAATAACTATATAGTTTCAAATTACTTAAGGTAAATGTTTAATTGTTTGAAATATATTTTAGCTTAAGTTTAAATTTAAATAAGATTAACAAAAAGGTTTGTTTTATTTTCTTTTTAAATATTGCTTGATAAATATGATTTGAAAATATATAAAGTTTAAAATACAATTCACAAACATATAAGACATATGATACATTAGTTCATTTAGTAAAATAAGTAATTTATAAATAATGAGATAATTTCTTTTATAAATTATTTAAAATTGACAAGATTGTTAGTTTCAAACAACATTAATAATGTGTTGTTTTTATATTTATATATCAATAGATTTTAAAGTAAATAGAATTGTTATTTTCAAATTTAATGTGTTGTTATATATGTGTATATATAAGTTGACTTTAAATTGGATTTTTAAAATAATTTGAATTTGGATTTAAATTTGAAATTTCAAAAGACGGATATTTTAAAATATTTTAGATTTTGAAATATATGTATAAGATTTTATTTGTACATATATAATTTGTTTTATAATGTTTTCTTTAAAGAAATTTATATATATTTAGATAAGTATTTATTAAGTAGTAATTAAATATAAAAGCTTTATATTAGCATTTAAAATAATTAAAAAATACATATGACAAGTGTTAATAATCAAGTCACATTAGTAATAAGTGTTAGATGATAAACAATAGTAAATGACAGATGTTAAGTTTATAAACAAGTGTCACTTTTGATTTTAATTTTTCTTTTATTTTTAATAAATCAATTTAGCCTTCATAAAAACATGCTTCTTCACTTCATTTCTTTTTCTATCCTCTTTAAATCAAAAGCTAAGAAACTCAAGCCTGTAACAAATTCTCAAAACAAATCTGAAATCAATACTTCTCAAAAACCAGAGGCTAATCAAATTTAATAGCTTGTAAATCATTTTCAAAATCAAAACCAAAGCCTCTACATTTCTTCAAACCTATGACGACCGCCCATGACTCCTGCACTAAACAAAGAAATAATGCGCTGAAAAGTGTGCCAGGCCGCCATGGACGATCATCAGGGTAAGGTAAAGACAATAAACCCTATCGTATTACTCACAGCGCATGGACAAAATACAATAGAAAATATACATAGTGAAGCTCCATATAACAGAATCTCATCATATAAACTCTAATAGTTTGATACAACAATCAGCAAAGTCAATACATCAAGCCTCACTACATATCACTCAGAGAATATACAAACAGCGAAACACCCAGTACATATAGTAAGAAAACAATATGCAAAAGCCTCCAGCTCGTCTTCGTCATCAACAGCGTTGGCCACTATGAACAGCACCTGTCACCTGCTACCTAGTCTGCCCATCCCAACATGGATGAACAGCCCAAGGTAATAAGAGTTAAACATAAAACCTTGAATCAGACAAAAGTCTTAGTGAGCAGTAAATCAACTATCAAACATACCAAAAGAGCATAAAGGGTAAAAGGAATAGGAACCCAACCATCCCACTCCACCTCTTTCTACAGTGATAGCCCCCAGACACACTAAGCAGAAGCAAACATAGCAATTTAGACATTCAAAGCAAAGTAATTATCACTCGAGTCAAGGTCGGCGTTTTCCAAGTACAAACCCCTAAGGCCTAAACCATGATCAGATAAGCACCCTGAAAACATCGCTCTTGACCCAAGTGACGATTCAACCAAACATCCAAACATCCATGACTCTGGCTATCACTGTTATCATTGCCTTGATTTCCCTGTTAGTTGAATGACCGCCTGCCAAGGGCTAATGGTAACCCCGGTTCTAGACATAGCTCCGCACGTCGTCGTGACCCGTGCCTAGGACTATCGCATCTGCCCAGAGTACTAGCACGTCATCGTGACCCGTTCTTGGAACGTCATCGTGACCCGTCCCAACGTACTCTTGCTTTGAGCATGCTAGAACCTTCAACAACGATGAAATCTCAGCCTTCTAGTCATCCTCCTCGACGACTATTCCCATACTAGCTCAAGCGCCTCTTAAGCTAACCATTATCCACAAACCCGGACCACATCACCGAGTTATCAACGTGCTTGGGATGATGCCGTCTGGATTAAACCAAGGCTTTCTCACATCATGCTTTGCTTCGTCGCATCATAGCAAAGTCCTATCTCAACATCATGGTTTGCCTCATCGCATCATGGCAAAGTCCCATCTCAACATCATCATCAAGTCTATCCATATGAGCTTCAACATCCGCTTCATATGCCACAAGCAGCTTTCCTTATTCAAGAGCCTTTCCACTTAGCTTTTGAATCATCTTCGACCAACTTGTCCAAATCAAGTTATCAATCAACTAATCCATCAAATCAAGCATTAATCCAAGTAATCAATCATTCAAACAAGATCTAAATAAACAATTACAACAATAATGGCAATTTCGTAAATAAAAAGTCCAAATCTAACATGCATTCTAACAAGCATGAATTATGAATAATATCTCTACAACTTGATGAATGAACTTGCATAAGTAAACATGTAGTAAAATAGATGTCAAATCATCATGAACAATAGATCTACATGTAGACTTGAGAAAAATACACGAAATCACTCTCTTTAACACATAAACAAACCACCGATCCAATATACTCCTTTGGGTCCGTGTGAGAGATAACCACCACTCACCGAATCACCTAAACACCTCAAAAACAACCAACTCCAGATCTGGACAGCAAAGAATCAAGCTTGATCCTCCAAAGCTCCGCTTCAAACGATGAAATCTCTCTTCGATGGATGGAGATCTTCAACTTTGGCTCTTGGATCTTCGATTTGATCTTCAATTTAGATGGGAGGAATCACTAGACTAGAGTGGAGAAAAGAAGTGAAGAAGTGTTGTAGTCAAGCTCTCAAAATGGCAGCACTTCGTCGCATCAAAATCCGGTGCCAAAAAGTGAACCAAACCCCTCTATTTATTGGCTGGAAAACCCCATGAGTCGTCCCCCCTTAAGTCGTTGCCGACCCAACGACTTAACACCTATAAGTCGTCTAACGACCTAACCTATAACTCAGCACAGCCGACCTAAGCTATTCACCAAGTCGCCCCAAACGACCTACGACCTAAAATACATGCGCAGCCACGACCTACCGACACAATGGCTTAACGACCTAACACGCTCATGACTTAACTGAGATGCCGACCCAACTTCCTAACCGTATGGCCGACCTGACCAATCACAGGGCCACCCGACTTAACCACCACGCGACCTAACACATAGCCGACTTAACAGACCCGAGTCAACGACCTAACTACCCCACAAAACCAACGATCTAACTGGTATGCAACATAATGACTTAGCACATGCCGCTACCCAATGACTTAGCCTATACGCCTTTAGCGACCTAACTATGGTCGCGACCTAAACTAAGTCGCTCACGACTTAAGCCTTACACTAATGCACTAACATAACTACCCAGCGACCTAGGCCATTACGCGACCTAACATAAGTCGCTCCCTACTAGGTCCTTAAATCGCTCTATCTTGTTAATACTTAAGTCGCTTAACCATCCTACCGACCTAAGCCACTAACCTTTATGTCTCTCATCCCTATAGGTCGCTCAGTCCTAGAGGTCACTCACTCCACTAAGTTGCTTGCTACTAGGTCGCTTAACCCCTTAAGTCGCTAACCACTAAGTCGCTAACTCCTATAGGTCGCTCAAATCCTTAAGTCGCTCCACTACCTTAGGTCTCTCATTCCTATAGGTCGGTCCACTCTTTTAACTCGCTCCACCGACCCAAACCTCTACACGACTTAAGCTTTGGTCGACCTATACTCTGAACGACTTACTAACGGCCTAATAACAACAGTATTTTGATCCGTAAAAATACGGGTCGTTACATTCTCTCCCTCTTAGGAATTTCGTCCCCGAAATTCCAAACAAACAAGAGCAATCAAAACTATTCTGCATGCCTACGATCCATAGCAATCATCAAACCATACATCCAATTACTAACCTAGCATGCAGAATTCTAAGATTAGAATCAAGTTACAAATTCATGAGATGCCACGACACCTTAGGGCCATACCTCGAAGAGTTTAGGATGAGCTGCTTTCATCCTCTCTTCCTCCTCCCATGTACAGTCGTTAACATCATCACTCCATTGTATCTTGAGCAACATAATCGTCTTCCTCCTAAGCTGTTTCGTGTCGGTTTCCATAACACGAAGCTGCTTACGAGGTCTCGTAACAACTGGATCAACCTCTAAATCTTCACATCTATCAGCAGAAACCACCGTATTCGAGTCGTGCACATACTTCCGTAGATAAGATACATGAAAAACATTGTGCACACCCGCCATCTTTTCTGGCAACTCCAATTTATATGCGAGCTTTCCAATTCGCTCGATGATCGGGAATGGTCCAACAAATCTCGGAGTCAATTTTCCTTTCTTCCCGAATCGAATAACATTCTTCAGAGGAGAAATCTTCACGAAAACCATATCACTTATGTCGTATTCCAAATCCTTACGACGCTTATCAGCATAACTTTTTTGACGGTCTTGGGCTGCCTTCATTCATCGCCGAATGGTCTCTATACAATCTGAAGTCTGTCGAATCATTTCTGGCCCAAGTATCAATTTTTCTCCAGTTTCCAACCAACATGTCGGAGAGTTACACGGTCTTCCATACAATGCTTCATACGGTGGCATACCAATACTTAACTGGTAACTGTTATTATATGCAAATTCCACCAAATGAAGATGATCTTCCCATGATCCTCCGAAATCTAAAACACAAGCTCTAAGGAGATCTTCCAAAACTCGGTTGACTCTCTCAGTCTGACCATCTGTTTGGGGATGATAAGCTGTACTTAAACACAACTCGGTTCCCAAAACCTCCTGGAAGCTCTTCCAAAATCCACTAGTGAACAATGGGTCTCGATCGCTCACTATACTCTTCGGAATACCATGGAATCGAACTATCCATTTAACATACAACTCAGCCAACTTCGATGCAGTCCTAGTTGATATAACAGGAATGAATCTTGCACTTTTAGTCAAACGATCTACGATGACCCAGATCCCTTCATTTCCTGCCCTGGTTCTAGGTAGACCATCGATAAAATCCATCGATATCTGTTCCCACTTCCATGTAGGAACTTCTAATGGCTGAAGCAATCCACTTGGCTTCTTCTGCTCGGCTTTTACCAACTGGTAGTTCATGCATTTGGAAATAAAATTTCCAACATCCTTCTTCATACCTTCCCAGTAATAGGTTCTCTTCATATCCCGATACATCTTATTCCACCTGGATGAATTGTCAATTTCGAGTGATGACCTTCCTTCAGAACTTCATCTCTCAGTTCATCTATATCGGGAACAACCAGTCGTCCTTGTTTCCGAAGCCAACCCTCTCGATCGACCTCGAATCCTTTATCCTTTTCTGGATCCAATCCAGATTCCAAATCACGGATAATCTTGACAAGCTTATCGTCTCGCTTTTGGCCCTCGCCAATTCTTTCCACTAGAGTAGGTCTTATCAATAAGTTTACCAACATCTCAGGTTCCAATTCACATTTAGGCCTGAAGTCAAATCCAGCCAAATACTCAAGACTCTTCCATTCCGAAAACATGGCTCCCAAACCTGCATGTCTTCGACTTAACGCATCTGCCACTGCGTTACCTTTTCCCGGAGTATAGGCTATACCAAAATCATATGATGCTAAGAACTCTAGCCATCGTTGCTGTCGAAGATTCAAATCCTTTTGGGAGAACAGATACTTCAACGACTTATGATCTGTAAACAACTCAAATCGAACTCCCAATAGGTAATGTCTCCATATCTTCAGAGCAAATACAATCGCCGCTAACTCCAAATCATGAGTCGGATAATTCCTTTCATGCGGCTTTAGTTGTCGACTTGCATATGCAACAACTTTATCCTTCTGCATTAGTACTGCTCCAAGTCCATTACCACATGCATCGGTGTAAACCACCATCTCGTCATTCCCACTTGGAATAGTTAAAACAGGAGCACTTGTCAATCGCTCTTTCAGGATTCCAAAAGCTTGCTCACACTTAGCATCCCATCTGAACACTTGGTTCTTTTTCGTCAATCCCGTTAATGGTGCAGTTATCTTGGGAAAGTCTTTGATAAACCGACGATAATATCCTGCTAATCCAAGAAAACTTCTCACATCAGATGCATTCTTAGGTCTAACCCAATCCTGGATCGCTGCCACCTTGGCGGGATCAACCGCTATTCCATTTCCAGAGATAACATGGCCTAAGAACCTCACTTCACTCTTCCAGAAGTGACACTTCGAAAACTTAGCCCTCAGCTGATGTTTTCGCAAAATTTTCAAAACAATCCTCAAGTGCGTCTTGTGCTCTTCTTCAGTTCTGGAATAAACCAAGATATCATCCACGAACACAAGTACAAACTTGTACAACTGATCTCTGAACACTCTATTCATAAGATCCACAAAATATGCTGGTGCATTGGTCAATCCAAACGGCATTACCAGCCGCTCATAAAAACCAGATCGTGTCCTGAAAGCAGTCTTCGGCACACTATCCTTTGCCACTCTCAACTGGTGAAATCCCGTTGCCAAATCCATCTGAGAAAACACCTTAGCTTCGTGAAGCTGATCAAACAAGTCATCTATTCTCGGCAATGGATACTTGTTCTTCTTAGTCACTTTATTCAGCTCACGATAATCCACACACAACCTCCACGATCCATCCGCTTTGGTTGCGAACACAACTGGTGCACCCCATTCGGACACACTATGCCGAATGAATCCTTTCTGTAAAAGGTCATCAACTTGCACCTTCAACTCTTGCTGTTCCCTAGGCGCCATCCGCCTAAGAGGCATCACAACGGGTCTGGCTCCCTCAACTAGATCGATACGAAACTCGATCTCTCTATGCGGCGGTAACCCTTTGACCTCGTCAAAGACATCCTCAAATCCATTCACAATAGGCACCGATGACAGTCCATCTCGTGGAACAACTAGCGAATACATGAAGCTCATGAAGACGCCTTCCTCATGCTTACATCGTATCATAACCTTTCGCCCCTCCACATTCTCGACTGTCACCTCCAGCCTCTTGCAATCAACCTTTGCCGCATACTTCCTAAGCCAGTCCATACCCAAAATAATTCTGAACCCCGCAAAGTTCAGAACAAAACAATCACAAACAAAAGAGCAATCATGACTTGATACAACTAGACCACGACATACCATACACAAACAAGACGAACCCCCAACTGGATTAGTCACAACCAATGGTCTATCAACAATATCCGGTTCCAAACCCAACCGGCCTACAAGTTCATTACAAACAAAGGAATGTGACGCCCCAGTATCAAATAACACTCGAACTGGAACACCACAAATGGAAAGAGTACCTTGAACCACCATGCTCTTCCCTTTCTCATCTGCAGTAGGAGCTTTCGAAGACGATGGCATAGCCCCCAAAGCATAAGCTTGCACAATCTGCTTATCCTTCCTCGGTTCCGGACAATTCCTCTTAATATGCCCCAGCTTGTCACAGTTGTGGCACTTCACCGGCACCTTCGGATTCTTGCAATCTCTGGAGAGATGACCCTTCTGCCGACAATTGTAGCAGATCACTTCGCCCTTCGGCTTCTTCTGGCCATCCTTACCCTTCTATTGCTGCTGCTTTCTCTTCTTGTTTCCACCTTGCTCCTTGGCCACAGATACAACAGATCCTTCCTTAGGAAACAGATTCTCATTCCTGAGAGCTTTCTCCACAAGCTTCTCAAACGGATCGCCCAAATGATCCACCAACCGTCTCCCAAGATAAGTGTCCAAGCCTGTCACAAACTTCTCATTCTTCTGATAGGGAGAATCGATATACGACCGAGCAAACTTGGACAAACCATCAAACTCAGAAACATACTCAAGAACTGGTCTCCCACCATGCTTGAGCTCCACAAACTTCTTAAACAGAACAGATTTTTGAGCTGTAGAAATGAACTTAGCTTCAAATCTAGCATGGAATTGCTCCCAAGTAATCTCTTCTTATGGAGTATCAATGGTGATAGAATTCCACCAATCCGAAGCTCTCCCTTGAAGCTGTCTTGATGCAAGCTTCCTCTTAGTTGCATCCTCAATTCCCAAATCACCAAAGATCCTTCTACAAGCATCTATCCATTTCTGAACTTCAATAGTTGATTCAGTTCCCAAGAAAACCTTTCCTCCAAGAGCAGTATAGTCCTTACAAAACTTAGCAAAATCCACTGGTCTTGGGGCTTGAACTTGAACTCCAACATCTACCGATGGCCCTGGAGCTGGCATCCTTCTCATGATCGAAGTCATCATAGCCTCGAACATAGAAGCATAATCAGCAGCCCCCTCAACAGCATGGCCTTCCCTAGCAGCTGGTCTCCCTCATCGACTCATTCCTAAGATCTAAAAGAAATGATTAATATACCCTGGGAAACAACTGCATAAGAAGTTCAAATTCTTCTAAGCTGCTATATTATACATAGTAATCATCCATCAAAATTACAATTACGTCTCTCATACGTAGTTATATCAGCGAGCGTTGGCTAAAATCGATTAACCAAAGCTCTGATACCAAATGTGACGACCGCCCATGACTCCTGCACTAAACAAAGAAATAATGCGCTGAAAAGTGTGCCAGGCCGCCATGGACGATCATCAGGGTAAGGTAAAGACAATAAACTCTATCGTATTACTCACAGCGCATGGACAAAATACAATAGAAAATATACATAGTGAAGCTCCATATAACAGAATCTCATCATATAAACTCTAATAGTTTGATACAACAATCAGCAAAGTCAATACATCAAGCCTCACTACATATCACTCAGAGAATATACAAACAGTGGAACACCCAGTACATATAGTAAGAAAACAATATGCAAAAGCCTCAAGCTCGTCTTCGTCATCAACAGCGTTGGCCACTATGAACAGCACCTGTCACCTGCTACCTAGTCTGCCCATCCCAACATGGATGAACAGCCCAAGGTAATAAGAGTTAAACATAAAACCTTGAGCCAGACAAAAGTCTTAATGAGCAGTAAATCAACTATCAAACATACCAAAAGAGCATAAAGGGTAACAGGAATAGGAACCCAACCATCCCACTCCACCTCTTTCTACAGTGATAGCCCCCAGACACACTAAGCAGAGGCAAACATAGCAATTCAGACATTCAAAACAAAGTAATTATCACTCGAGTCAAGGTCGGCGTTTTCCAAGTACAAACCCCCAAGGCCTAAACCAAGATCAGATAAGCACCCTGAAAACATCGCTCTTGACCCAAGTGACGATTCAACCAAACATCCAAACATCCATGACTCTGGCTATCACTGTTATCATTGCCTTGATTTCCCCGTTAGTTGAATGACCGCCTGCCAAGGGCTAATGGTAACCCCGGTTCTAGACATAGCTCCGCACGTCGTTGTGACCCGTGCCTAGGACTATCGCATCTGCCTAGAGTACTAGCACGTCATCGTGACTCGTGCTTGGAACATCATCGTGACCCGTCCCAACATACTCTTGCTTTGAGAATGCTAGAACCTTCAACAACGATGAAATCTCAGCCTTCTAGTCATCCTCCTCGACGACTATTCCCATACTAGCTCAAGCGCCTCTCAAGCTAACCATTATCCACAAACCCGGACCACATCACCGAGTTATCAACATGCTTGGGATGATCCCGTCTGGATTAAACCAAGGCTTTCTCACATCATGCTTTGCTTCATCGCATCATAGCAAAGTCCTATCTCAACATCATGGTTTGCCTCATCGCATCATGGCAAAGTCCCATCTCAACATCATCATCAAGTCTATCCATATGAGCTTCAACATCCGCTTCATATGCCACAAGCAGCTTTCCTTATTCAAGAGCCTTTCCACTTAGCTTTTGAATCATCTTCGACCAACTTGTCCAAATCAAGTTATCAATCAACTAATCCATCAAATCAAACATTAATCCAAGTAATCAATCATTCAAACAAGATCTAAATAAACAATTACAACATAATGGCAATTTCGTAAATAAAGAGTCCAAATCTAACATGCATTCTAACAAGCATGAATTATGAATAATATCTCTACAACTTGATGAATGAACTTGCATAAGTAAACATATAGTAAAATAGATGTCAAATCATCATGTACAATAGATCTACAGGTAGACTTGAGAAAAATACACGAAATCACTCTCTTTAACACATAAACAAACCACCGATCCAATATACTCCTTTGGGTCCGTGTGAGAGATAACCACCACTCACCGAATCACCTAAACACCTCAAAAACAACCAACTCCAGATCTGGACAGCAAAGAATCAAGCTTGATCCTCCAAAGCTCCGCTTCAAACGATGAAATCGCTCTTCGATGGATGGAGATCTTCAACTTTGGCTCTTGGATCTTCGATTTGATCTTCAATTTAGATGGAAGGAATCACTAGATTAGAGTGGAGAAAAGAAGTGAAGAAGTGTTGTAGTCAAGCTCTCAAAATGGCAGCACTTCGTCGCATCAAAATCCGGTGCCAAAAAGTGAACCAAACCCCTCTATTTATAGGCTGGAAAACCCCATGAGTCGTCCCCCCTTAAGTCGTTGCCGACCCAACGACTTAACACCTATAAGTCGTCTAACGACCTAACCTATAACTCAGCACAGCCGACCTAAGCTATTCACCAAGTCGCCCCAAACGACCTACGACCTAAAACACATGCGCAGCCACGACCTACCGACACAATGGCTTAACGACCTAACACGCTCATGACTTAACTGAGATGCCGACCCAACTTCCTAACCGTATGGCCGACCTGACCAATCACAGGGCCACCCGACTTAACCACCACGCGACCTAACACATAGCCGACTTAACAGACCCGAGTCAACGACCTAACTACCCCACAAAACCAACGATCTAACTGGTATGGAACATAACGACTTAGCACATGCCGCTACCTAACGACTTAGCCTATACGCCTTTAGCGACCTAACTATGGTCGCGACCTAAACTAAGTCGCTCACGACTTAAGCCTTACACTAATGCACTAACATAACTACCCAGCGACCTAGGCCATTACGCGACCTAACATAAGTCGCTCTCTACTAGGTCCTTAGCTCGCTCTATCTTGTTAATACTTAAGTCGCTTAACCATCCTACCGACCTAAGCCACTAACCTTTATGTCGCTCATCCCTATAGGTCGCTCAGTCCTAGAGGTCGCTCACTCCACTAAGTTGCTTGCTACTAGGTCGCTTAACCCCTTAAGTCGCTAACCACTAAGTCGCTAACTCCTATAGGTCGCTCAAATCCTTAAGTCGCTCCACTACCTTAGGTCGCTCATTCCTATAGGTCGGTCCACTCTTTTAACTCGCTCCACCGACCCAAACCTCTACACGACTTAAGCTTTGGTCGACCTATACTCTGAACGACTTACTAACGGCCTAATAACAACAGTATTTTGATCCGTAAAAATACGGGTCGTTACAAAACCTGAGAATAATCAAAAGCAAGCTCAAAAAAAAAAAATCAAAGTCTTAGTCATCTCAACAACATCAGTTTCAAGGTATCGGTAATACAGAGGTTTCTAATACAAACAACAAGCTATCAAGCAAAGGATTCTAGTTTCAACTCAATTTAAAACAAACAAGTTCCAGGATCAAAATTTCAAAACTGCTCTTTGCTTTTACATGCCTGGTGAGTAACATCCTTTTTAAAAGCTTAAGTATATGTAAATCTGGTTACATGTGAATTTCTGGAAATAAGTATGTCTTGTGTATATTTATATATGTGAATTTTCTATATATATATATATATATGGACGTATAGGTGTGTGCATGCCTGTTGTATCTGTGACTTTCCTGTTCTTAGTTTCAAAGCTAAAATTTTAAACAAAATTCATTATCTCTTGTTCTAATCTTTATTAGGACTTAGGTTTTAAAAAAAAATCTATTTGTTTAATCATAGATTAAGATTTAAAATTATATTTAAGTGAATTAAATTTGAAATTTCCCTGGAAAACCAAAAAGAACAGAACAAGCTTAAGATATGTACAATTTCAAACATCTTAATTCGTCAATTCAGGGATATAATCTAAATCCTTATCTAAAAACATGATTTTTAAAAATGAAATCAAAATTTTTAGTTTTGGGTTGAGCAAGCAGTTCGAGTTTGATCAGAATTTGAGTTTTGGGTGGTTTTTGATGACCTAGATGCTCGGGTAGGGCAGGAACTTCACTAGAGGTAGAGGGATGATAGATGAGCTCGGCAAAAATGTCAGAAGGGTGTATAAATCACTGTGGCGGCGGTGGGTGATCGAAATAGTTTGTAACCCTAGTTTTTAGCAAGGTCGGAAATTTGTTCATTTTGGAGCCTCTGGTGGATCGAGTTCCACCAGATTTTGGGAATTGGTAACGTGGAGGCTGGCGAAGGCATGGCTGGAAGCTCAAGTGCTTCGGTGTCGGAGGAGTGAGTTCGAGGCTTTTTCCAGGTTATAGTTTTGTTTTAGGTTTGTGCTAGGTTGCTCGAATTCGATTTTGAGTTAGAATCGAAGTTATGATGGTCGGGATCTGGTGTAGGGATGATCGTCAACAAGCTAGGGGAGTCGTGGATGGTCGGAGGAGGCTGGATCGCCGGTGCATGTGCATGGCAGTGATGTTAGTTTTGGTTTGTGGATTGTCTCGAAGGAGGGCTCGTGATTTTGTGTAAGAGACTCGAGTGAGTAATCAGCTAGACATGAGTGAAATTGTTTCCAGATTTAAACTTTAAAACTTGAACAAAATTTTGAAAAGAAAAAAAATAAGTGGATTTCTCGGGTCAGGGCTCGAGTAGCCAGTAGGTTGAACCCGAAGCATATTTTAAACAGTTTTTTTAAAAAAAAAAATTAAAAAGCAAGGTTTTGAATTTAAATAAGTTTAGTTTAAAAACTCTTCCTGTATAGTTCTTTTATATAAAATAAGTGTTTTTTAGTATTTGATTTAGATGTTTGTAATTTTTTTTAAATTTTGTTAAATCAAATTTGTAAATCATTTTAAATCTTAATTTAGAAATGAAATGTAAAAGTAAATTTAAAAGTGTAATGTTTTAAATACACATGTTAATGATAATTAAGTCACTAATAAAGGAAATGACTTATCTTAAGGTTTTAATGAATAATGATTAATTAAGTTAATAAAGTCATTTTAGTATAATTAATTAATGATTTAAGGATTAATTAAATTAATAAGCTAATTAAGGAATAATTAATTAGTTTGATTAACTAATGATTAAGCATTAAGTAATAGATAATTAAGGATCACAAACTAATTAATTAGAGGTTAATTAATTTGAAATTAAGAATTATTAATTTAAGCAATTAGAGATTAATTAACTGGTAAATAAGAATTAAATTAATTTGTAATTAATAATGGTTAATTTAAGCATAACAACTTAGGGAAGTAATTAAAGAATGGTTAATGAGTATAATTAAATTAAAGATCATTAACTAGGGATTATGAAATGATTAATTAATGTGATTAATTTAAATAATTTATTAGATTAATTAATTAAGGATAATCATTTATGGAGTTGGTTAAGTATAATTACTTAATGTAATTTATAAAGTGTAATTACCTAGTGAAGTAATTAATAGGTAATTACTGGATGTAATTAATTGAAGGATAGTTAATTAATGAAAGTAATTTAGGTTTAATTACTTTGTGTAATTAATAAGAAGAATAATTACTTAGTGGAAGTAATTAAGGATTAATTACTTAGTGTAATTAATTAAAGAATTAATTAATGTAATTAATTAAGGAGGTAATTAATTAAGGTAAGTAATTATGGATAGTTAATTATTGAATGTGATTAATCAAGGTTGATTAATGAATATGATTAATTAAAGATTAACCATTAAATAAAATTAAGTAGAAGAATAATTAATTAAAGAAGTAATTAAGGGATCATTTATTAGTGTAAAAAATGAAGTAAGTAAAGGTTGATTAATGTGATTAATTAAAGGATAATTAATCAATATAAGTGATTATAGATTAATTGATTAATGTAATTAATTAATGATTAATGTAATTAATTATAGTTGATTAATTAATAAGAGAAATTGAAGGTTAATTACTATAATTGTTTGAGGATAATTAATTTGTGTAATTAATTAAAGGCTAATTACTTAATGTAATTGAAGAATAATTAATCATGGATGCTTAATTAAGATGGATAATTAAAGGATGATTAATTAATTGGTATAATTAATTAACGGTTAAGTAAGCATGATTAATAGTAATGGAAGTAATTAATTTAATTTATTTTAAATTAATTAGAGATAGTGTGATTAATTAATCTTTGCTTATGAATGACTAAATGATATTGAATGCCTTGGATTGTTTGATATCTCTGATATGGGATATATGCTGATCTGTAATATGAGATGCTTTGGTTGAATTATGATGATATGGATTATCTATTTGTGATAATGTGAATTATCTATCTGTGTGAGTGTAGATAATGAATTAAATTGTTTTAACTTAAAATAACTTGGCCTTAAAAGACGACGTTTTGGATTTTGATGAGACTAAGATCGGGTTTCCAAATTTGGATTTCCAAAAATTACATCGATCCAAATTAAGCGATAGGTCGTGAATCTCAACTGAAGTTCGAGATGAAGATTCAGAGTGCAAGGGCCATTGTCGTTGACTCTGAGGGTGATTCCAAAATGAGTGTAACGAGATAGCCTTCGGTTTCGTTCGAACCCGGAACGAACTTGTATGGATTGAATACTTTCAGAACATCTTCATTGAAAGACGATGAGCATTCTAAGTGATGTGTTCTGATAAGGTAATCGTAGCCTCAAGCTTCATCAACCGGGAATGGCTAAAACCGGGGAGGTGCAGCAAGGCTAAGTGGGTTGTGCCCAAGTAGGATGAGATTTTCTCCTGTCTAGAGGTCCCTTTTTATTCGGCTGTGTGGGCAGTTGGTTGCAAACAACTACGGGGTTGTCTTATTCGGGACTATCCAGTAAGAGATGGTTCCGGCCTTGTGTTACAAGGGATTTAGGGTGGATCCTCGGTATGGTGATCTAGGCCACGTACTGTGATGGGCAGTACTCGAGTAACTCTGCCATTGTATGGAATCCAATCTCCAATAAGTGCCGTACGTATTGATTGTGCCCAACTATGTTGGAACGTAGATGTAAGCATTCCAGGTATTTTTGTATTTTACTTGAAAACCCTAGACCCTATTATAATATAACTAGATTTCCTATCAAATGTTTTGGAAATCGTAAAGTAAAAACTTTTCCGTGTTTATGTGCGGTAAGTCTTACGAGATTCCTTTTGTTTCAAAGGTTTTTCAAAGTTAAGCAACTTTAACCTGTTACTCACAACAGACTCATGTTTGACCCGGAGTTTATTTTCTGTTTTATTAAACTCTTGGGTACTTAAATTTTTACGAGTAGCCAAGGGATTCATGTTAGCTTTGAGGAATTCTAGAGGGGAAATGGAGCAGGAGGCTTTAGCGTTTGTAGACATATAGGTATTTCCGCTGTGTTGGTATCTCTGTGCTGAATTTTGAGATGTATGATAGACAGATTTTATAAATGTCTAATATGTTGTAATGTAAAGTTGTATAAATCTGATAGATGTTGTATATTATGTAATACTTATGTGATTAATATAATTTACTCGTTCCGCTGTGAGATTATGATGTTGTTTCGTTCTTTCTTTTCTATGTTTTCTCTTTTCTATCCCTTTCTTTCTTAATAATGATGTATCTTTCTTTGGAGAGAAATGCTGGTCGTTTCAGTGGTATCGGAGCGCTAGGTTGGGTGAATACCTAGGCTTTGGAGTGATTTCTTTCTTGAGAGAGCGTATTTGTAATTTTGATACACACACACACACACACACACACACACACCCCTATTTGTTGGGTTACCTGATCGGGTTTTCCAATATGAGTCTAGAGGTAGGAAGGGTAGTGGTATGTGTAGCACGACTACCAATGGAAGGAGTCCGAGTGTTGAGGTGGGAAGTGTATCTACCGAGGCTGTAAACCCAATACCGCCTAGAATAAGCATTGCAGTGGTGTAAGGATTTCACCAATCTCGGTGGGAAGTTTTTTAAGGTGCGGAGTCCATCTTTAAAATGCAAGTTTGGATGAGTGAGAGTTTGGACCTGTCGAATGTGTAGAAGCGAGTGATGGTATCTTTGCAACTTCAGGAAGGAGCAGCTGCGTGGTGAAACGCAGTGACTATGGATGTTTTCGAAAATGTTTCCTTTGGAGAAAGTTTAAGGAAATGTGTATGCATCGGTGATGAGACTAAGTTCAGCAAAGGTTTGTGTTTGGGTTGAGGCCCGAGTTTCTTGAGGAGATGTCTGCCCTCTCAAGGCTTTGTGGGGTATTGGATGATATGGCTTTGAGGTTCGAAGAGCTTTGTATAAGGAAGCCTTTGGCATCTGTGTCAGCAATGCAGCTCGGAGGTGTTCTATGTGCCGACAAGAAGGTCATCTGGCTAAGCAGTGTTCTAGAGATAGAGTACAGAAGCAGCAGAGTGGATCCATTTCTTCGATGGATTGGTTAGTCATGCATAAGCTATTCTGATTAGTGAAGAGAGAACAGTATCTTTGGAAATTAAGCTGGGTTGATCGCAAAAGTGACTTGCGATAGTTTGAGCGTTCACTTGGGAAATCTTTTGTATGAGATCGAGACGTCTCAGGAAGAAGTTAGAGTTATGGAAGTTGTCAGAGATTTTTTTCGGATGTCTTCATGGAAGTTAGGTTTTCCATAGCATCTGGAGAATGAGCTTTCGTATCGACTAGGATTCCAGGAGTGATACCGGTTGTTAAGCTTAATAGAAGGATGGCTCCTAGAGAGAGGGTTAGGTAAAGCAGCTCAGGATTTCATGGAATTTCTGAGTTTTCTCTTTTTGGATCTGTTGAACCGTATCTTCCAGGATGTGTTGATCAAGTTTGTGCTCGTGTTCATCGATGGCATTCTCATCTACTCTAGATCATAGTTGCGCAGCGGAAGCGAGGTAGCAGCTGTTCTAGACTGGAAGCAACCCTAGACTCCTTGGAAGTGTAGTTTGCTTGGATTAGAGGATTTCTTTGGGAAGTTTTTCAGGATCCGAAGGCGAGATTGGTGAGTGCACCTATTTTATCTTGATAGGAGAAGTAAGTTTGAAGTCTACTAATGATTGTGAAGCAGAGTTTGTTCTTTATTTCGATAGATCATGAGAGGATCATTTTGTTGGGTTGTTTTTGGTCCAGTTTTTTCAAGAGGCATCAGCGAAGGTTGAGCTGATCAGGAAGGTTGAAAGAAACCTAGGATCTTCAGAAGAGTTTTGTGGATAAGAGACGGAGGAATTTGGATTTCGAAGTCGGAGATTTGATTTTGGATAAGTTTTCTCCGATTAAAGGGAGCTATAAGATTTGGTAAAAATGGGAAGCTAGCTCCGAGATATATTGAATCTTTTTGTGTTCTTGTAAGGATAAGTGTTTTGGCTTACAGGGTTGAATTGCCAGTTTGGAAGACTGGGATTCAATGTGTTTCACGTTTCTTTGAGGGAGTACGTGTTTGATCCATCACTGGTTATGGAACGAGCAGTCCAAGAGAATTTGGTAATTGAGTCGGACTTGATTATGGTCAGATATCCTATTCAGTTTTGTAGATCTAGATGAGTAGGAGCTCAGAAGCTTAGTGGTGTAGCTAGTTTGGATTCAGTAGAGCGAGTATCCCAGTGTTTGTACCTGGGAAACTCTAGAAAGTGTTAGGAAGGTCTATCCTGATTTGTGTCAGGATCATTAGATTTGTTCGTTTGAGTGAATTGGTTGCTATGGTTGTTAGCATATAGTTGATATATATGCTTGTGGTTTAAAATTAAAATCTTTGATGGGTTATTAAATTATTTTGCTTTTAAATTTCGGGGACGAAATTCTATTAGGGGGGAGGAATGTGATGACCCGGAATTTTGGGCAATATCAATTTAATAATCTGCATTAATAATTAAATTGATATGATAATTTTCTTTTGTAATTTTAATTTAAATTGGCAAGTTTATTATTTTAAAAGCAAATAAATATTTAATTGGTAAATTTTATCTTTTAAAGCTAATAAAATGTTTTCTATTTATAATGCATATATATTTGTATATATTGTAAATAGAAAAGCTTTGGTTTGAATTTAACAAATAAAAAAAAACATGTTTTCATATTCTAATATATATTTGGGTAATTTGGAAGTTATGATTAAATTTAATATAAAACTTTTCAAAGATTATTTAAATAAATAACTATATAGTTTCAAATTACTTAAGGTAAATGTTTAATCGTTTAAAATACATTTTAGCTTAAGTTTAAATTTAAATAAGATTAACAAAATGTTTGTTTTATTTTCTTTTTAAATATTGCTTAATAAATATTATTTGTAAATATATAAAGTTTAAAATACAATTCACAAACATATAAAACATATGATACATTAATTCATTTAGTAAAATAAGTAATTTATAAATAATGAGATAATTTATTTTTTAAATTATTTAAAATTGACAAGATTGTTATTTTCAAATAATATTAATAATGTGTTATTTATATATATAGATATAAATTGATTTTAAAGGAAATAGAAATGTTGTTTTCAAATTTATTGCTTTGTTATATATGTGTATATATGAGTTGACTTTAAATTGGATTTTTAAATTTAATTCGAATTTGAATTTGGATTTAAATTTCAAAAGATAGATATTTTAAAATATTTTGGATTTTGAAATATATGTATAAGATTTTATTTGTATATATATAATTTGTTTATAATGTTTTCTTTAAAGAAATTTATATATATATATATATATATATATATTTAGATAAGTATTTATTAATTAGTAATTAAATATAAAAGCTTTATATTAGCATTTAAAATAATTAAAAAATAAATATGACAAGTGTTAATAATGAAGTCACATTAGTAACAAGTGATAGACGATAAACATTAGTAAATGACAAATGTAAAGTTTTTAAACAAGTGTCACTTTTAATTTTAATTTTTCTTTTATTTTTAATAAATCAATTTAGCCTTTATGAAAACATGCTTCTTCTCTTCATTGCTTTTTCTACCCTCTCCAAATTAAAAGCTAAGAAACTCAAGCCTGTAACAAATTCTCAAAACAAATCTGAAATCAATACTTCTCAAACCAAAGGCTAATCAAATTCAATAGCCTGTAAATCATTTTCAAAATCAAAACCAAAGCCTGTACATTTCTTCAAACCTGAGATTAATCAAAAGCAAGTTCAAAAAAAAATCAAAGTCTTAGTCATCTCAACAACATCAGTTTCAAGGTATCAGTAATGCAGAGGTTTCTAATACAAACAACAAGCTAACAAGCAAAGGATTTTAGTTTCAACTCAACTTAAAACAAACAAGTTCTAGGATCAAAAATTCAAAACTGCTCTGTGTTTTTACATGCGTGGTGAGTAACATCCTTTTTAAAAGCTTAAGTATAAGTAAATCTGGTTGCATGTGAAGTACTGAAAATAAGTATGTTTTGTGTATATTAATATAAGTGAATTTTCTGTATATATATATATATATATATGTATATATATATATATATATATATAGATGTACAGGTGTGTAAATGCCCGTTGTATCTGTGACTTTCCTGTTCTTAGTTTCGAAGCTAAGATTTTAAAAAAACTTCATTATCTCTTTATCTAGTCTCTGTTAGGACTTAGGTTTTAAACAAAATATGTTTCTTTAATCATATATTAAGATTTAAAATTATATTTAAGTGAATTAAATTTGAAATTTCCCTGGAAAACCAAAAAGAACAGAACAAGCTTAAGATATGTAAAATTTCAAACATCTTAATCCATCAATTCAGGCATATAATTTGAATCCTTATCTAAAAACTTGATTTTTAAAAATGAAATCACAATTTTTAGTTTTGGGTTGAGCAAGCAGTTCGAGTTTGATCAGAATTTGACTTTTGGGTGGTTTGTGATGATCAAGATGCTCGGGGAGGTCAGGAACTTCGTTGGAGGTAGAGGGATGATCGGTGAGCTCAGAAAAAATGTCAGAAGGGTGTACAGATCACCGTGGCGAAGGCGGGTGATCGGAATAGTTTGTAACCCTATTTTTTGGCAAGGTCAGAAATTTGTTCATCTCGGCGCCTTTGGTGGATCGAGTTCCACCAGACTTTGGGAATTCGTAGCATTGAGGCTGGCGAAGGCGTCGCTGGAAGCTCAGGTGCTCCGGTGGTCTGAGGAGTGAGTTTGAGGGTTTTTCCAGGTTATAGTTTTGTCTTAGGTTTGTGCTGGGTTGCTCGAATTCGATTTTGAGTTAGAATCGAAATTATGGTAGTCGACATCTGGTGTAGGGATGATCGTCGACAGGCTAGGGGAGTCGTGGATGGTCGGAGGAGGCTGGAATGCTGGTGCATGTGCACGGCTGTGATGTTTGGTGTCTTTAGTTTTGGTTTGTAGATTGTCACGAAGGAGAGCTCGTGATTTTGGGTAGGAGACTCGAATGAGTACTCGGGTAGACGTGAGTGAAATTGTTTCCAGATTTAAACTTTAAAATTAAACAAAATTTTCAAAAGAAAAAAAGAAGAAGTGGATTTCTCAGATCAGGGCTCGAGTAGCCATCGGGTTTAACCCGAAGCATATTTTAAACAGTTTTTTTAAAAAAGTTTTAAAAAGCAAGGTTTTAAATTTAAATAAATTTAGATTAAAAACTCTTCCTATATAGTTCTTTTATATAAAATAAGTGTTACTTTAACATTTGATTTAGAGGTTTGTAAATTGTTTTAAATTTTGTTAAATTAAATTTGTAAATCAATTTAAATCTTAAATTAGAAATGAAATGTAAAAGTAAATTTAAAAGTGTAATGTTTTAAATACACATGTTAATGATAATTAAGTCGTTAATAAAGGAAATGATTTATCTAAAAGATAATTAAGGTTTTAATGGTTAATGATTAATTAAGTTAATAAAGTAATTTAAGTATAATTAATTAAATTAATTAATTAATGATTTAAGGATTAATTAAATTAATAAGGTAATTAAGGAATAATTAATTAGTTTGATTAACTAATGATTAAGCATTAATTAATATATAATTAAGGATTATAAACTAATTAATTTGAGGTTAAATAATTTGAAATTAAATTACTAATTTAAGCAATTAGAGATTAATTAATTGGTAATTAAGAATTAAATAAGTTTATAATTAATAATCGTTAATTAAAGCATAACTACTTAGGGAAGTATTTAAAGAATGGTTAATAAGGATAATTAAATTAAAGATCATTAACTAGGGATTATGAAATGAATAATTAATGTGATTAATTTAAAATAATTAATCAGATTAATTAATTAAGGATAATCATTTATGGAGTTGGTTAAGTATAATTACTTAATGTAATTTATAAAGTGTAATTAGTTAGTGAAGTAATTAATTGGTAATTACTGGATGTTATTAATTGAAGGATAATTAATTAATGAAAGTAATTTAGGTTTAATTACTTTGTGTAATTAATAAGAAGATAATTACTGAGTGGAAGTAATTAAGGATTAATTACTCAGTGTAATTAATTAAAGGATTAATTAATGTAATTAATTAAGGTGAGTTATTAAGGAGGTAATTAATTAAGGTAAGTTATTAAGGATAGTTAATTACTGAATGTAATTAACCAAGGTTGATTAATGAATATGATTAATTAAAGATTAACCATTAAATAAAATTAAGTAGAAGAATAATTAATTAAAGAAGTAAGCAAGGATCATTTATTAATTAAAAAATGAAGTAAGTAAAGTATGATTAATGTGATTAATTAAAGGATAATTGATCAATATAAGTGATTATAGATTAATTAATTAATGGAATTAATTAAGGATTAATGTAATTAATTATAGTTAATTAATTAATGAGAGTAATTGAAGGTTAATTACTGTAATTGTTTGAGGATAATTAATTTATGTAATTATTAAAGGCTAATTACTTAATGTAATTGAAGAATAATTAATCAGGGATGATTAATTAAAATGGGTGATAAAGGATGATTAATTAATTGGTATAATTAATTAATGGTTAAGTAAGAAGGATTTATAGTAATGGAAGTAATTAATTTAATTTATTTTAAATTAATTAGAGATAGTGTGATTAATTAATCTTTTCTTAGAAATGGCTGAATGATATTGAATGCCTTGGATTGTTTGATATCTCTGATACGGAATATGTGCTGATCTGTGATATGAGATGCTTTGGTTGAATTGTGATGATATAGATTATCTATTTGTGATAATGTGAATTATCTATTTTTATGAGTGTAGATAATGAATTAAATTGTTTTAACTTAAAAAAACTTGGCGTTAAAAGAAGGCATTTTGGATTTCGATGAGACCGAGATCGGGTTTCTAAATTTGGATATCTGAAAACCACATCGATCCAAATTAAATGATAAGTCATGAATCTTAAGTGAAGTTCGAGATGAAAATTCAGATTGCAAGGGCTATTGTCGTAAACTCTGAGGGTGATTCCAAAATGAGTGCAACGAGATAGTGCCTTGGGTTTCGTTCGAACCCGGAACGAACTTGTATGGATTGAATGCTTTCAGAAAATCATCACTGGAGGACGATAAGCATTCTGAGTGATGTGTTCTTATAAGGTAATCGTAGCCTCAAGCCTCATTAACCGGGAATGGCTAAAACAGGGGAGGTGCGGAAAGGCTAATGGGTCGCCCCCAAGTAGGACGAGATTTTCCCTTGTTTAGAGGTCCCTTTTTATTTGGCTGTGTGGGCAGTTGGTTGCAAACAACTACGGGGTTGTCTTCTTCGGGACTATCCAATAAGGGATGGTTCCGGCCTTGTGTTGTAGGGGATTTAGGGTGGATCGTCGGTACGGTGATCTAGTGTAACAACCCGATATTTTCAGCCATTCGCATCCGCACATGTCGGACTTGAATTGCTCAAAATACCGCATTGTAAATAAATTTGGAGCAAATGAAATACAATCACAGAATCACAGACACAAAAATATCAGAATAACTCGCAGCGGAAATAAAAATACCATAGTAGTTCATGAAGCAACTATAACAAACTCTCAAAACATAATACATAATATTAGTCTGAAAACATATACAATAGAATCACAAATACATAGAAGTTGTAAATACCAGAGCTGAAATGGAACAACTGAAACTGAAAGGAAATAGATAACTAGACAAGCAAAATCTCCAGCGATTCCTAGCTCCAGAAAAGAAATCCAAAGCTAAGCTGTAAATACTCAGGCTGACCCGAGCGTAAAGTAAAACATAAAACACTCGAGTCAGGATAATATATACTTATATAATGTAAACTAACTCAAGTGAACTGTAGTAGAAATGCACAATAACTTAAAGGATGCTTGGGATCGCCCATCCTTTAAGAATCAGTTAAACTATAAATTAATTACATCCCGTGGTTAAAAGTTTCAAAATGGTATTTATACTTCAAAATCAAATATAATTTCAAAATTCAATATCATTCAAAATATCATATCTTCCAAACCACATTCATTTTTATTTAATTTAAATACCATTACAAAACACATTTCAAAATAGTTTATATTTCGAAACAAATTACTTCATTTTAAATCATAAAATGAAGTTATTATATTTAATAATTAAATTATTAAATTTCCAAAATTTTAGTCTTTCAAAATTCATTTATTCACTTAATTTATTAAAACAGATGAAAATTCAACTTTCGCAGCATTTAGAAATTGCTACGGAAAGTTACATTCAAAACAGTTCAATTTAACAAAAGATAGCTTTTAAAAATGCTGTAATTGGGTTACATTAGTTTCAAATAAAACTTAGTTAAATTCAACAATTATAGCATTTACAAAAAATGCTATAATAACCTTTAATTAAACTTAGCCATTTGGTTCATTATTATTAACTACAGCATTTACAAATGCTGTATTATCATTTACATTAGAATTAATAGCATTTCAGAAATGCAGTTAATTAACTTCAAGTATTCAATATCATTTCACAAACAATTATATTTTTATTTAAATCATTTTTAGCTTATAAAATCATATAATTTCACTTTTAAAACAGTCATTCAAATACCCTTATATTCATGATTTTATAAGTTAAATCTCCATTCAAAAATCAAAATTTAATAATAATTCACTTATTAAATTCCAACATTAAATTTTAAATACATTAAATTAAATTTAACTTAACATTTAAGTTTAAAATTTTCAAATATAACTTAATTTCATTTTTATTTACTTAACTTAAAATTCACTTTTAAGCCAAATTCACAAATTTCCAATTTTAGTTACATTTCCAAATTTCAACCTAAATATTCATTCATTTCGCATTTTAACTTTATTCGAAAATCATTAATATATTATAAAATCATTTTAAATTCATTTAATTCAAAATATCATAAATTTATCATATTTTCATATTTAATTTAAATTCCATTTATCACCAAATTCTAATTTCCAAAATAACTTACATTTCAGATTTTCTAACTTTACCATTTATTTATTTCACTTATAAATTTTCAGAAAATCAATAATGCTTTACAAAAATCATTTTTAATCAAATTTAAATCAAAATATTATAATATTTACATTTCTAAAATAATTTAAAAATTTTAGAAAAACATATTTTAACAATGGGTCTACATTTCATTTTCTAGCCTAGATGAAGTGATACGGGTAATATATCATTTCAACCCGTAATTTACAAAGAAAACCCAAGTTTGATCATTTCAAACCCGCAATCCCAAGTAAAAGAAAATAATTGAAAATCATTCAGGCCTATCATTTCAGCCCATAACGATTTTCTCCTATTCTAAAGTCCGTTCGGGTATGTATCATTTCAACCCATAGTTATTCTAGTCTACAGGGAACTTGCAGTGTGATAAACTGATGAAAATAACAGAATAACATGAAATAACAGTAACATATGGTATAACAAGTGCAAATATAGGTGTGAACATCATATGAATATAATATAGCAGTTATAACAGGATGATATGCATTTACAGATTCAGGTGATGGCAGTTTATCACTATATAAGTACATATTAGTCTGGTGAGATTTACTCACCTGTTTAAGCTGGAGATGACAACCAAAACACACGACAAGGAATCTTCGAAGGCACAACAACATGAATAAGATTTGAGATCGAGAGAGCCAAAGATTAATTTCCTTAAATATATCAAATAAAACAAATACAAACATGAATTACAAACCAAGATATTACAAAACAATGCTAGGAATAACTACACATTTCAAAGCTAGAACTTTTGCATTTGCATTCAACCTTGTATGCTTCAGCTATGGACTGGAAAGGCACTGTTATGGGATGGTTTTGAATCAGGTTTTGAATCAGGTTTGGGTTCAATAGGGTCGGCCATAACATGGATATGAAGGAGATGAAATGTATAGGCATGTACAACTCAAATCAAGGTAACCAAAGTAGAATTTCTGTGCATAAATGGTTCGGCCCTAAGCATACATAGGCACGGCCAGGCCTGGTAGGGTCATGTACTGATGTGGCAGGGGTCTCAGGTCAGCAAGCGGCTGGTGGTGATTATGCAAAGGTCGGCCAAGGTGATGTGGTGGAGTGGTGAAGGTAAAGGAGCTTGGCAATGCATGTTTAGGTGGAGTTTGCTCAAATATTTGGTGGATCTACATCATGGATGGCCACGGCTATGGATGGACAATGGGCTGGAGGGGATGGCAGCTGGTTGTGGTGGTGGTGGAGGTGGCTATGGTGGTGGAGGAGAAAGGGATGAGCTACAAAGGTGAAGACAAGTGCAAAGAGATAAGGAAAACAAAAAGAATAAGCGAAAAAGAAGAAGAACTTTACCAAACTTTTGCTTCAGGAGTTCATGGCTGAAAATTTTGGATGAGAAACTTTTATTTTCGTGAAAAATGAAGAGAGAATTGGCTGAAGCAATCAGAAAAGAATCGGCCAAAATAATGATGCATTGATTGAAAATAAAACGGCGGAATACAAAAGGACTTAGGCAAATAAATGGTCTCGAACTCTTCATATTTCCATAATTCCTTTTGCAATTTTTAAATAACTAAAAAATGCATATAAATTCAGATAAAAACACGAAAATTTATTAAGTAAACAAAAATATATAAATAAATATTAATTATATATAATTAAATTTAGAAAATAGCAAAGAAAATGTAAGCTAGGCTAGAAAATTTGAAAATAAATGAAATGAACTTTGGAAAAAATTTATGAACTTGAATTTTTTTTATAAATAAAGATAAAGACACAAAAATAAAATGCATGCATAAAAATAAATAAATAAATTTTAATTAAATATAATTTAAATGAAGAAAATCGCAAAAAAAATGGAAACTAGCCTTTAAAAACAGAAAATATATGCAATAAATTTTGGAAAAATTATATTATCACCTTAAAAATATCAAACAAACAAAAATATTCATAAAATAACATATTCACACATATTAAAATAAAATTTAACAAAGGAAATATGATTTATATAATCTAAAATAGACAAAATTGCAAAATAAAACAAATTATACTCAAAATTGAAATGTGCATAACTTTCACAGTTTAAGTCCGTTTTCAACAAAACAAAAGGCAGCGTTCAAGTTGTTAAATATATTTTCATAATAAAAGATAAAATTAAGGAGTTTAAATATTTAAATTTGAAATTTAAAAGTCAAAGTTTGACCAGTTTGAACAGAAATTCATCTTTCAGTAAAATATCCAATTTATACCTGTTTGAAATTATAATTCACATAATAATCAATACTTATATTTAAAATTGAAATGTTTGAAATGAAACAAGTTTAAAAAAATTAAAAATGAAATAAATTCAAAATTAAAATATACATAAAAATCTAGGGTTGTTACACTCTCCCCCACTCAAATCTTTTCATCCCCGAAAAGGAAGGAAGCGGAGAAACAACAAGAAAGAGAAATAGGTTGTAATGCATCCTCGAAAGAAGGTAGGGAAAAAAGATAGCTAGGAGGTAAAGCAGGTTGAAAGACAAGGATGAACCATTATTTGAACCATTATACATTTCAATTTAATTTTTTTTTTAGTATGATGAATAGTCATTTGATTCAAATCTGATGGTTCAAAGTAAACAATATTTAAAACATTTTAAATTTTTAGAAGGGAAAATAACTGATCAAAATATTTTTTATATAGTATTTTATCAAAATACTTTTATAACTCGATGTCTTAACAAGTTTATCCTCGTTCCTGTAGATTCTGGCAGTGCGTTGATCAGGCGCAAAGCTAGACTTCTCCAGGTACTTAGTAGACTTGTTTCAACACCCAATGAAAATACTAGAAAACTCTTTTTAAAAAAAACAGATATGGAAAGTACAATCCAAACAAATCAACCAAACCGAAACAGTTGTCTAACCATGGATCGCAGATACACAATGGTTACGCCTGGATCCCCTAGGAAACAATCCGTATCCGTAAGCTTTCTCAGCCCTGTGAGTTACGCCATGATGACGAGTAGAATGCAGGATACACAATGGTTACGCCTGGATCCCCCAGGAAACAATCCGTACCCCCAGGCCAGCTCAGCCAGGCATTTGCGCTACTAATGCGACCTACGTAGAGTGCAGGATACACAATGGTTACGCCTAGATCCCCAAGGAAACAATCCGTACCCCCAGGCCAGCTCAGCCAGGCAGTTGCGCTATGTAGTCGCGATCATAAGACCATGGAGATCGCCATGGAATTCGATGGACACTCGAGTATCATATCCGAAAACCCAAATTAAAGAGAGAGAATAATATCGATAGAATGAATCCATAGTGTGGCCACAAAGCGGATATCAAGCAGAAGGCACTTTCCATATCTTTACTTCGAAAATATGTACCATATAGTACCTTTCAAAATCACTTCCAAATATCATACTTATATAAAGTTCATTTTATATAAGATTTCATTTCAAATCAAATACTTTTCAAAACAATAGTATATCAAATCACACTTATATAGATTTCGATTATATAAGATTTCACTTTTCAAAATTGGGTACCTTTTCAAATCAACAGTTTTCAAATCAATAGTTTTCAAATCCACTGCATACTTATACAAATCAATTTTATATAAGTTCGATAACTCCCAAATCAAAGTATTTTTTTAAAAAAAAGGTTCTCAATTTTAATTCATTTCAATAGTATTTCGGTTTAAAAATCATATATGATTTCACCAAATCATTTCTTCCAAATTACATATATTCAGTTTCAAATTTCTTAAAGCCATAGATTTAGAAAATAATCAAAATCAACAAAATTTAGGTCAAACAAATTCATTTCCATTTCAAACATATATTCACTCAAAAATCATAATACTTTCAAAGTTATAAATCTTTTGAAACCATATACTTGAAATCATTACACATTGAGAATAATAACATTTTGAAATGATACATTTGAAATCATAAAACATTCCCTCAATTCTTTACATTTCACAAATTTATTCAATTAAACCCAAATCTAAAATTTCCAATTTTAATTAAATTCAAACCATCAGTTTCAATTCAATTTAGTTTTCCAACAAAACCATTTCAAATTTTGTAAAATTTCAAATAAAGATTTGATCCACAAAATAAAGTATTAAATCTTAAATATATTTCAAGGCTTAAATATACAATATTTCAAAACTAAATTTTATAATTCCATATATCTCAAAATTTTCTTCATTATTACTTAGTATTGAAATATTTATTTCATAAATCCATTATTTTTAAATAAACTCAAATTACAGGTAAACCAAATATCCTTTCATACTAATATAAGCTTCAATTATTCATTTATCAAAATCAATGGTTTTCAAAATCATCTTATACTTACATAAAGTTTATCTTATATGAGAATCAAAAATTTCAAAAATAAATTTCGCTGCATGGAAAGCCATGTGGGATTGAACATCTTTGTTTACTAATAGATTTTTAATTAAGAATAGTTTTGTGTATAAAATAGTTTGTATGAAAAATAGAATAAAACAGTTAGTTTAAGAAGAATAAAAGAAAAATGATTTTAAATTTGATAGTAGTTTTTCATAAAAGAAAAATTCCAATTAAATTACAAAGATATCCAACCCAACAACTTTCAATTTCAGCGTCAAGTATACCAATGATATTAGGATATAAGATGTACATATGTCATCATTTCGCAACATTACATTCGATCGCTCGCTCGATCACACAAGTTCGCTTTCGAACTAGTATTGTCCATTCGACTTCCCTAATGCGGACTTCGATATGGTTTCTCGACTAGAAGCCATCAGTCTCCTTGCATAGCCATATACTATGATAGAGAATTCTAGAATCAAGCCCAAAATCCATATCAAATATTCGCCATCAAGAATCAAATGAAAAATCCTAACACGAAATGGTGTAATTCACCTCGAACTTGTGTACTCAAACTTGGATCAGATTAATTATGCGAACAAAACAGCATACATACAACTTATGTATCTATTCCAACTTGTTTAAATAAATAGTTTTATAAAGATGTTACCAAGTTAAAACATTTAAAACCAATTTTTTCTCAAAAATTTGAAGACTAATTTTTATCCAAAACATTTCAAAACTAAATTTCATATTAGCATAATTCAAAATAATCCTATTTATTTTCTTAACAAAACAGTTTCAACTTATACAAATCATATTATTTCATACTTGAAACATACAAACTAATTTTATATAATTTGGCAAATACTTTATACTTTTCAAAATTACTTAGCTTTGAAAAGTTAACGTTGATTTGGAAGTGCTCGAACTTTCAAAATAGTCGAAGAAATCATATTTTCAATCCAAGAGTTGGAAGTCAACAACAAATCAGTAAACCAACTTCAAAAGATAGGGTTATACCAAAACAAATCCGAATCTCGAGGACTGAACACCGGCTTACTTTAAATCATTTCAAATACACACACACACACACACACACACACGGATCTATCTTTCGAATATCAAACCATACTTCGAAATCTGAAATCAAAATTGGTTTCACGAAATCACTCGCATAGCAAAGCTACTAGAGTGGCCTCTCCCTCACTCAGAAACTCGAAAATCAATGTCGATGATGCATGCATTCGTCATCGAAATTATTTTCCAACGACATAAGTGAGTTCTGGACTTCAATTAACTTTGAAAGACTTCTTAGAAATTCCTTCGAAATCATTGAAATTCATTCGAATACATTTGAAACATTTCTTATTTGAAAAAAAATATCTTTAAATCATATTATTATTATTATATATTTTCCAAAATCTTAAAATCGATTTCAAAACACCAGAATTCGATTGCTCGAAATTCAAATTCAGAACCCTTCAGTTATAAATCATTTTTGTATAAATCAAGTTCTTATAAAATTTTCAAAATTTCAAATTTTTTCGAAATTTCAAATTTTCATTTTTGAAAGGTATATAGTCCTTATCGAAAACATTTCACTCTTATATATAAAAATATGGCCATCCTTAATAATTTCGATGTATGCACAATTTCAAAATACAACCAAACACAAATTTCCAAAGGATGATTCAAGGAAGAATTTCAAACAAACAAAGATTCAAAATTAGAGGAACTCTAATCAAATAGAATTCTAGTTCGAAGATAAACTCAAATGAAGATGAGATAATTTAATTACCAAATAGAGGATAGATAAGCCTATATAAATCACGGGCGACCTTAACCGGTCAACCGTGACTTTAGGAATATAATCAATACGGAAATCTAAGGCAAATCGACCTTCGTTCGCTAGAGATAGAATCCGGGTAGAGCAGGAGATAGATAGCATCGACATCCGAGGATACAGAAATCTCTAGTGAATCAATGCCAATTGTAAAGGAATTTCACTCCCTTACAAATCATTCAAAGATTGGGGGAACTACCGATCTTTAGAGGTTATTCAAAGTGGAGTTATAGAAAGCTCCAAAAATCAAAAGAATGCAATTAGGGAAGATAGGAATAGATTTCAGAACAAGTAGGAATGTTACAAAATTCAAAGGAATCCTAATCGAAGAAATCCCAACCAAGATAGAAGTTCAAAATTTTAAGGAAATCCTAATCAACAAAACTTACTAACAAGGTGGATACGAAAGGGATAAAGTCTAGAAATTTTCTTTCAAAACAAGAAAAATTTTATACCAAAATAATCTTTAAAAAATACTTTAAAATCAGTTGGAAATCATTTTATACTTCGAAAATACGTTCTCTCACAAGGAAATGATTCTGAGATTGATTTCACTAATTTTAGGGTATCTCTACCCTATCTCAAATGAGTTTTATTTTTTGCTCCGCAGGCTAAGGTTTGCCTAAAACCAAAGCTCTGATGCCAACTGTAACAACCCGATATTTTCAGCCATTTGCATCCGCACATGTCGGACTTGAATTGCTCAAAATACCGCGTTGTAAATAAATTTGGAGCAAATGAAATACAATCACAGAATCACAGACACAAAAATATCAGAATAACTCGTAGCGGAAATAAAAATACCATAGTAGTTCATGAAGCTACTATAACAAACTCTCAAAACATAATACATAATATTAGTCTGAAAACATATACAATAGAATCACAAATACATAGAAGTTATAAATACCAGAGCTGAAATGGAACAACTGAAACTGAAAGGAAATAGATAACTAGACAAGCAAAATCTCCAGCGATTCCTAGCTCCAGAAAAGAAATCCAAAGCTAAGCTGTAAATACTCAGGCTGACCCGAGCGTAAAGTAAAACATAAAACACTCGAGTCAGGACAATATATACTTATATAATGTAAACTAACTCAAGTGAACTGTAGTAGAAATGCACAATAACTTAAAGGATGCTTGGGATCGCCCATCCTTTAAGAATCAGTTAAACTATAAATTAATTGCATCCCGTGGTTAAAAATTTCAAAATGGTATTTATACTTCAAAATCAAATATAATTTCAAAATTCAATATCATTCAAAATATCATATCTTCCAAACCACATTCATTTTTATTTAATTTAAATACCATTACAAAACACATTTCAAAATAGTTTATATTTCGAAACAAATTACTTCATTTTAAATCATAAAATGAATTTATTATATTTAATAATTAAATTATTAAATTTCCAAAATTTTAGTCTTTCAAAATTCATTTATTCACTTAATTTATTAAAACAGATGAAAATTCAACTTTCGCAGCATTTAAAAATTGCTACGGAAAGTTACATTCAAAACAGTTCAATTTAACAAAAGATAGCTTTTAAAAATGCTGTAATAGGGTTACATTAGTTTCGAATAAAACTTAGTTAAATTCAACAATTATAGCATTTACAAAAAATGCTATAATAACCTTTAATTAAACTTAGCAATTTGGTTCATTATTATCAACTACAGCATTTACAAATGTTGTATTATCATTTACATTAGAATTAATAGCATTTCAGAAATGCAGTTAATTAACTTCAAGTATTCAATATCATTTCACAAACAATTATATTTTGATTTAAATCATTTTTAGCTTATAAAATCATATAATTTCACTTTTAAAACAGTCATTCAAATACCCTTATATTCATGATTTTATAAAGTTAAATCTCCATTCAAAAATCAAAATTTAATAATAATTCACTTATTAAATTCCAACATTAAATTTTAAATACATTAAATTAAATTTAACTTAACATTTAAGTTTAAAATTTTCAAATATAACTTAATTTCATTTTTATTTACTTAACTTAAAATTCACTTTTAAGCCAAATTCATAAATTTCCAATTTTAGTTATATTTCCAAATTTCAACCTAAATATTCATTCATTTCGCATTTTAACTTTATTCAAAAATCATTAATATATTATAAAATCATTTTAAATTCATTTAATTCAAAATATCATAAATTTATCATATTTTCATATTTAATTTAAATTCCATTTATCACCAAATTCTAATTTCCAAAATAACTTACATTTCAGATTTTCTAACTTTACCATTTATTTATTTCACCTATAAATTTTCAGAAAATCAATAATGCTTTACCAAAATCATTTTTAATCAAATTTATATCAAAATATTATAATATTTACATTTCTAAAATAATTTAAAAATTTTAGAAAAACATATTTTAACAATGGGTCTACATTTCATTTTCTAGCCTAGATGAAGTGATACGGGTAATATATCATTTCAACCCGTAATTTACAAAGAAAACCCAGGTTTGATCATTTCAAACCCGCAATCCCAAGTAAAAGAAAATAATTGAAATCATTCAGGCCTATCATTTCAGCCCATAACGATTTTCTCCTATTCTAAAGTCCGTTCGGGTATGTATCATTTCAATCCATAGTGATTCTAGTCTACAGGGAACTTGCAGTGTGATAAACTGATGAAATTAACAGAATAACATGAAATAACAGTAACATATGGTATAACAAGTGCAAATATAGGTGTGAACATCATATGAATATAATATAGCAGTTATAACAGGATGATATGCATTTACAGATTCAGGTGATGGCAGTTTATCACTATATAAGTACATATTAGTCTGGTGAGATTTACTCACCTGTTTAAGCTGGAGATGACAACCAAAACACACGACAAGAAATCTTCGAAGGCACGACAACATGAATAAGATTTGAGATCGGGAGAGCCAAAGATTAATTTCCTTAAATATATCAAACAAAACAAATACAAACATGAATTACAAACCAAGGTATTACAAAACAATGCTAGGAATAACTACACAATTCAAAGCTAGAACTTTTGCATTTGCATTCAACCTTGTATGCTTCAGCTATGGACTGGAAAGGCACTGTTATGGGATGGTTTTGAATCAGGTTTGGATCAGGTTTGGGTTCAATAGGGTCGGCCATAACATGGATATGAAGGAGATGAAGTGTATAGGCATGTACAACTCAAATCAAGGTAACCAAAGTAGAATTTCTGTGCATAAATGGTTCGGCCCTAAGCATACATAGGCACGGCCAGGCCTGGTAGGGTCATGTACTGATGTGGCATGGGTCTCAGGTCAGCAAGCGGCTGGTGGTGATGATGCAAAGGTCGGCCAAGGTGATGTGGTGGAGTGGTGAAGGTAAAGGAGCTTGGCAATGCATGTTTAGGTGGAGTTTGCTCAAATATTTGGTGGATCTACATCATGGATGGCCACGGCTATGGATGGACAGTGGGCTGAAGGGGATGGCAGCTGGTTGTGGTGGTGGTGGAGGTGGTTATGGTGGTGGAGGAGCAAGGGCTGAGCTACAAAGGTGAAGACAAGTGCAAAGAGATAAGGAAAACAAGAAGAATAAGCGAAAAAGAAGAAGAACTTTACCAAACTTTTGCTTCAGGAGTTCATGGCCGAAAATTTTGGATGAGAAACTTTTATTTTCGTGAAAAATGAAGAGAGAAGTGGCTGAAGCAATCAGAAAAGAATCGGCCAAAATAATGATGCATTGATTGAAAATAAAACGGCGGAATACAAAAGGACTTAGGCAAATAAATGGTCTCGAACTCTTCATATTTCCATAATTCCTTTTGCAATTTTTAAATAACTGAAAAATGCATATAAATTCAGATGAAAACACGAAAATTTATGAAATAAACAAAAATATTTAAATAAATATTAATTATATATAATTAAATTAAGAAAATAGCAAAGAAAGTGTAGACTAGGCTAGAAAATTTGAAAATAAATGAAATGAACTTTGGAAAAATTTTGTGCACTTGAAATTATTTTATAAATAAAGATAAAGACACAAAAATAAAATGCATGCATAAAAATAAATAAATAAATTTTGATTAAATATAATTTAAATGAAGAAAATAGCAAAAAAAATGGAAACTAGCCTTTAAAAATAGAAAATATATGCAATAAATTTTGGAAAAATTATATTATCACTTTAAAAATATCAAAAAAACAAAAATATACATAAAATAACATATTCACACATATTAAAATAAAATTTAACAAAGAAAATATGATTTATATAATCTAAAACTGACAAAATTGCAAAATAAAACAAATTATACTCAAAATTGAAATGTGCATAACTTTCACAGTTTAAGTCTGTTTTCAACGAAACAAAAAGCAGTATTCAAGTTGTTAAATATATTTTCATAATAAAAGATAAAATTTAGGAGTTTAAATATTTAAATTTGAAATTTAAAAGTCAAAGTTTGACCAGTTTGAACAGAAATTCATCTTTCAGTAAAATATCCAATTTATACCTGTTTGTAATTATAATTCATATAATAATCAATACTTATATTTAAAAATGAAATGTTTGAAATGAAACAAGTTTTAAAAAAATTAAAAATGAAATAAATTCAAAATTAAAATATACATAAAAATCTAGGGTTGTTACATCTAGGCCACGTACTGTGTGGTGGCACCCCAGTAGCCTTGCCATTGTATGAAACCCAATCTCCAATGAGTGCCGTACGTATTGATTGTGCCCAACTATGTTGGAACGTGAGATGTAAGCATTCCAACTATTTCTGTATTTTACTTGAAAACCCTAGCCCTATTATAATATAACTGGATTTCTTATCAAATGTTTTGGTCATCGTAAGGTAAAAACTTTCCGTATTTATGTGCAGGAAGTCTTACGAGATACCTTTTGTTTCTAAGGTTTTTCAAAGTTAAGCAACTTTAACCTGTTACTCACACCAGACCCATGTTTGACCCGAAGTTTATTTTCTGTTTTATTAAACTCTTGGGTACTCAAATTTTTACGAGTAGCCAAGTGATTCAGGTTAGCTTTGACGAATTCTAGAGGAGAATTGGAGCAGGAGGCTTCAGCGTTTGTAGATATATAGGTGTTTCCGCTGTGTTGGTATCTCTATGTTGTATTTTGAGATGTATGATAGACAGGTTTTATAACTGTCTAATGTGTTGTAATGTAAAGCAGTATAACTCTGATAGATGTTGTATATTATGTAATACTTATGTGATTATTATAATTTATTCGTGCCGCTATGAGATTATGATGTTGTTTCGTTCCTTCTTTTTTACCTTTTCTCTTTTCTATCCCTTTCTTTCTTACTAATGATGCGTCTTTCTTTGGAGAGAAAGGCGGGTCGTTACACTTTTAGAGCCTCCATTAGTCCCCTTTGTTGGTGGAAAACATTTGAACCATTCTCATACATTTTCAAGTTCAAATAAAAGAAAATAAAAGGCATTTATTAGCCAGTGGTATAGCTTGAAGCTAGCACATTTAAATTAAGAATTTCATTTAAGGAGCATTTGTCCTTGTTTCAGCATGTACTATTAGGCATTGGTGTAAGGTACACATCTGATCTACCTTTGTCATGCAGTACATCATATTTTGTTAAATAGCTCATTATAACAAATTTGATGTGTCGAAGTTCTGTCACATATTAGATAGTTAAATATATTAGTGCATATATATTTAAAAAAAAATATTGCGTATGCTTACTTGTATTAACCTATGGTAATAATAAAAATACATTTTTTTTGTAATTAAATAATACTATATATGATATTATTAATTAATTAATTATGACCTAAAGATTAAAATCATATAATATCATTTTAAAATCTATAAAAAAAATTATACATAATAATTTAGCATCAAGGAAAACTTTATTTTAACATATATTTATATTTATTATATATTTGAATATTAATATAACTATTTATTTAATTAGAAATTGATTATACAAACAAATATATATATATATATATTCAATATAATACGAAATTATGTATAAAATTTTACATAATAGCACTAGATAAATTTTATATTTTGAAAGTGTTTTTTTAATCATTTAATTAATTATTTAAAATGGCTTTTAAACTTAGTTTATAATTGTTTATTTGAAACTATTTATATATTAGTCGTGAGCTTCAAGTAAGCTTACATTAACTTTAAATTTTATTATATATATATATATATTATATTTATGTATATACTCATGTATTTGTATATTTATAAATAATTATAATTAAAAAAATTAATTTATTCTTATGTTGTGGGCTTTAAGTAAGCTTGCATTAATTTAAAATTTTATTATTTATCTATTTATATATAATTATTTATATAAACACATGTTTGTATATTTGTAAATAATTATAATTAAATACAAAAATTATTTTCATCCTTTATATCATTTTGGTTTTGTAGCAACAAAAAAGAATATTTTTAAATTATTTTATATTACTTATTAAATGATTTTGTAATTTTGTATAAATAAATATTTGCACGAATATATTTTATATAAATTATTTTTCTTTGTGTACGTATATTCATATATAATTAAATTTTACATATGTAATTTTATATAAATATTTATACAATATTTGATGCATGTATATATATTCATATATGATTAAATTATACATATGTAATTTTATATAAATATATATAATATCGATGCATGTGTGTGTGTGTGTATTCATTTGGACGAAACCTAGAATACTGGAGGGGCTGACATATCCGTTGTAGTGTAAATCCTAACACTTATACACGAGCATGTCAAATCATGCATACTTTATTAGGTTACATGTGCACATGTACACATATGTGTATATGATACACATATTCAAACATTATATAAAACGATATAAAGTAAATGTTATTTACAAATTTAAATAAGATAAGGATTTTATTTAAAAGAAATTTAGAAAAGTTCTAAAGAATTAGACTTCATAGGCTAAATAAAGATCCTAAATGGTTAAAAAAAATTAAATTAACCAATTTCTTCCATTGCAGACTAGCCAAGATCCAACAGTTTACCTCTTCCAAGTGCAAATACTAGGTCGATTTTCTGTAAAAACTCTTTCGCGGTTGGTGGAGGTTTCATTTTTAACCAAATACCAACATTTTTATCAGGATGTATTCCTTTAATCAAAGCCATTAAAATAAAATCCTCCTTGGCATTGCTTACCTCTGTCACAGCCGTGTTAAATCTACTCAAAAAGTCCTTTAAGGACTCTACAAAATTATGAAAAATGTTGGACAATGACGACATGTCCTCTTGGCGGACAGCATGCAACTTTAACTACTCCACGAACTTTCTAGCTATCTAATCAAACGAAGATATGGATCTTGGAGGCAGTTGAGTGATCCACATCATATCGACTCTTTCTAAAAATACTAGAAAACATCTATAATGCACGACATTAGTAGCCCTGGAGCTATCCATATGCCATTTACACTTTAACAAACGCTGTCTTAGAGTAGTAGTCCTCTTTTAAAATGACACAGTGGGCATTGTAAACCTTCTATGGTATTCCTCTCATGATATCTTCTCGGTGAACGGGTTCCTATTAAAAGAAGAACCCCTATCATTATTACTTCTACGTCGATTTTTGCTCACCATATTTGCCAGTGACTCTGGCTCTACTGGATCGATTAAATAGCGATCATCATAACATGCCCTAAGTTTATAACTTCGCAAACTATCTCGGCAACTTCCATTGTGTCCGGAACGCAGGGTAAACCTTAGGAACACCAACCGGCACGCTTCGTTTGGAGTTTTGAAAACCCGGATGAATAGTGTTCGTTTTATTTCTATAAATAGCCCCCTTTACTCACAAAATTGAGAAAAATAAAACCCTAAACCTATCATCAGCCAGCCGCCACAAATGGAATCAATGGCCAGCAATCTCCAATCTTCGTTCCTTAATCTCTTCCAATCCATTCAATATTTTTGAATACTTTCTAAATGAAAAACGTAGAGCACAAGGCAATATAGAGATCCATACGGGAATGATGAAAGATGGAGCACCATGGCATCGCCAAAGTACCTGCGTTCGTGATGAGTTGCGCACGATTTTCTGAGCCAAGGGGAGGGCCGAGCTTTGCAAGGTGGTAGCCGAAGGCGTGTGGTGCCATGGTCGTTCGAATGAAGTCAACTGATCATGCTAGAAATCGACGTGGTGATGGCGAAATCGAGCCCTAGGTCGGCCTTCATGGGTTCGTGCTCACGTATCTAACTGGGAGGGAAGAAGCAATTTCAAGCGGCCATGATTTGATCTTGGAAATCTACGGCCTGGAATCGAGATTAGGGTTTAAATAAATTAAATAATTTGTAAATTGTTATATTAGAAATTGTATAAACTTTAAAATGGTATATCTCTTTGCTGCGAGGTCGAAAATTCCCGAAACGAAAAGCATTGGCTTCGTATTAACGAGCACTACGCGATGGAGTTGGATTGGAGACGATTGGAATCGGTGAGAATTTCGGGTAAAATTAAACGCCCGTTTAATTTTATCCGAAATAAAAGCTGAAAACGAAATTGAAAGCGAGGTGAGAACTTCTCACTCAATCGAACAGTTTCGATGTTTATTTTAAATAGTTAGATTTAAAATTGTTGATTGTATGCCTGAATGATGATTGTTATCTATTGATTGTTAGATAGACATTATACGCCGTTAGTAAGCGGAGGTTATTTATTAAAAACATATACCGTGAATATTTCATAAACAGTGAAATTGGTATTATATATAATAGCAATATATATATATATATATATATATATATATATATATTGGCATATGTATATACTGCAGTTGTTGATTTCCCGCACTGTATAGCGGATGAACCCTATTGCGCCGTCTATTAAGCGGATAATATTATAAATCCCATATACCGCGATAATTCCGTACTGGAGCGGAATTGGTATTGTGCTAATGTTTGTGGATGTAGGGAAACAGGTTGGAGGGATCCAACTGGATTCCTCAACTGTATTGATTTATTTACAGATATTTTGATATTTGTTGATTATCATATCGATATATGATATTTGAATGTCGTGATTGACTATTTGGTGCTGCTGCATCATCGGATCCATTTTTGAAGTTTTAAAATAATGATTTTTGGTTTTTAAAGGAATTTTTAAAAATGATTTTTGAAAGTATACGTTTTATTAAAATTTTGAATTGATTTATTTTAAATAAATTAACGTTATAAGTTTAATGTTATAAAAGTTACAATTTTTGTAAAATATAACCAAATTAAGATTTTTGAAATAAATAGTAATTAATTTATAAAATGGTTTAATTGGGAATTTTGAATTATTATAAATGGTTTATATAAAAGATTTATAAAATTGATATTTATAAATTAAAAATACTGGAATTATAAAACGAGTTTTTATAAGTAATAAAGTGAAATAAAAATGGATTCATAAGTGAATTAAGATTTATAAATTTATGAAATATGAATATATAAAATGGATAGATTTTGTAAAATATAAGATTTATAAGTAATCAACTTATAAATTGGATTTTGGCATTTAAAATGAGATATAAAAAGGATTTTTATAAATAGAAGTTTATAAAAATATAAATGGAGTTTATAAACGTTGTTTATAAATCCGAAATCAATTGAATTTGATAAATTGGATATAGGAATATGTGAAAGGAATTATATTCACGATTTTGGACAGTGAATATATTATTTAATGAAATGGATATGTTTTTGGGGAAGGAACATTACGAAATGAAGTTGATTTTTTTTAAAGACGTTTTAAAATGTGTTAATTAGCGAAATCATAGATTTCAACATTCATTGTTGAAATAGATGTTTTCGAGATAGAAGGAAATGGTGGACTATAACACTGTTGTTATAGTAAATGGTTTGCGAAAGGAAATGTTTTGTATAGTATTGGGATTTATATATCTATTTAAACTTTGAATCCCTATACTGGTGATTTTGGGTCGTCGTAACGATGTTTTAAGTAACATTCGTTTTGGCCCAAACAAATGTGTTTCAGAGAATGATTTCTTAAAGAATGAAATATATACTTAATTTTCGATTTAAGTATATTAAATATTTTCGAAGTGTTGAAATTGAATGGATTTGTGAATTACTTATGAATAAATAAGTATGGGAATATTTTTCCAATGTAAAATGAAATGTTTGGAAAATTTATCTTTTTGAAGATAAATTGAAAATGAATAATTGAAATCGTATATTCACAAATATTTTTGGAATGTAAATTCACTATGGAATTTATAAATGAAAAGGGGAATTTGTTTAAAAATAAATGTTGATTTATTTTTAAAGTGTGGGAATAAATTTACGAATTTGGAACGTAAATATAAAGTAAATCGTTAAGGATTTATTTAAATTGGTTTAAATGAACCATGTTGAAATGAAAGAAATTCCGCGCAAGGAATAGTGATTTGAAAATTTGTTTTCAAATGGTTGAAGTGTGGAAAATTATATATCTAGTAAAGATATTTTAGAAAGTAAATAATTTGGGAATTTTTTTGGATTTGGTGATGTTGAGCATGCCTATTGATAGTTAAATAATCCGACTATCAATATTTACCTTTAAATAGGTATTTGTTGTGAATTGCTTGAATTTGAATGCCACACTTATTTTTGAATATGCGCTCACTATTCGGGTTAGCCGGGAAAGGACCTTGGGGTCGTATAACCCATTCCGAATATGTGATACGTCGAAATGGATTTGCATTCGATGACCGGTGTTGAAGACCGGATGTTTGTGAAAACGAAAGGATTACCGTCGAGTTACTCTACATCAGCTGATCTCTGATATAGAGGTTTTATCACCCTTAGTGACGGGAAGTCCGGTCGTGATTAGTGAATATCCGGATTGCAAGGACTTCTTTGTAAGTGCCTTCGGTTCTGTTCGATCCCGGAACAGACTTGTATAGATTGTATGTATGACATTACAAATTGAGATATAAAGCTGATTCTTTCAAATATATTTCTGTTGGTGGCGGAGAATTTATTCTCTTAGCTTAACACCCTTCTCTGAGACGTACGAGCTCATAGGTTATATAGTTGAAGGTTATTAGTGATATACTCCCAATTTGGTAGTGTGGCATGCTGAGTGTTGCTGTGAAATGATCATTGTGTTGATCATTTGTGATAGGATCATTTATTTGATCATTTATCTTGGTGATCATTTCTATGATCATTTGTTGACCCAAAGCACCGCTTTTGTATAAAGTGTGGCTTTGTGGACGAGACTTCGTCGGACCTCACACCCCGGAAATGGTCAAAACAAGAAGGATGCGGCAAGGTTATTAGGGGTAGCGCCCTTTAGTGTATGTCATTCCTTCTGGATAGAGGTGGTATCATGGTATGGAGCCCAGATATTTAACCTATATTGTTGCTGCATATTTTGTGGTTGTTGGAAATCGAGGATCCTCGGATAGATCGGTTACGATCGGGGGATGACATATTCGTGTCAGTAGTTACCCAGTTATGGGTAACCCGGCCTTGTGTTGGCAGAGATCCGGTTTGGTTCTCGGGGACGTCCTTCCAGAGGCGTTCTCATGTGGCAATGGAAAGTTCCTTGGCCTGACCATTTGTTGGAAATCCAATTCCCAATACGAAACCCTGTACGGTTTTAGTTGTAGAACCTATCATTCACTTATGGTGGCGCCCCACTGTTTGGATGGTAGCTATAGTAGACATAGTTCGAAATGTCTATGTTGGCTAAGATTTATATTCTATTTTCGAAATGAATTTTTCCTACACTATGCACTAGTAATAATATCAAATGTTTCTTTTAATGCGTATCAAGCATCTTTGACTATCGTAAGGAGAAATCTCCTCCGATTCTGCGTTTGCATTGTGTGTGTGTGCGGGAGGCCTTATGGTAGTCTCATTTTTAAAAGCATTGCGAATTGACTTTAAAAATATTCTTATATTTTGATTTTAAAGATAAATAAACTATTTTGAGTTCTCACACCAGTCACATGACTGACTCGAAGTTTATTGTTTTCCTTCCTAAACTCTGGGTGCCCACCAATTTCCACACGGGCAGTCAAGAGTTAAGGTTTATCAGGATATTCAGTAGATGCTGGAGGCAAGCTGGATGGCATGGCGTATTACTAGTATATAGTATTTCTTTTCCACTGTTGATGTCATTTGTTGTTGTACACTCTGATGTAATGAAATGTAATGTAATGTAATAACTGATATAGTTCTTTGTTTAAAGATTATTCATTTATTTATTATATGTTGTTCCGCTGCTAATTGTGAGATTCTGATGTTGTTCTGTTATTTCTTTCTGTTCCGTTCTTTTCTCTTTAGTTTCTATCTTTTTCTCTCTTCTTCTATCTTTTTCTTCTTCTTTAACCCTAACGGTTCGGTTTTTCGGCCTTCGATTGCTCGGCAGTTGATACAGTGGACGTATTAATGTCGGTTTTCGTGAACGAAAAATCGCAGTCGTTATAGCAACACCATCACGTAAACCAATAAATTCACCAACATTTGGGCCACGACATTTTAGTTCGGTACTGACATAAAAAGATGGTTCGATATTGACCTATGCATTGCCGACTGGGTTCTGCCTAACCCATTTTTTAAGGTTCCGGTCTCCTTTCTTTTCATTCTCTACTTTCTTTCTCTATGATTTTCACCGGACGACGAGGAATTACCTTCTTCTAAGTCGAAATGCGACAATTCCCTTATGTTCCTTCTACGATCCCGAGAAAACTGGGTTATCAAATCTAAGTTTTCTTTCATCCATTTCATCACGGCATTCTAGCATTCAAGCTGCTTATCGTTCAATTCTTTCATAATCTTATTCAACTCAACCTTAGTGATGTATCAGAATTGCTCTAAATTTCAGCAATTCTAGGCTGATTGGTTTCTTCTATGTTGAGAGCTAACATTCTCAACATCATTATTGGGTTTGGAGGCAGTCGATTTCTCCTTAGTATTTCTTAGAGCCATTGCTTTGTTGTATCATGTGATAGACTCTAGTAAAATCTGAATAATCATGGACCTCTGGAATAGAACTTGTAGATCTACTTTGTGGACTAAAGTAATCCGAGGTTGAAAATAGTTCCAAACAGCAAGAGATTGAAACGTTCTTTCTGAAAACACCAAAATGTTTACACTAAAAGTTGGCATAAACACCCATGTAGTTTAAAAAAGAGAATAAAATAAAGAAATTAAAAATAAAATGAGTGAAAACTACACATAACAATTTATAGTGGTTTGGCTAAACACCGGCCTATGTCCACTTAAGCTATGTTAATGATTTCTGTAAAGTTTCGTAAGTAAGATTTTATGGATCTGTAGGCTTGGATCGGTGATGATCCAAGAAATAGCTATATTAGTACAAAAATTTATTATACAAAAAAAGAACCTAAAATGATGCCTCTCATCTCCTATTTATAGAGAAGACAATGGATTTGTCTCCACCACGTCTCCCTACATTATATAAGTATTAATGAAGGTTTCCTAAAATGATCATGGCTAAAGTCATGGTTATTCCATGGATTAGTACCGATCTGAGGTCGATGGTTCGACGGTGACCTATAAGGATGGTTCGGTAAGCTTTGGTTGATCTCTCAAAGTTAATTAATGATTCGACAACAATCCATGGCTCTTGGTCACTTAACTTCACATCTTCCTTTGGATTTTGATTAGCTGGGATCTAACTTGAATTTGAATGGCATCTTTGGATTAGTGGCAACCCAAAAGCACTTAATTCATTTTTATTAAGTTTGCACTTATCCATTGAAGTTTGACTCCTGGATTGTTGGCGATCCATGTACTACCTTCATTTCTCTTTATATTTTTCTTATGAAGTAGCGCGCTTCGTTTTTTATGAAGAAAGACGGGCCGATATCGATCTGAGGGGCTCAAGATGGTATCGATCCAAGAGTTGGTGTTGACTCGTGCACCATTGACTTTAGCCATCTAAACTACTATGATGGATAGATGATTTTCTTTAATATTTGACAAGTTTGCGGTCATATCATTGAGCTTCAATTGGAGTTTAAATTCTAGAGTTATCCCTCTAGATTTCTAATCTGCTATCTAACTATTCGATCATTCTTTCTTATCCATCTATGCCTAGGTCACAAAGCTAGATAACATAATGAAATTAGATACCTACGTCACAAAATAGGATAACATAATGAGATTAGTTATAATATATTTAACACCGTGAGCATATGAATATAAAAAATTTATAATTTTTTTCATTCATTCATTACATGTCTATTACATAATCCCCACAAATACAACACTAAGGTAAAATATAATAGATACAAATATAATTCCATGAGCAATATAAGATGATTTCCTTTGAGTTATTAAAGTCATAACTAGTGAAGGGTATAGAACTCATCTTTACAAATAAATTGAAGCAGTTACTATGCACAATAGAATAATTAAAACTGATATTAGCTTACCGCATGCACGTCTTTGAAAGCTTTTATGGTTTAAACTTGTAAAACCCTATTACCGACCTACTCAATTGAGTATCCGAGACTTTAAGAGGAAATTAAAAAATTTGGGTCAAAAAAAGGTATAGTGTGAATAATATATGTTTATTCTAGTCAAAATATATATATGTAATGAGACCACACTACTAAGCACAATAAGTTTCCCCTCACAAGTATCTTACAATGAATGCAAAACATAACAATGGATTAGGACGAGACATGCCTAAAGCATTGTGCTCTCTTCTTCACATATAATCACAATGATTATGACATAACATAAACATCAAACAAAATGGGTTAGAGATGAACATCCTGGTATTCAGTAGGGTCTGAGGGTAAAACGTTCCCAAATATGCATATCCCATTATGTATCAACACATTGATATAGTTTTTCCAGGGTCACTACAAACGTATTTGTTTTTAGCAGACAACTAAAAACCTATAAGGATGAATCTAGCTAAAAACTAGATAATACACAACAGTCTTTTGTTCACATAAGAGTACCACAATACTCCTATAATAGAATAATAATAATAATAATAATAATAATATTCTTTCTTTCCTAAAAGGATACCAAGGTTCCATAGTGATAGAGGAAAAATAATAGTGAGCATCCTTGTTGAATTCCTGGATGCATAAACAAAATTTTAGCCTTGATGTTGGCAACGCCCTATGCATTGGAATTATTGACCTTAATAGTCAAGGGGCTAATTTGGCTACAATGTGAGGCTCTACCACGATACTAGTCTATACAACTTAAATATGGTTTATAAACATCGAACAAGTCATTTCTTTTGGTTAGCTTTGGGAATCTTAACATAATTAGGTCTTTGCGATCTCCTAAATGAAACTTTACCCACATGGATGTTTAATATGGCCATATTCACTAATGGAACAACCCTACTTGGTCATCACTTCCAATCCCTCAATGTCATAAATAATTGATTATAATGTACAAGTAAGTGTATTAACAGCTTACATAAACAACAACAAAACTGATCAAGGTACACAATTGAACATATAAGGTTATCAACCATATAAATATTTTCTTGCGATAGCCGTTTACACATGTATCGCACATGAATAAGCATGCTGTAACGACTCCAATTTTTTAACATTTCGAATAGAAATATTTAAATTATTAAAATATTCAAATTTAATAAATAATAAGAAAATTATTTTTCTAATAAAACAACTTGATTTTTAATGACATATTTTATTTTTATTTATAGGATTTTTATACAATTTTTTATTTGGAAAATATTTAAATTACCATTTGATGTATTTTATGACAAATGATAATATTTCTAAAATATTACAGAATAAGATAACCGGTGTGTTTTATTATTATTTTGACATCGTATTGCACTTTGTACATGATCATATTTTTGTTTTATCATTCACGGTTTGTACATGAACGAAATTTAGCGAGATAAAGAAAATTGCAAAATAAAATTAACTAAAAACTTAGAATTTTCAACACAAACTTTTTCTCTTTCTCTACTTTCCAACTTTCCCTCTCTTTATTCAATTCCATCTTCTAGTAAACAAGAAAATCAATTTTTCTCCATTCAAAAATTATAATAAAAGCTTTTATTCAACGAATTAAATGCAAAATAAGAATCTTTGAACTCGTGAGGCCTACATCTACAAATCAGTATATTTTTGAGTGGTTGCAGTGATGTTTGTAGTTGTTTGATGTGAATAATTGGAACTAGGGTTTAGGTTTAAGTTTAATTTAAACGATGGTTAAATGTATCGTTGGTTGCATCTGGTTTGTGGCATGGAGGAGCATCTTACGGTGAAGTTTGGTGAAGCTCAGCTAAGGATTGGGGTGTGTGTCATTTTGCTATAGAAGGGGGAGGCTCGGGTCACGAGTTGAAGAAATAGACCAAAGGTTGGTTCGAAGGTATAGCTGAAATCGAGATGCGGAGGAGAGTCGAACGATGATGGTTTGGGGTGGTCTAGAGCCCCGAGGCAGAAAGTGACCTTCTAGGTCGTGGATTAGGCAGTGTCAATTTGGAATTTGAGGTGATTTGTCAAGCTTGGAGTTTGGTTGTGCATTGCGGATAGGAGGCCACGAGGGAAGCACTGGCGAAGTATGTTCGTCAGTCTACCCACCAAAGCTCCGGCTAGCGCATGCGTGCATGCGAGTTTGGATGCGCCCACTTTCATGTTTGGGCATTTTTTTTTGAGGGGGAGAAGAGAGATTAAAGGGTAATTAAATAATAAAATGTGATTATTGTAAATTAATTTTATTTTAATCTAAATTTTATAAATCGAATAACTTTTACATACGTAATCCAATCAGGACGTGGACTTATTCTTTGTGCTTGTCAGAGAGATATCTATGCACTAGGATTGTTTTCATTGAGTTTGGAGCAAGTGAAATTTTGAGTTAAAATTGGACGTCATTTGATTTTAGATCAAACCAGAATGCTAAAGCATCCGTTGGAATTTCGATGAGTTATATCACCTTTGAATGATTACTATACTGATATAAATTATTGTTTTATACCTGGATAATTTATTGATTTGGTTTAGTTAAATTTCTACTTTAAAAAGTGAATGACATTTAAATGAAATACAGGGAATTTTGTAGAGAAATCTGAATTTCTCGCCATTGTGATTTTAAATTTTAGTTATATATCCCTTGATTTTATTTCCATTAGTATGCCTGTTATATGGATTATTAAATGTCAAAACTTGATAGCTTGGCCATATTGAATGTGACTTTGATATACGTTAAAAATTGAACCTTTTTAGTGAAAAAGGTAGTAATAGCATTGGCTAAGTGTTATGGTATCTATTGGCCTCGTTATAGTAGTTTTGAAACACTATTAAGTGCTGTTTTGATTTTAAATTGGTTTTGATCTAGAGAATGATTTTAAAATCAGACTTTCGAATTTCTATAATATTTTATTTAAAAAATGGGTTCTGAACTTCTCTATTTTATTTCAACCTTTTGTTAGTCTTTTCTAATTTATTTAGAAATGTTTTAAAAGCATGGTGAAAAGTATTTATTTTTATAGAGAAGTTATTATTATTATGTTTTGAGAGAGGAATTTGTGATCCTCTAAAGTGGAGGAGAACACATATGTGTGTGTGTCTATATATATATATATATATATATATATGTATGTATGTATATATATATATATTTATATATATCATTGATAATGAAGGAGCTACCAACATGCTTGGAAGGTGACATATTATAATGAAGAAAAATCTAAAATAACAACTTCATATAACTTTTTAAATGAGCTCCGCCAAGGCCGTCGCCAATTACACCTCAGTTTTGAACTCCAGCAAGGCCACTGCCCGATAATGAAGTGTTAGAAGTACCCAATATAAACCCTGATGCATCCAAATGAACAAATGAGATCAACAAGCATCTCTACTAGAGAATGAATGCCTTATAGCTAGCGCGGAGGATCCAGATCTAAAATATAAAATCTCACCTAACAACAATCCTGTGAACAACAATCCTGCAATCCTGGCAAAAGCAACCCTGAAACTCTACAAATAGTATTCTTGCACCATTTTCATCCTAAACCTGTATCTGTAGATGGATGTAACGATCCTGGTTTCAAGCCAATGTTAATTTGGAAATTAATATAAATTTTTGGATTTAATTGTGAATTAATTTGAGTTTGTTCAAATTAAATAAGATGTTTGTTGTTTATTTATATATATGTATATAATTGATTGTAAATAGAATTTAAATTTGAAAATTCAAAAATAAATATTTTAAAAATGTATTGGATTTGAAAACACTATATTTTAATTTAATAAAAATTTGTTATAATGTACATATGTAATGTATATTTTGAAAGTTATATTTTGAATTTGATATAAATAATTTTCAAAAGTTGTTTAAAGTTAAATTCTATATTTTATAATATGCATTTGTGTGTTTGTTTATTAAAGTATAATTAGTTTTAAAATCATTTCTTTAAAATTAATATAAGTATAAATAATAAATGAAATGTATGAATACAAATATAAAACAAGAATGGATAAAAGCTTTAAATATATATATATATATATATATATATATTTGGAATTAATAAAATAAATATAAGTAATTGACAAATTAATAAGTAAGGGTTTAAACATAAAAATACATGTTTATGACATTTGTTATTTATAGAATACATGTATTAACACTTGTAAAATAATTACAACATGCATTAACAAGTGGAAAACAATTTCTCTTTTAAAATGTAACTATATTTGGGAAAACCGGCTATTTCATTCTCAGTTCAAACTTTCTTGAAATTTTCTCATCTTCTAAAACCAAAAAGAAAACCAAGAAAAATCAAACAAACAAATTAAACATCAAGCAACTCTTTCAATAACCTGAATCGAGCAAAGATTTCAAGCCTGAAAACAATCAAAACAAAGATCATTTCAGTTTTCAAAACCTAGAAGTTCAAGTCCAAACTCCAGAAGCAAATTGCAAGTTCAAAACAGTTTCAGTTTTTAAAGAACTGATGCAATAACACAACAGACCTGAGAAATTCAAAGATTAAACAACAGATCAACATCAAGTTAAAAATCAAAATCTAGTTCAAATCAAAATGCTCAGATCCAGGCTTGTGTTCTCTGTACAACCATTCCAGGTGAGCAAACCACTTGAACCTGTTATATCTCTTGGTGTTTGGATTTGTACTTGAAGTGATGATGTAAATATGCTTGTATGATTGTGTATATATGCATGCATGTGTTTATATATATAGAAAATTGGTGTGCATGTCTGTATGTAAATATATATACATGTCTCTGTTATATACAGGCTCCAGCACACTCAGAATGAATTCAATTTCTGTATATACAATAAATTTTAGGCTTTGATTTCTAAATAAAAGATGAGGGTAGGAGTGTAAACTTAATTTTAGAAATAATTATAAGTATAATTAGTTAAAGATTTACCGGGAAATCCGAAATCACGGTCAAAATCTATAATATCAGAAAAACCCAACATTTTAATTTCAAGTTTGGATTATATAATCTGATTCGCATGTGAAAATAAGGAATTTTGATATGAAGATCATGATTTTTAGTATTGGGTATGTCAAGAATCCTCGAGTTGAACTGGAAACGTATTTCGTCGATTTAGCGGCGATCGGTGATGGATGGTCATTGTATTTGGGTTCGGTGGTGGCTCAGGTGTCGGTGGTCGGAGGAAAAATAGTGGGAAGGTTTTCAGGTGGTCGGAGCGGTCAGGCGAAGTCCAAAATAAGGTTTAAGGACCAGGTTTTGTCGATAATGTTGTTCAAGTTCATGTGACATCGATGGTTGATCGGAGGTGATCGCACCTGGGGGAATCGAAGCGTTGACGAATGGCGCTGCTCTGGTCGAGGTGGCATGGTTGTAGGTGGCTGGGATCGTTGGCACGAGGAGGTTTTGGTTGATCAGGTTGATTCCAGGAAGGTGCTAATTGGCTCGATTTCGATTTTGGCATGAGTTCATCGATCTGGGCAGATGGAATCATCGGCGAGGTTGTCGACGATGTGTGTGTGATTCTGCAAGGATCGGAGGTGGTTGGAGTGGCGGTGCACGTGCACACATGCACATTTGAGTATGGGTTGCTATTGGATTGGAGAAGAAGGGTTCTAGCTCGGGTTTGGGCACGGGTAGTTGGGGAGTTGGCTCGAAGGATAGCTCGGGTAGTTTTTGTTAAGTTGCCAGGTTATAAAAGAAATATGAAAACAGGCTTTAAATTTAAAAAAAAAAAATTGTACCGGGTTTAAAAGCCAAACCAAATAGGCATGTTTTCATGAAGTATTGATCAGGTTCTAAAGTATAAAAAATTATACCAATTCCTACTTTTCAAAGCTGGTATTATTAAGTTTTTAAAACAAATTTTCAAACTTAAATTTTAGTTTCAAATGAATTTTGAAAATTAAATTAGTTTGGTGTTAACATAATTATATATTATGATAATAATAAATTGATCCCTAAGTAATTTCAAAAGGGATTTATTAATATGAGGATTTGGTAGGGGTAGTTAATTACTTAATAAAGGATTAATTATTTAAGGTAATCAATTAAAGGGTTAATATATCAATGTAAGTAATTAAAGATTAATTACTTAACAATTAAAGGTTAATTAATTAAAGTGATTAATTACAGAATAATTAATTAATAATTAAAAGTTAATTAATTTATGATTTGAAGGATAATTTGTTAATGTAATTAATTAAGGATTAATTAATTAATATGATTAATTAAAGGTTTACTTACTTAATTACTTAAAGGATAATTAAGTAATGTGATTAATTATTTAATCAACTTAAAGGTAATTACTTAATGTAATTAATTAAGGAATAATTAGTGTAAGTAATTAAAGGATAATTACTTAACGAGATTAATTAAAAGTTAATTAATTAAAGGATAATTAATGTAAGTAATTAAGGGTAATTAATTACTTAAAGTTAATTACGTAATGAAAGTAATTAAGGATAAATTAATTAATGATTAAAGGTTGATTAATCAAGTGATTAAAGGATAATTAATTGAAAGATAATTTGTAATTAAAGGTTAATTAATTAAAGGTTAATTGATAATTAAAGGTTAATCACTTAATAATTAAAGGTGAATTAATTAATTAAAGGATGATTAATTAATTAATTAAGGGTTAATTAATTATGTAATTAACTTAAGGTAAATTTATTTATATAATTAATTAAGGGATAATTAATAAACTAAGGATAACTGATTTAGTTGGATAATCAAGAATGATTAATTTATTTCATTAATTAATTAAAATAATAGCATATGGTTTGTAATTAATTAATGTTAATTAACCAAGATTAGTAAGTAATTAATCTGGTTTAAATTAATTATAATTAGGTGATTAATTAATTTGCTTATGGATGATTGAATTCTATTGAATGCCTTGAATTGTTTGATATCTCTGATGTGTGACACTCTGTGATATGAATTGCTTTTGATTGAGTGTTTCGAATGTAAATTATCTATTTGTGATGAATTTACATATTTATTTGTGAATCTGTGAATGAAGATAAGAATTATAGGATTATACCGCTTATTGATATTGTTGTGCTTGAGTTTATGATGGTTGATATTTTATGGTTACCTATGAAACCCCTGGACTACACCACACACACAAATATGGATTTCACGGGAAATTTGTTTAAGTCATGGGTTTTTGAATTTAATATTATTTTATTCAAAATGGTAAAAGAATTTCAAAGTTTAATTTTGAATCCAAAATGGTCTGGAAGTGAAATTGGGTTTAATATGAAAGGAGTTTTGAAGTTAAAATTATTTTGAATGGCTTGTTAAAGTTTTGAAGTTAAAAATAGTTTAATTTGAGTTTAAATTCAAGATTTTGAAGTGGAATTCTATATACATATATACATTTGGAAACTATGGTTCAAAAAGGTTATGCAAGTTATATAATGTATATGTATGGATTTTAAACCATTTTTAAGTATTTTTAAATGTATTATTTTGGGAATTTAAATTTAACCCAACTTTATACTTTAAAGGCTATAACTTGAGTAAATGTAATCGGAAATGTCCCGAAATGAAAACTCTTTGTTTTCAAATGATAACAATCATACAAAGAAAGAATTTCAAGTTTTTGTTGAAAGGATTTCAATTTATAAGTAAATCAAATTTGAAATGGAAATAATTTGAAAGCTATCAATGAATCTTTGCTAAAAATTTGATAAATCTTGTTTCAAATTGAAGAGGATCTTAAGGGTGAATCTTTTGTTTAAAAGATTAAAGTAGAAATTTGTTTAAACCATTCAAAAGGAAAGGTTTTTGGCTAAAAGATTGTGACTTAACTAAGATCCCAATATATCCATATTCTTTTTAAATAAGCGCTCATTATTCGGTTGAGTCGGGAGTGGACATTATGTCATAAAACCTGTTCTGAATTAATGATACGACGAATTGGATATCATTTGAAGACGGTGGTGAACACCGGGTATTTTCGAAAGCAAAAGGATTACCTGTCGAATGTCTCCACACCGAATGGCCCCGGTATAGAGATTTCTCTACGTGATGGGGAGTCCAGATGTGATTAGGGATTATTCGGATTAGCAAGGGCTTCTTTTGAAGTGCCTTCGGTTCCATTCTGACGCAGGATGGACTTGTATGGACGTATGTCTGACGTTACACTTTGAGATGTAAAGATGGTTTCTATCAAATACATTTCTGTTTCGTGGCAGAGAATTTATTCTCTTAGCTTAACACCCTTCTCTGAGACGTACGAGCACAGAGGTTATGTAATTGATATTTACTAGTGATATATTCCCAATTTGGTAATGTGGCATGCTAAGTGCTGATCATTTGTTGATCAAGCATGGCTTTTGTGAAAAGCGTAGCTTTGTGTACGAGACTTCGTCGAACCTCACAACCCAGAAATGGTCGAAACAGCAAGGATGCGGCAAGGTTACGAGGGTCGTGCCCCTTAGGGTATATGCATTTCCTTCTGGATAAAAAGTGATATCAGGGTATGGAGCCAAGATATTTAACTTATGTGGTTGTTGGAATTTGTTGGTGTCGAGGCCTCGGATAAAGGTCGGTGACGACCGGGGGATGGCATACTTGTGTCAATAGTTACCTAGTTACAGAGGTAACCCGGCCTTGTATTGTTAGAGAGCCGGTTAGGTTCTCGGGGCGTCCCTCCAGAGGTGTACCCATTCGAAAAGGAAGTTCCTTAGCCTTGACCATTATTGGAAATCCAATCACCCAGTACGAGCCCTGTACGGTTTTAGTTGTAGAACCTGCCATCTAACATGGTAGCTATAGTAGGCATACTATAATGGTATGTATGCTGGCTAAGATTAATATTATACTTTCAAAATGTTTTCTACACTATGCACTAATAATAATATCAAAAGAATTTTCGCGTATCAAGCATGTTTGACTATCATAAGGAGAAATCATTCCCAAGTGTGCGATTGCATTGTGTGTGTGCCGTGAGGCCTTATGGTAGTTTCATTTTCCAAAAAGCATAGCGAATTTCTTTTATTTCTTTTTGTTTGTTTTTGTTCAAACAACTGTTTTTGTTTGCTCATGCCAGTCCCATGACTGACCTGGAGTTTGTTATTCTCTTCCTAAACTCTGAGTGCCCACAATTTTTCACATGGGCGGCCTAGAGTTAGATTATCAGATAGTCAGCTAGTAGATGCATTTTTTGGAAATCTTCGAAGTCTTTGGTTTGGCGATCTCATTGTGCACCGGATTTGCTTCACTTTAGCATGATGGTGGTTCGAGCTTCTTGATTTGGTGTTTTTGAGCTTTGGCATTGAAGATGTTGTTTCCGCTGCTGTTGCTATCTTATTATTTCCACTACTGTATCTATCCCTGATATTGTTAATCATTTCATTTGTATCATTATCGTACCAAATATGGTGTATCAATAAAATTATTCTTTTGTTTCAGCTGTGTTGTTATCACCTAATGTTGTTATATGCTCTGGCGAACCAGACTCAATGTTTGAATCTGCGGCATTCGAATACGAGTGATGTATTTAGGTGTCGATTTTCGAAGGTCGAGTCAGGGTCGTTACAATGGAATTATACAAAAATATAAGAATTATTCACATATATGTATATAAACAAAATTTAAATACTTATATACGCATTAATGAAAAAGAGTAATAAAACTAGAGTTAAAACTGTAAGACAACAAAGAAACTATAATAAGAGTTAGACAAATAAAAGGGTCAAAATTATTATGCAACATCTTATTATGCAACAAAGAAACTATAATCGTACCAAGGATTACTCCCAATCCCCTGCAACACAAGATCGGGACTACCCCTCACTGGATAATCCCGAGTAAGATCATCACATGGTTGGGATCAGCAACCGCACCACTAAGCCAAATAAAAGGGACATCTAGACAGGGATGACCTCACCCTAATGGGCGCTATCCACTTAGCCTTGCTGCATAACCCCTGGTTTTTAGTCATTCCCGTTTGATGAGGCTTGAGGCTAAGCGTTGCCTTTTTAGAACACATCCCTTAGAATGCTCATCGCCCACCCGACGATGTTCTAAAAGCATTCATCCATACAGGTCCGTCCCGGCTTCGAACAGAAGCGAGGGCACTACTCCTACAACATCCATTTTGGAATCACCTCAAGATTAGTAGCGACAAGCCTTTGCACTTCACTGCTCCATCTTCGACTCCGAACTCGTTTTTCCACGAAAACGTACAAACCGGATCGAAGTGGTTTTCGAGAAATTAATCCTGATCTCGGTCTCTTCGAAACGATCAGCGCATTGGCCAATATTGATAGTCGGTTATTTAACTATCAATTGACATTCACAAACAACCATCAAACAATAAATAATCTCCAAATTATTTATTATCCTCAAAATATCTTCGCAAGATATATTTCCACTTTTCAACCCTTTGAAGACAATGCCAAACCATCTTCCTCTCACGGAACACATTTTCCAAATATTTTCTATTTCAACTGAAATCGCCGAGTACAAATAATTTAAAAAACTTATTATTAAATATTATTTAAAACATTTAAATTAAAAATTAATTTAATACTTATTCAAAATATATACTTTAAGAATATTTAAAATAAAACTACTTTGTACAATATAAAGCTAAATTTCTAAGCTTTAAAACAAAATACCAAGCCACCTTTAAATAATTACTGCTACAATGAATTAAAAAAATATACTTACTTTAAAATTTAAACATTTAGAAATAATAACTTTTCTAAAACATACTTTTAAAACAACTTAAACTTTTGTTTACTTATACTTAAAAATTTGCTTTGAAAACGTACTTGGCTATCAAGGGAAGTACTCTTTTCTTTCCCATCTTAAAAATAAATCACTATTTATTTTTAAACAAATTATCCATTCCTTTAATAAATTCCCACCGTGAATTTATTCCTCCAAATATCCACTAATATATTCCTTTACCTTTATAAACCCAGTTTATACATTTCTTAGTCTCACTTCCCTTTTAAAATTCTAATTTCAACACTTAAATCAATTTTCCAATTGACTTCCAAATTACTTCATTTTGAAAATAAATTCCTTTACTTACTCAATTTATTTCAGAATCCATTAACTTCATATTTTATTTCTTAATTATGATTTAAAGTCCTTTTTAACTGAAAATACCAATTTCATACCCTTTTTCCAAAATTCGTTCTTTATCTATTTCAATAAATTTAAAACATGAATTTTTAAAATATTATTCCTTTAAATAATATCACTTAAGTTTAAAATTCATTATTTCTCTGTTTATTCAAAGTCCCCTTTTTTCATACTCAGAATTTATTTATTAGAATTTAAAATCCACTTTTATCTTTTCTCTCCCTTCATTCTTCAAATTATCCCAAATTCCCAACAATCATTTACTTACAAATTCTCTCTTTTAATTTTCTTTTCAAAAATCCAATATATATATTTTGATAACTTAGTGTATCCAAACATATTCAATCAAACCAGCATCCAACATTTTCAATTACCCATATAATTCATCACAGAATATCAAATAAACATAACACAGAATATAAAACAATTTAATAATTTTGAGGAATCCAGTTGGATCTCTCCAACCTATTTTCCTGCGTCCACAGGCGTTTGCACAATACCAATTCCACTTCGAGGTGGAATATCGCGGTATATGGGTTTATATAATATCATCCGCTATTATGAGGCGCATAGGGTTTCATTCGCTATATAATGCGGGAAAATCAATCACTCCAATATATACTATATATTACTGTATATAATATAGCACATCAAACCAATTCAATCATCCAACCAATTATTTAAGTTTAACCATTTAAATTTAAATAAAACTCAGATGAGTGAGATTAACTCACATTTTGTTTTAACAGTTTAAAATAAATACTAGTAATCCAAAAGAGTGAGAATTTACTCACCTGGACTTTTATTGCAATCCGCTCCACTTCTATTTCGTATCCTACGACATTACAAATCCAACATTTTCAGTTCGTGTGATTTTGACCTCGTAAAATGCATTATGAATTTTTATAAGTTAATTATTTCAACTTGTAATTAATAAAACCAATAACATTTTAACCTTAAATTTCAATTTACCTTTACCGACTCACACGTTTTGGCCTACCCTTGTATGCGCTCGACCATCCTCGCACACAACTGACAATCACACGACCTGGTGCCTGCATGCGTCCAGGCATCTTCGTCTTCAAGCCGCTCCCCATCATAGCCAACACCGTCGTGATATTTTCCCCCATCACAAACGTGGACTTTACAGACATCGCGACCTTCACTGACATCGTGTCTTCGTATTCATCGGCCCCTTCAAATGCAAGCTCCAGTGTTGCAGGCGATTCCAAGTACACGTCGCCGTCGTGTCCATGACAAGTTGCGCGCGTGCTTCCTAGAGCGGCACTGCCTATTGCAAGTAATCGCGCCCTCCAAGTTGTGCTCGTCTTCGTCAGTCGATTTCCCCTTTGTTTGCCATTTTTTTCCCTTTCGTTAGCATGAATGCCGATTTTTTAACTGGTTGTGGAGAAGGGGAAATAAAGCGGTCGATGCGATTTTATTTAACCTTTCCCTCCCCTTTTTTCTTCTAATCGAAGCTTTCAATTCGTTTTTCATTTTTTTTTCCTTTTCTTTCCTTTTGATTTTTTTTTGACTTTGGACGAGAGGGATAAAGTGTAGTCATGATATAAAGTTGATGTAACGACCCGTAAATTTTCGATAATTAAAATAGCCAATTTAATAAGATTTCGTGATTTAGTGTTAGAAAAAAATTTGTAATTCGTGTAGAATAATAATAACTGGAATGAATTGCAACAATAATTATCCTAGTAATGAAAAATAAATGCTACTTAGTGAATGCCTTTGAAATCAATAGTAAAATAGGATAATAAATGTTGAAATTCATCGGGTATAATAGAGTAATTGATTGATAAGTAAAATCTATTTAAAATCAAATATTGAATATTGAACAGGTAAATTGTTTAAATTAGATATTAAAACTTATTGAATAATTGAATAACTGTAAAATGAAAATAGTGTTCTAAATTGTGAATTGGTTTTAAAAGTTGATTCTTATAAGTTCAATTTCAATATTTCAAAAGATAATGAATTATTGGATAAGCGAAATTGTTTAAATTTAATATTTGGAATTTATTGAATAATTTAATAACGGAATTGAATAACTGTTTTAATGAAAAGGGTTGTTCTATAATTTGAATTTGTTAAATTTTATAAGTTCGTTTTGAATATTTCAAAAGATAGTGATTTAAGAATAATCAAATTTGTTAAGTTTAATATTACAAATGTTTGAATAATTAAATTTCGAATTTGATATGATTAATTTGATATTGAAATTTAATATATGAAAATAGAGTGAATAATTGAAATTTGATTTAATATGATTCAAATTGGTTTCCAAAGTGAATGTAAGCTATATTGGGATTATAATAGAGTTAATAAGATTTTAAAATTGGAATTTATCGGATAATTGAATAACGGGTTTAATATGATTAAAAATGATTTGTAAAATTTTATTTTATCATATTAAAGTTAGAATGATGTTGTAGAACTTTTAAAATCGAATTAAAAGAAAATTTGTGAGAATTTAATATTTTAATATTTAATTGACGAGTTAAAATAGCCATTTTTCAAATAGTCTCGGATTTCGACGAAACTAGTTTCATCGGATCCGTAACGTGATATTATTATAAGATTTCAAATTTCGTGTCAATCAGATTTACCGTTTGTCCGGGGCGAGCCAAAACGCATAGAAATTCGTTTAATCGGTTTAATTTAAATTTGATCGTTTATTTCCGTAACTCGCACATACGATCGAATTAGCTTCCGAAACATATTCCATTGTGTCCGGAATGCGGGGTAAACCCTATAAACGTCTAGCGGCACGTCTGGATAGGAGTTTGAAGAAAAATATCTAGATATTTGAATTTTAAAATAATAAAAATGTAACATCCCGAAAATTTTGAATTTAAAATTTAGTAATATATTTTAACTTTTTGAAATAAAAATTGAAAAGTTATAAAGGAATAAAATATGAACAAAGTTTAGTATTTTTAGTTAAAACTTTTAAAAGAAATAAAAAAAAATTGTTAAAGTAAGTTATGATAAAATTTTAAAATTTAAATTGCATCATAATAATCTAACAATTAAACAAATAATCTAACAAGTAAACAATTAAACAAATGAATAAATAAACAAATAATCTAACATTTAAGCAATGTAAACACATAAACAAAAGAACAAACAAATAAACAAATGATTAAACCTATGATCAAATAAATAAACAAATCAAATAGCATGCTGAAAATATACAAAGCATGAAACACTACATACTTTCATTAAATGCAAGCACCTACAAAGAACATACCTTCATTTAATGCATTTACTCCTCAGCCACCTTTGGGAGGAAGGAGAAAAGCATGTGAAGTACAACAACCTGTATAAAACTACTATGCAAAATGATGTTTCAGTACTTTGCTTAAAACCTGCCTACCTCCTTATATACATGGCAATTGCCTTAGTTATTTCGTTCAAACAAACTTCTGCAAACCTGAAAAAAGAAAACATAATATTTCATAAATTCAAAAGCATTCAGGTGATCAAAACAGAAAATAAAAAGAAGTTAAAAACCAAACCAGAGAAGAAGAATCAAACTGCAGTTAAAAAGAAACAAAAGTATTCTCTGTTTCTATATTGTTCATGTGAGTAAACCTTTGTTCTTACAATCTTTTTGTTGCTGTGTGGATGTTGAATGATGTAGGGAAGTTAAACTTTTGTTTGTATCTTGAATATATGAATGAATGTTTGGTTGTGCAGGTTGATTCTACAAATTTCATTCTCTGTTTTAGTTTCAGGAAAACAAAAGTGAAAACCTGATGAACCTTTCTTTTTCTTCTTTCTCCCTGTTTCCATTTTCTATTGAATTTGAAAGGAAAAGAAAAAGAAAAATGGAGTATATGTTTAAACCTGCACCAAGTTTCAGTGATAAAGCAAAGCAGTTTGAAAACTTTCTTTTTTTTTCCTAGAAACTAAACAAACACAGTAATTTTTGGTTGCAGGTCAACCCATATCAAAGAAAAATTTAAATCTCATTCTCTCTTTGATTCTAACAAAGATTTTTTTAAAATAAGTTAAATATTGTTTTTTTTATCCTATATTTCATATCAGTTATGAACTAAAATAAGGTTATACAGTTCTTCTTCCTGGAAAGTTGAAACACAGTGACAAATTCAAAATCTCAAGGAAACTCAAATTTCACGAATTGTAACTTCCATAACTTTCAGGGAATCCATATTTAAAATGATGATTTTTAAGACAAATATGGGAATTTTTAATTGCCTAGATTACGAGCAGCCCAATGTTGAACGAGACATGCATTTTGATCGATTGCCAATCATCGAACAAATTTTAGATGCTAAGATTTTGGTTAAAGCAAGATTATTCATCGTTGAGTCCGGGAAAAATTTTAAAAAAAAATTCTATTGCATAAATTTTGAATTCGAATGAAAACTAGGGTTTAAGAACTGTTTCCAGTTCGCGTTGCAAATGAGATCGCCGCTCTACCTATGGGTGATCGGAATCCACGTCTCCGGTGCCAGTCGAGGCATCACGTCTTGATGAAGCTTCAGTAAGGTTTTTGTGGCTTCTAATGGCCATACGTGGGAAGACGAGATGATTTAGTGGTGATGTGCCGATGGGTTTGTTCGATCGAACCACCTAAAATTGAACCACGGTAGTATCTGAAATTCTGGGTGATCGGCTAGGTTGAGTTAGTCATCATTGACTTGCTGATGGTCGTGAGGAAGGTCAGAGCGTCACCGTTCAGGCGTACACGTATACGCGTATCATTGCGTATCTGAACAATTGTGGGTGGTGGAAGAAGAAGTGGCATGGAGGAAGACTCGAAGTAATTCTAGGGGAAACTGGGGTTAGACTCGAAGGGAAAGTCGAGTTGTTTCAGGGTTTTGTCGTGACAAAAATTGGACTTAAACAAATTTTGAAAAATTTTATTTACACGGGTAGAATTGGGCAAAAACTCGAAGCAGGCAGCGTTTGAACTCGAGCGTGACTCGGGGGAGACTCGGGTTGGCCACCTAAACAGTATATTCAGTTGAAGCTGTAGAAAACTTGAGTTTAAACAAAAAAATTTTTTTTAAAAGCATTGTTTATAAAAGGAGGATTGTTTATTAATGGAATGTGGAGTTAACAAAAAAAAATTAAATCTTAATTTATTTAATTTTGTTACATCATTATAAAGTCATAAATAATGAATAATATAATGTAAAAGAAAATTAAAACATAATGTTGTTTAAAACTAAATTTTAACTTATCGAGGTGAATTATTGAACATGGTTTAAAAGAGATAATCAAAGAAATTTAAATTATCCTTTGGTTCATTTAAACAATTAATGATTAGTTAATCCCTTAAGAAAAAGATTATCTAGTAAATTAATTAATATTAAAGTTTTTTTTTAAAATAAAAAGATAATTAAGATTTAATAAATTAATAATTAAGATGACTTGTTTTGAAATAAATAAATAAGTGATAAAATTTATGGAAATGATTAAGATCTAATCAACTGTAATTAATTGTAAGTAATCATTGATTGAGAAATCAATAAAATAATATTTGGTTAATTTATCTCATTCGTTTTGATTAGTAAATAACTAACTATTGTTGTTAACTTATATCGATATCTCTGTTCTGTTTGTAATTCTGTATGATGATATTGCCATGTTATTGCACTGTGATTATGATTCGTTCTGTATTGATGTGAAAACCCTGTTGTCTGTAAACCGACATTTAAACTTCGATGCGACAGGGAATCGGATTTCAGTTGGTTATCCGAAACCCACATCGAACCTGTGAATATTTATGAATGACATCCACATGTTTTAAAATTTGACACCCACTATTCGAATTAGCCGGGAAAGGATCTTTGTATCGTATAACCCATTTCGAATATGTGATTCGACGTTATGGATAGCATTTGAAGACCGGTGTTGAAGACCGGGTATTTGCGAGAGCGATAGGACGACCTGTCGATTGACTCTGCACCGAGTTGCTCCGGTATAGAGTTCTCCATATGTGATGGGGAATCCGATCAGGATTGTGGATATCCGGATTGCAAGGACTTCTTTGGAAGTGCCTTCGGTTCTGTTCGAGCCCGGAACAGACTTGTATGGATAGTATGTCTGACATTACAAATCGAGAAATAAAGCCGATTTCTTTTAAATATATTTCTGTTGGTGGCGGAGAATTTATTCTCTTAGCTTAACACCCTTCCCTGAGACATACGAGCTCAGAGGTTATGTAGTTGAAGGTTATCAGCGATATATTCCCAATTTGGTAATGTGACATACTGAGTGTTGCTGTGAAATGATCATTGTGTTGATTATTCGTGATAGGATCATTTATTTGATCGTCTATCTTGGTGATCATTTCTATGATCATTTGTTGACCCAAAGCACGGCTTTTGTATAAAGTGTGTTTTTGTGGACGTGACTTCGTCGGACCTCACACCCCGAAATGGTCGAAACAGGAAAGATGCGGCAAGGTTATTGGGGGTAGCACCCCTTAGGGTATGTACATTTCCTTCTGGATAGAAGTGGTATCATGGTATGGAGCCCAGATACTTAACTTATGTGGATATCGCAGATATATATATATATGATTTTGTGATTTGTTGCTGGGGCCCCGGTTAAAGGTTGGTTACGACCGGGAGATGGCATACTCGTGTCATTAGTTACCCAGTTAGGGGTAACCCGGCCTTGTGTTGGCAGAGATCCGGTTTGGTTCTCGGGGACGTCCTTCCAGAGGCGTTCTCATGTGGCAATGGGAAGTTCCTTGGCCTGACCATTTGTTGGAAATCCAAAGAAACAATACGAAACCCTGTACGGTTTTAGTTGTAGAACCTGCCATGCAGCGTGGCGGTAACCTGCACAAAACATGGTAGCTATAGTAGGCATAGTTCGGAATGTCTATGCTGGCTAAGATTTATATTCTACTTTCGAAATGATTTAATTCACTATGCACTAGTGATAATATCAAAGAAATTTCTTTTCTCGTATCAAGCATATTTAACTATCATAAGAAGAAATCTCCTCCAATTCTGCGTTTGCATTGTGTGTGTGGCGGGAGGTCTTATGGTAGTTCCATTTTTAAAAGCATTCCGAAAATTCTTTTATAAATCTTGTTATTTAAATACAACTGTTTTGTTTACGCATACCAGTCCCATGACTGATCCGGAGTTTATTGTTTTCTTTCCTAAACTCTGGGTGCCCATTATTTCCACACGGGCAGCCTAGTAGCAGGTTTCTGTATTTTGGAGTAGCAGTATTTTGGAGCTCTTATCTTGGAAATATCTTAGGAGCTATTGGATATTTCAGGTGTTAGCTTTTGGGAGTTCGTTATCACCTCTTTCATTTGAGGATTTTTGGATATATGATCACTGTTGTATTATCATGATGTTGTATTAGAGATCGTGGTGTATGTATTATGTACTCTGTGCAGTATGGATATTATGTTGATGTTGTAACAGTGATGTTATTTATGATATTGATTCTGTTCCGCTGTTTTATATTCATCTAATTGTTGTTATAAGCTCCGGCGATGCGAATTTGATGTCGTTTATTGGACATCGAGTTTGGGTCGTCACAAATTGGTATCAGAGCTGTTGGTTGAGTAAGAACTTTAGCTACGGAGTATAACACATTAGATGGCTCATTAGGGATAGGGTGAAGTATACCCTAGAATGAGTATAATCAATATTGAAACTTTGAAATTTCTTAGTCTATTTCTTTTTACTGCTGATATTCCTTAAGATATTTCGTCTGCATATCTAAATCAATTTTCTTACTAATCTCAGATAGTGAAAATGAGTGGACGCAGAGGAAGAATTAGGGGTCAAGGCAATGCTGCAGCACCAAATCAAATTCCCGCAGCCGCAGAAGCAGTAATAGAAATTCAGCAGCAGTCGGACCTGGCTGAATTATATAAGAAATTTGAAAAGCTTGGTGGCAAACCATTCATTGGCAAAGAGTCAATTATTGACGCTCAAGCTTGGATAAGATCGTGTGAAAAGATTTTTAAAGGGCTAAAATTGCAGGATGAGCAGAAAAGACTTATAGCTTCTTGGCAACTCCAAGGAGAAGCTTCAGCTTGGTGGGAAACCATCATTATAGATGAACCCGAGGAAGAATTTACTTGGGATCGTTTCAAGGAAGTGTTTGAGAAACGTTACATGCCATCGGCGGGAGTTTCCAGAATGTATCAGGAATTTCTGGATTTGAAACAAGGAAGTTTGTCGTTTGAAGAATACTTGAATAAATTCAGTGAACTATCTCGGTTTGGCCCGGAATTGCTAAATACACCTCTGAAGAAAAACGAAAGGTTTATCCGGGGAATGAACCAGAAATATCATGGAAGAATGACGGGTCATGTTAAAGAATCTTTTTCAGATTTGGTAGATATGGGGTACAGGTACGCTACTCTTGATATACAAGAAGCAACTATGGAGAGAGGTAATTCAGGTGGTCAGAATTTTAAAAAGCGAAAATTCGGAGGCAAGAAACCTTGGCAAGGCAATGAGAAGAAGAGGAACACTCAAGGAAGAGCAACAGAAAATGTCACTTGTTACAACTACAAAGAGAAAGGCCACTATTCAAATGACTGCCCAAAACCGAAGAAACCAGCTAGAGAATGTTACAATTGTCATAAACCGGGACATTTAGTTAAAGATTGCCCAGTGATGAAGCCAGCGCAGGTGGCAAAAGTTTACACGATAAAGGAGGACCCCTCATCTTCAAAAGCTGACAAAGGGAAAAGTGTTTTGGAAGGTAACCTTACTATTAATAATAGAACTGTTAGAGTTTTATTTGATACAGGAGCTTCACATAGCTTTATCTACCAACAAACCGTAAATGAATTAGGACTTGAAACTAAATTTGCTGACGATCTTATTTGCGTGAAAAATCCGGTTGGAGGTCCCGCAAATCTTAGTTCATATTGTAAGAGAGTTCCTATTTCATATGCTAGCTATAAATTTCCTATCAACCTATATGTCCTCGAATTTGACGAATTTGAAATCTTACTCGGTATGAACTGGTTATCGAGATACGATGCTAGATTGGAGTGTAGTAATCGGACGGTTTTAATCAAAACAAGTTTTGGAAATTTTATTGAAATCTCTTGTGAGAATCCAAGTCCAAGGAGTGACAGATTGATATATACTTTGGGAAATCTTGAACCCACTTTGCAGTCTATACCTGTTGTTCGGGATTTTTCCGACGTATTTGAAGAAGTGAAATCTTTACCTCCTCATCGAGAAATAGAATTCCGAATCGATCTTGTACCTAATACTCGTCCTGTTGTTCACGCAAGTCGCAGGATGGCACCCAGGGAAAAGATTGAATTGGTTCATCAAACTAATGAGCTACTAGCAAAAGGATTAATTCGACCCAGTGTTTCTGAATGGGGCTCAGCCGTCGTATTTGTTGCCAAATCAGACGGATCTTTGAGATTGTGTGTAGATTACCGCGATCTAAATAAACAAACTCTCAAAAATAAATTTCAACTGCCCAGGATTGATGATTTATTTGATCAGTTGCATGGCGCTCGTTTCTTTTCAAAAATGGATCTAGCTCAGGGATTCCATCAATTACGAATCGCCGAAGATTGTGTACATCTGACTGCTTTCAGAGGTCCTAATATGTTCTATGAATGGTTAGTTATGCCTTTCGGGCTAACCAATGCCCCGGCATACTTCGTAGATCTCATGACTCGTGTGTTTCGGGAAGTTTTGAATAAATTTGTGCTTGTATTCATTGATGACATCTTAATTTTCTCCAAAACTGAAGATGAGCATGCCGAGCATCTTAGAATTGTCTTAGAAATTTTGAGGAGAAATGTTCTATATGCAAAATTTTCCAAATGCCACTTCTGGGTCAATGAAGTCAAATTCCTTGGCCATATTGTTAATGAAGAAGGAATTTCAGTAGATCCTAGCAAAATTTCCGCTATTCTTGATTGGAAACAACCCACTACTCCAAGAGAAGTTCGAAGCTTTTTGGGTTTAGCAGGCTATTATCGGAAATTCGTTCAAGATTTTTCTAAGTTAGCTAGTCCGCTGACTAAGTTAACAATGAAAATTGCAAAGTTCATTTGGACTTCAAAATGTGAAGAAGTTTTTCAAGAGTTGAAAAAGAGATTGACCACTGCTCCTGTTCTCACTATTGTTAACGGGAACCAAGGCTTATCTGTCTATACTGATGCATGTGGTGAAGGGGTAGGTGCAGTATTAATGCAAAATGGAAAGGTGGTTGCCTACGCAAGTAGACAATTACGTCCGCATGAGAAGAACTACCCAACGCACGATTTGGAACTTTTGGCTGTTGTTTTCGCTTTGAAAATATGGCGACATTATCTTCTGGGTAAGAATCTTTTCAGCTTTCTAAATAATTTGCGAAATTAACTAAAGAAATATACCTAATAAACTCTCTTTGTTTTAGGTGAAAAATTCGAATTATTCACCGATCATAAAAACTTGAAATATCTTTTCACCCAGAAGGATTTGAATTTGCGACAACAACGTTGGTTGGAATTTCTGGCATCTTATGACTTAGATATCCAATATACGCCGGGAAAAGCCAATGTGGTTGCCGATGCTTTAAGTAGGAGACATGTTGTTCTTGCATATCTTGTTATCACTCCTACTCTCTTTGAGAAGATCGCAAGACAGCAGTATGAAGATGAATTTCTTCGGGGAATTTATAAAAGAATTTGCCAAGGAGAAGACACTAGTTTCGAAATGGATAATAGAGGAGTAATAAGTTTAAAAGGCAGGATTTGTGTTCCAGACTTCCCTGATCTGAAACGTGAAGTTTTGGACGAATGCCACAAGTCCAAATTCAGCATCCATCCAGGAGTCAACAAAATGTATCGAGATGTTAAAAGAACATTCTGGTGGAAAACGATGAAGAGAGACATATCTATTTATGTGAGTCGCTGTGCTACTTGTCAGCAAATAAAGAGCGACCAAAAGAAAGTGGCCGGTTTACTTCAACCTTTAGAAGTACCGAAATGGAAGTGGGATCAGGTATCGATGGATTTCATCGATGGATTGCCTCGTACCAAGAAAGGCAATGAAGCGATTTGGGTTATTGTGGATCGTCTAACCAAAAATGCTCATTTCATTCCAGTTAAATCTACTCGGACTGCGGCAAGCTTGGCAGGTATTTATATGAAGGAAATTGTTCGCCTCCATGGTATTCCCAGTAGTATAATGAGTGATCGTGACCCGATCTTCACTAGTAGATTTTGGGAAGCATTTCAGGACGCATTGGGAACGAAATTAAATTTCAGTACTGCTTATCATCCGCAATCTGATGGACAGACTGAAAGAGTTAACCGAATTTTAGAAGACCTACTGCGTGCTTGTGTTCATGATTTTGGTGGTTCTTGGGAGGACCATTCGCATCTGGTTGAATTCTCTTATAATAACAGTTATCAGGCCAGTTTAGAAATGGCTCCTTTCGAAGCTTTATATGGTCGTCCGTGTCGATCACCTACATGCTGGATTGAATCAGGTGACAGACTTGTTCTTGGACCGGATATGATAAAAGTAGCCACTGAGAAGGTAAATCTTATTCGAAAGAAGTTATTAACTGCCCAATGCCGTCAGAAGAGCTACTATGACCGTCGAAGGAGAAATTTGGAATTTCAAGTTGGAGATTCTGTATTTCTAAAAGTATCTCCGATGCGGGGTGTGTTGAGATTCGGGAAAACTGGAAAGTTGGCACCGCGTTATATTGGTCCTTTTCCTATTCTGGAAAGGATTGGTTCTCTAGCATACAGAGTGCAGTTACCCAGCTGGTTGTCTGGCGTACATGATGTGTTCCATATTTCTAACCTTCGGAAATATGTGCACGATCCAGATGATATTATTGAAGAAGCTGCTCAGCAGGATCTTGAAATTACTCCCAACTTGGCAGTTAGAAGGGAACCGATGAAAATAATTAATCGTGATGAGAAGCGATTGAGGAACAAAATTGTGAAATTGGTCAAAGTTAAATGGAGTGGCGATCCAAAGGACTGTACTTGGGAGACTGAAGAGAATATGAAGAAGTCATATCCCAAATGCAGAATTGACATCTCGACTTAAAACTGTAAGTCATTTCCTTGTTTTTGAATTCGTATATCATTTGTTTACGTTCTCTCTCTCTTTCAATTTCGAGGACGAAATATTCTTAAGGAGGGGATATTGTAACATCCCGAAAATTTTGAATTTAAAATTTAGTAATATATTTTAACTTTTTGAAATAAAAATTGAAAAGTTATAAAGGAATAAAATATGAACAAAGTTTAGTATTTTTAGTTAAAACTTTTAAAAGAAACAAAAAAAATTTATTAAAGTAAGTTATGATAAAATTTTAAAATTTAAATTGCATCATAATAATCTAACAATTAAACAAATAATCTAACAAGTAAACAATTAAACAAATGAACAAATAAACAAATAATCTAACATTTAAGCAATGTAAACACATAAACAAAAGAACAAACAAATAAACAAATGATTAAACCTATGATCAAATAAATAAACAAATCAAATAGCATGCTGAAAATATACAAAGCATGAAACACTATATACTTTCATTAAATGCAAGCACCTACAAAGAACATACCTTCATTTAATGCATTTACTCCTCAGCCACCTTTGGGAGGAAGGAGAAAAGCATGTGAAGTACAACAACCTGTATAAAACTACTATGCAAAATTATGTTTCAGTACTTTGCTTAAAACCTGCCTACCTCCTTATATACATGGCAATTGCCTTAGTTATTTCGTTCAAACAAACTTCTGCAAACCTGAAAAAAGAAAACATAATATTTCATAAATTCAAAAGCATTCAGGTGATCAAAACAGAAAATAAAAAGAAGTTAAAAACCAAACCAGAGAAGAAGAATCAAACTGCAGTTAAAAAGAAACAAAAGTATTCTCTGTTTCTATATTGTTCATGTGAGTAAACCTTTGTTCTTACAATCTTTTTGTTGCTGTGTGGATGTTGAATGATGTAGGGAAGTTAAACTTTTGTTTGTATCTTGAATATATGAATGAATGTTTGGTTGTGCAGGTTGATTTTACAAATTTCATTCTCTGTTTTAGTTTCAGGAAAACAAAAGTGAAAACCTGATGAACCTTTCTTTTTCTTCTTTCTCCCTGTTTCCATTTTCTATTGAATTTGAAAGGAAAAGAAAAAGAAAAATGGAGTATATGTTTAAACCTGCACCAAGTTTCAGTGATAAAGCAAAGCAGTTTGAAAACTTTCTTTTTTTTCCTAGAAACTAAACAAACACAGTAATTTTTGGTTGCAAGTCAACCCATATCAAAGAAAAATTTAAATCTCATTCTCTCTTTGATTCTAACAAAGATTTTTTTTAAAATAAGTTAAATATTGTTTTTTTTATCCTATATTTCATATCAGTTATGAACTAAAATAAGGTTATACAGTTCTTCTTCCTGGAAAGTTGAAACACAGTGACAAATTCAAAATCTCAAGGAAACTCAAATTTCACGAATTGTAACTTCCATAACTTTAAGTGAATCCATATTTAAAATGATGAATTTTAAGACAAATATGGGAATTTTTAATTACCTAGATTACGAGCAGCCCAATGTTGAACGAGACATGCATTTTGATCGATTGCCAATCATCGAACAAATTTTAGATGCTAAGATTTTGGTTAAAGCAAGATTATTCATCGTTGAGTCCGGGAAAATGTTAAAAAAAATTTCTATTGCATAAATTTTGAATTCGACTGAAAACTAGGGTTTAAGAACTGTTTCCAGTTCGCGTTGCAAATGAGATCGCCGCTCCACCTATGGGTGATCGGAATCCACGTCTCCGGTGCCAGTCGAGGCGTCACGTCTTGATGAAGCTTCAGTAAGGTTTTTGTGGCTTCTAATGGCCATACGTGGGAAGACGAGATGATTTAGTGGTGATGTGCCGATGGGTTTGTTCGATCGAACCACCTAAAATTGAACCACGGTAGTATCTGAAATTCTGGGTGATCGGCTAGGTTGAGTTAGTCATCATTGACTTGCTGATGGTCGTGAGGAAGGTCAGAGCGTCACCGTTCAGGCGTACACGTATACGCGTATCATTGCGTATCTGAACAATTGTGGGTTGTGGAAGAAGAAGTGGCATGGAGGAAGACTCGAAGTAATTCTAGGGGAAACTGGGGTTAGACTCGAAGGGAAAGTCGAGTTGTTTCAGGGTTTTGTCGTGACAAAAATTGGACTTAAACAAATTTTGAAAAATTTTATTTACACGGGTAGAATTGGGCAAAAACTCGAAGCAGGCAGCGTTTGAACTCGAGCGTGACTCGGGGGAGACTCGGGTTGGCCACCTAAACAGTATATTCAGTTGAAGCTGTAGAAAACTTGAGTTTAAACAAAAATTTTTTTTTTAAAAGCATTGTTTATAAAAGGAGGATTGTTTATTAATGGAATGTGGAGTTAACAAAAAAAAATTAAATCTTAATTTATTTAATTTTGTTACATCATTATAAAGTCATAAATAATGAATAATATAATGTAAAAGAAAATTAAAACATAATGTTGTTTAAAACTAAATTTTAACTTATCGAGGTGAATTATTGAACATGGTTTAAAAGAGATAATCAAAGAAATTTAAATTATCCTTTGGTTCATTTAAACAATTAATGATTAGTTAATCCCTTAAGAAAAAGATTATCTAGTAAATTAATTAATATTAAAGTTTTTTTTTAAAATAAAAAGATAATTAAGATTTAATAAATTAATAATTAAGATGACTTGTTTTGAAATAAATAAATAAGTGATAAAATTTATGGAAATGATTAAGATCTAATCAACTGTAATTAATTGTAAGTAATCATTGATTGAGAAATCAATAAAATAATATTTGGTTAATTTATCTCATTCGTTTTGATTAGTAAATAACTAACTATTGTTGTTAACTTATATCGATATCTCTGTTCTGTTTGTAATTCTGTATGATGATATTGCCATGTTATTGCACTGTGATTATGATTCGTTCTGTATTGATGTGAAAACCCTGTTGTCTGTAAACCGACATTTAAACTTCGATGCGACAGGGAATCGGATTTCAGTTGGTTATCCGAAACCCACATCGAACCTGTGAATATTTATGAATGACATCCACATGTTTTAAAATTTGACACCCACTATTCGAATTAGCCGGGAAAGGATCTTTGTATCGTATAACCCATTTCGAATATGTGATTCGACGTTATGGATAGCATTTGAAGACCGGTGTTGAAGACCGGGTATTTGCGAGAGCGATAGGACGACCTGTCGATTGACTCTGCACCGAGTTGCTCCGGTATAGAGTTCTCCATATGTGATGGGGAATCCGATCAGGATTATGGATATCCGGATTGCAAGGACTTCTTTGGAAGTGCCTTCGGTTTTGTTCGAGCCCGGAACAGACTTGTATGGATAGTATGTCTGACATTACAAATCGAGAAATAAAGCCGATTTCTTTTAAATATATTTCTGTTGGTGGCGGAGAATTTATTCTCTTAGCTTAACACCCTTCCCTGAGACATACGAGCTCAGAGGTTATGTAGTTGAAGGTTATCAGCGATATATTCCCAATTTGGTAATGTGACATACTGAGTGTTGCTGTGAAATGATCATTGTGTTGATTATTCGTGATAGGATCATTTATTTGATCGTCTATCTTGGTGATCATTTCTATGATCATTTGTTGACCCAAAGCACGGCTTTTGTATAAAGTGTGTTTTTGTGGACGTTACTTCGTCGGACCTCACACCCCGAAATGGTCGAAACAGGAAAGATGCGGCAAGGTTATTGGGGGTAGCACCCCTTAGGGTATGTACATTTCCTTCTGGATAGAAGTGGTATCATGGTATGGAGCCCAGATACTTAACTTATGTGGATATCGCAGATATATATATATGATTTTGTGATTTGTTGCTGGGGCCCCGGTTAAAGGTTGGTTACGACCGGGAGATGGCATACTCGTGTCAGTAGTTACCCAGTTAGGGGTAACCTGGCCTTGTGTTGGCAGAGATCTGGTTTGGTTCTCAGGGGCGTCCTTCCAGAGGCGTTCTCATGTGGCAATGGGAAGTTCCTTGGCCTGACCATTTGTTGGAAATCCAAAGAAACAATACGAAACCCTGTACGGTTTTAGTTGTAGAACCTGCCATGCAGCGTGGCGGTAACCTGCCACAAAACATGGTAGCTATAGTAGGCATAGTTCGGTATGTCTATGCTGGCTAAGATTTATATTCTACTTTCGAAATGATTTACTTCACTATGCACTAGTGATAATATCAAAGAAATTTCTTTTCTCGTATCAAGCATATTTAACTATCATAAGAAGAAATCTCCTCCAATTCTGCGTTTGCATTGTGTGTGTGGCGGGAGGTCTTATGGTAGTTCCATTTTTAAAAGCATTCCGAAAATTATTTTATAAATCTTGTTATTTAAATACAACTGTTTTGTTTACGCATACCAGTCCCATGACTGATCCGGAGTTTATTGTTTTCTTTCCTAAACTCTGGGTGCCCATTATTTCCACACGGGCAGCCTAGTAGCAGGTTTCTGTATTTTGGAGTAGCAGTATTTTGGAGCTCTTATCTTGGAAATATCTTAGGAGCTATTGGAGATTTCAGGTGTTAGCTTTTGGGAGTTCGTTATCACCTCTTTCATTTGAGGATTTTTGGATATATGACCACTGTTGTATTATCATGATGTTGTATTAGAGATCGTGGTGTATGTATTACGTACTCTGTGCAGTATGGATATTATGTTGATGTTGTAACAGTGATGTTATTTATGATATTGATTCTGTTCCGCTGTTTTATATTCATCTAATTGTTGTTATAAGCTCCGGCGATGCGAATTTGATGTCGTTTATTGGACATCGAGTTTGGGTCGTCACAAAAATTAATATACTGATTTGACCATACCCTTAACATCTGTCTGTTCTTCTTACCAGCTGATACCCAGTACCTATTTCCTATTCAAACACGCATACTCTCCTATAATAACCCACTCACGCAAGCTTCAGGCAGAAGAAGATAATAAAGCAAACTTCAAAAATTTCTTTCTCCTTAAATACTCGATTAAAAATCACGAAACCTTCTCTAAAAATCCTACTTCATCGTTTGCTTCGATCCTATATGCTTTTGGCCTGGTGCAACTTGGAGTTTGGGAGTGCGACAGTGAAGACGTGAGGGGTTTGAAGCTAGGGTTAAGCTTCACCTTATTTTCATTCACCGATTCGAGAAATAAAGCTCGTATTTGGATTCTCCTCGTCGAATAGCATCTGGACGCACGATTTGGTGGTGCGCGATCACATATTGGGGCAAGCGACGTTTCACGTTGTGCGCGAGCTAGGCACGGGTCGCGATTTGATAGAGTTGGCCGAGCTCGGAGTTTGGGATGGGGGATGGTGGAGATTTCGACGAGAAGTTGGATGGTACAGTCGGTTCGTTGAGTTATGTTGCGTAGCTCCGTATCATTGTGAAGGGTGCACGGCCATAGTTTCGTGTACAGGGAATGGCTACAGGGAGTTTGGGGAAGAAGCTTGAGTGGGCTGGGCCTTTTGCTTGGGTATGAATTCATTTTAATATAATATAAATTGTTTTATAAATTCGAATGTCGATAACTTATAAAATGTATAACTCTCACATACGAGGTCCGATTTAGACGAGACTTTTTGCGTTGCGATCGTGATGACGAAAGCTTCGAAATGAAATTGGTTTGGATGAATTTGGAGATAGTTGAAATTTGGGCTAAAATTGGAAGTCGTCCGGTTTAGTTCCAAACCGAAACGTCTCGATAACAACAGAAAAATCAAGGTGAGTGTTTTATAACGCTCACAACGTACTAAATATCTTTATGCTAGTTAATTTGATATTATGAAGTGATATTATTTTATTTTTCGTTGTTTGATAAAATTTAGTTGTCATATAGATTGTCATTTGAATTAACCGTTAAAAATTAAATTGACAGTTAAATTTAAATTTAAATTGAAATTGAAATTGAATTGCGATTAAATTACTTGACATTGATAACTATGAAATTGCCATGAATTGTATTGTCTATTGGATGATTTATTTCGATGGATGCTATTGGTTGAAATTTAGATGTTTGGATGTTTATTGCTTATATATAACCTGTTATGCATACATATGATGCTGTGATTTAATTTAAGTAATATATATTCATCCCTGACATTTAATTGAAATAAATAATCACTTGGCCATAGGATAGAAAATTATATACGGACACCGAATTGGCTAAATTAATAATTTTTAAAATCGTCGATTTGAAATTCAGTTAAATGTTTTGATTTAAAAGTTATAAATAGAAATCAATTTATAGAAATCGAATTTATCGAAAAATTGAGTTTGGAATGTTGAAATAGATTTTGGTTAAAAGAAGTTGTTAAATGATTTAAGTTGAGACTTGAAATTTAAAATTGGGTTATGATTGAATTTCAAAAATGTATTCGTTTTAAAAGATTGAACCTTAATTCGAGCTTTGAATATTACTAAGTAAAAGTGATATAAAGATGATATTTTGAAATTGAGCTTGAAATTGAATCATATTTGTAATTGGGTTTTAAATTTGAATATTAAAGGATAATTTTGTTAAGTGTTAAAAATTGATATTTTGAAAAATCAAGCTAAAAATCGATATAAATTGAAATCGAATAAATTGAAGGTAAATGTAAAATTGAATTAATTTGAAGTCAAGGTTGACATTGATTTGAATTGAAATCGAAATTGAATCGGTAGAACGGAAATTGAAATTGTTTTGAATTGGGAAGTTATAATTGAAATGGTTGGGTTTGAAGCTGTTTTATTTTGTTTTCCAAATTACTCAGTTATATAAACCATTTGGAATACTTAAACTATTTTAATCTATTTTAAATCTACTTAACCCAATTTAAATTATTTTAAACTAATTTATCTATTTCAAATCCATTTTTAAGATTTTAAGTATTTTAAGTATTTTACTTATTTAAAACCACTTTTAAAACTACTTAAAACTATTTTCTAAAATCCCAAACTGGTTAATAAGGTGAAATGTTTATGTTTAAATCTTGAATTTGAGTGCGAATTGGATTAAATGAAGTTGCAACCTAAATTAAAAGTCGAAATGATTTTGAAATCGAAATGAGATATTGATGCGAAAATTGATTTTGAACGAAATCTTACATTTGAATAGATACGATGATATTTGAAATGGATTTGATTGTTGAAGCGAATATGATATTTTGATATCAATTATGAATCGATTTGAAATGTAAAAGAGCCAACGGTGTAATAATACGTAGTTATTAAAGAGACCGGGATCGGATATGGACATACTCTCTGTCGATACCGAAACCACTTTAATAACTATTATACGCGGATTGTTGATCCAGAATGAAGTGGACGGTTTGGTGAACGCGTTGATTGAAGAAAGAGAACGATTATTGGATGACCCCTGACATGACTAAAACAGGAGCCGCGCCGGGCCATTGAGGTTCGCCACCTCTAGCGGACACACTTCTTCGATACTATATCTATTACATTTGTGATGCGATTTGGGTGCACCCCTTGATTTGGGAGTGTTGTTTCGCGGTGTTGGGGTAGCTGCTGGCTATGCTCAACATCAGTCCGGATCACGCAACTACTAGTATCCTAGTTGGTATCGCCTCATGTACCTTGTCATACTGATTATCCTATTCGCGACCACTATGTTTTGTTTTGTGTTATACCTATGGGGTACCCTCTGATAACCACCAGTTTACGGTGGGGCTTACGGTGCTGTATAGACTATGGCATTATAAAATGTGTTAAGGGGGATTATGGTAACGCCTTAACGCTATTTTAATACTTTATATTTCTGATAGGCATTATCTACTTAGCGTACATTACTACATAGTAGATAGTTTAACGGATCCTTAAGAGATGGAAAATCCCGTAACATCTCTTGAGTTATTGCACGCACGTTGACACTGGATATGAGATGTCAAACCCCGTAAACATCTCTGACGCCGTTACACTCATATTTATTTACGATTGATTTAACTTTCATAAGGATATTTTAGTCCTGACTCGCATGTTTTGTCTTTTCATTACGCTCGGGTCAGTCCTGAGTTTTTCAGATTTTTGAAGATCTATTCTGGAGGATGAAGACGAAGATTTGGTATACTATTACTATTATTACCCTTGCATCATGCTATCTGCTGCATTATTTTAATTGTTCTGTTGTATATGTATAACTCTGATAAATGTTGTATAAATAATTGTCAAAGTATAGTAAACAGCTTCATGAACTGTTTATTTGACTATTATATTTTATCGTTCCGCTGCGAGATTCTGTGTTGTTTCATTTCCTTTATTTCTCTTTCTTTTCTTTTCTTAATTACCCCAATAACCATCTGCCCTTTTGAATGGTTTGGAACAGATATGTGTATTTGATCGTCGGTTTAAACTGTCGAAAAAGGCGGGTCGTTACAGTTGAGGAAGGCGTGTTGGAGAAGGTAAGCGCTGATTGTTGACAGGTTAAAATATTTTTAATTATAAATATCTTATTTAATGCAACTTAAAATTCTGATGCCCTATCGAGGCATGCCGTCAGGCGTCTATAATGTTATACCCCTATTTCAAACGCAATGGAAAAGGTTTCGAGCCCTAATTCGATCGTATAGAGAAGATAGCTTTTTGGACTCAATCATTATATTAAATTTCCGATATGAACATCAGCGCTTTTATATATCATATGCTCACACGACAACTCCAATCACTATGAAAATTTAAATTCGATAATAATATAATATTACGGATCCAATGGAACTGATTTCATCGAAATCCGAGACTATGACTCGGAAGGCTATTTTTAAATATCAATTTAAACGATGTATTTTTAAAATTGAACAAACTACTGTTAAATTCAATTTTAACCCATTTCCAGTAATTAAATCCAATAATTAACTTCCCAAATAATGGTGATATTTGAAATTTAAGTTACAAACTAACTTTTAAATATTTAAATCAATTAAATATCCCAATTTAAATTGGCCAAAATTATGGGTCGTCACATTCCTCACCCCTTAAAAGAATTTCATCCCCGAAATTACTAGTTAAGAAGAATGATCCAATACCCATTACTATTTTCCAAAACCAAAAAGTTTTATCAACTTGCCATAACATATCTTTTATTAAAGACCCACTATTACTTTAACCAACTTCCCAAAACCTTCCATAGTTTCCAACAACATTATTTACTCCACTTATTCAAATTTAAATTTAAATCCAAATTTAAATTATCAAAACTTTCTTAAAAATTTTACAACTCTCTAAATTTCCGAAATAAATTTGTCAGCGTCTCCTACGCGGCTAGCTCGGTACAACTGCAAAATGCATCTACGGGCCCCCAAATTTCAAAAGAAAACAAAAGCCAAATGACTAGACTAGAAAAACATCAAATTTCATACAGGAATTTAAATACATACCTTTGCCGAGTAAATTTCAATTTATCCTCTAAAATCAAAAATCCCAAACTCACTTTCCTAATCCTTTAGTTCCAACTAAACAATTAGTTTCAACCATTACAATTTGTCCTTAACTCCATTTCCAAAATCCTTTTATCTCAACTCCAAATTGAAATCATTTTGTTACTGACAAAAAAAAATTTCAAAAATTTTCTAACTCCCAAAATTTTCGAAAATTTTTGGCAGAGTCTCTTTTGTACAGAGGAGCTTTTGCAATTTGACAAGAGATATGAATATATATACATCGACCCACACGGTCGGAAAAACAAAAACAGTCCATATTTTTTTTTTATTGCGTCGGCGTACCTTCATTTGGCATTTTTAAGCAAGCGGCTTATTATTTTAGCATTTTGTGCGTCCAAATCTAGCCAAACGGCTTCCCGGTACATGTACTTACTCAATTCAAACATGTAAGTCCTAAATGTACGAAATTTATTAACATTTCACTTATATTTAAATAGCTAAAACATGGATTCTATAACAATGCATGTTATATACTTTCATGAGCACATATGTAAGGTTTTGACACTTATTTCAATTGCTTTCAACCAATTCATATGCCATTTCATTCGATTTTAATGGTTTACAACTCAATTTCTTACATTCGATTCTTTTTAACCCAACAACTCACATTTATTTCAATTGATTCCAAAAATCAATTTTATTTACTGCTACCAATCCATATAAATTTTATTCGCTTCTGTTTAAGTCGAACGACTAATTTATTCTATGCAATTCGACGATATTCACTTAATAGAATATCCATTTTAGTTTTTATCCACATCCAATTGATTCCAACTCACTATCTCATTCCTAGTTTATTCACCAACCATACATTTGCATTTCATCTCATCTCCGCATTGGTTTCATTTTAAAACCATTTCATTGAGCTTGACAACATTCAATGCTTATATCAATAACCATTTTTCAAATTAATTTAACCCCAACTTCTATTTAAAGGTCTTCCATTCTTACTCGAAGGCGAGCTTCCAATTATTCTCAACTTAAGTTAATTTACTTCAATTTATTCCAACTTCAAACCTAAGTTCACTTCAATTTAACTTGATTCTCATCAAATCTAATTGTTAGCCCATCCATTATAATTTTAATTTTAATTTTAATTCACCTTCTCAATTTATAAAAATAATATCCAAGCACATACTTAACTCATTTATACTCAAATTAGATTTTATTTGTAACTCCAATCATTTCTATTATAATCCAATTCCATTTTATTTTTACAACATCTCCACTTATTTTAATTCATTATCAATCCAAGTCGAATTCTATTTATAACTCGAGTTTATTTCCAAAATTCATTATTAACTTACAATCCATTTTATTTAACCAAGTTAAATTTTATTAACATACTCTATCAAATAATTTATTTAGCTAATCAGCTTACTTCCAACTTTTAAATCAATATTCGATTGTATTACAAAAATCACTTCATTAAATTTTCCCGAGTTCAATTTTTTTTCATAATTCCAGTTTGGATTTTCTTTCATTTTCCAAAATTCCAACACTTTTATTTCGGCTTATTTATCCCCATTTTTACATTTTTATAAGCTACTCACTTATTAATATTCATACTTCACCATCAATTTACAGTCAATCACATTTTCACTTTACTTTTAACAAGGGATTATATTTTTATTTCAATGCCATTCAATTTTTTATAAGCTTCCAAAGCTTATTTATCCCAATTCAATACTTACTTAGTTTACGCTTATTTATTTAAGTAAGAATTTTATTCTATTCAATATTATCTATAACTCAACTGAATTTATTCCAATTCAATTTTATTTTACTTAATTTCAGATAAATCTAGCATCATACCATTCTCTTTAATCCACTCAATCCACTTGAATTTAAATTAAGTAAGAACTTACTTTCACTTAATATCATCTACATCTTAACTTATTTCATTTCAATTCGATTTCAACTTAATTCAAACACAACTGGATTTTATTTTCAGATAATCCAATTAATTTCAATCCAGTTAAATTTTATTTCCCAATCCAAATTTAATTTATTTTTTCCCATTCCAATCACATTCAAGATTTACTAATTATTTCTTCCAATCATCCATTAAATTTTCCATAATTAAATTTCTCCAAATTAAATTTATTTAACCTTTTCACTTTAAATTTTAATTCCAACATTCAAAGCTCATATTTTCCTTCCTTGTTTAAAATCATCTCAACTTTACAAGTTTATAACTTACCTCATCAGGATTTTCAATTCAAATAAGGATTCAGGATTTCAAACACCCGACTTTTGGTTCAAATCATTTTACGACCATCATGATCTCAAAATCACATTTCTTAAATTTTTAAACCAATCCTGGTTTTTTTCCCCAATAAATTCCCTTTGAAATTTCAAAAACAAACTAATTCTTCTGAACAAATCAATTTGGCAGCAATCCGTCACTTAGAAACTCAAAAATGAACATCGATGATGCTGCAGTCATCACCGAAGTTATTTTCCAACGACTGAAGTGAGCTCAATGCTATATCCCTTATCAAAATTTATTTGAAATAATTTCCTTTCAGAAATACTTTTTAAAATAATAATGCTATTATTTGCCTTCAAAACACTTCGAAAAACACTTCCAAAATCTCTGGGGTTTTAAATTTTCAAATTTTGACTTAAATCAAATTTTAACTATAATTCATTTGTATAATTTATGCTCATACAAATTCCCATTTGATTATCCAAGTCATTCCAATTTTTATAATCTTATTTGTTTAAAATATTATCATCCAAACAACCAAGTTATATATCAATTTAAGAAAATATTTCCTTTATCTCAAAATATATTTTGGGTAAAATTATTTCGTTCACCCACCTTTAAAACAATATAATATCACTTTATCGTGTCAGGTGTTCATAAACTCTTCTCGAATAGCGGCCAACTTACTCGATCAGAATTCATATTCCACTCAACCAATAAGTCAACACAATATTAAAACAATTTATATTCACTAAAAAATACGCACTCATATTTTTTAATACACTCAAATTCATTCTAGAGTACTATGGACTCTATTTTCAATGAGTTATCCCCACCAGAGACAAGATTATTACCAGCCTAAGCTCTGATACCAACTGTAATGACCCGCATATTCGTACCTCTTGAGTCGACAATATTCTCCATCATTCAAGCTCAAGGTGAACGGAAATACGAACCATTTGGGTTAAAGAAGAAGAGGTAGAAGAAGAAAATAGAAACCAACATCAGAGTCTAACCATTGCTGCGGAATAAAATATAATAGATAATAAATGATCTTTACACAAAATCAAATATATCTATTTATACATTTCATCATCAGAGTACAGCATCAGAGTTCAATACAAACAACAACACAACTCAGGACAGTTATAATACCTCGTCCTTTCAAAATCGAATACACAGCGGAATATTTCATACAAGTACGGAAGTACGTATCGTCATCCAACTTGTCTTCTGAGCTCCACAGCATCATATCCTGTACTCTATAATACTCGGTCTGACCAGAGCATTATAGTTAAATAACACCCGAGTTAGTCTAGAATACCAGTGTGAGAAATCACACTCAAATTGATTATTAAAGTTTCAAAAATCCTTTGGAAACAAAAGCATCTCGTAAGACCACGCCATAAATAAACATGTCGGGTTTTTACCTTACGATGGCAAAAGCACTTTCTAATAAAATCCTTTGATATTATAATAGGGTCTATTTACAAATACTTATTAAAATAGTCGAAATTGTTACATGATTAAATTCTAGCATACTATCCACAAAGTGGGTTATACAAACAAAAACAGTAAAAGGCACGTAGGGAGAATGGATTTCCAACTAATGGCTAGGCATTGGGGTACCACCTGTCAAAGTACGTGGCATAGATCACCGTACCGAGGATTACTCCCAATCCCATGCAACACAGGACCGGGACTATGCTAGTCCATGAGATGATGCTTTTGATGACAACAACCTTAGAATAGATTATAAAATATAAATACTAACATTATAAGTTTAGATATATATATGTATATGCAGGATTTAACCATGCAGGTACTAAGAATGAAGACTGTACAGTATAGAGATTCAAATTATCAAGACAGAAGACTCATGAGTATCAAGATTATCAAGAGTTCAAGATTTCAAGGTTAAGTATTTTTTATTATTAGGAATTTTGTTAAAACTCATAGAAAAGGATTGGTATCTTAAAATCCAATTTATTCGTGGAATGGAATCCACTTCGAGCCTGTTAAAGGGATAGAACCCTAAGTAGGATGGAACCTACGAAAAATCTAGTGGAACATTGTTTTGTATCCGCTAACCTTTTATTCAAAATGATTTTTTAAAATTATATGTTGTTTTCAAAATGTTTTCAAAACTTTCCTTTTAAAAGATTCAAAACCCTCTATCCTGATTTTATATAATTTCAGCCTCAAAATTTTCTTTAATTTCAAAGTCAAATTACTCCTGATTTTAAACTATCTTTTAATACAATATATTTAACTTTTAAATATTTTAGAGTTAGATTTAAATATAAAATTAGAGTTAAATTCTATATATATTATTCTCTATATTTACTTATGAATTTTAACTATAGTCAAGTATATTTATGAAGTTTAAATTAGTTTTAATATAAGATAAAAGTTATTTTCAAAGAAAATCAAATCATCAAAAAATGCTTTGGGATGTTGACATGCCTATGTACCCCATGTCGACATAGTGTCAGTTGAGTTCAAAATTTAAATTTCAAAAGAAGTGTCTATTCTCTGTAACTCTTCATGAATGGACATGGCTGTTGTTCTTCTATAAATAGGGATTAGTTTCAACGAATTTTACATCAAATTTTCTGGTTTTTCACTCCTCTTCTTCTTCCACTTTTCTTAATACATATTCTTACCATTACTCTGCCGGAATCAACATTGAATCGAACTCGATTACTTCGAGTTTGATTCTCTATCACTCTATCTACAAGATTCTCAGTGCTATTCAGAGTTATAGACTTCTTTGTAATTTATTAAGTGAGAAAAGGTGTGATTGTAGCCTTGAAAATCAATCAAGAAAGAAAAGGTGTGATTGTAGCCTTGGTAAATCAATTGGGTAAATTTGTGGCTCAGAAATCAAGTATCTCTACCCAGAGGATCGAAATTCTGGAGGGTGTACCTTATAGCCTTTAAACCGAGGGTGTAATTGCACAAGTGCTTTTGAAAGGAAATCCGTACTTGTGTTGCGAGACTGGATGTAGGGTAACTCCGAACCAGTATAAAATCCGGTGTGTTCTTTCCTTTACTGATTTTATTTTATTTCTACGTCTGCGTTTGTTTCTGTGATCATATCAGTGTCTGTATATTGCATACATCGGTGTCTATATTAACATAAACTCAAAAAGATTTAGTAATTCTTTATTAACACTATTCACCACCCCTCTAGTGTTAATCCTAGCATTAAGATCCGTAATCCGCATTTCTCACAATTGGTATCGGAGCAAGGTTTTCAAAGTTTCATAATTTGATTTTTGAAAAAGTTTTTAAAATGACTATATTTGTTAATACTTGTTTAGAAGCATTCAAACCATCATCGTTTCTTGAGTCTGCATATAATCAATATTCAAATTCAAGTTGTCTACCAAGATTGTTTGATGTGCAGGAATCATACTTTATGGGTGTTGAAGAATCAATCCGCAACGGACAAATTGTGCAGATCAGAAAGAACAAACGGATACTTGAAAGTGGGTGTTCTAGACACATGACTGGCAATCCAGATATACTGAATGATATAATATACAAAGACGGAGGATTGGTTAACTTTGGAGACAATTCAAAAGGATATGTGATTGGCATCGACAAAGTCGGTAATTCTGAAACTCCTACTATTACTAATGTTTTGCTAGTTAAGAATCTAAAACATAATTTGCTAAGTGTAAGTCAACTATGTGATAAAGGATATAAAATTAAATTTGAAAAGGATAAATGTCACATTGAAGATAATAATTCAACCATTATATTTGAGGGAGTCAGGAAAAAGAATATTTATATTCTTAGTATGAAAGTTTCAAATGATAACCTGTGTCTATTGGCAAATACAAGTGACCCTTGGATTTGGCACAAGAGATTTGGGCATTTGAATTTCAAACTCTTATCTAGACTATCAAAACATGATCTAGTAAGAGGTCTCTTTAAAATGAATTTTGAAGTAGATAGTTTATGTGATGCTTGTCAATTAGGAAAACTTAGAAAAAGTTCTTTTAAGTTAAAAGATATGATTTCAACTTCAAAACCTCTTGAATTACTTCATCTTGATTTATTTGTTCCATCTCAAACTCTATCAATAAATCATAGTAAATATATCTTTGTAATTGTAGATGATTATTCTAGATTTATGTGGACAATATTTTTGAAACATAAAACTGATACTTTTGAATGTTTTAAGACATTCTCAAAAAGAACTCAAAATCAATTTTCTCTAAAAATTATAACTATTCGAAGTGATCACGGTGGTGAATTTGAAAATGAAAAGTTTGAGGAATTCTGCAATAAAAAGGGAATAACTCACAATTTTTCATTTCCGAGAATTCCACAACAAAATGGAGTAGTAGAACGTAAAAATAGGACGATTCAAGAGTGTGCGAGAACTATGCTTACAGATAGTAATTTACCAAAGAATTTTTAGGCAGAAGTAGTTGCTACCGCCTGTTATATTTTGAATAGAATTTTAATTAGACCTTTAACTGATAAGACATCTTATGAACTTCTTTATTCAAAGAAATCTAAGGTATCCTATTTCAGAATTTTTGGAAGTAAATGCTTTATTTTAAATACAAAAGATAATTTAGATAAATTTGATCCTAAATCCAACAAAGGTATCTTTATCGGATATTCTAATAGAAGTAAAGCGTACAGAGTGTTTAATTTAAAAATTAATTCCATTGAAGAAACAATGCATGTTTCATTTGATGAAAATTTCAAAAATTTTGAAGATACAAATGATGAAGAGGACTTAATCACTCAGAATCAAGAATCAATTGAAACTAATAACGAAATTAATCATCCTAATAAAAGGACTAAACTTTTAAAAGATCATCCTATAGAAAATATACTGGGAGATATGTAGTCTGTTGTTAAAAATAGAAATCAACTAAGTCAAATGTGTAATGTAGCTTTTATATCAACTATTGAACTCAAAAATCCAAAAGAAGCATCAACTGATGATTCATGGATTTTGGCTATGCAAGAAGAATTAAATCAATTTACTAGAAATGATGTTTGGGAACTTGTTCCTAGACTAGAAAATAAAACTATAATTGGAACTAAATGGGTTTATAAAAATAAAATGAATGAACAAGGAGAGGTAGTTAGAAATAAAGCTCGATTAGTCGCTCAAGGTTATTGTCAAGAAGAAGGAATATATTTTGAAGAAACCTTTGCTCCCGTAGCAAGATTAGAAGCCATTAGGATTCTACTTGCTTTCACAAATCATAATAATTTCAAATGGATGTTAAAAGTGCCTTTCTAAATGGTTTTGTAAAATAAGAAGCATATGTTGAACAACCACCACTTTTTGAAAATGATAAATTACCAAATCATGTTTACAAACTTAAGAAAGCATTATATAGTCTAAAACAAGCTCCTAGAGCCTGGTATGATAGACTAAGATCTTATTTATTGCAATCTAATTTTGAAATTGGTAAATTAGATAATACTCTTCTTATTAAAAGAAATAAAAATGATATTCAACTAGTATAAGTTTACGTAGATGATATCATTTTTGGTTCAACTAATTTTGAAATGAATAAAGAATTTTCTGAAATAATGACAAAAGAGTTTGAGATGAGTCATATGGGTGAATTAAAATTCTTTTTAGGATTACCAATAAAATAATTGGACAATGGTATCTTCATTAGTCAAGAAAAATATGCTAAAGACCTAATTAGTAAATTTGGTTTGACTACTGCGAGTGGAAAACCCACTTCCATGGCAACCAATGAGTACCTTGGTAAAGAAGATCTCTCGAAAGATGTAGATCAAAAACTATATAGAGGAATGATTGGATCACTACTCTATATTACTGCCAATAGACCTGATATCATGCATAGTGTTTGTCTCTATGCCAGATATCAATCCCAACCTAAAGAGACCCACTTAAAAGCCGTAAAACGAATCATAAGATATGTTAAACACACATCTGATTATGGTTTATTCTACCCTAAAAATGATTCTTTTGACTTAATATCTTACTGTGATGCTGACTATGTTGGTTGTAAATCAGACCGAAAAAGTACAACTGGGACTTGTCACTTTTTGGGGCATTCTCTGATTTCCTGGCTTAGTAAAAGAAAAACACGGTTTCTTTATCAACAACGGAAGCAGAGTATATTTCTGCTGCATTGGCTTGTTCTCAATTAATATATATGCAACAAACCTTGAAAGATTTTGGTTTAAAATTTTCAAAATCACCAATTTATTGTGACAATACAAGTGCGATAAATTTATCCAAAAATACTACTCAACATGCTCGAACTAAACATATTGATATCAGACATCATTTTCTCAGAGATAATATAAGTAAGGAAGTAGTTACTCTCGATTATATCAATTCTGAGAATCAAATTGCTGATATCTAAACAAAACCCTTAAATGAATCAATATTTACTGAATCAAGAAGAGAATTAGGTATTTGTTCTATAACTGAAATATAAAATATAAATAACAAGTATAATTAATAATTAATATTAAAATAATTGAAAGAGTTAAAATAAAAAGGACCATGTCGACATCCCCCATATACCCATGTCTGCATGCAATGTTTTTAAATTTTGAAATTTCTCCCACCAAAATTCAAAAAATTTAGTTATATATTCTTCTCTATTTCGAAGTTTTGTTCGTTCTTTCTATTTTCTCTTTAATCTATCTTCTGAAATAAATAAAATAATCGCATCCGTTTCCAAATCAAACATTAAATCAATCTTTTCATTCCCCTCTCCTGCGTTGGGTCCATTTCAACGTACTACTCTCGCTCGTGTGACTAAAATGGAGGAATCTATGAAGGATGTACTTCAGATGATGACTGAAGCTCAATTGACTCAACTTCGTATGGCAAAGGAACAGGAAAGGCAAGGCAAGATTCTTAGGAATTTGCAAAAATTCCTAATGGATGACCAGGCCAACTCTATCTTGATTGATGAATACTCTTCACTCAATCGAGAACAAGAGACCAACGAGGAAGAAGAAGAAGAAGAACCCATGGAAGAAGCGCACGAGGAGGATGATGACCAAGTCGTGTGTGTTGGAGAAGTGTGTTTTGACAAGAATAAGAATCTTGTCGAACAACGTGGAAACTTCTATTTCCACTATCCAAACTGTTCGATTCATAGATCTCCTATGTTTAATAACACACAACAATATCTTTTCTTTCTTCTCCATTATTTTTTGTGTTTCTTTATGTTTTCTAAACATTCATGTATATACAACTTCATACGTAATAAATAACTCGTGTTCTTATATGTGTTTTAATTATAAATACTATCGTGAATTCTTACTTAGGATAGTTGATAGTTTAGGACTATGTTTTAGTATTAGATTTAAGTGATGATTACTTATGATAATACTATCATTATAATCACATGTCATAGAGTATTAGTTTTAGGGGAGTTATATAGTTTGGAGTTATATAGTTTACATTTATTTTTTCTGTTGATGATAAAGGGGGAGAAATATAAAATATGGTAGTTAGGCATAGATTAAGGGGGAGTTATTAGTTTTAGGGGGAGTTATTAGGATAGAAATAATATTTTATAAACAAAGGTTGTTGTCATCAAATAGGGGGATATTGTTAGTCCATGAGATGATGGTTTTGATGACAAAAACTTTAAAATAGATTATAAAATATAAATACTAACATTATAAGTTTAGATATATATGTATATGCAGGATTTAACCATGTAGGTACTATGAATGAAGACTGTACAGTATAGAGATTCAAGGTACCAAGATAGAAGACTCATGAGTATCAAGATTATCAAGATTTCAAGGTTAAGTATTTTTTTATTACTAGGAATTTTGTTAAAACTCATAGAAAAGCACGAGCATCTTAAAATCCAATTTATTCGTGGAGTGGAATCCACTTCGAGCCTGTTAAAGGGATGGAACCCTAAGTAGGATGGAACCTACGAAAAATCTAGTGAAATATTGTTTTGTATCCGCTAACCTTTTATTCAAAATGATTTTTTAAAATTATATCATGTTTTCAAAATGTTTTCAAAACTTTCCTTTTAAAAGATTCAAAACCCTCTATCCTGCTTTTAAATAATTTTAGCCTCAAAATTTTCTTTAATTTCAAAGTCAAATTACTCCTGATTTTAAACTATCTTTTAATATAATATATCTAACTTTTAAATATTTATACTTAGATTTAAATATAAAATTAGAGTTAAATTCTATATATATTATTCTCTATATTTACTTATGAATTTTAACTATAGTCAAGTATATTTATAAAGTTTAAATTAGTTTTAATATAAGATTAAGGTTATTTTCAAAGAAAACCAAATCATCAAAAAATGCTTTGGGATGTCGACATGCCCATGTACCCCATGTCAATATGGTGTCAGTTGAGTTCAAAATTTAAATTTCAAAAGAAGTTTCTATTCGCCATAACTCTTCATGAATGGACATGGTTGTTGTTCTTCTATAAATAAGGGTTAGTTTCAATGAATTTTACATCAGATTTTCTGGTTTTTCACTCCTCTTCTTCTTTCACTTTTCTTAATACATATTCTTACCATTACTCTGCCGAAATCAACATTGAATCGAAATCGATTACTTCTGTTTGATTCTTTATCACTCTCTCTACAAGATTCTCAGTGCTATTCAGAGTTATAGACTTCTTTGTAATCTATTAAGCGAGAAAAGGTGTGATTATAGCCTTGAAAATCAATCAAGAAAGAAAAGGTGTGATTGCAGCCTTGGTAAATCAATTGGGTAAACTTGTGGTCCGAAAATCAAGTATATCTACCCAGAGGATTGAAATTCTGGAGGGTGTACCTCGTAGCCTTGAAACCGAGGGTGTAATTGTACAATTGCTTTTGAAAGGAAATCTGTACTTGTGTTGCGGGACTGGATGTAGGGTAACTCCAAACCAGTATAAAATCCGGTGTGTTCTTTCCTTTACTGATTTTATTTTATTTCTGCATCTATGTTTGTTTCTGTGATCATATCTGTGTCTGTATATTGCATACATCGGTTTCTAAATTAACATAAACTCAAAAAGATTTAGTAATTCTTTATTAACACTATTCACCCTCCCCTCCTCTAGTGTTAATCCTAGCCTTAAGATCCATAATCCACATTTCTCACAGACTACCCCTTACTGGATAAACCGGAGTAAGATCGTCCCACGGTTGGGATCAGTAACCGCACCACTAAGTCGAATAAAAGGGACATCTGGACAGGGATGACCTCACCCTAATGGGTGCTACCCACTTAGCATTACTGCATAACCCCTGATTTTCAGTCATTCTCGGTTGATGAGGCTTGAGGCTAAGTGTTACCTTTTTAGAACACATCCCTTAGAATGCTCATCGCTCGCCTGACGATGTTCTAAAAGCATTCATCCATACAAGTCCGTCCCGCGTTCAAATGGAACCGAAGGCACTACTCCTACTACATCCATTTTAGAATCACCTCAGGATTAGTAGCGACTAGCCCTTGCACTTCACTGCTCCATCTTCGACTCCGAACTCGTTTTTCCACGAAAATATACAAACCGGATCGAAGTGGTTTTCGAGAAATTAATCCCAATCCCGGTCTCTTCGAAACGATCAACGCATTGGCCAATATTGATAGTCAGTTATTTAACTATCAATTAACATTCACAAACAACCATCAAACAATAAATAATCTCCCAAATTATTTATTATCCTCGAAATATCTTCGCAAGATATATTTCCACTTTTCTACCCTTTAAAGAAAGTGCCAAACCATCTTCCTCTCACGGAACACATTTCCCAAATATTTCTATTTCCACTAAAATCGCCGAGTACAAATAATCTAAAACACTTATTATTAAATATACTTTAAAACATTTAATTTAAAAATTACTTTAATACTTATTCAGAATACATACTTTAAGAATATTTAAAATAAAACTACTTTGTACAATATAAAGCTAAATTTCTAACCTTTAAAACATAAAACCAAGCCACCTTTAAATAATTGCTGCTATAATGAATTATAAAAATATACTTACTTTAAAATTTAAACATTTAGAAATAATAACTTTTCTAAAACATACCTTTAAAACAACTTAAACTTTTTTTTACTTATACTTAAAAATTTGCTTTGAAAACGTAGGAAATACTCTTTTCTTTCCCATCTTAAAAATAAATCACTGTTTATTTTTAAACAAATTTACCCTTCCTTTAATAAAGTCCCACCGTGTATTTATTCCTCCAAATATCCACTAATTAATATATTCCTTCACCTTTATAAACCCAGTTTATACATTTCTTAGTCTCACTTCCCTTTTAAAATTCCAATTTCAACACTTTTCAAATTGACTTCCAAATTAGTCCACTTTGAAAATAAATTCCTTTACTTACTCAATTTATTTCAGAATCCATTAACTTTAGATTTTATTTCTTACTTATGATTTAAAGTCCTTTTTAACTGAAAATACCAATTTCATACCCTTTTTCCAAAATTCCTACTTTATCTATTTCAATAAATTTAAAACTTTAATTTTTAAAATAAATTCTATATTCCTTTAAATAATATCACTTAAGTTTAAAATTCATTATTTCTCTGTTTATTCAAAGTCCCATTTTTCCATACTCGGAATTTATTTATTAGAATTTAAAATCAACTTTTATCTTTTCTCTCCATTCATTCTTCAATTTATCCCAAATTCCCAATAACCATTTGCTTACAAATTCTCTCTTTTAATTTTCTTTTCAAAAATCCAATCTATATATTTTGATAATTTAGTGTATCCATACATATTCAATCAAACCAGCATCCAACATTTCCAATTACCCATATAATTCATCATAGAATATCAAATAAACATAACATAGAATATTAAACAATCTAATAATTTTGAGGAATCCAGTTGGATCCCTCCAACCCGTTTCCCTGCATCCATAGACGTTAGCACAATACTAATTCCACTTCGAGGTGGAATATCGCGGTATATGGGTTTATACAATATCATCCGCTATTATGTAGCGCATAGGGTCTCATCCGCTATATAATGTGGGAAAATCAATCACTCTAATATATACTATATATAACTATATATAATATAGCACATCAAACCAATTCAATCATTTAACCAATTATTTAAATTTAACCATTTAAATTTAAATAAAACCCAGATGAGTGAGATTAACTCACATTTTGTTTTAACTGTGTAAAATAAATTCTATTAATCCAAAAGAGTGAGAATTTACTCACCTTGATATTTATTGCAATCCACTCCACTTCTATTTCGTATCCTACGGCATTACAAATCCAACATTTTCGGTTCATGCGACTTTAACCTCGTAAAATGCATTATGAATTTTTATAAGTTAATTATTTCAACTTGTAATTAATAAAACCAATAACATTTTAAACTTAAATTTCAATTTACCTTTACTAACTCACATGTTTCCGCCTATCCTTGTACGCGCTCAACCATCCTCGCACGCAATTGACAATCACACGACCTGGTGCCAGCATGTGTCCAGGAGTCTTCGTCTTCAAACCGCAACCCATCATATCCAACACCGTCGCGATATTTTCCCCCCTCACAAAGTGGCCTTCACAGACATCGCAGCCTTCACCGACATCGTGTCTTCGTATTCATCGGCCCCTTCAAACGCAAGCTCCAGTGTTGCTGGCGACTCCTAGTGCACGTCGCCATCGTGTCCCCTCCAAGTTGCGTGCGTGCTTCCTTGAGCACCACTGCCTATCGCGAGTAATCGTGCCCTCCAAGTCGCGCTCGTCTTCGTCAGCCGATTTCCACTTTGTTTGCCATTTTTTTCCTTTCGTTAGCATGAATGCCGATTTTTGAACTGGTTGTGGAGAAGGGGAAATAAAGTGGTCGATGCGATTTTATTTAGCCTTTCCCTCCCCTTTTTTTTCTTCTAATCGAAGCTTTCCAATCGTTTTCAATTTTTTTCCTTTTCTTTCCTTCCGATTTTTTTCTGACTTTGGACGAGAGGGATAAAGTGTAAACATGATATAAAGTTGAGGAAGGCGTGTTGGAGAAGGTAAGCCCTCATTGTTGACAGGTTAAAATATTTTTTTATTATAAATATCTTGTTTAATGCAACTTAAAATTCCGATGCCCTATCGAGGCGTGCCGCCAGGCGTCTATAATGTTATATCCCTATTCCGAACGCAATGGAAAAGGTTTCGAGCGCTAATTCGATTGTATAGAGAAGATTGCTTTTTGGACTCAATCATTATATTAAATTTCCGATATGAACTTCAGCGCATTTATATATCGTATGCTCACACAACAACTCCAATCACTATAAAAATTGAAATCCGATAATAATACAATATTACGGATCCAATGGAACTGATTTCGTCGAAATCCGAGACTATACCTCGGAAGACTATTTTTAAATATCAATTTAAATGATGTATTTTTAAAATTGAACAAACTACTGTTAAATTCAATCTTACCCCATTTCCAGTAATTAAATCCAATAATTAACTTCCCAAATAATGGTGAAATTTGAAATTTAAGTTACAAACTAACTTTTAAATATTAAAATCAATTAAATATCCCAATTTAAATTGTCCAAAATTCCGGGTCGTCACATAAAAATTATAATTTGCCATCCAGCGTATAAAATAGCCCATTACATCTTTAAAGTTATCGCATATCTAACATGCTACCACAAGTATTAAATTATCACATTTATAGCTATTGTAAGTCTAACATGTTATCGCATGTATAAAGCTATCACAAGTCGAACATGTTATTGCAAGCGTAAGGCTAACACACGTATAACTATCGCATTTCTAAAATCATAGTTATTACATGTTTAAAAATGAGTTATCAACCATATAACCATTGCATCTTTAAATCATATATTTGTTAGAATTAGGGTACCCTTGCAGCAGAAGTTATGGACAAATTTCAAAAATTCCCTTATTGGATCTATATTGGGCCTATGAAGTCTAATTCATTTAGAACATTTCTAAATTTTATTTAAATAAAATCACTTATTTTACTACATATAAATATAAATGTATATATCATACACATATATGTACGTGTGTGCATGTGTGACATGTAAGCCCATGCCAGATATAACATGCCGGTGTAAAGGTATTGAGATTTACATCGCAACGGACACGTTAGCTCATCTGATATATATTGTATGTTGTCTAATATATGTATGTATTTAAACTTGTTTCTTATATAAATATCATAAATGAATATATGTATACATATATATGTATATATAAGCACATGTTAAATTTGTTTAAATAATTTTATGTATACAAAAATATTCAAAATATATATTTACATTTGTTTATATGTATATATATACATAAAATTATATATATATATATATGCATATTATTAAAATAAGTATTAAAATAGTGTGTGTATACATAAACATAATATATTTTATTTTTAATTTTTTCAAATTTTGAACCAAATATATTTATCTATATTTTAACGATAAAATAATTTTTTTGAAAACATATAAATATATTTATGCATAAACATACCTTATAATATCTAAATATATATATATGTATATGTATATATATATTAATTAAAAAAATAATTTTTTTATAATTTCACATTGTGAATATAGCAATATAAAATTTTATTATTGACTTTATTATTTTAAAATACATATTAATTGATTTATTTACTCGAAAATAGATAAAATATCAATTAAAAAAATTATATAATAGTTTATCTAAATTTTAAATTTTTAGAAGATCTTATAGGATATTTCAAAATTTGGAAATAATTTCACAATCTTTTGACCAAAATCTATTTTTAAGTAATTAATTGTTTTTTAGCAATTATTTGTAATAATTTTTAAAAATAACAAAATATAATCCTTTAATTCTCATTTTCTAGCCAAACTAATCTAATGTGAAAATAATTTTATAAAATTTTAAAAATAATTTTTGAAACATATCTTATTTTATATAATTTATTTAGATAGTATATTGATTTAAATAATATTAAAATAATAAGTAATTATAAAAATTATTTTATAGCTTTTGAAAATTATTATTATTATAAAAAAACATATATAAAATTATAGGATCATATATTATCATAAAATGTATTAAAGTCAAATATGAACTATATATATAATCAAATGATGTGTGTATATATAATACAAAATAATAATATATTATATTTAAAATTTGGCAGTGCTTATCTAGTATATTTGTAAAAATATTGTTTTTTAAAATTATACATACATATAACCAACTAGCTTGTGACAATAATAATACATATGAGAATCTCACATAACTTACAAATATATAATGAAATGTTAATCAGAAAATATATAATTTGAATCAATGAATAATATACTTGAAAACTAATGCCTTGTAGCACACTTTGTAATGATGAAATCTCACCACTTATAAATTTTTCAATTTGGCAGACTGGTAATCCTTGAACCATTAACCTTTGACTATCGGATAATAATTGATCTTGAATTGATTTCAGCTTGATATGGTAGGGCGCTTAGGGTTGAAATCAGCAGTATTTGAAGATGAAAGTGGCTGCAAAAAACTTATTTTTATTTAGGGTTAGAGTTGTTTAAATAGTGGATAGAAAAGAAAAAATAGTGGATCATATCTCATACCAGTTTTCCTTAATCTAACATCGAAAACCAACAATCCTAACCTAATTGAGCCGCCCACTTTAGCCCTATTTCAGATGGAAATGCTTTCCCATCATCATGGGTCAAGATTCCATTTAAGCCCATGGAAAATATTATTTGATTAAATCTAATTTAATTCTTATCGATATCGTATATCGATCGATATATTTATAACTATTAGAAATATATTCAATTATATTTATTCCTTAAATCATAGTAAAAACATTATAATTAATATTTCATAAATATTAATTACTTTATAACAATTATAAACTAATAAAATGGTTTGGTCAAAAGAGAATTCATCATTTGGATGTGTGACTCATCAGGTGTAAATTTGGTCAGTGATTAACATCGAACTACTCTAATGTTAACATTCACACGCCACTTAGCAGACGGTGTGACTGTTTGGCCAAATTTATTGCTTACTTAGTTTTGGTAAAATCTAATTCCACTTTATTAAGCGTTACCCGATTATGACTTTCTATTTGCACCAATTCTCTTCGTCAAAACCATATCACTTTAGACTTATGGAACTTGGTAATGGTCAAAATTTCATTATCATCCATATTCAACTCTATAGTCCAAACACGAATTCTTTGGTTCAATAATAACAATTATTATTAACTGAAATGTTCTGGACAGAGACTTTGACTTTGAGTTGACTTTGAGTTGACCGTGACACTGACCTCATATAACTAAAGAGACGAATCCTCTCTTGAACAGTGCTTCACTTTCAATACTTCCACTCGACCCAACTATAGTCACTAAATGGACGTCGTGCCGTAATTTGACACCATTCAATGTGGAGCTTTCATTTTAAAGATCCACAATATTCTTAAGTCAAGAGTACTATGTAAATCAATCATATTGATATTTTCTTTTTGACCTTAGCTATATTAACCAATAGAAAACCATCGAGTGAGTCATTTTATGGTTATCCAATAACCATCAATACGTAACCCTTAGTTGCCTCCAACATTCATGAGCAATACACTGTCCAACATTTGTAGAGCGTTACATTCTGGTCTCAATGGATACATCAATATCTAGTCTCGACGCAGTTTGACTAGGAACATTTAAAATGGTATATTTGTTTTCATTGTGATAAATTACACACGGTTACAACACTTTGTAACTACTATCATAAAATATACCATTTATGAATTTTCTATTGAATATAATTTTAATTAAATTAATTAATATAAAGATTACACTAAGTATATAATAGAAAGAAAACACCTTTCATTTCGAACAAGATTGGTCATCAAGTTAAATATATGTAACAAATTACACAATTACCCTTAGGGCATACCTCCAACTCTATCAGTTCTATGGCATCCCTATATCATATACCACTACATATCAAAAAATATAACAATTGCACGGATAACTTAAGTGTTATCGCACGTTTCAAAACATAGCTGTCGCATGTGTAACTTTAGTGTTATCGCACCTTTAAAAATAAGCTATCCTAAGTACAACTATAATGCCATCATACATATAAAAATATAGCTATCTCATGTGTGACTTTAGTGCTATTGCACATACGAAAACATAATTATCACAAGTATAAAATTAGTGCTATTGCACTTATAAAACCCATAGCTATCGCAAGTATAATAATTGTGCTATAGCGCTTATAAAACCCAAAGCTATCGCAAGTATAAAAGTAGTGTTATGCACTTATAAAATGAAAATCCTTTAATTATCTTTAGACTAATTTATTTCCCTTTAAAATAATTACTCTAAACTAAATCTTTCCTTATTTTAAATTTTCATTTGTTAACATATATCTTTATAGATTTCTTTCTGAAAAAACTATAAGAAATAATTCTTCTTTTATTTAAAATATTTATTAGCACCAAGATTAATTAATTAAATTTCATTTATAATTCAATTTTACCTTTACCAAATAAATCATATCGATTATAAAATATGGGAAAAATCCCTCAAAATTCCTAAAATCATATTTTTTTATTCTTGAACATATTTAAAAATTTTAGTGTAAAAATAACTATTTTATATTTTAAATAATTAAAACTTGAAATTAAACCTTTTTTCACTAAGAAAACTCATAGAAAATACAAATTTGAAATATTATGAATTTAAATGCCCATCTTCAAATTAATGTTATAAACAATTATATCAGAACTTCAAAGAGTTTGGAAGTCGTTAACATTGGTGTTAAATCTAAAACGATTTTATTAACTCCATAATTCATCATATAATATTCATAATTCCACTCCAATGAATATTTCAACCAAAATCATGTTAAGCGTCATAAACCATTTCGGATTTCATCATTATCGAAATAAAAACATATCTAAAGTTAGGGATGATAGTTTGCCTTTAGGCTTCCTTATTCAAGGTTTTTTCCTCCTTTTAATTTAGTATTTAATGAAACTTCCTTCCTTTCTTTTAGTTTTCTAAATTATAAAGAGTGAATGAGATAACGGGAAGAGGGAAGAAAGGGTTTAGTAAATGAATAAATAGCCTTAACTTTGCTTCCTTATTTAATCTCCCTATTAATTAAATATTTTAATTTACTTTCTTTATAAAACGTGATTACTCGATTTTAAATATTAATTCAAAATTAAATCTTATGGTAGAACCTCTATAACGACCCAATATTTTCAACCATTCGCATCCGTAAATGTCGGACTTGAATTGCTCAAAATACCACGTTGTAAATAAAATTTGGAAAATCTCGGAATATATAGTAAATCAATAGTCACATATCACAGACACAGAGTAAGTAATAATGCAGCGGAAGTTAAAATACCATAGTAGTTCATGAAGCTACTATATAGATAGAAGATATATCAGAGTTAAACAAGATACAATAGAAGAGTAACAAGATACATCAGATACAAATCAGAATACAACACTGGAATCATTGGATACTGAATGCAAAATAGATGGCCGGATCTTCTAGAAAAGCTCCAACTCCGAAGGTGAGTCTTGAATGCTGGATCACTCAATCTGACTCGAGCGTAAAGCAAAACAAAAAACACTCGAGTCAGGACATAAATGCTTATGAACTGTAAATCAGCTCAAGTGAACAGTAATAAAATGCATCAGTAACTTAAAGGATGCTTGAGACCGCATATCCTTTAAGGATCCATTAAACTATTTACTATGTAGTAATATTGCGCTATTATAATAATGTCTATAGTAAAATAAACTTACCTTAAAATAGCGTTACGGAGTGACCCAATATTCCCCTTAACACGTAATAATGCCAGTAGTCTATACAGTACCTACATATCTCCTGATCGGGAGATTATGAGAAGATACTCCATAGGTACGACACAAACAGAAACTCGTAGTAAGGCTCGCTATGGTAGGTGACACGCCACACGAGGCAATTCTAGGGTAGATATACCAATTACGCACATGGGCTGGTGGTAACGTAGCAACCACAAACGCCCACCTCGGAACACACTCCCAATCAAAATCGGAGGATGGCCATCAAATCAACCACAAGTAAGAGTATAGTATCGAAGAAGTGCGTCCGACCAGAGGAGCTACCCCTTTTGGCCCAAGATTGCTCATGTTTTAGCCACCTTAAGCCAACTCATAGGAGTCGGGTCCACGTAATATACCTCAAGAACGTCACCACCATCCTACTTCATTCTGCAATCTACACCGCGTACACAGTTGTTAAATTGGTTTTCGAAGTTGACAGAGAGTACGATAACTTTCGATCCCTGTCTCTTTAACAACCAATCGTTATTATAATGCCTTGGTCATTTCAAAATATTTCAAACTTCAAAAATCAAATCATTTCATTTCAAAACTATATTCCTTTCAAAATAGTTTGTACTTTAAAACCAAAACCGTTTTATTACAAAACTATATTCAAACCAATACTATATCATTCCCATTCATAATACTTTCAAAGTTATAACTCTTTCAAAACCGAAATACTTGAAATCATTACACTTTGAAAATCATAACATTTCAAAATCATACATTTGAAATCATGGAACATTCATTTAATTCTTTACATTTTACAATTTATTCAATTAATCCCAAATTTCAAATTTCCAATTTAGTTCAATTCAAACCATCAATTTAAATTAAATTCACTTTCCCAATAAAACAATTCAAATCTTACCAATTTCAAATATAGATTGGATCCACGAAATAAACTATTAAAATTTTCAATATAATTCAAAGCTTTAAATATACCATATTTCAAAACAAAAATTATAATTTCATATATCTCAAATTTAACTTCATTATTACTTAGTTTTGAAATATTCATTTCATAAATCCAATACTTTCATACAAATATAACTTCAAATATTCATTCATTAGATAGATCAAATCAAATATCATTCCAAATTCACATTCTTTATCAAAATAAAGATTATGTCATCTAAAACAATTTCAAAATCATTTCCTTTCTATTATAAATTCATTATCATTCTTTAATTCAAATATTCAATTTAAATATCTTCAAAAATCAAATATGCCATTCATTTATTATTTCAAATATCATTACAAAACACATTTCAAAATATCATTCAAAAATTCATTTATCTTATTAAATTTTATTCCATTTAACACATAACCAAGTAAACCTTATTTCAATTCAAATTCAATTTAAATTCCTTAAAATTCAAATTTGAATATTAAATTACATTCTAAACTCCTTATATTTCACAAATAATCAATTTTCAAAAGTTAAATCATTTAACACTTTAAAATATAACTCAAACAATGTTAAAATGTATAACATATCAAATATTGTCAAAATATAACAACGACAGCATTTATAAAGTGTTATCGCAGCTTATAGTTTCCAAAATAGTTTAGTTCAAGAATAACGGCATTTATAAGAAGTCGTAATAGATATTTAGTTATTTCAAACATAGTTAAGTTCAAAACAACAGCATTTTAAAGTGCTGTCATAAAACTACAGCATTTTAGAAATGCTATAAATAAAATTCAAGATTTTATTTTAACTTTTCACAAACAATAAAACTTCAATTTTAGCAAATTTTAAACTTATAAATCATATTTCTAGACTTTAAAATTTCACATTCAAATACTTTTAACAAATGATTTATCACAATAAAATTTTATAATTGATTATCAAATTGTAAAAACTAAATTCATCTGTTAAGTCAAAATTCACTGTTTATTAACGTATAAATTAAATAAAACTTAACATTTTACTTTAAATATCATTTTAAAACTTTAAATTAAATTTCCATTATTTATTTACATTTTAAAAATAAATTTAAAGTCAAAAATCACATTTGCTTCTAATTTACATAGTTAAATTCACAATTCAAAACTTAATATTTAAATTTCTCAAAACCATAAAATATATATTTTTTAAAATAAAAATTTCTTACTTTAAAATATACGAAAATAATTTTAAGAATATATCATGGGGTCTACATATAATTTTCTAACCTAGGTCAAGTGATACGGATATGTATCATTTCAATCCGTAGTTTACAAAGAAAACCCGGGTTATATCGTTTCAAACCCGCAATCCCAAGTAAATAAAAATCGCTTAGGCCTATCATTTCAGCCCATAACGATTTTCCCTATTCTAATGTCTGTTCGGGTATGTATCATTTCAACCCATAGTGATTCTATTCTAACAGGGAACTTGCAGTGTGAACATATGCATAAACAATATAAATAATTTCACTAACAAGTAAATGTCACAATATAATGTCGTTTATCAAATTTCAGGTGATAATTCAACAGAGTTAACATGATAATAACATGGCATAGCATATCATATAATCATCATTTACTTGCATAGCATTTTTAATTACTAAACACTTGTCATCAATTCACTATTTCATAGGTAGAAATGTCAGAGTGAGAAAGACTCGCCTTTTCAAGTTGGAGTTAGCAAATCAAACAATACAAATGAATTCCAAAAAGCACGATACGGCATGACACAGTGTGACAAATGATTCAAATGGGTGGAGAGAGCCAAGATATCCTCTTGTAACAACAATTAACAAGACAATATAAACATAACATTTAACACAAACTAACATTGTAACAAACTGAAAAATAAAAGCAACAAAGACAAGATATGATTAGACCTTGCCATAGCCACTCAAATGCTTGGTCTAGGGACGCTTTAGCTCGACCACGATGTGATATAGCTCAAGTTTAGGTCAGGTATGGCATCAAAACTCATGGTTACATAAGTATGAAGAGGTAGGAGAGTTGCAAAGTGAAGTATACGAAAGGTCAAGGCAAATAGGTGAGGTTTGGTTAAACTTTTGGCTCGGCTTGGTCATCCCATGGGCTCGGCCATGATTAGGTCAGGTCTGAACATGTGAGGTGATGGCTGGAGCTACGGCTAAAGAAGATGAACTTGCTGGTGGTGGTGGCTAAGGGGATGCCCAAAGTGAAATAGGAAGGGGATGGTGATTTCTAGGCATGTTTGGAAGGGTTTTATGCAAAATTGGTGGTGCTAGCTTCAAAAAATGGTCACGGCCTGATTATGATCAAAGGAGAAGGGGAGCTTACTACTATAGATGGTGGGGTGGTGGTCGTTGGTGATGGTGGAGAGTGGGGCCGAGCAAAGCATGGAGAAGAACAAGGCAAAAATTCAAAGAAAAGAAGATGGAAAGTGGAAAAATGGAAGATGCCATAAGCATTTTTCTCGAAAAAAAAAGAAATGAGCAAAGTTTTTCAGATGTGAGAAGTATCTCATGTGAAAATGGAATGAAATACATGGCAAACCAAAAGAAAAAGGACGGTCAAAGCATGGAAAGTCAAAAGGAAATGAAAAGCCAAAGGTTAAGTGAAAAGACATAGAATATAAAAGGGCTTTTGTCTTTTGGAATTTCTTTTTCTTTTATTAAAATTAAACAAATAAAATTTTCAGTAAATAAAAATAAAAGGATGAACAAAATAAAGTGAAAAAGAATATAAATAAATAATTTAAGGAAAATAGAAAATAAATAAAGAAAATAGCTTAATAATTGAAACTAGAATTAAAAATTGAAAACAAGAATACAATCAACATTTAAAAACTATAACAACACTTATAAAAATATTTTTAAAATAAAATATATGCATACATGCCATATTACACATATATACACAAATTATAACAAACAAAAATATTATTTATATAAATTAAAATAAACAATTTTGCTAAATAAAAAGAATTTACGCACAATATTGTAAAAAGCATAACTTTCACAATATAAATCAGATTTCAACAAAACGAAAAGCTGTATTCTTGAAATTTAAATTTATTTGCATAATAAAAGATAAAATTCAAATATTTAAATTTTAAACTTAAAAGTCAAAGTTTGACCATATTGACCAAAATTCACATTTTTGAAAATATTCAATTTATTCAGGTTTGAAATTATAATTCATGTAAAATCAAAGTTTATATTTAAAATAACAAAATTTATTCAGTTTTAAAAATAAAATAAAAAATTTAAATCAGGAATTTCAATTTAAAATAATTAAAATATACAATTAAAATAATCACAAAATATAGGATTGTTACACTCTCCCCCCACTCAAAACTTTTCGTCTCCAAAATGGAATGAAGTATGGGAAAACATAGAAAAAATAGAATGAAATAGGATTAAGACAAGATGACAAGAAGATTGAAATTATACCTGATAACTGTTGTTATAGGTAAGTTTAACAAGGTGGTGATGATCTTCTAAAGATTCTCCAGAATCTAGAACATAAGCACGAAAAAGATCTTCTAGAATCTGATTCACCCTTTCCATTTAACCGACGGTCTGTGGATGGCAAGCAGTGTTCAGATCCAAAAATGAGTACCAAAGATTATCAATGATTATTGAGAGATTCTAGACTGACTGATACAAGCAATAGCCGCCCTATTCTGTTGCAAGATAAGGGAAATAAGGACAACCAAAAGATAGTTTGAAAAACAAAATAAGATAATAAATTTGAAACCATGAAAATTTCGACTTAAATTAAAAATTAATTTTACATAAGTTAAATAATTCTTAATCATCTCAAATTTCATTATCTTATCATCCTATTATAAAAAATCTTTAAAATCATGGACTTGAAAAAAAAAATCTTTTATTACACCCATAATGTACTCAATAAAATTAATTCTTCTTTATTCCAAATTAAAATTAAATTTATTCCTCTCAATATATTTTATCACCTATGTTAAATATATTTATACTTATTATAACTGCTTTAAATTTTTCTTTGTTCCTTTAACATAATTTTATATTGTAAATTATTCCATTACCCTTTTTCTTTATTTACCTCTGTTAATCTTTTTATAACAAAAATTTAAGTGCATAACATTTATTATAACCACTCAAATCTTATTTATAAAATCCCTTTTTTATATTGTATACTATCCAATTACATATTCAACTTTCTGTATAATTAAGGTAAGTTATATTGGAATGAAATTGTGTATTATACAAATAAAACTTTCTAATTTAATCATTTCAAGCTTGAATATTTATCCAAATCTTGAAATTATACTTGAAATTATCATTCAAGATAAACTTTAGGAATTAAATTTTTGATAAATTCCAACCATTTAGAGATAAATAAATGCACATATACTATATATATATCCATTTAAATTTAAATCATATATCAGCACATGTTATAAATCCAGTCTTAGTTTAGAAATTCAAATCAATTAAGTTTCCCAAAACAAAACTATAGCCAAACTATAAAACGATCTCTTCACTTTGAAACTCGAAAAAGAATGTCGATGATGCAGCAGTCATCATCGAAATTATTTTCCAGCGATAAAGAGAAGAGCACTAATTTTTTAAACTTTAGAATTCTTTGAAAACAAATTTCTATTCGAAAATACTTTAAATAATATATCCTTTTAAAACTTTAAATATATGGTTTGAAACCATCGAAAATTTAATTCTCAAATTCTTGTTTTAAATTCATTTCAAATTTCCAAATAAATTTATAACCATGTTTATAGTTCTATTATTTATATATGAAACAAGAGATAATGGTATATAAAATCAAATGTTATTACTTTACAACCAATTCAATAAAATCCAGAAAAATTTATAATATAGTTACAAAATTTATTTCATTACTAAATTTGAAAAACATATTGTGTCAGTTTGTGCTGTTCAAGTGTTTTGGAAATCTTATCAATAGCGTTGATCAGACGAATCGATCAAAAACCCAAATCAACATCAACAACTCAAACAACACAATATATAAAACATTTTAAATATTAGTTTACAAATACACTTCAAGAATGATTTGAAGACAAGTTGGAAACAAAGATGAGATGATTAAATAAAAGAATAGGAAGATGGATAAGCTTATATAAATCACGGGCAACCTTAACCGAGTCAACCGTGACTTAAAGAATAAGATCGATGTGGCTTTCTGGGGTAAATCAACATTCGGTCTCAAGAGATAGAGTTTGGAATAATAAGAGATACTAGCATCTAAACCAAGGATATAAAATCTTTGGTGAATCAATGCTGTTGTAAAGGAGTTTCACCCCTTTACAAATCAATTTGAGATTGGCAGGACCGCCGACTCATTATGAAGACATTTGAAGTGGAGTTATGGGATACTCCAGAATCAAAAGAAGACGAATAGTGAAGGACACGAATGGATTATGAAACCGCAGGGAACATTCCAAAATTCAAAGGAATCGAGTCAAAAAGGAAGAGATTCAAACTCGAATGAAAGTGATTCTGTAAATAAATTTACCATATATGCTGAATTTGCCTAGAGTTACCAAAGCTCTGATACCAAGTGCAAAGACTCGATATTTTCAAACAATCGCATCCGCACATGTTGGACTTGAATTGCTCAAAATACCGCGTAGTAAATAAAATTTGGCAAATCTCAGAATATACAGTAAATAAATAGTCACAGATCACAGACACAGAGTAAATAATAATGCAGCAGAAGTTAAAGTACCATAGTAGTTTATAAAGCTACTATATAGATATAAGATATATCATAGTTAAACAAGATACATCAAATACAAATTAGAAAAAAACACTAAAATCACTGGATATTGAAAGCAAAATGGATGGCTGGATCTTTAAGAAAAGCTCCAACTCCGATGGTGAGTCTTGAATGCTGAATCACTCAATCTGACTCGAGCATAAAGAAAAAACAAAACACTCGAGTCAGGACATGTACACTTATGAACTGTAAATCAACTCAAGTGAATAGTAACAAAATGCATCAGTAACTTAAAGGATGCTTCGGACCGCCCATCTTTTAAGGATTCGTTAAACTATTTACAATGTAGTAATATTGTGCTATTATAATAATGTCTACAGTAAAATAAACTTACTTTAAAATAGCGTTAAGGAGTGACCCAATATTCCCCTTAACATGTAATAATGCCAGTAGTCTATACAGTATCTGCATATCTCCTGTGATGACCCACCCTTCTCGACCCTTGAAAATCGACACAGAATACTTTACAGTATAATATGCTGACGAATAAGTGCCAGAAAAGACAGATTGTTAAGGGAAAGATAGAAGATAGAAGGAAGAAGGAACTAAAAAATATCAGAATCTCACAGTCGCAGCGGAACAAAATATAATATATAATATCAGATCTTTACACAAAATGAAAACTATATCTGTTTATACAATATATCATCAGAGTATCTCATAGAGACAATAATTACTAGTCAAACAATTTCATACAACCACAGCAGCGGATATAAACAAGTACATATAATATGTCTCGGGCTCCAGCTCCTCTCCTGCTCTATGGCATCCTCTGAACATATAAAACTCGGTCTGACCCGAGCATTATAATGAAATAACACCCGAGTTAGTCTGGAATACCAGTTGATAAAATTCAGCCAAATTGATTACTAAAGTTTCAAAAATCCTTTTGAAAACAAAAGCATCTCGTAAGACCACGCCACAAATAAACATGTCGGGTTTTTACCTTACGATAGCTAAAACACTTTTTATAAAAATCCTCTGATATTATAATAGGGTCTATATACAAATACTTACAAAATAGCCGAAATTGTTACATCTATTAAATTCCAGCTACTAACCACAAAGTGGGTAATACAAAAAAAATCGTAAAAGGCGCGTAGGGAGAATGGATTTCCAACTAACGACTAGGCACTGGGTACCATCTGTCACAGTACCTGGTCTAGATCAGTCCGATCGCCTGCAATACAAGGCCGGGACTATCCGTTGCTGGATAATCCCGAGTAAGATCACCCCACGGTTTGGATCAGCAACCGCACCACTAAGCCGAACATAAAGGGAGATATGGAATGACCTCACCCTGGATGGGTGCTACCCACCTAGCCTTGCTGCATAACCCCTGATTTTCAGTCATTCCCGGTTGATGAGGCTGGAGGCTAAGCATTACCTTTTAGAACGTTTCACTTAAAATGCCCATCGCCCACCTGACGATGTTCCGAAAGCATTCATCCATACAAGTCCGTCCCGAGTTCGAACGGAACCGAAGGCACTACTCCTACAACGTCCATTTTGGAAATATCCTCAGGATTAGTAGCGACTAGCCCTTGCACTTCACTGCTCCATCTTCGACTCCGAACTCGTTTTTCCCATGAAAAAGTACAAACCGGATCGAAGTGGTTTTCGAGAAATTAATCCTGATCCCGGTCTCTTCGAAACGATCAACGCATTGGCCAATATTTATAGTCGGTGATTTAACTATCAATTAATATTCACAAACATCCATCAAACAATAAATAATTTCCCACATTATTTATTTTCCTCAAAAGAAATATCTTTGCAAGATATTTTTCCATTCTCAAATCCCGTTGAAAACACTTTTCAAAACCCAACTTTTCTCAAGGAATAATTTTCCCAAATTGTTACTTCCCTTGAAAACATCCAAGCACCAATACTTAAGATTTAAAATAATTTAAATTCTTTCTTCTTGAAAATACATTAAAACATTTATATTAAAACTTCTTACATACATAATTTAAAATATATATATATACTTTTAAAAATATCTCGAATAAAACTGCTTTATAAAATATAAACTATTTTCATAAAGTCAAATCATACAAATTTTAAATAAAGCTATGAAACCCTATGCAAGTTTCAAATAATACGTTGATTGATTATCTTTAAAATAGAACCATTTTATAAAGTATAAATAATAACAATATTCTTTAAAACATAATTCTAATTACCTTTTTAAGATAATTACTTCTATAACAACTTTGATAAATGTTCACTTTTAAATTCTTACAACTTAAATAATTTCTCAAAATCATTTTTTTTATACAGCTTCGAACTTCTAACTTTTTCAAAACTCTACTTTAAATACGTACTCGGCTTTTCAGGGATATACACTTCCATTTAGGATAACCCAATGAATTCTTTTTATAAATTCAACACGATTTACCCCAATTCAATTTTACGTTCATCCCATAAATTCTTTCCATATTTTAAAAATAAACTCCTCATATTGCTATTTCCTGGAAATTAATTTCAAATCTATGTGTACAATATTTAAAATTGAGCTTCTAGAAATTATTTAATTGAAAATAATACTTAAGGAAATATATATAGTGGTTTTCTAAGTACTTTAAGACGAATTTAGTTCTTAAAATAAAGTTATTAAATCAAATATTTATATTATAATTTCCTTTTGAAAATTTAATACTACTTTACTTTAAAAATCATGAAATACCATAATTACTTAAATAAAGGTTTACTTACACTTTAACAATTAAAATGATAATTTTTTCCAAAATATCCTAAACACGTTTTAAACTGCCCATTTTTTTTGAAAGCTTTTCTTTAAAACATACTAGATTTTCCAGGAAAAAGCACACTTTCCATCCTTTAAAAATAAATCTCGCTATTATTTTAAACAATTCACATTTCCCTTTAGAATCACAATTTCAAACACTTCAAATTACCCACCAATTTCTTAAATTTAATTTCTTTTAAGTCCTTTACTTAATAATTTCTTTTATTTCCTCTAAACCCAATTTATTTATTTATATTTAAATTCCCAAATTGTATTCACCCAATCATAGAACAATCACAATTTAATTTTCAACTTAATCTATCACAGTATATAAATAGAGCACAGCATAACAGGATCTAAACAATTTATCACAGAATATAAATGAGATATATCACAGAATATAAATAAATTTCTATTTGTGAGGAATCCAGTTGGATCCCTCCAACCTGTTTCCCTGCATCCACAAATATTAGCACAACAAATAAATATTGAATTAAATTCGATAATAATTTGCATATTAAACTAATCAACCAATCATTTATTAACTATTTAAACAGCTGAAATTCCAGATGTGAGTGAGATTAACTCACCTTGGGTTTTCGACGAGTGTTCAAATTTAAATTAAATCGAACGGCGTTCGATTTAACCTAAATTTTTACTTGCTCGGAATGATCCCAGAATTTCTCACTGCGCAGTACACATTCCTGTGATTCCGGCGCCACCAAATTCGTCGAAATATGATAACAAACGCACGAGATATGAATTTTTAAAGTTTGAATATAAATTTGAAAATGAAATTTTTTTTATAAACCTTATACAGATCACGGCCGCACGTTTCACTATCCAAAATCACGGCCGCAACTCTCTTCTTCCTCTCTCACGCGCGCTACTCTGATGAAACCGAACCTAATATCACGGTTTAGGGATCAAAATCGCGACCGCCGTGGAGCCATCCACCTCGATTGGAGGCCACCACTACGAAGCCCAATACCAACACCACCTCTACCTAGCGCGTCGATGAACTCGGCCTCCCCCTTACATCAGAAATCGTGCGTGAAAAACACACGAACGCGGGCCCCTATCTCCTCTAAACGACGACGACGCTCACGATCCACCGTTGGATGGCAAGAGCTCGGAGAGCTCGACACTTTTCACGCTGGAAGCTTTCGAAATTAAAGCGTGGATCGAACGAAAATTTAGGAAGAAAAGGGAGGTGTTTTCGGCCATGAAATGTTTTATGACGGCGGTCGATATTGTATCTAGGGTTTTGCTGATAAACGTGAATATATAATCATTCATTGATATTATTTTAATATTAAATCCATTTAAAGCAACTTTTTCAAACGATCTCCAAACGACACGTGCCGACAGGCGTTTCTAAAATTTTACCCAAGTTCTGAACACAATGGAACGTGTTTCGGAGGCTAATTTGGTCGTATGCGCGAGTTACAAAAATAAACGATCAATTTTAGTTTAAATCGATTAAAATAGTTTCTATGCGTTTTAAGCTGCCAGGGTCAAAAGACAACTCTGATTGCTACGAAAATTGAAATCTGATAATACCTAACTATTATGGATCCAACGGAACTAGTTTCGTCGAATTCCGAGACTGTGCCCCGGAAGGCTATTTTAACTCGTCGATTATTTCGAGCGATTTTCAAAATCGTCGAAATCACTTAAAAGTTCACCTTTAAAATTTTACTAACTTAATTATAAATCAAATAGAACTTATATTCACATTAGAAATCATTCCAATTCGTTTCGAACTAAAATCTAATTATTTTCATTATTATATTATTAAATTCCATTATTAAATTAATTAATATAAAATTCCAAATTTAATTTATCGACTTTTAAACTCCACTCAACAGTCCAATATTATAACTCAAATCCAAGCAGACTTAAAATATATTTTAGCATCTATTTTTATATTTATTTACACCCAGAATCACCAATTATCCCAATTCTAATATTAAATTATTATTATTCAATTTTCAACTAAATTCCCGTATATGAAATTTAACTAATTCTATTAATTTAACCAAAATCTTTTTATTTCAAAATTCAAATTATAATCCATATTCGACATTTAAAATGAATTAAATGTTCAAATCTAGCGACCCAAAATTCCGGGTCGTTACATTCCTTCCCCCTTATAAAAATTTCGTCCTTGAAATTTGCAAAGGTAGAAGAATGCCCCAAACTTAATAGCAAAACTTACTTAGTGGAAATCTCAAATTCACTTTGCCTAAATTCTTAGTTTCAAATTAAACTGCTAGTTTCAATTCCTATTCCAAATTCCCTTTTATTTAATTTTAATTTGAAATTAATTTGTCGTTAACAAAGCGTTACAAAAAATTTCAAAATTTTTCTAACTCCCAAAATTTCTAGAAAATTTTGACAAAGTTTCCCTTGTACGGAGGAGCTTTTGCAATATCGCAATAGATATAAATATATATACATCTACCCACACGGTCGGAAAACCAAAAACAGTTTGTGACGCCCCACCTCTATACCCACGCTAGCCAAGAACACTACGGTGTAATGCTGTCAACTAGCACGGAGAATAAGGCTGTTGAGGAGCGACCATCCATGTAATTGCTTTGCGCGAGCACCGATATGTCAGATAGTATAACAGGCATTTTATTTCAAGAGGAAATCCGACATACCGATACAAACACAAAGCTACTACGCAGTGGCTATAATAATCTTCGGAAACAAATATGGAAATAAGCATAACACAAATCAGTCACAGATAATTCATATCACAAAGGCGGAAGAAGATATGAATATATAACTAACACATGAAAGTGTATATCAGAGTAGTGGTCAAAAAGATGCACAATAATGCAAAAGAATAGCAACACGTGCTATACAAAAGAATACGACTATGAGTCTATATCTCAAGTGTATATAACAAAATAAACTACTAATCTAAGTAGTTTTCCGAAAGTCAGAGTAATGAATCCTTGGGAAGAAGTCAAGCAGGAGCACCTGTAACATCTCGGTCTAACCCGAGTATTATTTAATAAGAAAATAATAAACGGATCAGTCTAACTATAAATATCAGATGAAACGATATAGAATAAGAGATATGACTAAACACATAATAATCACAATGCCAAGCTGTGATATATATAAGTAATTGAAAAATCAACGAGTGATTAATCAATATCACCAAATCTACACAAGAATCAAAGAAATGTCATACTCCTCATTTCGTTCACCAAACCACAATAAATGACATATTATATCAATGCCAATTACAAAAGTCAGTGACACACAAATTCACCAATGTACAAATATTGATAAAACTTATCAATGGAAATCACGAAAATTGGTGAAGCACAAATTCTAGAAATCATCCCAAGAAATCCAGAAATCACAAAAGTTAATGACGCACAAATTCACCAATACACCAATATCGATAAAGCTTATCGATGGAAATCACGAAAATTGGTGAAACACAAATTCTAGAAATCATCTCAAGAAATCCAGAAATCACAAAGAGGGGGAGGCCTATCACAAACGGGAGCATAAAGCTCGCCAACACGTGTATCACAAACGGAACGCTAATTCCATGGTTGCTAACCATCACAAATTGAGCCGAAGCTCCACAAACGGCCCGAAGACCATGGGTTGCTACCCCACCAATTTGAGTCGAAACTCCACAAAACGGGGTTTAGTCTCCCTCGCAGACAAAGAGACATCGCACATTGCTAGTCTAAATCACAAAGATGATCGTCATGACCAATGAGAAGTGTCAATTACACTAAGCTAGTAAATATATGAGTTTAGCTTCATGTCCCATAACCACTTGCTTAACTTAAATATTTACGAACAAACTGTAGATCTCCACTATAAAATTGTCACAAGGGATTCAATCGAACAAGTCCAAGAATTAACCGACAAAGTGAACACAAGCGTTTCATACCACTTGTTTTACTAAGTCGTTTAATTAGATTTCTCATACAAGTGAGGTAAAGGTTTATATATACTAATAGATTGGAAAACGGTTTTATAAACGAATTTGGTATTAAAATAGTATTGAAATCGTTTGAGGAAAGAGTTTTGATATTTACTACTAGTATAGAAAACCTTTATATTTTTAAAGTGACAAAACACAAAGAAGATTGTAGGAACAATCAATCACTAAAATTCACATACGAAGATGTGAATAAAAATCCAACGAAACCGATAAAGAATCCATCAAAATGGATATTCAAAAATCCCTAAAAAGGAGTCATCAAAGTCATAACAAATGATAACAACACATAGGAAACAACACGAATCGATTGAAGTTGGAAATTAAAACAACTAGGCGAAATAGGCAAAAATACAGCAGGTCGGTCGGCTGGCTACAGAGCTCGGTCGACCGGACCATGTTCTCAAAATTCCTCGGGAAGCAGGTCGGTCGGCCGAACACTGTACTCGGTCGACCGAACCTTAAACAGGGAAGTGCTTATGCACTTGGCAGCAGGTCGGTCGGCCGGCTACATAGCTCGGTCGACCGGACCTGTTGCCAGTCCCCTCCCCATCCTTCCAATTGAGGTCCAACCTCCACCAAATTGCATTCTCTCGAGCAGCGGCACCAAGGGATTATGCCAATCAACTACCCGGCCCTATATGCTCCTCGATGCATCACCAAACACATGTTCAAACATCAAAGTTATGATTTTTAAAGGATTGAACCCAAAACACCAAAAATCGTAATATTCATCAAATCAATTCAAACCAAAAGCAATTGCACACGAATAAGTGTTAGGAATTCATTCCTAATAATCGAAGATAAATATAAGCGTGGATGTGAGATAAAAATCTCACCTTTGAACCCAAACAAATGAAGATGAAGCTTGAAAGCAAAGGGAATCAACCACTCTTCAAATCCAACTCAAGAAGCTTGATTCTAAGCTAAAAAGAGAAACATTTCCCAAATTAGGTTTAGGAATTTTCTGAAATCAAAGAGAGAAAGAGTTGGAGAAGAAGAAGAGAAGCTTACTAATGGGTTCTTCTATTAGTTTGGAGCAAGAGTTGATTTGCAAGAGAAAACTAGGGCTTGGAGTTTTAATTTCCTCTTCCATTCTCCATTAACATAAAAGCTTGAGTATTAGGAAAATAGAAAAGAAGTGAATGAAGAGGAGAGGGTTGGAACTGAGTTAAGTGGGGTTAATGGGCTCAGCCCAAACCAAAGCCCTAAGTAAAAAGTAGCAAAAATCAACTTACTCCAAACATATCGAAGCTTATACTCAAAAAGGACGCAAACGGCATTTTAAACTCAATAGGAGTGGTCCCGAGTCCTAATTCGACCGTATGCAAAAAGTAGCTTTTCGGACTAAATTCCGAGTATCGATAAAATATTTAAATAAAATATTTAAATATAAAAATCGACAAATATGCGGGTTGTTACAGGCTCCTCTCCTTAAAGAAATTGCGTCCTCGCAATATTTAAGAAGAAGATATATAGTAACAACCATAAAAGCATATTCAACACAAAAGAAGTTTGAAATAAGAAGTTCACCTCAAAGAGCACGGGAAAGTAAGTCCGGATGTGATCGCTCGATGAACTCTCTAGACTCCCAAGAACAATCCTTAGGATTTGAAGACCATTGAACTTTCACACGCGGAACATCTTTACTTCGAAGACGTTTGACCTCCGAAGCAATAATTCGAATAGGATGCTGCTCATAAGTTAAATTAGGCGAAACTTCAATTTCTTCCACAACACCGGGCTCAAGAATAGAATCGGAATCTCGAAGACACTTCCGAAGTTGAGAAACGTGAAACCCGTCATGGATAGCAGAAAATTGAGCCAGTAATAAAAGGCGATAAGCCACGGAACCAATACGTTCGGTGATAGGAAATGGCCCAATATATCGAGGCGCTAATTTTCCCGATCGACTGAAACGTACAACACCTTTCATAGGTGAAACACGAATGAACACAAGATCTCCCACAAAAAATTCTAACTTCCTTCTCCGGTTATCGGCATAGGATTTTTTTCTACTCTGGGCTTCTTTCATCCTATGACGAATAAGATCAATCTTTTCTGTGGAATCACGAATAAAATCTGGACCTAAAACCAGCTTCTCACCGGCCTCAAGCCAACAAGAAGGAGATCGGCATGGCCTTCCATAGAGTGCCTCGAAAGGTGCCATACCAATACTAGATTGGAAGCTGTTATTATAGGAAAATTCAACAAGTGAAATATGATCTTCCCAACTTCCGCCAAAATCAAGCACACATGCACGAAGAAGATCTTCAAGAGTTTGATTCACACGCTCAGTTTGTCCATCGGACTGAGGATGATAAGCGGTGCTAAAATTGAGCTTCGTTCCCAAAGCTTTTTGAAGACTCTTCCAAAATCCACTAGTAAACAATGGATCACGATCGCTAACAATAGAAGTAGGAACCCCATGCAATTTAACAATCTCTTTGATAAAGAGCTTGGCCAAAAGAGGAACGGTTCGGTTAGACCGAACGGGAATAAAATGGGCGGATTTAGTAAGTCTATCAACGATCACCCATAAGCTATAATGACCCGATCGAGAACGGGGAAGGCCATCCATAAAATCCATGGAAATTTGGTCCCACTTCCAAATTGGAATTTCTAAAGGTTGCAGTAACCCACCGGGCCTTTGATGTTCGGCCTTAACGAGTTGGCAAGTAATGCAACGCTTAACGAAGTTAGCGATGTGAAGTTTCATTCCCTCCCAATAATAAAGTCGCTTCATATCTGCGTACATTTTACTACTACCGGGATGAATGGTGAATTTAGAACGATGAGAATCTTCTAAAATATCCTTACGAAGATCAACAATATTTGGTACGATAAGTCTACCAAATTTTCGAATGCCGCCACGAGAATCGATATCAAATTCTTTCAATCCTTCAATATCAATTTTATCCCTAATATTTTGGCCAAGAAGAGCCAATTCAGGATCCAACCCTTGAGCTTCAAGAATGCGGTTTAAAAGAGAAGGATGAGCATCAAGGCTACATAAAAAAAATGATGAACATAAATCGGTAACACGGTCTCGAATTTCACAAGTGGATAAAATCTCGAGATCGTTCCATTCGGATATCATCATAGAAACAACCGCTTGTTGCTTTCGACTAAGTGCATCCGCAACGCGATTTCCCTTTCCGGGAGTATAAAGGATATCAAGATCATATGGCGCAAGAAATTCGATCCAACGCTGTTGACGCAAATTAAGTTCCTTTTGAGAGAATAAATACTTCAAGGACTTATGATCGGTATAAAGAATAAATTTCTCTCCTAAAAGATAATGACGCCAAATACGAAGGGCGAAAACAATAGCCGCGAGCTCTAAATCATGAGTGGCATATCTAGTCTCAGCAGGCTTCAATTGCCTAGAAGCATAAGCAATAACACGTTCTCTTTGCATAAGGACGGCACCCAAACCAACGCGACTAGCATCGGTATAAACAACGAAATCTTGATTCCCCTCGGGAATAACGAGAATAGGAGCATCAGAAAGAAGTTCTTTTAATTTCTGAAAAGAAGCTTCACATTTGTCCGACCAAATATATTTAACACCCTTCTTTGTCAAGCTAGTGAGAGGCACGACAATCTTAGAAAAGTCTTTGATAAAACGACGGTAATAGCCCGCCAATCCGAGAAAACTACGAATCTCTATCACACTCTCCGGTCTCTTCCAATCTTGAATCACTTCAATCTTTGAAGGATCCACGGAAATTCCGGATTCGGAAATAATATGACCGAGAAACTTCACACGAGATTGCCAAAAGTGGCATTTAGAAAATTTTGCCCTTAATTGATTACTCCTAAGAGTTTCCAACACAATCCGAAGATGTTTTTCATGCTCCTCCTCGGTTTTAGAATACACAAGAATATCATCGATAAAGATGAGAACAAACCGGTCGAGGAAGTCTTTGAAAACTCTATTCATAAGGTCAACGAAATAAGCCGGACCATTCGTTAGACCAAATGGCATAACAAGCCATTCATAAGATCCATAACGAGTACGGAACGATGTCAAAGGAATACTATCCTCTGCAATACGAAGATGATGAAATCCAGTAGCTAAGTCTAATTGTGAAAAGACTCTAGCACCACTAAGTTGATCGAATAGATCATCAATCCGAGGTAAAGGATATTTATTTTTGTAGTAAGATCATTAAGCTTGCGGTAGTCAACGCAGAGCCTAAGTGTTCCATCGGATTTCTTCACAAAAATAGCTGAAGCTCCCCAAGGCGAGGAACTAGAGCGAATAAACTGCTTCGTCTCTAATTCGGATAATTGTTTACGCATCTCCTCATTTTCTTTATTGGACATACGATATGGAGGACGAGTGATAGGTTGAGCTCCAGGAATAAGATAAATTCTGAACTCAATTGCTCGCTTAGGTGGTAATCCTAAAACGGGCTCGAATATGTCAGAAAATTCACAAACGACGTGAATAAGAGAAATAGTATCACCCTCATCATCATCATCGTCATCACGAGGATTTAAAGAATACAAAGATGCAACCAAGCTGGAATCTTAATTTTTAAGATTGATAGAAATCTGCTTAACAGATTGAGGATGTCGAAGATGAATAGTCCGCTCAGGACACAGGATATGAGCTTCATAACGGTTAAGCCAATCCATTCCCAAAATCATTCCAAAGCCTAAATAACGCATGACATGCAAATCGGCTCGGAAAGAAAAATCACACAAAATAATCTCGACATCTTTACACAATAAACTGATTGTCGCGGATCCACCAACCGGATTCGCAATTCTCAAAGAAGTCATTAAACACAAAACATCCAAAGAAAAAGTATCAACAAGTTCTTTTGATATAAAAGAATGGGACGCACCCGTATCAAAAAGAACTCGAATAGGATGATCACGAAATAAAATAATTCCATCCAGAATAGAATGAGAAATACCTTGGCCACGAGATGTGTTTCCAGGGGCTTGAGCAACATTAAGCTTTCCCTCTTTCCTGCCCTGAAGCTTGGGGCATGTGGATATAACATGACCGGGACCTTTGCAGTAGCGACAAGAGAGAGACTTTGGACACTTGTTCGCGTAATGGTCCTTCGAACAACAATTATAGCATTCCCCACGACCAAAGGAAGAAGTCTTTGCCACGGAGGTTGCTTGCTTCCCTTTCTTATTAGGATAGGGGCCTTTGAATTTGTTTGGCCTCTTCTTGTTGTTGTTGAAGCTTGGTTTGGAACCCACCACTTCAACATCATTCTCCCTATCCGCCTCTTCAAGATGAAGAGCGATATCAACGAGTTGGTCGAAAGAAACTTCTAATTTTAGAAGTAATGGCTTCTTGAGATTTTTGTTTAAGCCATAGACGAACCTCTGGTTCTTCTTTAAAGGGGTGTTGATGTATTCAACCCCATATTTGGAAAGCGACTCGAAGGAGGCGGCGTAATCGGTCACGGAGGACTCACCTTGAACAAGGTCTATAAATCGTCGAGCCAATGTCACTTTCTCTGCTTCTGGTACAAATTTCAACTCGAAGCGTTCTCGAAATTGCCCCGAGGTGAGATCCGCTTCATTAATCTCAGAAATAAGAAGCTCTTGCCAATCCAATGCTCTTTCTCGGAGCATATTAGAGGCCACCTGAACTCGGTGAAGGTCAATAAGATTCATGCGAGAAAAGATTCGATCGCATGACCTTAGCCAAGCCTGTACTTCAATAATAGTTTCGGAACCTTTGAATGGCTCCCCACCCAAATTAGTGTAATCGCTACACAAGCGTGCAAATCCCGACTTTGGATGAGTAGGTTCCGGGTTAGCTCCAGCAGCTTGAGCATTTGTCACTAAATCAAGAAGCTGTTGAGCAGTCATAAAAACTCCATCCTGGGGTGGAGGGCTAGGTGGCACGGTTCTGGGGCGGCCTGGTCTAGACATTTCTCTTCCTTTAGAAAGAAAGAAGAAGAAGAAAAAGGTTATTCACCAAATTGAATATCAAGCAATCTTGATAGACAAGACAAGGAATCATAAAAGAAAATAGGATGAATCGGTACGAAGACTCGAATTAAATCCTAAAGCACGACTCCTAAGATGGACTTAGGACGATGATCCTTGTTACAATATTCCATATTGTTCCGAAGTTTGGCTCTGATACCAAGCTGAGACGCCCCACCTCTATACCCACGCTAGCCAAGAACACTACGGTGTAATGCTGTCAACTAGCACGGAGAATAAGGCTGTTGAGGAGCGACCATCCATGTAATTGCTTTGCGCGAGCACCGATATGTCAGATAGTATAACATGCATTTTATTTCAAGAGGAAATCCGACATACCGATACAAAAACAAAGCTACTACGCAGTGGCTATAATAATCTTCAGAAACAAATATGGAAATAAGCATAACACAAATCAGTCACAGATAATTCATATCACAAAGGCGGAAGAAGATATGAATATATAACTAACACATGAAAGTGTATATCAGAGTAGTGGTCAAAAAGATGCACAATAATACAAAAGAATAGCAACACGTGCTATACAAAAGAATACGACTATGAGTCTATATCTCAAGTGTATATAACAAAATAAACTACTAATCTAAGTAGTTTGCCAAAAGTCAGAGTAATGAATCCCTGGGAAGAAGTCAAGCAGGAGCACCTGTAACATCTCGGTCTGACCCGAGTATTATTTAATAAGAAAATAATAAACGGATCAGTCTAACTATAAATATCAGATGAAACGATATAGAATAAGAGATATGACTAAACACATAATAATCACAATGCCAAGCTGTGATATATATAAGTAATTGAAAAATCAACGAGAGATTAATCAATATCACCAAATCTACACAAGAATTAAAGAAATGTCATACTCCTCATTTCGTTCACCAAACCACAATAAATGACATATTATATCAATGCCAATCACAAAAGTCAGTGACACACAAATTCACCAATGTAAAAATATTGATAAAACTTATCAATGGAAACCACGAAAATTGGTGAAGCACAAATTCTAGAAATCATCTCAAGAAATCCAGAAATCACAAAAGTCAATGATGCACATATTCACCAATACACAAATATCGATAAAGCTTATCGATGGAAATCACGAAAATTGGTGAAACACAAATTCTAGAAATCATCTCAAGAAATCCAGAAATCACAAAGAGGGGGAGGCCTATCACAAACGGGAGCATAAAGCTCGCCAACACGTGTATCACAAACGGAACGCTAATTCCATGGTTGCTAACCATCACAAATTGAGCCGAAGCTCCACAAACGGCCCAAAGACCATGGGTAGCTACCCCACCAATTTGAGCCGAAACTCCACAAAACGGGGTTTAGTCTCCCTCGCAGACAAAGAGACATCGCACATTGCTAGTCTAAATCACAAAGATGATCGTCATGATCAATGAGAAGTGTCAATTACACTAAGCTAGTAAATATATGAGTTTAGCTTCATGTCCCATAACCACTTGCTTAACTTAAATATTTACAAACAAACTGTAGATCTCCACTATAAAATTGTCACAAGGGATTCAATCGAACAAGTCCAAGAATTAACCGACAGAGTGAACGCAAGCGTTTCATACCACTTGTTTTACTAAGTCGTTTAATTAGATTTCTCATACGCGTGAGGTAAAGGTTTATATATACTAATAGATTGGAAAACGGTTTTATAAACAAATTTGGTATTAAAATAGTATTGAAATCGTTTGAGGAAAGAGTTTTGATATTTACTACTAGTATAGAAAACCTTTATATTTTTAAAGTGACAAAACACAAAGAAGATTGTAGGAACAATCAAACACTAAAATTCACATACGAAGATGTGAATAAAAATCCAACGAAACCAATAAAGAATCCATCAAAATGGATATTCAAAAATCCCTAAAAAGGAGTCATCAAAGTCATAACAAATGATAACAACACATAGGAAACAACACGAATCGATTGAAGTTGGAAATTCAAACAACTAGGCGAAATAGGCAAAAATGCAGCAGGTCGGTCGGCCGGCTACAGAGCTCGGTCGACCGAACCCTGTTCTCAAAATTCCTTGGGAAGCAGGTCGGTCGGTCGAACACTATACTCGGTCGACCGAACCTTAAACAGGGAAGTGCTTATGCACTTGGCAGCAGGTCGGTCGGTCGGCTACAGAGCTCGGTCGACCGGACCTATTGCCAGTCCCCTCCACGTCCTTCCAATTGAGGTCCAACCTCCACCAAATTGCATTCTCTCGAGCAGCGGCACCAAGGGATTATGCCAATCAACTATCCGGCCTTATATGCTCCTCGATGCATCACCAAACACATGTTCAAACATCAAAGTTATGATTTTTAAAGGATTGAACCCAAAACACCAAAAATTGGAATATTCACCAAATCAATCCAAACCAAAAGCAATTGCACACGAATAAGTGTTAGGAATTCATTCCTAACAATGAAGATAAATATAAGCATAGATGTGAGATTAAAATCTCACCTTTGAACCCAAACAAATGAAGATGAAGCTTGAAAGCAAAGGGAATCAACCACTCTTCAAATCCAACTCAAGAAGCTTGATTCTAAGCTAAAAAGAGAAACATTTCCCAAATTAGGTTTAGGAATTTTCTGAAATCAAAAAGGGAAAGAGTTGGAGAAGAAGAAGAGAAGCTTACTAATGGGTTCTTCTATTAGTTTGGAGCAAGAGTTGATTTGCAAGAGAAAACTAGGGCCTGGAGTTTTAATTTCCTCTTCCACTCTTCATTAAAATAAAAGCTTGAGTATTAGGAAAATAGAAAAGAAGTGAATGAAGAGGAGAGGGTTGGAACTGAGTTAAGTGGGGTTAATGGGCTCAGCCCAAACCAAAGCCCTAAGTAAAAAGTAACAAAAATCAACTTACTCCAAACATATCGAAGCTTATACTCAAAAAGGTCACAAACGGCATTTTAAACTCAATGGGAGTGGTCCCGAGTCCTAATTCGACCATATGCAAAAAGTAGCTTTTCGGACTAAATTCCGAGTATGGATAAAATATTTAAATAAAATATTTAAATATAAAAATCGACAAATATGCGGGTTGTTACACAGTTCATATTTCCTATTTTTATTGCGTAGACGTACCTTATTAGCATTTTAAAAGCAAGCAGCTAAATAATATTGCATATACGCACTCCAACTCTATCTACTGCCTCCCGTACATGTACTTACTTAAAAAACACATGAGTTTCCAATAAAGATGAGAATTTATTAACATTTTATTCATTAAACTAGCAAAACACATCAATTTCATAGTTTAAACCAATAAACCTCATAAATTTAATATGTTAACCATATTTTATCAGCAATCCAAAGATTTCAATCACCATTTTAATTTTCTAACAAATCCAACTTCATTTTATTTCACTTGAATGATTTACATTCAAGTTTACTATTCTCAATCCATATTCACATCAATATGATTACATGTGTATTACTTGCATCAATTTACTTCAATTCAATTCCAAATTGATCCGCAACCAAATTTTTTTTTACTTTCAATTTGATGTATTTGCATTTCTTTTATGATCCATTTTCATTTATATGAAAAACCACTTAATAAGATCTCAATCCATTCCAATTGATTTAAAAAAAACAATTTCATTTACTTCTTTAAACCAACTCAATTCCGAATACAACAAAACGACTAATTATTATGAAAATTTTCATGTCATTCAAGCAAATAATCATCACTTAAGCTTATAACCATTAAAATTAATTCCAGTTTAAATTTATATTAATTTTATTCTATTCGGAATTTTTCATAATCCCAAATATTCCTATTTCCTTGAAATTTTTAAATCAAATCCTTATTCTCACTTCAAGTTCATCATCTAACTTAAGTTTATATTAATATCATCACATTCTATATTATTCAACTCACACATTCTTATCTCATTACAATAATTAATTAAAATTCCTTCACTTGCATTTAAATTTTATTATCTAAACAAATTTATCCAAGACCACGTATAAAGCTCGACCACAATCATTGTTTCCAATTTGCTTAAGTTCTTTCACAATATTTTATTTCTTCTTAAATCAATTTTATTTCATTTTCATTTGATTCTCATTCAATCAAATTCCAAGTCATTTACATTTTTTAACTCAAGTTATTTATTTATTTAATCTACTTTAAATTTATTTTATTAACAATGAGACCACTTTAAATCATGTCACCCATTTGAATTTATTTACAAATCAAACCATCACTATTATAATCTAATTCCATTATTCATTCACACTCTCAACTTTTATTGCCAAAATTAAATCCCATACTAGAACTGGTTTTTTAATTTTCTTTTCAAAATTTTCTTAATAAACCACCAAAATTTCATCCATGCTAATACAAATTCCATTTAATTTAGTTTACACTAAATTAATCTTCAAGCTTTTCTTTATTTTATTTAGCTTACGCTAAATTCATTCTCAAACAATTCCTTTGAATTTAGTTGGGTTAAATTTTATTCATACAATATCCTTTCAACTTAATTAAATTTTCTTTCAATTCAATTCTTTTTCAACTTAATTTTACTTAGCCAACTTGAGTTCATACCATTTCTTTTACTATTTTAAATAAGAATTTAATTCTATTCAAAATTATTTTTAGCACAACTGAATTTTGATTTTAATTCAATCCAAATTCAACTCAATTCCATTTAACCGAAGTTAAATCCAATTCAATCCAATTTCAATTCTCCATATACAAGTTCAAAACTTATTTACTAACTCGAGTTCATTCACCCTTTTATATTTTCTTTACCTTATCTTACTTTACATTTCATTTCAGATTAACTTTGAATTCATCATACCATTCAACTATTTCCCATTTGTGATTATAATTCCATTTTACTTGGGTTTACAAATTTGATTTCCATTCTTAAATTCACTAACTTATTTATTTTAAAGCTCATATTGCTCATTTTAATCCATTTACATCTTATAATCACAATTCCAAATTCTATATATATCTATGTATCACTGAATTCTTAAGGATACAAATTTTCTTTCAATTTAATTCTTTGCAAATTTTAGATCCACAATCTCAGATTATAAGTATAACACTTAATAGCTTATGGGTACAATTCATTACACAACGACCCACAATTACAAAGTCATTTTACATTTCGATTTAATCCGAATCAATTTAATTCTATGTCCAATTTATTTAACTTATCCCAAGTTAAGTTCAAATTTTCTATTCACTTCCATATACTCAAGTTAAATTTTAGTTCCAGGATTAAAATTTTCGTTTCCTTCTTATTAATACCAACTTCGCTTAATAAGTTCAATGGTTGATTCATTTAAACTTTTACACATTATTTAAATAGAATTTTCCAGGATTCAATTACCCGGTTTTATTTCAAAACCAATTTGAAATAATAATCAACTCATACCCATTTGGTATATCAATCAAATCTCCGGATTTCCAAAACAACTTGGTTGTACCAAAACAATTTCCCCCTTTTGAAATTTCTAAAATCACTTGTATCTCAAACAAGTCTAACAAATATCATAATCACTCAACATGGTAGCAATCCACCACTTTAGAAACTCGAAAATGAATTCTAATGATGTAGCCATCATCATCAGGATTATTTTCCCGCGACTAAAGTGAGTTCAGTGCTTCCTTACTTTCACAAATTCATTTCAAAACAATTCTCATTCAAAAATACTTCCCAAAATAATATTCCATCATTGCCTTCAAACACTTTGGAAAACATTTCAAACATTCCCAAGATTTTAAATTTCCAAACTTTTGTTTTCAAACATTTAAAACGCTTTTCAAAATTTCCGGGATTTAAATTCTGGTTTAATTCAAATTTAGTTATTCTTCTTTTGTATAATTTATACTCATGGAATTTTATTTGGTTATAACCATTTCAAAATTTAGATCAAATTTTAGATTTTTATTTGATTAAGATATCCACATCCAAACAATCAAATATATATATATATATATATATAATTTCAAACAATTAATTCTTTTATATCAAAATATAATTTTGTGCAAAATTATTTCATTTACCTATTTTAAAAACAATACTATGTCGGTTTATCTTGCTTAAGAGTTTAGAAACCCCTATCGATACGGTTGTACTTTCGTACCGACCAGAATTCATAAACACTCAACCGATAAGTCAACACAGCATAAAAACAATTTTATATTCACTAACAAGTACACTCTCATATCTATTAATAAACTCAACTCATTATAGAGTACTATTGACTCTGTTTAAAGAATAATTTCCCCGCCAAAGACTAGGTTGTCGCCAACCTAAGCTCTGATACCAAGTGTGACGACCCGCCCTTCTCGACCCTCGAAAATCGACACAGAATACTCCATAGTATAATATGCCGACGATTAAGTGCCGGAAAAGATAGATTGTTAAGGGAAAGAAAGAAGATAGAAGGAAGAAGGAACTAAACAATATCAGAATCTCACAGTCGCAGCGGAATAACATATAATATATAATATCAGATCTTTACACAAAATGAAAACAATATCTGTTTATACAATATATCATCAGAGTATCTCATACAGACAATAATTACCAGTCAGATAATTTCATACAATCACAGCAGCAGATATAAACAAGTATGGATAATACGTTTCGGGCACCAGCTCCTCTCCTGCTCCATAGCATCCTATCCTGAACATATAATACTCGGTCTGACCCGAGAATTATAACGAAATAACACCCGAGTCAGTCTGGACTACCAGCTGATAAAATTCACCCAAATTGATTTTTAAAGTTTCAAAAATCCTTTTGAAAACAAAAGCATCTCGTAAGACCATGCCACAAATAAACATGTCGGGTTTTTACCTTACGGTAGCTAAAACACTTTTCATAAAAATCCTCTGATATTATAATAGGGTCTATATACAAATATTTATAAAATAGACGAAATTGTTACATCTATTAGATTCCAGCTACTAGCCACAAAGTGGGTAATACAAACAAAACTCGTAAAAGGCGCATAGGGAGAATGGATTTCTAACTAATGACTAGGCACTGGGGTACCACCTATCGCAGTACCGGGTCTAGATCAGTGTACCAAGGACCACTCCTTATCCCCTGCAACACAAGGCCGGCACTACACCTTGCTGGATAATCCCGAGTAAGATCACCTCACGGTTAGGATCAGCAACCGCACCACTAAACCGAATATAAAGGGAGATATAGACAGGAATGACCTCACCCTGGATGGGTGCTACCCACCTAGCCTTGCTGCATAACCCCTGATTTTCAGTCATTCCCGGTTGATGAGGCTGGAGGCTAAGCATTACCTTTTAGAACGTTTCACTTAAAATGCCCATCGCCCACCTGACGATGTTCCGAAAGCATTCATCCATACAAGTCTGTCCCGAGTTCGAACGGAACCGAAGGCACTACTCCTACAACGTCCATTTTGGAAATATCCTCAGGATTAGTAGCGACTAGCCCTTGCACTTCACTGCTCCATCTTCGACTCCGAACTCGGTTTTCCCACGAAAAGGTACAAACCGGATCGAAGTGGTTTTCGAGAAATTAATCCCGATCCCGGTCTCTTCGAAACGATCAACGCATTGGCCAATATTGATAGTCGGTGATTTAACTATCAATTAATACTCACAAACATCCATCAAACAATAAATAATTTACCACAATATTTATTTTCCTCAAAAGAAATATCTTTGCAAGATATGTTTCCATTCTCAAATCCCGTTGAAAACACTTTTCAAAACCCAACTTTTCTTAAGGAATAAATTCCCCAAATTGTTACTTCCCTTGAAAACATCCAAGCACCAATACTTAAGATTTAAAATTATTTAAACTCTTTCTTCTTGAAAATACATTAAAACATTTTTATTAAAACTTCTTACATACTTAATTTAAAATATATATACTTCTAAAAATATCTCGAATAAAACTGCTTTATAAAATATAAACAATTTTCTTCAAATAAAGTCAAATCATACAAATTTTAAATAAAGCTATGAAATCCTATACAAGTTTCAAATAAAACTTTGATTGATTATCTTTAAAATAGAACCATTTTATAAAGTATAAACAATAATAATATTCTTTAAAACATAATTCTATTTAACTTTTTAAAACAATTACTTCTATAACTACATTGATAAATGTTCACTTTTAAATTCTTACAACTTAAATAATTTCTCGAAACCATTTTTTTTATACAGCTTCAAACTCTAACTTTTTCAAAAATCTGCTTTAAAAACGTACTTGGCTTTTTAGGGAAATACACTTCCATTTAGGATAAACCAATGAATTCTTTTTATAAATCCAACACGATTTACCCCAATTCAATTTTACGTTCATCTCCTAAATTTCTTTCCTTATTTTAAAAATAAACTCTGCATATTGCTTTTTCCTGGAAATCAATTTCAAATATATGTGTACTATAGTTAAAATTGAGCTTCTAGAAATTATTTAATTGAAAATAATACTTAAGGAAATATATAGAGGTTTTCTAAGTACTTTAAGACAAATTTAGTTTTTAAAACAAAGTTATTAAATCAAATATTTATATTATAATTTCCATTTGAAACTAAATACTACTTTGCTTTAAAAATCATTAAATACCATAATTACTTAAATAAAGGTTTACTTACATTTTAACAATTAAAATGATATTTCTTTCCAAAATATCCTAAACACGTTTTAAACTGCCCACTTTTTTGAAATCTTTTCTTTAAAACATACTAAAGTTTCCAGGAAAAAGCACACTTTCCATCCTTTAAAAATTAAACCTCGCTATTATTTTAAACAATTCACATTTCCCTTTAGAATCACAATTTTAAACACTTCAAATTACCCACCAATTTCTTAAATTTAATTTCTTTTAAATCCTTTACTTAAGAATTTCTTTTATTTCCTCTAAACCTAATTTATTTATTTATATTTAAATTCCCAAATTGTATTCACCCAATCATAGCAAAATCACATTTTAATTTTCAACTTAATATATCACAGTATATAAATAGAGCACAGCATAACAGGATCTAAACAATTTATCACAGAATATAAATGAGATATATCACAGAATATAAATAAATTTCTATTTGTGAGGAATCCAGTTGGATCCCTCCAAACTGTTTCCCTACATCCACTGATATTAGCACAACAAATAAATATTGATTTAAATTTGATAATAGTTTGCATATTAAACTAATCAACCAATCATTTAAATATTAACTATTTAAACAACTGAAATTCCTAATGTGAGTGAGATTAACTCACCTTGGGTTTTCGACGACCGTTCAAATTTAAATTAAATCGAACGGCGTTCGATTTAACCTAAATTTTTACTTGTACCGAATGATCCCAGAATTTCTCCACTGCGTAGCACTCGTTGCTACGATTCCGGCGCCACTTAATTCGTCGAAATCTGATAACAAACGCACGACATATGATTTTTTAAAGTTTGAATATAAATTTGAAAACAAATTTTTTTATAAACCTTATATAGATCACAGCTGCACATTTCACTATCCAAAATCATGGCCGCATCTCTCTTCTTCTTCTCTTTCACGCGCGCTACTCTGATGAAACCGAACCCTATATCACGGCCTAGGGTTCAAAATCGCGACCGTCGTGGAGCCATCCACCTCGATTGGAGGCCACCACCACGAAGCCCAACGCCAGCACCACCTCTACCCAGAGCGTCGATGAACTCAGCATCCCCCTTACATCAGAAATCGTGCGTGAAAAACACACGAACGCGGGCCCCTATCTCCTCCAAACGACGACGGGCTCATGATCCACCGTTGGATGGCTAGAGCTCAGAGAGCTCGATAGGTTTCATGTTGGAAGCTTTCGAAATTAAAGCGTGGATCGAACGAAAATTTAGGAAGAAAAGGAAGGTGTTTTCGGCCATGAAATGTTTCGTGACGGCGGCCGATATTGGATCTAGGGTTTTGCTGATAAACGTGAATATATAATCATTCATTAATATTATTTTAATATTAAATCCATTTAAAGCAACTTTTTCAAACGATCTCCAAACGACGCGTGTCGACAGGCGTTTATAAGGTTTTACCCATGTTTCAAACACAATTGAACGTGTTTAGGGGCTAATTTGGTCGTATGCGCGAGTTACGGAAATAAACGATAATTTTTAATTTAAATCCATTAAAATAGTTTCTATGCGTTTTAAGCTGCCAGGGTCAAACGACAACTCCAATTGCTACGAAAATTGAAATTCGATAATAAGTAACTATTACGGATCCAATGAAACTGGTTTCGTTGAATTCCGAGACTGTGCTCCGGAAGGCTATTTTAGCTCGTCGATTATTTCGAGCGATTTTCAAAATCGTCCAAATCACTTAAAATTTCACCTTTAAAATTTTTATTAACTTAATTATAAATCAAATAGAACTTATATTCACATTAGAAATCATTCTGATTCATTTCGTACCAAAACCTAATTATTTGCATTATTATATTATTAAATTCCATTATTGAATTAATTAATATAAAATTCCAAATTTAATTTATCGACTTTTAAATTCCACTCAGTAGTCCAATATTATAACTCAAATCCAAGCAGACTTAAAATAAATTTTAGCATCTATTTTTATATCTATTAACAACCAGAATCGCCAACTATCCCAATTGTAATATTAAATTATTATTATTCAAATTTCAATTAAATTCCCGTATTTGAAATTTAACTAATTCTATTAATTTAACCAAAATATTTTTATTTCAAAATTCAAATTATAAACCATATTCGACATTTAAAATGAATTAAATGTTCAAATCTAGCGATCCAAAATTCTGGGTCGTTACATCTCCTGATCGGGAGAATATGAGAAGATACTCCGTAGGTACGACACAAATAGTGTAACAATCCTGGATTTTAGCCCCATTATTTTAATAAATATTTAATCTAATTAAATAAAATGTAAACTGATTATTTTAAAAATGATTTAATCTTTTGGAATAATTGCCATTTATTTGTATATATTGGTATTTTGAAAGAAAATGAAATTTGAAATAAATATCTCAATAATATTTACAATAAAAATCTATCTTATATAATTTAATTAAAATATTTTACTTTGTTTACATTTGGTAAATATACATATAGATAATAATGTTTGAAATTTTAAAATAAAGTCTCTTAACAATATTTATAATAAAATTTACCTTATATAATTAAATTAAAATGCTTTACATTACTAACATTTGATAAATAAATACATATGAACGATAATATTTAAATTAAAATCTAATTCTATCAATATAAAATATAAGTCAAACATGTGAATCTTATTTAATTATTGATAATTTAAATATAAATATAAATAAATAAGTACACTTGTGAATCTAATTTAAATATTGATTGCTAAAATATAAAATAGGAATAAAAATAAAAGAAACAAGGATTAAATAATTTTAGTAAACATACAACATAAACTGAAAACTTGAAAAAAAACAAATGTATAAAGCAAGAATTAATTAGTTAAAATATACATACAACATAACCTTAAAATTAGTAAACAAAGTATAAAATACAAATGTAACTACAAACAAGAAATAAAGTGAAATACAAAATACAGAATAAAATTTAAGAACAAAGTATATAGAATAGAATGAGAACAAGGCCAACTATAAAATAAAATAAGACAGACATGTACATGAGTTTAAGCTAGATGATAACAAATGTTTTATATAAAGCTTCATACACAAGCCAGAATCTACCTGCAAGTCTACAATTACATATAAAATATCTATACAGCAAACACAATTATAAGAGTGTAAACATATTAAGCAACAAGCATTTAATTGCTATCTGCTCAAGCCTACATTTTGTCAATTCAGAAATACTGCAAATCTTACATTTCAGTAAGTAAATCTGGTCAAAGTAAAACAAAAATAAGAAAACCTGTTCATATCAAAACAACTGCACTAGTTACTACCTTCCTCTTACACACCTGTTTCTCTTATATATATGCATCTTTCTTTTAGTTCGTTCAAAAGCTTTTCTAATCTGTGAAAACTAAAAAGAAGAAAAAGAAGTAACTCAATTTAATTCAAACTAGAAATTTGACAAGAATTCAAAGCAAAAACAGGGAAGGCCTCAAGCATATTCATACTGCAGTTTTCATGAAACATGATTGTTCTTTGTTCAGGAATTGTGCAGGTGAGTAAACAAAGATTTTAAAAGTTTAAGTTAATTAAAATAGTTCATGATTCGTTTGTATATGCTTTATCCTTGGATATGATCCTGTATATATATATGATGTTACTCTGCATATTGATCAGGGTTGAGTATTATTTAAATTCAAGTGTTTTCAACTAAATCATCATAAAAAAATTTATTTTTTTTAATCAAACAAGATGTTAAAACATCAAACAAGATTTTCGAAGTAGATTAAAACTGGATTAGTGAATATTTCTACTGGAAGCTTAGTTTACAGGTAATCAAGAAAAATATTGATAAATCCAGTTGTTATAGAATGTTAATTCAAGTTGATAACTTGAATGCCTACTGAAATTTTATGATTATTAACACAAAAATGAAGATTTTTAGATTGGTAATTCATGAGCAGTTCGAATTTGAAATAAAACTGCATTTTCACCAATTCCAAGAAATTGAATCAATGAAAAAGGTTGAAATTTGAATTGAAGCGAGTTTAAGTACCTGTGATTTCGTAAAAATTATCAGAAGAATTTTCTATTGAGTGAATTTTTGAAACGAGCTCGATTTAGGGTTTTGTTCAATGTTTTGGTCATGTCCGTAACTAAACGCGTAGGGTCTCTATAGATGATCGAGTGTCACGAGATTTTTGGTAGTGGAAGAGGAGCATGGTGTCGTCAGGTGGGCGAAGTTCGAACGCCTCCGGTGGCTTACGCGGCGGTCGCGTGACGTTTTTGGTTGATGGTCGAGCTTTAGTTTTCGAGTTGAAGACATTTTTTTCAATTCGATATTTTAGGGTCGAACTGGGTTTAGTTTTAGAATCTATGGAGGAATCATGACTTGCCGGCGTTGTTAGAGATTGCCGGAATTGGGTCATGCCGCCGTGCACGTGCACGGCAGCGGTGATTTGGTGTCGGTGTAGTGAGGAGGTGTGACACGTGTCGTGCTCGAATATAAATGGAGTTAGCTTCGAGTTTCTTGATCGTGTGCGTGGAGTTTCCTGATGCTTTAACTTTTAATTAAGTTTAAAATGTAAACTTACTGGAAAAAAAGAAGAAGATGTTTCAGGGAATGACACGGGAAAAGGGAGTGGTAACTCGAAGTAGCACTCGAGTAAACGCAGGCGTGTCTCGGGTTTCCTTTAAAAACTGCAGTATTTAAAAAAAACATTGAAGTTAAGCAAACTTGTGTTTTATCTGGATTTAAGCATTGTAAAAGTAAATAAATGTTATATAATTTAAGTTAAAACTTTATACAAGTTTAATTGTTTAGTTAGTGTATAACAATGTTTAAACTCTTAACTAATATTTTAATTAAGTAATTAATTTAGGTAAGTTTAAAATAAATTAACGTTTAAAGTTTATAGTTAACAATAAATTAGATTTCAAAATTTAAAGAAGACTTATAAATTGTTAACGAGTAATTAATATAAATTAATTACTTTTGGGAAGTAATTAAGAGTAATTACATTACAATTGTATTTAGAGTTGGGTTAATAAATGATTAAGAAATAAGTAAATTTATAATTAACTACTTTAAGTTAATTAATTAATGATCAATAGTTTAGTAATTAAGTAATTTAATTATGAATTAATAATTAGTAAATTAAGTCATTAATGGTTAATCAATGGGTAATTAAGATTCATTGATTAATAACTAAAGTTATTAACTAATGATTAAGGGCAAGTAGTTAAGCAATTATGGCTTAATAATTAATTAAGAAATGATTAATTAAATTAAATAATTTGAAATGGAATAGTTAATTAAATGATTAATTAAACGAGGTTAAGTGATTAACTCTCAGGTAATTAATTTAAATTGAATTAATTACAATAAGAATTAAAGATGATTTCTTATGAATGCTGTATATGTAGAATATCTGATTTGTGATATTTATTTGTTGATATTTTGTGATGTTCTATGATATGTTGTGATATATCTATGATGATTGTGTATGATTCATCTGTGATAAATGCTATGTGAATTCAATTGTTGGAATTAAACTGTTAAGTTAATTAGACAACTTGGCCTTTAAAATGGCATTTGGATTTCGATGAGACCGGGATCGGGTATCAATTTGATATTCCGAAAACCACATCGATCCAAATTAAACGTTAGGTCGTGAATTATCAAGTGGAGATCGAGATGGTGTTTTCAGAATGCAAGGGTTATCGTCGTTGACTCTGAGGGTGATTCCAAAATGAGTGTAACGAGATAATGCCTTCGGTTTTGTTCGAATCTGGAACGAACTTGTATGGATTGAATGCTTTCAGTACATCGTCAAGCGGACGATGAGCATTCTAAGAGATATGTTCTGTAAAGGTAATCGCAGCCTCAAGCCTCATCAACCGGGAATGGATAAAACAGGCGAGGTGTAGCAAGGTTAGGTGGGTCATGCCAAGCAGGACGAGATATACCCCTATCTAGATGTCCCTTTTATTTCGGCTGTGTGGGCGGTTGCTAGCTACAACCGCGGGGTTATCTTGTTGGGGACTGTTCATTAAGGAATGGTTCCGGCCTTGTGTTGTAGTGGGTCGGGAGTGATCCTCGGTACGGTGATCTAGGCCCCGTACTGCGATGGGCGGTACCCCAGTAGCCCTGCCATTGTTGGAAACCCATTTTTCCTACGAAACCCTACGGTTTTGATTTGTATTACCCACTTTTGTGGCTAGTAGCTGTAATTTAATAATGTAACAATTTCGGCTATTTTTTACTTGAAAACCCTAGACACTATTATGAACTGGATTTCCTATGAAATGTTTTGGTTAGCGTAAGGTAAATACTTACCCGTATTTATTTGTGGGGAGTCTTACGTGATACCTTTATTTTCAAATGTTTTTCAAAGTTAAACAACTTTAGATCGTTTACTCATACCAGACCCATGTCTGACCCGGAGTTTATATTTTGTTTTTCATAAACTCTTGGGTACTCAAATTTTTATGAGTAGCCAAGTGATAGATTTTGGACTTTGATTTCTGGAGCAGCTTGGAGCAGGAGTTCCAGACGTATTAGATATTTATCTAGTTCCGCTGTGTCAGTAGTTGATGTATGCTGTATCTCTGATGTATATAGTGACAGATGTATGTACGAATGTCATGTGTATGCTACTGTATAACTCTGATATATGTAAAACTATGTAATAGTTATGTGATATATTATATTTTGTTCAGTTCCGCTGAGAGATTTTGATGTTGTTGTTCTTTCTTTCTATTTTTATCTATTTATATCCCTTTCTTTCTTAATGATGATACGTCTTTCTGGTACTAGAAGGGCGGATCGTCATAGTTGGTATCAGAGCGCTAGGTTGAGCGAATACCTTGGCTCTTGAGTGATTTTCTTATTGAGAGAGCGTATTTGTAATTTTTGATATATATATACCCCTATTTGTTGTGTTACCTGTTCAGGTTTTCCAATATTAGATAGGGTAGTGGTGTGTGTAACACGACTACCAATGGTTGGAGTTTTGAATGTTTGAGGTTGGAAGTGTTTCTGACGAGACTGTAGACCTATTACCGTCTCGAATGAGCTTTGGATAGTGTAAGGATTTCATCGATCTCTGAAGGAAACCTGTTAAGATTCGGAGTTCATCTTTGAAGTTTAAGTTTGGATGAGCTAGAGTTTGGATCTGTCGGTTGGACAGAAGCAAGTTATGATATCTTGATACCTCAGGATGTAGTAGCTGTGTGAAGAGACACAGTGACTACGGATGTCTCCGAAGATGTTTCTTTGGAACAAGTTAAGATGTATATCTGCTTTGGTGTTGTGGCTGAGTTCAGTGGGATGTTTCTGTTGGGTTGAGGTCCGAGTTTCTCGAAGAGTTTTGGATAGGAAGTTTTTGGGCATCTGAGTCAGTAGTGTAGCTTGAGATGTTCTATGTGTCGTCAAGAATATTTTCTGGCTTAGCAGTTTTTCTTGAAGGAATTTCAGTAGTAGCAGAGTGGTTCCATTTCTTTAATGGATTGGCTTGATAAGTATAGGCTGTTCTAAATTGTGAGAGAAAACAGTTTCGTGGGAAACTGATTGAGTAGAATTGCCAGAGCGTTGTGTGATAATTCTGGAATTCACTTGTGTAGTCTCTTACATGGAGTTGAGACTTCCCAAGAGAAGGGTGAAGATATCGATGTGGTTCAAGATTTTCCCTAAAGTATTCGAAGAAGTTAGGTGTTTGTCCCCAAATCGAGAGATAGAGTTTCGTATTGATTTATTCTAGGGGCAGTGCCGGTGATTCAGCCCAGTAAGAGAATGGCTCCAAAGGAGAGAGAAGAATTAATTAAGCAGACCTAGGATCTTTTGGAGAAGGGATTGATTAGGCCCAGTTTTTTTTCTTGTTAAGGTTCTGTGTTGATTTGTTGAACCGAGTCTTTAGGGATGTATTGAATAAGTTTTTTCTGGTATTCATTGATGATATCCTGGTCTAAATCTGAAGAAGAGCACAAGCAGCATTTGAGAATTGTATTGGAGACTCTGAGAAAGCATGTGTTGAAGGCAAAGTTTTCGAAGTGCCATTTCTGGAAATTGAAAGTTAAATTTTTAGAGCACATTGTTTCTGGTGAAGGTATTTCTGTAGACCCAGCAAAGCTTGAAACTATTCTGGAATGGAAACAGCCGGAGACACCGACGGAATTTCGCAGTTTTCTGGGATTGGCTGGCTAATACAGGAAATTTATTAAGGATTATTCAAAGATTTCTTCACATCTGACTAAGCTGACTTGGAAGGGAGCAAAATTTAAATGGACACTCCAGTGTGAAGAAACTTTTAAGGAGTTGAACATGAGGCTAACTAGTGCACCAGTGCTTGCTATTACGGATGAGAAGAGCAATGTGAAGTTTATACAGATGCTTGTATAGTTTGGATTGGGAGCAGTGTTGATGTAGAGTGAAAGAGTAATTGCGTATGCGAGTCGGCAATTAAAGCCACATGGAAAGAACTACGCTACGCACGATCTTGAGTTGTTAGTTATTGTTTTTTCTTTGAAGATTTGGGAGATACTATCATTTGGGAGAGAAGTTCGAGTTATTCATGGATCACAAACCATCAAAATGATCTTAATTTGAGTCAGCAGCGATGAGTCGAGTTTCTGGCATTATATGATTAGGATATTCTGTATACCTCGAGAAAAGCGAATGTTGAGGCTGATGCTCTTAGCAGGAATGCAGTTTTGTCTCTTTTGAATGTTGTTCCATCTCTCCAGGTCAGAATCATTAGTAAGCAAATGGAAGATAGATCTTTTGAGGAACTAATTATTGGAGCTAAGGGTGGTCGTTATTCGGATTTCAAAGTGGATGGTCAAGGTGTTTTAAGGATTAATGGTCATTTGTGTGTGCCTAATATAGATGGATTGAGGCAAGAACTCTTAGCTGAGTGTCATCGCTCTAGACTGAATATCCCGGAATCTCTAAGATGTATAAAGATATGAGAAGAATTTTCTGGTGGCCGAGCAAGAAGAGGGATGTAGCTGCTTTTGTTAGCAGTATGCTATCTGTCAGCAAGTGAAAGGTGATCAACAGAAATCAGCCGGTTTGTTGCAGCCTTTGGAAATCCCAGAATGGAAATGGGAAATGATTTCGATGGATTTCCTCGGCGATTTGCTTGGAACCAAGAATGGAAACGATGGTATATGGGTTATTGTGGATCGTTTAACTAAGAGTGCCCATTTTATACCAGTTAAGGAAACTCGTACCGTAGTTTCTCTGGCAGAGATTTTCTTGAGGGAGATAGTTAGATGGTAAGGTGTTCCTGTTAGCAAAGTAAGTGATCGTAACCCTATCTTTATCAGCAAATTCTTGAAGGCTCTGCAATCAGCTATGGGAACAAGTTTGAAATTGAGTACAGCCTATCATTCTCAGACAAATGGACAGACGGAGAGGTTGAACCGTATTCTAGAGGATATGTTGCAAGCTTGTGTTTTGTATTTTGATGGATCGTGGAAGACCATGTAGATCCCCATTCTGTTGGATAGAGTCGGAGGATCATTTTGTGCTTGGATCAGATTTGATTCGTGAAGATTCTGCTAAGGTCAAGCTTGTTAAGGAAGAATAAGAGCTGTTCAGGACCGTCAGAAGAAGTACGTAGATAAGAGAAGGAGACAATTGGAAATTGAGATTGGTGATTTAATCTTTTTCAAAGTTTCCCGATTAAAGGAGCTATTAGATTTGGAAAGACGGGAAAACTTGCCCCAAGATATATTGGTCCATTTCGGGTTTTGGAAAGAGTTGGTGCTGTAGCTTTCAGAAATGAATTGCCGAGACGGATATCTAGAATTCATAATGTATTCCATGTATCCCATCTAAGGAAGTTTGTTCATGATCCATCATTTGTTGTAGAACCAGTAGTTCAGTAAGATTTGGAAGTCTAGCCGGAATCGACTGTGGTCAGGAATCCAGTTCGGATTATTGATCAAGGCGGGAGGCAACTCAGGAGTTAGGTAGTGAAGCTTGTCAAGTGCAATGGAGCGAGGATCCCAGAGATTGCACCTAGGAAACTCTGGATAATTTTAGGAAAGCTTATCCGGATTTTTTTCATATAGCTAGCGATGTTTGTTAGGATAGATTGTTTGGTTGTTTGCTACTGTATGAATGATATGTATGTTTGAATGGTTGGTATGACAGCTTTAGAATTATCTTTGTTTTAAATTTCAGGGACGAAATTCTTTTAAGGGCGGAGGAATGTAACGACCCTGGATTTTGGCCCTATTATTTTAACAAATATTCAATCTAATTAAATAAAATGTAAACTGATTATTTTAAAAATGATTTAATCTTTTGGAATAATTGCCATTTAGTTGTCTATATTGGTCATTTGAAAGAAAATGAAATTTGAAAATTTGAAATAAATATCTCAATAATATTTACAATAAAAATCTATCTTATATAATTTAATTAAAATATTTTACTTTGTTTACATTTGGTAAATATACATATAGATAATAATGTTTGAAATTTTAAAATAAAGTCTCTTAACAATATTTATAATAAAATTTACCTTATATGATTAAATTAAAATGCTTTACATTGCTAACATTTGATAAATAAATACATATGAATGATGATTTTTAAATTAAAATCTAATTCTATCAATATAAAATATAAGTCAAACATGTGAATCTTATTTAATTATTGATAATTGAAATATAAATATAAATAAATAAGTAAACTCATGAATCAAATTTAAATATTGATTGTTAAAATATAAAATAGAAATAAAAATAAAAGAAACAAGGATTAAATAATTTTGGTAAGCATACAACATAAACTGAAAAATTGAAAAAAAACAAATGTATAAAGCAAGAATTAATTAGTTAAGATATACATACAACATAACCCTAAAATTAGTAAGCAAAGTATAAAATACAAATGTAACTACAAACAAGAAATAAAGTGAAATACAAAATACAGAATAAAATTTAAGAACAAAGTATATAGAATAGAATGAGAACAAGGCCAAACTATAAAATAAAATAAGACAGATATGTACATGAGTTTATGCTAGATGATAACAAATGTTTTATACAAAGCTTCATACACAAGCCAGAATCTACCTAGAAGTCTACAATTACATATAAAAAATCTATACAGCAAACACAATTATAAGAGTGTAAACATATTAAGCAACAAGCATTTAATTGCCATCTGCTCAAGCCTACATTTTGTCAATTCAAAAATATTGCAAATCTTACATTTCAGTAAGTAAATTTGTTCAAAGTAAAACAAAAATAAGAAAACCTGTTCATATCAAAACAACTACACTAGTTACTACCTTCCTCTTACACACATGTTTCTCTTATATATATATATATATATATATGCATCTTTCTTTTAGTTCGTTCAAAAAATTTTCTAATCTGTGAAAACTAAAAAGAAGAAAAAGAAGTAACTCAATTTAATTCATACTGACAAGAATTCAAAGCAAAAACAGGGAAGGCCTCAAGCATATTCATACTGCAATTTTCATGAAACATGATTGTTCTTTGTTCAGGAATTGTGCAGGTGAGTAAACAAAGATTTTAAAAGTTTAAGTTAATTAAAATAGTTCATGATTTGTTTGTATATGCTTTATCCTTGGATATGATCCTGTATATATATATGATGTTACTCTGCATATTGATCAGGGTTGAGTATTATTTAAATTCAAGTGTTTTCAACTAAATCATCGTAAAAGTTTTTATTTTTTTAATCAAACAAGATGTTAAAACATCAAACAAGATTTTCAAAGTAGATTAAAACTGGATTGTGAATATTTCTACTGGAAGCTTGGTTTACAGGTAATCAAGAAAAATATTGATAAATCCGGTTGTTATAGAATGTTAATTCAAGTTGATAACTTGAATGCCTACTGAAATTTATGATTATTAACACAAAAATGAAGATTTTTAGATTGGTAATTCATGAGCAGTTCGAATTTGAAATAAAACTGCATTTTCACCAATTCCAAGAAATTAAATCAATGAAAAAGGTTGAAATTTGAATTGAAGCTAGTTTAAGTACCTGTGATTTCGTAAAAATTATCAGAAGAATTTTCTATTGAGTGAATTTTTGAAACGAGCTCGATTTAGGGTTTTGTTCAATGTTTTGGTCATGTCCGTAACTAAACGCGTAGGGTCTCTATAGATGATCGAGTGTCACGAGATTTTTGGTAGTGGAAGAGGAGTGTGGTGTCGTCGGGTGGGCGAAGTTCGAACGCCTCCGGTGGCTTACGCGGCGGTCGTGTGACGTTTTTGGTTGATGGTCGAGCTTCAGTTTTTCGAGTTGAAGACATTTTTTTCAATTCGATATTTTAGGGTCGAACTGGGTTTAGTTTTAGAACCTATGGAGGATTCATGACTTGCCGACGTTGTTAGTGATTGCCAGAATTAGGTCGTGTCGCCGTGCACGTGCACGGCAGCGGTGATTTGGTGTCAGTGCAGTGAGGGGGTGTGACTCGTTTCGTGCTCGAATATAAATGGAGTTAGCTTCGAGTTTCTTGATCGTGTTCGTGGAGTTTCTCAATGCTTTAACTTTTAATTAAGTTTAAAATTTAAACTTACTGGAAAAGAAGAAGAAGAAGAAGATGTTTCAGGGCATGACGCGGGAAAAGGGAGTGGTAACTCGAAGTAGCACTCGAGTAAACGCAGGCGTGTCTCGGGTTTCCTTTAAAAACTGCAGTATTTAAAAAAAATTATGAAGTTAAGCAAACTTGTATTTTATCAAGATTTAAGCATTGTAAAAGTAAATAAATGTTATACAATTTAAGTTAAAACTTTATACAAGTTTAATTGTTTAGTTAATGTATAACAATGTTTAAACTCTTAACTAATATTTTAATTAAGTAATTAATTTAGGTAAGTTTAAAATTAATTAACGTTTAAATTTTAGAGTTAACAATAAATTAGATTTCAAAATTTAAAGAAGACTTATAAATTGTTAACGAGTAATTAATATAAATTAATTACTTTTGGAAAGTAACTAAGATTAATTACATTACAATTGTAATTAGAGTTGGGTTAATAAATGATTAAGAAATAAGTAAATTTATAATTAACTACTTTAAGTTAATTAATTAATGATCAATAGTTTAGTAATTAAGTAATTTAATTATGAATTAATAATTAGTAAATTAAGTCATTAATGGTTAATCAATGGATAATTAAGATTCATTGATTAATAACTAAAGTTATTAACTAATGATTAAGGGCAAGTAATTAAGCAATTATGGCTTAATAATTAGTTAAGAAATGCTTAATTAAATTAAATAAATTGAAATAGAATAGTTAATTAAATGATTAATTAAACGGGGTTAAGTGATTAACTCTCAGGTAATTAATTTAAATTGAATTAATTACAATAAGAATTAAAGATGATTTCTTATGAATGCTGTATATGTAGAATATCTGATTTGTGATATGTATTTGATGATATTCTGTGATGTTCTATGATATGTTGTGATATATCTATGATGATTGTGTATGATTCATCTGTGATAAACGCTATGTGAATTCAATTGTTGGAATTAAACTGTTAAGTTAATTAGACAACTTGGCCTTTAAAATGGCATTTGGATTTCGATGAGACCGGGATCGGGTATCAATTTGATATTCTGAAAATAACATCGATCCAAATTAAACGTTAGGTCGTGAATTATCAAGTGGAGATCGAGATGGTGTTTTCACAATGCAAGGGTTATCGTCGTTGACTCTGAGGGTGATTCCAAAATGAGTGTAACGAGATAATGCCTTCGGTTTCGTTCGAACCCGGAACGAACTTGTATGGATTGAATGCTTTCAGCACATCGTCAAGCGAATGATGAGCATTCTAAGAGATATGTTCTGTAAAGGTAATCGCAGCCTCAAGCCTCATCAACCGGGAATGGCTAAAACAGGGGAGGTGCAGCAGGGTTAGGTGGGTCATGCCCAAGCAGGACGAGATATACACCTGTCTAGATGTCCCTTTTATTTCGGCTGTGTGGGCGGTTGCTAGCTACAACCACGGGGTTATCTTGTTCGGGACTGTTCAGTAAGGAATGGTTCCGACCTTGTGTTGTAGGGGGTCGAGAGTGATCCTCGGTACGGTGATTTAGGCCTCGTACTGTGACGGGCGGTACCCAGTAGCCCTGCCATTGTTGGAAACCCATTTTTCCTACGAAACCCTACGGTTTTGATTTGTATTACCCACTTTTGTGGCTAGTAGCTTGAATTTAATAATGTAATAATTTCGGCTATTTTCTATTTAGTTGAAAACCCTAGACACTATTATAATATCACTGGATTTCCTATGAAATGTTTTGGTTAGCGTAAGGTAAAAACTTACCCGTATTTATTTGTGGGGAGTCTTACGTGATACCTTTATTTTCAAGTATTTTTCAAAGTTAAACAACTTTAAACCGTTTACTCATACCAGACCCATGTCTGGCCCGGAATTTATATTTTGTTTTTCATAAACTCTTGGGTACTCAAATTTTTATGAGTAGCCAAGTGATAGATTTTGGACTTTGATTTCTGGAGGAGCTTGGAGCAGGAGTTCCAGACGTATGTTGATATTTATCTAGTTCTGCTGTGTCAGTAGTTGATGTATGCTGTATCTCTGATGTATATAGTGACAAATGTATGTATGACTGTCATGTGTATGCTATTGTATAACTCTGATATATGTAAAACTATGTGATAGTTATGTGATATATTATATTTTGTTCCGTTCCGCTGAGAGATTTGTTGTTCTTTATTTCTATTCTTTTCTATTTCTATCCCTTTCTTTCTTAATGATGATACGTCTTTCTAGTAGTAGAAGGGCGGATCGTCACAAATAGAAATTCGTGGTAAGACTCGCTATGGTAGGTGACACGGCACACCAGGCAATTCCAGGGCAGATATACCAATTACGCACACGGGCTGGTGGTAACGTAGCAGCCGCATACGCCCACCTCGGAACACACTCCCAATCAAAATCAGAGGATGGCCATCAAATCAACCACAAGTAAGAGTATAGTATTGAAGAAGTGCGTCCGGCCAGAGGTGCTACCCCTTTTGGCCCGAGATCGCTCCTGCTTTAGCCACCTTAAGCCAACTCACGGGAGTCGGGTCCACGTAATATACCTCAAGAACATCGCCACCATCTTACTTCATTCTGGAATCTCCACCGCGTACATGGTTGTTAAAGTGGTTTTCGAAGTTGGCAGAGAGTATGACAACTTCCGATCCCGGTCTCTTTAACAACCAATCGTTATTATAGCGCCGTGGTCATTTCAAAATAGTTCATACTTCAAAAATCAAATCATTTCATTTCAGTTTATACTTCGAAACTAAAACCATTTTATTTCAAAACTATATTCAAACTAATACTTTACCATTTCCATTCATAATACTTTCAAAGTTATAACTCTTTCAAAACCGAAATACTTGAAATCATTGCACTTTGAGAATCATAACATTTCAAAATCATACATTTGAAATAATGGAACATTCAATTAATTCTTTACATTTTACAATATATTCAATTAATCCCAAATTTCCAATTTAATTCAGTTCAAACCATCAGTTTAAATTCAATTTAGTTTCCCAACAAATCATTTCAAATCTTATCAATTTCAAATATAGATTGGATCCACAAAATAAACTATCAAATTTTTCAATATAATTCAAAGCTTTAAATATACCATATTTCAAAACTAAATTTATGATTTCATATATCTCAAATTTAACTTCATTATTACTTAGTTTTGAAATATTCATTTCATAAATCTAATACTTTCATACAAATATAACTTCAAATATTCATTTATCAAATAGAACAAATCAAATAACATTCCAAATTCACATTCTTTATCAAAATCATTTCCTTTCCATTATAAATTCATTATCATTCTTTAATTCAAATATTCAATTTAGATATCTTTTAAAAATAAAATATATCATTCATTTATTATTTCAAATATCATTACAAAACAAATTTCAAAATTTCATTTATCTCATTACATTTTATTCCATTTAACACATAACCAAGTAAACCTTATTTAAATTCAAATTAAATTTATATTCCTTAAAATTCAAATTCAAATATTAAATTATATTCAAAACTCCTTATATTTCACAAATAATCAATTTCTAAAAGTTAAATCGTTTAACACTTTAAAATATAACTCAAACAGTGTTAAAATCTATAATATTTCAAACAATGTCAAAATATACAAACGACAGCATTTATAAAGTGCTATCGTAGCTTATAGTTCCCAAAATAGTTTAGTTCAAGAATAACGGCATTTATGAAATGCAGTAATAGATATTTAGTTATTTCAAACATAGTTAAGTTCAAAACAACAGCATTTTAAAGTGTTGTCATAAAACTACAGCATTTTAAAAATGCTATTAATAAAATTCCAGATTTTATTTTAACTTTTCAAAAACAATAAAACTTCAATTTTAGCAAATTTTAAACTTATAAATCATATTTCTAGACTTCAATATTTCACATTTAAATACTTTTAACAAATGATTTATCACAATAAAATTTTATAATTGATTATCATATTGTAAAAACTAAATTCATTTGTTAAGTCAAAATTCACTGTTTATTAACTTATAAATTAAATAAAACTTAACATTTTACTTTAAATATCATTTCAAAACTTTAAATTAAATTTCCATTATTTATTTACATTTTAGAAATAAATTTAAAATTAAAAATCACATTTGCTTTAAATTTACATACTTAAATTCACAATTCAAAACTTAATATTTAACTTTCTTAAAACCATAAAATATATATTTTTTTAAAATCAAAATTTCATACTTTAAAATACATATCTTAAGAAAATCATTTTAAAAATATACCACTGGGTCTGTATATAATTTTCTAACATAGGTCAAGTGATACAGATATGTATCATTTCAATCCGTAGTATATAAAGAAAACCCGGGTTCTATCATTTCAAACCCGCAATCCCAAGTAAATAAATAAAAAAATCGCTCAGGCCTATCATTTCAGCCCATAACAATTTTTCCCTGTTCTAATGTCCGTTCGGGTATGTATCATTTCAACCCATAGTGATTCTATTCTAACAGGGAACTTGCAGTGTGAACATATGCATAAACAATATAGACAATTTCACTAACAGGTAAATGTCAAAATATAATGTCATTTATCAAATGTCAGGTGATAATTCAACAGAGTTAACATGATAATAACATGGCATAGCATATCATATAATCATCATTTACTAGCATAAAATTTTTAATTACTAAACACTTGTCATCAATTCACTATTTTATAAGTAGAAATGTCAGAGTGAGAAATACTCACCTTTTCAAACTGGAGTTAGCAAATCAAACTACACAAATGAATTCCAGAAAGCATGATATGGCATGACACAGCATGACAAATGATTCAAATGAGTGGAGAGAGCCAAGATATCTTCTTGTAACAACAAATAACAAGATAATATAAACATAACATTTAACACAAACTAACATTGAAACAAATTGAAAAATAAAAGCAACAAAGACAATATATGATTAGACCTTGCCTTAGCCATTCAAATGCTTGGTCTAGGGACTCTTTAGCTCAGCCATGATGTGATATAGCTCAAGTTTGGGTCAGGTATGGCATCAAAACTCATGGCTACATAATTGTGAAGAGGTAGGAGAGTTGCAAAGTGAAGTATACAAAAGGTCAAGGTAAATAGGTTAGGTTTGGTTCAACTTTTGGCTCGGCTTGGTCATCCCATGGGCTCGACCATGCTTAGGTCAGGTCTGAACATGTGAGGTGATAGTTGGAGCTATGGCTGAAGGAGTTGAACTTGCTGGTGGTGGCGGCTAAGGGGATGGTCAAAGTGAAATACGAAGGGGATGGTGGTTTCTAGGCCTGTTTGGAAGGGTTTTACGCAAAATTGGTGGTGCTAGCTTCAACAAATGGTCACGGCCTGATTATGATCAGAGGAGGAGGGAAGGTTGCTGCTGTAGATAGTAGGATGGTGGTCGGTGGTGATGGTGGAGAGTGGGGCCGAGCAAAGCATGGAGAAGAACAAGGAAAAAATTCAAAGAAAAGGAGAAGGAAAGTGGAAAAATGGAAGATGCCATTGGCATTTTTCTCAAAAAACAAAAAGAAATGGCCCAAGTTTTTCAGATGTGAGAAATATCTCACCTGAAAATGGAATGAGATAGATGGAAAACCAAAAGAAAAGGGACGGTCAAAGCATGAAAAGTCAAAAGGAAATGAAAAGCCAAAGGTTAAGTGAAAAGACATAGAATATAAAAGGGATTTTGTCTTTTGAAATTTCTTTTACTTTTATTCAAATTAAACAAATAAAATTTTCAGTAAATAATAATAAAACGATGAACAAAATAAAGTGAAAAAGAATATAAATAAATAATTTAACTAAAATAGAAAATAAATAAAGAAAATAGCTTAATAATTGAAACTAGAATTAAAAATTAAAACAAAAATACAATCAACATTTAAAAATTATAACAACAATTATAAAAATGTTTTAAAAATAAAATATATACATACATGCCATGTTACACATATATACACAAATTAGAACAAACAAAAATATTACTTATATAAATTAAAATAAACAATTTTGCTAAATAAAACAATTTACGCACAATATTGTAAAAAGCATAACTTTCGCAGTGTAAATCAGATTTCAACGAAACGAAAAGCAGTATTCTTGAAATTTAAATTTACTTTCATAATAAAAGATAAAATTCAAAAATTAAAAATTTTAAATTTAAAAGTCAAAATTTGACCATATTGACCAAAATTCACATTTCTGGAAATATTCAGTTTATTCAGGTTTGAAATTATAATTCATGTAAAATCAAAGTTTATATTTAAAATAACAAAATTTATTCATTTTTAATATTAAAATGAAAATTTGAAATCAGGAGTTTCAATTTAAAATAATTAAAATATACAATTAAAATAATCACAAAATACAGGGTTGTTATACTCTATATTTAATCCATTTCCCTACATTATTACTTATTTACCATATAATTAAAAATTAAAAATAATGAAAATAGAGTTGTTACATATTTTCTTCCTATGTACACTACTATACTGCCCCGAGTTCATTGGATGGTTCAATAGGTGCACCCTACTTGGGATATGCTTCCCTCTTTTGCGAGCCTAAGACATATATTAACATCCTGTATTTTCAATTGCGAATTCATATAATGTGATGTCTTACTTTTGTGTTTCATGTCATGCGTGTATCATTGATGTTATTCCTCCTGGTATTTTGATTGTTCAGTTGTTTGATTGGTTTTTTGGCTATTTAGTTAGACATGATGACTTTTCCATTGTTGAACGACGATGTGCTCTTATCTTTATTACACTATATCTAATATGGTTGTAAGATTCTTGAATCATACATCATTTTTCTAAAAAATCATTATTTGCAAGTATTTAACATTGTTTTTTGAAATGTCCTAAATTATAAGATTTATTCCTTAACTACAAATCAATAAACTAACCATATAAGAAATAAATAAAATATAAGATCTATAGGCACAAAGAAATAAATAAGAATTAAAAGATAAATTTGGACCATACCAACTTTTATTTTGCTTCCTTTAAGGTAATAACAGTCGACATGGATTTAACATTGCTCAAAATTGTACTTTTCCTTCTTCAAATGTCCCGACCACTATCACAAAAATTGGACTTAAATTTCACTTTTAATTTTTTGAAATTTATGGAGCATTAATTGTAAAGAATAATTGATACAACGTTATTCATCATGGACAAAACATTGCATTGAAGGCAATTTGGCACACGACTCAGTGCAATTGATAATATCGTCTTCTTCCATGTCAACACAACTATCCATCAATTTTATGCTTTTAAGGTTGAAAGATTTGAAGATTTACAAAAACTATAGTCCAAAAACTTAAGATGTATTTGCAATATAATTCATGAGAACTATGTTAAATTTGGACGATTTAAATCTATTCCAAATTTATTAAGGAGAAGATATTAATTGATTCTTGTAATCCGTCAAATATGAGAAACAAATTGAAAAGAGAATCAATTAATATCGTAATAAATATTAATTAATTTAAGGAATCAATCCGATAAGGATATATGTGGAAACAAACATAAATTGATAGATTTATATTAAAATCAAATCAAGCGAATCCGAAAATATTTTATCCTTATCTCCAAGGTAATCTTCATTCTTGCTCCTATAAATATGAAGACGTTTGCTCATATTTTATCATTATACGAAAACAAGAGAGTTCTCCACAAAATATCTTCAATAAGATCCACAATTCCTGTATCTATTGTAGGGTGATAAATTTATATTGACTTATTTATTTTCTTCTCATATTGTACTCCTCCTTGAAGTGAAGAATAAAAATAAAGGTTGTTGGGTCCAATGACGTAGCCATAACCGAACCTCATTATATCTGTGTGTTCTTTCCTTTTCTGCCTTTTATCTATAATTTGTGCTCTTTGATTTTTCTATTTATTCTTTTTGTTGGATTGGAATTGTTGAGATTGTCTACGGACTAGATCATTGGGTCTTATGCTTCCGTTGCTGAAAACTTTGATTTTTTCACTATAGTTTGGTATCAGAGCTTGTTGTTCTGTTTGAAGACTATTTCAGCTATGTCTAATTCTACAAAGAATAGCACTGGTAGAAGCTCTACCAATTATGGAGTTTCTAGATTTGATGGAAAGGAAGATTTTGGCACATGGAAGATGAAGATGGAAGCGGTGTTGAAGAAAGAGAGGACTTTTAACGTTGTCTCAGATCCACACAAACTGAAGAAATCAGCACCTGAAGAGATTGAGGAATTCAAAGAGGATGCTCTTACTACCATCCAACTTAGCCTTTCTAATGAAATACTTAGAGAGTTTTCTCATATGAAAATTACTGAAGAATTATGGGATGCTCTTCAGAAAAAGCTCTACGACAAGTCTCTCACTAACCGCATCAACCTACAAAAACAACTTTACTCGTTCAAGATGAAGCTTGGAACTGATGTATTAGCTCACATGGACGCCCTAAATACACTTGTTATGATCTTCGAGCAGCTGAAGTAAAAATTGAGGATGAAGCGCAAGCTGTTATTCTTTTATGTTCTTTGCCTGTAGAGTATAACACTTTTGTTGACTCTATGATCTATAGGCGCTTTCCTATTTGCTTGGAGGATATGAAGACAAATTTGCATAACGAGATGTTGAGGGGAAAGTTAGCAAACATGAGTATGGGGAATGATTCTGAAGGCTTTATTGCGCAAAGGGGAAGAAGTAAGAGTAAACCCAAATATTGTGGATATAGAGCCAAGTCAAGATCTCAGTCAAGGGGAGCTTCGAAGGGAGTTTTTCATCATTATAGAAGACCTGGACATTATATTGCAAGTTGCCCTAAGTTGGAGAATAAAAATAAAGCCGCTACCCAAAAGGTTTCAGCTACTACAGCGGAAACATCAGATTCAGAGTGTGATCCTGCCATTTTTATAGCTTATGCCTCTTTTATGAAGAGTACTATGTGGATTATTGACTCTGGAGCATCCTGTTATATGACATCTGATAGAAACTCTTTTCCACTTATCATCGGTTTAATGGAGGAGAGATTCTCATGGGATATAATGCTACTTGTCGCATGATTGGTGTAACGATCCGAAGATTTCGATCCCGAAAATTCCAGATAGTTAGGGAAAAGAAGGAAAGAGATAGAAGAAGAAGAAGAAACAGAAACACCAAAACACAGATTCTCACATTCGCAGTGGATCAAAACATAATATCAAATAAAATAGCATTTACACAAAGGAAAACTGTATTAGTTAATTTACATCAATACATCAGAGTTACAACAATTACACAAACAATGGACAGTTAAAATCAACATGTCCCAGATAAAAAAATATCTCATAGCGGAATACTCTATACGTTCCTGCCATCCAGGCGCCACCTGAGCTCCAGAACGTCCTTACCTGAAAATCTGTAATACTCGGTCTGACCCGAGCATTGCATCAAAGTAACACCTAGGTCAGGCTGGAAACCAGCATGAGTAAACCCATATAATATGAAATACCAAGCTATATAACTTAGGCGAATTACCAGGGTAACTCGTACTTTACTACGAGTTATGATCTTATTTAAGTACTTCATTTATCTCAAAATAATATCCAAGAATTGTTATCCAGTTTAAATATCCATGATACTTAACATATTTCAATCCAGCATGTTTGCTTCTAAACTCAAAATTATAAAGAATCGAAGTGGTTTCGGGCATTTACTGATACCCGACCCCAGTCTCTTCGAATTTAATATCATTTCTAATCCAAGTTGTTAAGTTTTTAACAATACAGTACATATTCAGGATATTATACCACATAACAATTTATCATCGATAAATAACTCACAATATTACTGTTTAACCCATTATATCACAGCACATCTAAATTGTCTATCAGAGACATCAAAACCCAAGCAATCCAAAATTTATTCAATCATCATAAGCAAGATTTATTAGATATATAATTCCTAATTAATTTAATTTATCTCTAATTAAATTAATTACCAACTTCAATCACTTGGATTACCTTAATCCTGCTTACCTAGCATTAATTAATTTCAAACCAATTAATGATCCATCTTAATTAATCCTCCTTGATTAATTATCTTATAATTACATTTCGTAATTGTCTTTTAATTAATCACATAGATTAATTTGCCTTAACCATTCACATTAATAAATCTTTAATTAATTAATGACATTCATTAATGATCCTCTAATCACTTCCAGTAATTAATTATTCTTTTGATTAATTACATTTAACAAGTAATCTTTAAATTAATCACATTCATTAATTAACCTTAGTTAATCTCATTCAGTAATTAATTATCTCTTAATCATTAATTAATAAACCTTAATTATTAGTTAATGAAACTTAATTATAAATTAAGTGCTTCTTAATTTAATTAACCTTTTATTATTTAACTTCTAACCCTTAATTATTAAGTATTAATCCTTAATCATTAATTAATCAGATTAATCAATTACTCTTAATTAACTACTTAATTAATCCTTTATCATTAATTAATTAAATTAATTAATTATACTTAAATTTCTTTATTAACTTAATTAATCTCAATTTATTAAGACCTTAGTTAACCTTAAGATAAAACATTGTCTTTATTAATGCCTTATTTATCATTAAAACAATTTATCTCTAATTAAACACTTACTTTTATTTAAAATTTAAAATTTAAAAATACTTAAGCATTTAACAAATTTAAGATAAAAATTCATATAACTTCCTTAATCAAATAATTTAAAAAAAAACATTTATCATAAAATTGTTTAAACTATATTTAAAAACATATTATCTTGAATAAAACTTAATTATATTACTAAATAATTTAAACTTAACACATTTAAGTTAACCAATTATATAACCTTTAAATCGAATGTTAATGAAATCATTTATAAAAGATTTTTATTTAATAAAAGTTTTAAACCAAATTTATTTAAATTTCAAAACTCATTTTAAAAACTTTTTAAAACTTGGTTTAACCTGCTTCGGGTCTAACCCGAATCCCTCCCAAGAGCTACCTCGAGAAACCACTTCTTTTCCATTTTTAAAAACTTAGTTTATTTTTAAGTTAAAAACCTGAAGCATGCCTATCACTCACAAACTACTCGAGTTCATACTCGAGTCACTACCTCAAACACCCGAGTCCCTCTTCGAGTCAAAACCACCACCCAAACAACTGACACCACAGAACCACCGTGCACATGCACCGATAAATCCCACTGCTCCAACCATCCACGACACCATCGGCACATCGACCATCGCCCAATCCATCGTTCCTGACCACCCATTTACTAGCCCAAACCCACTATCTAAAACGAGGTACACGGTTGAACATGGAACCAAACCCATGCCAGAAAAACTCCTCGTCCAAGCGATTCCGACCACCAGAGGTTGAGCAACCTCGTCTTAAGCTTCGCCAGACTCCCACACTACCAGTGGCCAAGTTCTGATGCACTCCGATCAACCAGAGACATCACAGCAAACCATTTCCAGACCTCGACCCATTTTGGGTTTTAAACCCTAAATCATCCAAATTCCGACGCCACGGGGATGAAGAAAATCATCCACCATTTTTCCTGGTCTCGACCACTTACCCACCACCTCCAATCGAAATCCTGGTCACCCTAGATCCTCCGGCCATCAGCATTTGCTCAAAACCCATATTCTGGTCAACCTAGAATTACTCATATGATTCCAAACTAAAAATTATGATTTTCATTTTAAAAATCGTATTTTTCAAAGTAGATTCAAGTTATAAACATGAATCAGAATATTAAGATGTTTGGTTTTTAACATGTTTTTAAAAAATCTACTGTATTTCCAGATTCTAGTTGATTTACAATCTTAAAATACTTGAACATAATTTTAGCACTTAGATTATGTTTAGATTAACTTTTCTTATTTGAAAACTAAACCCTATCAGAGATTAGAAGATGAGATAATGTATTTTAATCTAGATTTTAAAATCCTGTTACGAGAACAGGGAAGAACAAATATAACTCAGACATGCACACCTGTATATTAACTATATACATTCAATTTATATACAAAATACCACTTATATATACACGAACAAGCATTATCCATCTCAGAAAATTTCACAAGCAACAGACAATTAGTTTACTTAAGCTTTTAATATAAAATGTCTACTCACATGAATAAAAAGATGAATAGAGCTTGAAAAACTGGAATTTGATAAAAATGCTTGAAAGCTTGATTTACTGGAAACTTTGAAATCTGAAGCTTTGATTGATCTTAGACTGGAAAATACCTGATGATCTAAAGCTAGTTGTTGTTTGAGAAAGTTTAATTTGAAATAGAGATGATCCTCCTTGACCACAGGTTGAATAAGTTGGAAGCTTGATTAGCTCTTCTGGTTGAAAATTTATTTACAGGCCTTTGATCTGGATCAACCTCTGGTTTGAAGATTTGTAGATCTGTGGATTTTTTTTACAGGTTTTACTCCTTTGCTTAGAAATGAATTACATGCTTATTTTTACTTGATTTTCAAAATGAGAAGATAGGGAAAGAAATAGAAGAGAGTAGATAGGAGTTTATATAGACTAAATTAGGATTTATTTAAAACAAAAACAAATTTGTGACACTTGTTAATCTCCTTAACATTTGTCATTTTCATTTGCTAATTAACTTACACATATTATCTAACGTGATTTAAAGGCTAACACTTGTAATTATTCATTTTTATATTATTTTAAAAATTTAATATAAAGCCTTTATATTTATTTTCCTATTAAATAATAACTTTTTATAAATAAAATCTATTTAAAGAAAATAATATAAAACAAATCATATGCTAATAAAAATCTTATTCATACATTTTTAAATCCAAAATATTTTGAAATATTTATCTTTCGAAATTTTCAAATTTAAATCCAAATTCGAATTCAATTTAAATATCAAATTTAAAACCAATTTAAATATATATATATATATACACATATATATAGACAAACAAAATTAAATTTGTAAATAATAATTCTATTTTAAAATCCATTTATATATATAAGAACAACACATTATTATTATTGTTTGAAAATAACAATTTTGCCAATTTTAAATAATTTATAAAGGAGATTATCACATTTATTTGTTCAATTTATAAATCGGTATTTTCAATAGTTAAATCAGATAACTATCCAATTATCTGATGCCCAAAAATCTGGGTTATCACATTCCTCCCCCCTTTGAATCTTTTCGTCCTCGAAAAGGAACGAAGCCAGAATTTATTCTATTCCCAAAGTTAGATAAATTATTCTTTGATTAATTTCAAAATACTTTTTTTAAAATCCACATAACATCACAAAATAGTTTTATAAAAATATATATATCTTCTTTAAAAAACAATTTAAAAATCTACTTAATATCACCAAAATAGTTATATAAATACTTTTTCTAACTGGATGTCTCAACAAGTCCATCCTTGTTCTTACAGAAATTCGGTCATACGTTGATCAGGCGTAGGACTGAAAATCTATAAGTACTTAGCAGTTTTCAACACCCTTGTGAAAATACTTGAAAAATAATTTTGTTGAAAATGCCGAAAACATTTTTTGAGATCGAGGAAACCTTTTTGGTGAGAATGCTCTGGAAATCATCACCCCCATCCATGGTCGTAGTTAACCCGATGGTTACATTGCCATCCCGGCAAAATCCATAGATAACTAACTGTAGGCACTCTGTGCTCCTCGATTACGCCATGGACCCGCTATAGATCGAAGTTACATCTGGGGTTACGCTGTTATTACAGCAAAAACCCTTATAATTATAGGCATCAGCTCCCTCGAATTTCGCTGCCAAAAGAATGAAACTTCTACACTCAACCATAGATCGCAGTCTGCCGATGTTACGTTGCCTTCCCAACAAAATCAAACGTAGATCGTTGACACTCACCTCCACACGATTTTCAATATGGTCCACAGTAGATCGTAGCGACAATGAGTTACACTGTCGTCGCAGAATAACCCAAATGCCTCTGTAGGCATCAGCGCCCTCAACTTTCGCTACCCAATAATCCTCAGGAACTTCAGTTTGTCCGGACTTCCTCACAGGATCCACTTTAGAGCCTCCCCCGTTGGGGCTCAAGGTAGTACCAACCTATGGTACTCCTGAGAAGTTCATTTCAATGGAGCGCCTCTTTCTCCAAAGCCATTTTAAAAACACTTTATGCTATACACATATAGTATCTTTCAAATCATACACCTAGTATGAATCCCATATAAATCTCCTTTTCTCAAAATCGATTATTCCAAATTGATATTCCATAAACTAGGCTTTCCAAATTTCCAAAATTGATTTTTCACCAAAAATCAAAAGCCTTTCCAAAATCCATAGGTTCCAAAAACCTTTTCTCCATAATCATTTTCATAAGATCCTATATATATGCACACACATAGATATATAACTTTGAAAATCTTTGGATCACTTCATACTTGTATAAATTCCCTTTATACCTCAAATATTTTCAAAAACCCTTTTCTTCTAGCTATAGATTCAATAAGGGGAGTTTATCAATTATAAATACATAACTTTTTTATGCCAAATCAATATTCAAACTTAATTATTCTATAAAGTCACTTACCATATTACTTACTTCCATAAAATAAATTTCTACCATAGAAATATCCATTTTCCACTTTATTTCATCATATATTTCACAAAATATACTTTCCATTTCAATAGCCATTTTAAAGTTCTTATCCACAAAATATCAATTTCATTCAAACCCGTACGATGCACACATATTATCTGTATGCTATATCAATCTGATCGCTCACTTGAACACACAATTTCACTTCCGAACTAGTGTCGTCCACCCGACTTCCTAGTGCGGACTCAGATCTGGTTTCTTGATCAGAAACCATCATTCTTCTGGCATAGCCTAACATGATAGAGAACATCCAGAATCAACCAAAAATACATATCCAGGGTTCGCCGTCGAAAATCAAGTGAATAATCCGAACTCGGATCGATATACTTTCTCGGAATTCTGTGTTCGAATTTGGATCAAATCACTATGAGGATAGAATAATATACGTCACCTTACGTATTTATCTATATTGATAATTAGCCAAATCAATCTCCTTTTTATTCACATTCACTTTAATTTCTATCCACTTATTCACAATTGTTTCAATTCCATTTGGATTATCACTTTAATCCTTATCTCAATTGGAAATTAATCATAAACAGTTTGCACTCTGACTAGCTTGAATTTAGAAAATAGCTTGAAAAATTTTCAAAATAGATTAGTAGTTGAAAAATAATTATTAATTTGTAAAATAGCTAAGTAATTGTAAGATAGTTATAAAATAGTTAGATAATTACAAAACAGTTATAAATAGAAATTAGTTATAAAACAGTTGAAAAACAGTAATTAGTTTAAAAATCAGTTGTAAAATTGTTAAATAGTTCCAAAAATAATTGTAAAATAAGTATAAAATAGTTTGGCTTTTAAAAAAAGGTTTTATGTAGTAAATAGTTGGAAAAACAGATTTAAGAAAGCTTACATTAAAATAATTTGTTTGAAAATAGTTTCAGAGCCAAACTATTCCACTATCGATCCTTCATTCCAATCAATTCAATTTTAAATTTCCACTACCTCTTATCATTGATTCCATCCAAATCAATTTAAACAACTTCATTTCAATTCTAGTTTGAATTAATCCCAATTCAAGTTGAATTAACCTCGATCCTTTCCAAATTCAAATCAAATTCCATTTGAATTTAGAACTATTCAACTTTAATCACAAATCCAAATTATTTAAATCAAATTTCAATTTGAACTAATTTCAAATTCAGTCTCACTTTAAATCATTTCGATTTATATAAATTCGAGTTAAATTTCAAATGTTGATCTAATTTCCTTGAATCAAATTAACCTTTACTTTTTAATTTAATAATCCAAGTCCTTACATAATTAAATTTTGAGTCCCAGATTTTAATATTTATTCAAATCACTTTTACTTACTTATCTCAAGTTTTCAAGTAAAAGTTCAGAACCCCTTAAACATTTAATTCTGAGTTCAAATTTCAAAATTCTATTTTAAATTACCTTTACTTCTTCATAAACCAATTTCTTGGTTCAAATAATAATTCAAATCCTATTTAAACAATTTAATCTTTGAATTCAATTTATTACCCAATTTCAATTTTCGAAATCAATCCTTAACAATTTAAATTTCCAAGTTCCTTTTGAACATTTTAATCTTAATTTCAAAGTATTTCACCTCCTCAAGTTTAATTTCCTGATTAAAGTTATATTTCCATTTAATTTCTACCATGGACATATATATTACTCCGATCCATATCTTAATTCATTGTAAACTACACAATTCACAATTACAAAATTATTGATAACGGGATGATATTAGGATAAATAAACATCCAATTTATTCAAAAACATCCATCAATAGCATTCACTACCCCTTTCTAGATCTCAAACCTGTTTAAGATCACACATAACTCCCTTCCAAACAACCCATTTAACTTATCTAAGTTAAATCTCAATTTAATCCCATCAACCTTCTCAAATTTGAATTCTTCATTCTAAATTTTAAATTTCTATCAATATTCTTTCTTACTTATAAGTTCAAAGACTTATATCACTTTGGGTTTTTACATCACACTTCAGGGAAAATCAAAGCTCGACGCCTTAGAGTTTATTTTATATCATCTTTGATATTATGTATCCATACATATACATATTTATTTCGTAGCCCACCAAGCCGTGCTTTAAAATTTAAACCACCTTTGGTTTTAATTCAAAATAGTTTTCTTTAAAATTTTCAAACAATATCTTATTTTGAAATAGGATTCAAGAATAGTCTAAATAATATTATTTATCATTTCTTTTAACATTTTGAAAATGAATTTCAGATGTTGTTAGACTAAGAATTCAAAACTTCTCAATTTAAAACCCACTTCAATTTATAAGTCATACTTAACTAAAAGTTTACTTCCCTGAACATTTTTGGTTTGCTTTATCATTGCTTATTGGAAGACAATCATCCCATTATTAAACACAATAACCACTCTATTTTCTGGTTTGAAACCAATTCTAATTCATCTTATTTGTATGGTTCATTCTATTCAATTCCTATTTGGATATATGTGTGTATGTGTGTGTATAGCACTTAAATTCTTATTCAATTACAATATCCATCAACCAATTATTGCTTTATATATAAAATATTAGCTTTTATAAAAATCATTCATTAAAATCATTTTTAAAATCCTTATATAAGAAAATAACAAGTATGCTCTCATATATATATATACACACGTACATACATACATACATACAAACTCAACTCATTCTAGGGTACCACTGACCTTACCCTTAATAAGTTCACCCATCAGAACCAAGGTTCTTTCTTAACCTTCTGCTATGATATGAAAATGTAACGACCCGGAAATTTCGATTTCGAAAATTCCAGATAGTAAGGGAAAAGAAGGAAAGAGATAGAAGAAGAAGAAGAAGAAACAGAAACACCAAAACATAGATTCTCACATTCGCGACGGATCAAAATATAACATCAAATTAAATAGCAGTTATACATAGGAAAACTGTATTAGATAATTTACATCAATACATCAGAGTTACAACATTTACATAAACACTAGACAGTTAAAATCAACATGTTCCAGATAAACAAATATCTCACAGCGGAATACTCTATACGTTTCGGCCATCCAGCTCGTGACCTGAGCTCCAGAATGTCCTTACCTGGAAATCTTTAATACTCGGTCTGACCCGAGCATTACAGCAAAGTAACACCTGGGTCAGGCTAGAAACCAGCGTGAGAAACCCATATAATATGAAATACCAAGCTATATAACTTAGGCGAACTACCAGAGTAACTCGTACTTTACTACGAGTTCTGATCTTATTTAAGTCAATCATTTATCTCAAAACATTGTCCAAGAATCGTTATCCTGTTTAGATATCCATGATACTTAACTTATTTCATTCCATTCTTTTTGCTTCTGAACTCAAAATTATAAAGAATCGAAGTGATTTCGGGCATTTACTAATACCCGACCCCAGCCTCTTCGAATTTAATATCATTTCTAATCCAGTTTGTTAAGTTTTTAACAATACAATACATATTCAGGATATCATACCACATAACAATTCATTATCGATAAATAACTCACAATATTACTGTTTAACCCATTATATCACAGCACATCTAAATTGTCTATCAAAGAAATCAATAACCCAAGCAATCCAAAATTTATTCAATCATCCATAAGCAAGATTTATTAGATATATAATTTCTAATTAATTTAATTTATCTCCAATTAAATTAATTACCAACTTCAATCACTTGGATTACCTTAATCCTGCTTACATAACATTAATTAATTTCAGCCCAATTAATGATCCATCTTAATTAATCCTCCTTGATTAATTATCTTTTAATTACATTTAGTAATTGTCTTTTAATTAATCACATAGATTAATTAGCCTTAACCATTCACATTAGTTAATTTAATTAATGACATTCATTAATGATCCTCTAATCACTTCCAGCAATTAACTACTTTAACAAGTTATCTTTAAATTAATCGCATTCATTAATTAACCTTAATTAATCACATTCAGTAAATAATTATCCCTTAATCATTAATTAATAAACCTTAATTAATGAAACTTCATTACAAATTAAGTACTTCTTAATTTAATTAACCTCTAATTATTCAACTTCTAACCCTTAATTATTAATTATTAATCTTAATCATTCATTAATCTAATTAATTAATTACTCTTTATTAATTACTTAGTTAATCCTTTTTCATTAACTAATTAAATTAATTAATTATACTTAAATTTCTTTATTAACTTAATTAATCTCAATTCATTAATACCTTAGTTAACCTTAAGATAAAACATTATCTTTATTAATGCCTTAATTATCATTAAAACAATTTATCTTTAATTAACACTTAATTTTATTTAAAAATTAAGTTTTTAAAATACTTAAGCATTTAACAAATATAAGATAACAATTCATATAAATTCCTTAATCAAATAATTTTAAAGAAACATTTATCATAAGATAGTTTAAACTAGATTTAAAAACATCTTATTTTGAATAACACTTAATTATATTACTAAATAATTTAAACTTAACACATTTAAGTTAACCAATTATATAACCTTTAAATAATATGTTAAAGAAATCATTTATAAAAGATTTTTATTTAAGAAAAGTTTTAAACTAAATTTATTTAAATTTCAAAACTCGTTTTAAAACTTTTTAAACTTGGTTTAACGTGCTTCGGGTCTAACCCGAATCCCTCCTAAGAGCTACCCCAAGAAACCACTTCTTCTTTTCCATTTTTAAAAACTTAGTTTACTTTTAAGTAAAAAAACCTGAAGCATGCTTATCACTTACAAACTACTCGAATTTATACTCGAGTCACTAACCCAAACACCCGAGTCCCTCTTCGAGTCAAAACCACCACCCAAACAACTGACATGACAGAACCACCGTGCACATGCACCGATCAACGCAAGTGCTCCGACCATCCACGACACCTTTGGCATATCGATCATCGTCCAATCCATCTATCCTGACCAACAATTTACTGGCACAAGCCCACGATCAAAAACGAGGTTCACAGTTGAACCTGGAACCGAACCCATGCCATAAAAACTCCTCGTCCAAGCGATTCTGACCACCAGAGGTCGAGCAACCTCGTCCCATGCTTCGCCAGACTTCCACGCTATCAATGCCCAAGGTCCGATGCACTCCGATCAACTAGAGACACCACAGCATACCATTTCCAGATCTCAACCCATTTTGGGTTTTAAACCCTAAATCATCCAAATTCCGACGCCACGTGGATGGAGAAAATCATCCACCATTTTTCCTGGCCTTGACCACTTACCCACCACCTCCAGTCGAAATCCAAATCACCCTAGATCCTTCGGCCATCAGCATTTGCTCAAAACCCATATTCTGGTCAACCTAGAATTAGTCATATGATTCAAAACTAAAAATTATGATTTTCATTTAAAAAATCGTATTTTTAAAAGTAGATTCAAATTATAAACAAGAATCAACAAATTAAGATGTTTCGTTTTTAACATGTTTTAAAAAAATGTACTGTATTTCCAGATTCTAGTTGATTTACAAACTTAAAATACTTGAACATAATTTTACCACTTAGATTATGTTTAGATTAACTTTTCTTATTTGAAAACTAAACCCTATCAGAGATCAGAAGAAGAGATAATGAATTTTGTTCTAGATTTTAAAATCCTGTTACGAGAATAGGGAAGAACAAATATAACTCAGACATGCGCACATGTATATTAACTGTATACATTCAATTTATACACAAAAATACCACTTATATATACACGAACAAGCATCATCCATCTCATAAAATTTTACACGCAATAGACAATTATTTTACTTAAGCTTTTAATATAAAATGTTTACTCACCTGAATAAAAAGATGAACAGAGCTTGAAAAAGGGGATTTGATAAAAATGCTTGAAAGCTTGATTTAATGGAAACTTTGAAACCTGAAGCTTTGATTGATCTTAGAGTGGAAAATACTTGATGATCTGAAGCTACTTGTTGTTTAAGAAAGTTTAATTTGAAACAGAGATGATCCTCTTTGATTATAGGTTGAATAAGTTGGAAGCTTGATTAATTCTTCTACTTGAAAATTTATTTACATACTTTTGATCTGGATTGACCTCTGGTTTGAAGATTTGAAGATGTGTGGATTTTTTTACAGGTTTTATTCCTTTGCTTAGAAATGAATTATAGGATTATTTTTACTTGCTTTTCAAAATGAGAAGATAGGGAAAGAAATAGAAGAGAGTAGATAGGAGTTTATATATATTAAATTAATATTTATTTTAAAATAAAAGAAAATAAAAACAAATTTGAGACACTTGTTAATCTCCTTAACATTTATCATTTTCAATTGCTAATTAATTTACACATGTTACCTAACATGATTTAAAGGCTAACACAAGTGATCATTCATTTTTATGTTATTTTAAAAAGTTGATATAAAGCCTTTATATTTATTTTCCAATTAAATACTAATTTTTACAAATAAAATCTCTTTAAAGAAAATAATATGAAACAATTCATATACTGATAAAAATCTTATTCATATATTTTTAAATCCAAAATATTTAACTTTTGAAATTTTCAAATTTAAATCCAAATTTTAATTCAATTTAAAAATCAAATTTAAAACCAACTTAAATATTTATATGTATATTTAAACAAACACAAATTAAATTTGTAAATAATAATTCTATTTTAAATCCATTTATATATATAAAAACAACACATTATTATTATTGTTTGAAAATAACAATTTTGCCAATTTTAAATAATTTATAAAGGAGATTATCACATTTATTTGTTCAATTTATAAATTAGTATTTTCAATATTTAAATCAGATAACTATCCAATTATCTGATGCTCGAAAATCTGGGTTATCACATTCCTCCCCCTTTTGAATCTTTTCATCCTCGAAAAGGGACGAAGCCAGAATTTATTCTATTCCCAAAATCAGATAAATTATTCTTTGATTAATTTCAAAATATTTTTTAAAAATCCACATAACATCGTAAAATAGTTTCATAAAATATATATATATATATATATATATATATATATCTTTTTTAAAAAAACACTTTAAAAATCTACTTAATATCACCAACATAGTTTTATAAAAATAATTTTCATAACTGGATGTCTCAACAAGTCCATCCTTGTTCTCACAGAAATTCGGTCATACGTTGATCGGAAGTAGGACTGAAAATCTATAAGTACTTAGCAGACCCATTTTCAACACCCTAGTGAAAATACTTGGAAAATAATTTTATTGAAAATATAGAAAACATTTTTTGAAATCGAGGAACCCTATTTGGTGAGAATGCTCTGGAAATCATCACCCCCATCCATGGTCATAGTTATCCTGATGGTTGCATTGCCATCCCGGCAAAATCCGTAGATAACTAACTGTAGGCACTCCGCACCCCTCGATTACACCATGGAACCCGCTATAAATCACAGTTACATCTGGGGTTACGTTGCTATCACGGTAAAAACCCTTATAATTGTAGGCATCAGTGCCCTCGAATTTCGCTACCAAAAGAATGAAACTTCTCCACTCGACCATAGATCGCAGTCTACCAGTGTTACGTTGCCTTCCCGGCAAAATCAAACGTAGACCATTGAAACTCACCTCCATACGATTTCCGCTATGGTCCACAGTAGATCGCTGCGACATCGAGTTACACTGTCATCATAGAATAACCCAAATGCCTCTGTAGGCATCTGCGCCCTCGACATTCGCTACCCAATAATCTGCAGGAACTTCAATTTGTCCAGACTTCCTCACAGGATCCACTTTAGAGCCTCTCCCCTTTAGGGCTCAAGGTAGTACCAACCTATGGTACTCCTGAGAAGTTCAATTCAAGGGAGCGCCTTTTTCTCCAGAGCCATTTTCAAAACACTTTATACTATACGCATATAGTATCTTCCAAATCAGGCACCTAGTATGAATCCCATATAAATAACCTTTTCTTAAAATCGATAATTCTCAAACTACGCTTTCCAAATTTCGAAAATTGATTTTTCCCCAAAAATCAAAATCCTTTCCTAAATCCATAGGTTTTTTTCTCCAAAATAATTCTCATAAGATCCTTTATACATACATATACATACATACATACATACATACATACATACATATATATAACTTTGAAAATCTTTGGATCACTTCATACTTGTATAAATTCCCTTTTCATACTTCAAATATTTTCAAAAACAATTTTCTTCTGGCTATAAATTCAACAAGGGGAGTTTATCAATTAGGTATACATAACTTTGTTTATTCCAAATCAATATACAAACTTAATTACTCTATAAAGTCACTTACCATATTACTTACTTCCATAAAATAAGTTTCTACCATAGAAATATCCAATTTCCACATTATTTCATCATATATTTCACAAAATATACTTTCTATTTCAAAAAACATTTTACAACTCTTATCCACAAAATATCAATTTCATTCAAACCCGTACGATGTACACATATCATCTGTACGCTATATCAATCTGATCGCTCACTCGATCACATAATTTCACTTCCGAACTAGTATCGTCCACCCGACTTCCTAGTGCGGACTCAGATCTGGTTTCTTGATCAAAAACCGTCATTCTCCTGGCATAGCCTAACTATTATAGAGAATATCTAGAATTAACAAAAAATCCATATCCAGGGTTCGCCGTTGAAAATCGAGTGAAAAATCCCAACTCGGATCGATATACTATCTCGAAATTCGGTGTTCAAATCTGGATCAAATCACTATGCAGGTAGAATAATATACGTCACCTTACGTATTTATCTCTATTGATAATTAGCCAAATCAATCTCCTTTTTATTCACATTAACTTTAATTTCTATCCACTTATTTACAATTGTTTCAGTTCCATTTGGATTATCACTTTAATCCTTATCTCAATTGGTAATTAATCATAAACAGTTTGCACTCTGACCAGCTTGAATATAGAAAATAGCTTGATTTTTTTTTCAAAATAGATAAGTGGTTGAAAATAATTATTAATTTGTAAAATAGTTGTAAAATAGTTAAGTAATTGTAAGATAGTTATAAAATAGTTAGGTAACTGAAAAATAGTTGTAAATAGCAATTAGTTAAAAAACAGTTGAAAAACAGTAATTAGTTTATAAATCAGTTGTAAAATTGTTAAATAGTTCCAAAAATAATTTTAAAATAAGTATAAAATAGTTTGGCTTTAAAAAGAAAGGTTGTATATAGTAAATAGCTTGGAGAAAAAGATTTAAGAAAGCTTATATTAAAATAATTTGTTTGAAAATATTTTCAGAGCCAAACTGTTCCACTACCCAACCTTCATTCCAATCAATTCAATTTTAAATTTCCACTACCTCTTATCATTGATTCAATCCAAATCAATTTAAACAACTTCATTTCAACTCTAGTTTGAATTAATCCCAATTCAAGTTAAATTAACCTCGATTCTTTCCAAATTCAAATCAAATTCCATTTGAATTTAAAACTATTCAACTTTAATCACAAATAAAAATTATTTAAATCAAACTTTAATTTGAACTAATTTCAAATTCAAGCTCACTTTAACTCATTTCAAATTATATAAATTCGAGTTAAATTTCAAATCTTGATCTGATTTCCTTAAATCAAATTAACCTTTACTTTTTAATTTAACAACCCAAGTCCTTACACAATTAAATTTTGAGTCCAACATTTTAATATTTATTCAAATCACTTTTACTTACTTATCTTAAGTTTTCAAGTAAAAGTTCAGAACCCCTTAAACATTTAATTCTGAGTTCAAATTTCAAAATTCTATTTTAAATTACCTTTACTTCTTCATAAACCTATTTCTTGGTTCAAATAATAATTCAAATTCTTTTTAAACAATTTAATCTTTGAAATTCAATTTATTACCCAATTTCAATTTTTGAAATCAATCCTTAACAAGTTAAATTTCCAAGTTCCTTTTGAACATTTAAATCTTAATTTCAAAGTAATTTCATCTCCACAAGTTCAATTTCCTGATTAAAGTTCTATTTCCATTTAATTTCTGCAATGGACATATATATTACTCCAAACCATTTCTTAATTCATTTAAACTACACAATTCACAATTACAAAATTATTGATAACAGGATGATACAAGGATAAATAAACATCCAATTTATTCAAAAGCATCCATCAATAGCATTCACTACCCCTTCCCAGATCTCAAACCTATTTGAGATCACACATAACTCCCTTCCAAACAACCCATTTAACTTCTCTAAGTTAATTCTCAATTTAATCCCGTTAACCTTCTCAAATTTGAATTCTCCATTTTAAATTTTAAATTTCTATCAATATTCTTTCTTACTTATAAGTTCAAAGACTTATATCACTTTGGGTTTTTACATCACACTTCAGGGAAAGCCAAAACTCAACACCTTAGAGTTTATTTCAGATCGTCTTTGATATTATGTATCCACACATATACATATTTATTTCGTAGCCCACCGAGCCGTGCTTTAAAATTTAAACCACCTTTGGTTTTAATTCAAAATAGTTTTCTTTAAAATTTTCAAACAATATCTTATTTTGAAATAGGATTCAAGAATAGTCTAAATAATATTATTTATCATTTCTTTTAACATTTTGAAAATGAATTTCAGATGTTGTTAGACTAAGAATTCAAAACTTCTCAATTTAAAACCGACTTCAATTTATAAGTCATACTTACCTAAAAGTTTACTACCCTGAACTTTTTTGGTTTGCTTTATCATTGCTTATTGGAAGACAATCATCCCATTATTAAACACAATAACCAATCTATTTTCTGGTATGAAACCAATTCTAATTCATCTTATTTGTATGGTTCATTCTATTCAATTCCTATTTGGATATATATATATATATGCACCACTTAAATTCTTATTCAATTACAATATCCATCAACCAATTATTGCTTTATATATAAAATATAAGCCTTTATAAAAATCATTCATTAAAACCAATTTTAAAACCCTTATATAAGAAAATAACAAGTATGCTCTCATATATATGTGCGTGCGTGCGTGTGTGTGTATGTATGTATATATACAAACTCAACTCATTCTAGGGTACCACAGACCTTATCCTTAATGAGTACACCCACCAGAGGCAAGGTTCTCGCTTTACCTTCTGCTCTAATACCAAAATGTAAAGACCTGGAGATTTTGATCTCGAAAATTTCGGATAGTTAGGGAAAAGAAGGAAAGAGATAGAAGAAGAAGAAGAAACAGAAACACCAAAACATAGATTCTCACAATCGCAGCGGATCAAAATATAATATCAAATAAAATAGCAGTTATACAAGGGAAAACTATATTAGTTAATTTACGTCAATACATCAGAGTTACAACATTTACACAAACACTGGACAGTTAAAACCAACATGTCCCAGATAAACAAATATCTCACAGCGAAATACTCTACACGTTCCTGCCATCCAGCTCGCCACCTGAGCTCCAAAACGTTATTACCTGAAAATCTATAATATTCGGTCTGACTCGAGCATTACATCAAAGTAACACCCAGGTCAGGCTAGAAACCAGCATGAGTAAACCTATATAATATGAAAAACCAAGCTATATAACTTAGGTGAATTACTAGGGAAACTCGTACTTTACTATGAGTTCTAATCTTATTTAAGTCAATCATTTATCTCAAAACAATATCCAAGAATTGTTATCCTGTTTAAATATCCATGATACTTAACTTATTTCATTCCAGCCTGTTTGCTTCTAAACAAAAAATTATAAAGAATCGAAGTGGTTTCGGGCATTTACTGATATCCGACCCCGGTCTCTTCGAATTTAATATCATTTCTAATCCAAGTTGTTAAGTTTTTAACAATACAATACATATTCAGCATATCATACCATATAACAATTCATCATTGATAAATAACTCACGATATTACTGTTTAACCCATTTTATCGCATCAAATCTAAATTGTCTACCAGAGACATCAACAACCCAAGCAATACAAAATTTATTCAATCATCCATAAGCAAGATTTATTAGATATATAATTCCTAATTAATTTAATTTATCTCCAATTAAATTAATTACCAACTTCAATCACTTGGATTACCTTAATCGTGCTTACCTAACATTAATTAATTTCTACCCAATTAATGATCCATCTTAATTAATCCTCCTTGATTAATTATCTTATAATTACATTTAGTAATTGTCTTTTAATTAATCACATAGATTAATTAGCCTTAACCATTCACATTAATTAATCTTTGATTAATTAATGACATTCATTAATGATCCTTTAATCACTTCCAGTAATTAATTATTCTTTTAATTAATTAAATTTAACAAGTAATCTTTAAATTAAGCACATTCATTAATTTACCTTAATTAATCTCATTCGGTAATTAATTATCTCTTAATGATTAATTGATAAACCTTAATTATTAATTAATGAAACTTAATTACAAATTAAGTACTTCTTAATTTAATTAACCTTTAATTATTTAACTTCTAACCCTTAATTATTAATTATTAATCCTTCATTATTAATTAATCAAATTAATTAATTACTCTTGATTAATAACTTAATTAATTCTTTATCATTAATTAATTAAATTAATTAATTATACTTAAATTTCTTTATTAACTTAATTAATCTCAAATTATTAAGACCTTAGCTAACCTTAAGATAAAACATTATCTTTATTAATGCCTTAATTATCATTAAAACAATTTATCTTTAATTAACACTTAATTTTATTTAAAAAATAAGTTTTAAAAATACTTAAGCATTTAAAAAATTTAAGATAACAATTCATATAACTTCGTTAATCAAATAATTTAAAAAAAACATTTATCATAAAATAGTTTAAACTAGATTTAAAAACATCTTATCTTGAATAAAACTTAATTATATTACTAAATAATTTAAACTTAACACATTTTAGTTAACCAATTATATAACCTTTAAATCAAATGTTAAAGAAATCATTTATAAAAGATTTTTATTTAAGAAAAGTTTTAAACTAAATTTATTTAAATTTCAAAACTTGTTTTAAAAACTTTCTAAAACACGGTTTAACCTGCTTCGGGTCTAACTCGAATCCCTCTCGAGAGCTACCTCGAGAAACCCCTTCTTCTTTTCCATTTTTAAAAACTTAGTTTATTTTTAAGTTAAAAACCTGAAGCATGCTTTTCACTCACAAACTACCCGATTTTATACTCGAGTCACTACCCCAAACACCTGAGTCCCTCTTCGAGTCAAAACCACCACCCAAACAACTGACACCACAGAACCACCGTGCACATGTACCGATCAACGCTAGTGTTCTTACCATCCACGACACCTTCGGCACATTGACCATTGCCCAATCCATCGATCCTGACCACCAATTTACTAGCACAAGCCCATGATCTAAAACGAGGTTCACAGCTGAACCTGGAACCAAACCCACGCCAGAAAAAATCCTCGTCTAAGCGATTCCGAGCACCAAAGGTCGAGCAACCTCGTCCCAAGCTTCGTCAGACTTCCACGCTACTAATGCCCAAGGTTCGATGCACTCCTATCAATCAGAGACACCGCAGCAAACCATTTCCAGACCTCGACCCATTTTGGGTTTTAAACCCTAAATCATCCAAATTCCTATGCCACGGGAATGAAGAAAATCATCCACCATTTTTCTTGTACTCGACCACTTACCCACCACCTCCAGTCGAAATCCCGATCACCCTAGATCCTCCGGCCATCAGCATTCGCTCAAAACCCATATTCTGGTCAACCTAGAATTACTCATATGATTCCAAACTAAAATTATGATTTTCATTTTAAAAATCTTATTTTTCAAAGTAGATTCAAGTATAAACATGAATCAGCAAATTAAGATGTTTGGTTTTTAATATATTTTTAAAAAATCTACTGTATTTCCAAATTCTAGCAGATTTACAAATTTAAAATACTTGAACAAAATTTTAGCACTTATATTATGTTTAGATTAACTTTTCTTATTTGAAAACTAAACCCTTTCAGAGATCAAAAGATGAGATACTGAATTTTGATGTAGATTTTAAAATCCTATAACAAGAACAGGGAAGAACAAGTATAACTCCGACATGCACACCTGTATATTAACTATATACATTCAATTTATATACAAAAATACCACTTAAATACACACGAACAAGCATCATCCATCTCAGATATTTTCACAAGCAACAGACAATTATTTTACTTAAGCTTTTAATATAAAATGTTTACTCACCTGAATAAAAAGATGAACAAAGCTTGAAAAACTGGGATTTGATAAAAATGCTTGAAAGATTGATTTACTAGAAACTTTGAAATCTGAAGCTTTAATTGATCTTAGACTAAAAAATACTTGATGATCTGAAGCTAGTTGTTGTTTGAGAAAGTTTAATTTGAAACAGAGATGATCCTCTTTGATTACAGGTTGAATAAGTTGGTGGCTTAATTAATTCTTCTGGCTGAAAATTTATTTACTGGCTTTTGATCTGGATTAACCTCTGGTTTGAAGATTAGTAGATCTGCGGATTTGTTTTATAGGTTTTATTCCTTTGCTTAGAAAAGAATTACAGGCTTATTTATACTTGCTTTTCAAAATGAGAAGATAGGGAAAGAAATAGAAGAGAGTGGATACGAGTTTATATAGATTAAATTAGGATTTATTTAAAATAAAAGAAAATAAAAAAATTGTGACACTTGTTAATCTCCTTAGCATTTGTTATTTTCAATTGCTAATTAACTTACACATGTTACCTAACATGATTTAAAGGCTAACACTTGTAATTATTCATTTTTATATTATTTTAAAAAGTTAATATAAAGCCTTTATATTTATTTTCCTATTAAATAAGTACTTTTGTAACGACCCAAAATTTCTTTCATTTGAAATTCGTATATTTAATTGACTTTTTAATATTAATAAGTAAAATTTGTAAGCCGAATAGATTTTATTTCGAATATCTAGATTAATTGGATAATTAAATCGATAATTTAATATTTGAAATTACATAAATAATTGGAAATTGGTTTTAAAGTGATTAAAATTGATTTATAAAGTTATATTAAATCATGTTGGAGTTAGAATGATGTTATAGAACTTTTAAAATTGAACTAAAAGTTAATTTGCAAAAAATTGAATATTTTAATATTTAATTGTCGAGTAAAAGTAGCCATTTTTCAAACAGTCTCAGATCTTGACGAGACCAGTTTCATTGGATCCGTAATGTTATATTATTGTAAGATTTCAAATTTCGTGTCGATCGGACTTACGTTTTGTCCGGTGCAAGCTAAAACGCATAGAAATCGACTCAAGTGAATTTTGAATTTGAATAGTCGATTCAAAAACTTATCTTCCAAATTTGATCGAATTGGCTCCCGATATATATTCCATTGCGTTCGAAATGGGGGTAAAACAGTATAAACGCCAGGCGGCACGCTTCGTTTGGAGTTCAGAAAAACATTCGGGTAAATAGTGCACGGAAATTTTCTATAAAAGGACCTTCATTATTTTATTTTGCAAACAAACCCTAGGGTTACTTCACAGCCGCCACTTGATATTAATGGCCGATAGTTTTCGAATCTTCCCCTCTTAATCTCTCCAAATCCGTGAACAATTAAGAAAAACTTTCAACTACAAACTTCTTGAGCTCAAGGAGAGGTACAAATCCATACTGCTATGATCATTTTAAACGAAGTAAATCGATCGCGATTTGGGTTCAAACACGTGCGTTTGTGCACGATTTTCGAGCTAAAGGGACGACCGAACCTAGCCGCATTCATGCCGAAGTTGGAGCTCGTGATGGCGCATGAGATGGAGGTGCTTGATCGTCGTGAAGTCGAGCGTGGAGGTTGCGTTAACTAGGGTTTTAAGTGGCGGCTTGGGTTCTTGCGTACATGAATGGCACGGGGAAGAAGAAACAAACACGGACGGCCCTGATCTAGGGTTTGGTATCGTGCGGCCCTGATGGTTTGAGGTTACAAAAATATAAAGGAAATTGTAAATTGTTTATATTTTAATTTGTATAAACTTTAAAATGATGTAACTTCTTCATACGAGGACGAAAAATCACGAAACGAATTGCGTTAGGTTCGTATTGACGAATACTACGCGATGGAGCTGGATTGGAATCGGTTGGAGTTAGTGAAATTTTGGATAAAATTAAACGCGCATTTAATTTTATTCGAAATAAAATTCTGCAACTGTTATTGAAAGCAAGGTGAGAACTTCTCACTCAATCGAAATTGTTTCGATTTAAATTTTAAATAGTTAGATTTAAAATTGCTTGATTGTGTGATTGAATGATAAATTGCTATCTGTTGTATTGAAATAGACCCTATGCGCCGTATATTAAGCGGATGTTATTTATTAAAAACATATACCGCGATATTCCATCTTGATTGGAATTGGTATTATATGTGTACTTCGAGTTGATTTTCCCGCATTATATAGCGGATGAGACCCTATTAAGCCGCATAATAGCGGATAATATTTTATAAATCCCATATACCGTGATATTCTGTATTGGAACGGATTGGTATTGTGCTAACATCTATGGATGCAGGGAAACAGGTTGGAGGGATCCAACTGGATTCCTCACCCGTATTGATTTATTTTACAGATATTATGATATATTCTGTTATCATATGATATATGATGTTTTTGGATGTCGTGATCGTTATATTTAGTGCTGCTGCAACATTGGGCCTATTTTGGAAAATTAAAAGTGTTAAAGTGATGATTTTCAAATTTTAAAAGGATTTTTAAAGTGGTTTTTGAAAGTATACGTTTTATTAAAATTTTGGAATTAATTCATTTTAAATAAATAAACGTTATAATTTTAATGTTATAAAATTTATGATTTTTGAGAAATATAGTTAAAATGTGATTTTTGAAATATGGAGTTAATGAATTTTATAAAATAGTTTGAATTGAGATTTTTGAAATTATTATAAACGGTTTATGTAAAAGGTTTATAAAATTGGTATTTATAAATTTAAAATATTGGGATTATAAAACGAGTTTTTATAAGTGTTAAAATGAAGCATAAATGGATTTCATAAGTGAATGAAATTTATAGATTTATAAATTGTGCAGTTGTAAAATGAATAGATTTTTGTAAAATAAAAGATTTATAAGTAATTTACTTATAAATTGGATTTTGGGCATTATAATGAGATATAAATAGAATGTGATAATTAAGGGATTTTATAAGTTGAAGTTTTTATAAAAGTTATATAGATGTGAATTTATAAACGTTGTTTTATAAATCCAAAATCGACTTATTTTGATAAGTTAATTTTTATAGCTTATTAAAGGAAGCATATCCACGATTTTGGACAGTGGATAATCCTTAAATTGAATATGTAGAAGTGTTGAATTTGGTAAACAATTTATATTCACGATTTTGGACGGTGAATGATATATTAAAGAAATGTTTTAGGAAGTGATCTTTTAAATAAAATTAAAATGATTTGAAGTTGTTTTAAAATGTGTTAAGGATCGAAACCATAGATTTCAACATTCATTGTTGAAATAGACGTTTTCGAGAAATAAGGAAATGGTGGACTATAACACTGTTGTTATAATAAATGATTTTTGAAAGGAAATGTTTTATATAGTATTGGGATTTATATATCTATCTAAATTTCGAATCCCTATACTAGTGATTTTGGGTCGTCGTAACGATGTTTTACGTAACATTCGTCTTGACCCAAATAAATGTGTTAAAGAGAACGTTTTCCTTAAAGGAATAAAATATATACTTAATCGTGTTTTAAGTATATGGAATATTTTCTAAGTATTGAAAATAAATAGATATGTGAATTACTTATTGTTAAATAAGTATTTGGAAATGTTTTCCAATACGAAGTGATTTGTTTTGGGTTTTTATCTTTTAAAGATAAATTGAAAATAAATAAGTATTTGGAATTGCTTTTTCAATATGAAATTGAAATGGTTTAGAGAACATATCTTTTTAAAGATAGATTGAAGTGAATATCTAGCAAGTTATTTAATTTATGGAAGATAAATAAAAAGGGCCTAGTGATTGTAATGGTGCTAGATATTTGTTCGTTGGCCATGATAGTTAAATAACCGACTATCAATATTTACCTTTAAATGGGTATTTGTGTGATTTGCTTGAATTTGAATGCTACACTTATTTTTAAAATAAGCGCCCGTTATTCGGTTTAGCCGGAAGAGGCCCTTTGGGTCATAAATCCCATTCTGAATAATGATATGTCGTAATGGATAGCATTTGAAGACCGGTGTTGAAGACCGGATATTTTTGAAAATGTAAGGGTTACCGTCGAATGACTCTGCATCGGATGATCTCCAATATAGAGATTTTATCACCCTTGGTGATGGGAATTCCGGACGTGATTAGTGAATATCCGGATTGGAAGGACTTCTTTAGAAGTGTCTTCGGTTCTGTTCGAACCCAGAATGGACTTGTATGGATGTGTGTCTGACATTACAATTTGAGATGTAAAGCTGGTTTCTACCAAGTATATTTCTGTTGGTGGCGGAGAATTTATTCTCTTAGCTTAACACCTTTCTTTGAGACGTACGAGCTCAGAGGTTATGTAGTTGATGGTTACTAGTGATATATTCCCAAATTGGTAATGTGGCATACGAAGTGTTGTTTAGAATTTGTTTATCAAAGCGTGGCTTTTATTAAAAGCGTAGCTTTGTGGACGAGACTTCGTCGGACCTCACACCCCGAAAATGGTCAAAACAGGAAAGATGTGGCAAGGTTATTAGGGGATCGCGCCCCCTTGGTGTATGTCATTTCCATCTGGATAGAGGTGGTATTATGGTATGGAGCCCTGATACATAACCTATGTTGTTTCTGCAAACTTATTATTTTGTGGTTGTTGGTGAATCCCGAGATTTAGGTCGGTTACGACCGGGGGATGGCATATTCATGTCAGTAGTTACCCAGCTAGGGGTAACCCGGCCTTGTGTTGGCAGAGATCCAGTTAGGTTCTCGGGGCGTCTTTCCAGAGGCGTACCCATGTGGCAATGGGAAGTTCCTTGGCCTGACCATTTGTTGGAAATCCAAAGAAACAATACGAGCCTTGTACGGTTTTAGTTGTAGAACCTGCCATCTAATATGATAGCTATAGTAGGCATACTATAATGGTACCTATGCTAGCTAAGATTATATTCTACTTTCGAAAAGGTTTTCCACATTTTGCACTTATAAAAATAATATTGAAAAGAAATTTGCGTATCAAGCATCTTTGATATCATAAGGAGAAATCTCCTCCAATTCTGCGTTTGCATTGTGTGTGTGGCAGGAGGCCTTATGGTAGTTACATTTTCTAAAAACATTGCCGATCTACTTTAAAATACTTCTTCGTTTATTTTTAAAGATAAACTGTTTTAAGTTTTCACACCAGTCCCATGACTGACCTGGAGTCTATTGCTCTCTTCCTAAACTCTAGGTGCCCATCAATTTTAACACGGGCAGTCTAGAGTCAGGTTATCAGGTTAATCTGGAATTCAGAAGATGCTGTGGAGAGCAGGAGCAAGCTGGATGGCGTGGCATATCAATTAGTATATAGTATTTCTTTTCCGTTGTTGTTGTTGTAAACTCTGATAATGTAATGTAATGTGATGTAATGTAATAATTGATATAGTTCCTTTGATTTAAAGATTATTCATTTATCTATTATATGTTGTTCCACTGCGATTGTGAGATTCTGATATTGTTTCTATTGATTCTTCTTTCCTTCTTCTTCTATCTTCTATCTCTCCTTTAACCCTAACGGTACGGTTTTTCGGCATTTGATTGCTCGGCAGTTGATACGGTGGACGTATTAATGTCGACTTTCGTGAGTCGAAAATCCCGATCCTGACATTTGGTATCAGAGCTTTTGGTTAAGTGACAACCTTGGCTCTGTTGGGAGTTACTCATTAGAGATAGAGTCAGCAGTACTCTAGAATGAGTTTGAGTGTAATAATAGATATGAGCGCGATTTGTTAGTGAATATAAAATTGTTTTATATTGTGATGATTGGTTTATTGAGTGGTATATGGATTCTGGTCGATATAGTCCATACAACTCTATCGATATGGATCTCTAGACACTTGTACAGAACAAATTCGACACGATATCGTTTTAAAATAGGGCAAATGAAATAATTTTACCCAAAACTATTTTCGTATATAAAAGAAAATTTTCTGTGAATTATTATAATATATGATTTTTTTTGGTTGCTAGAAAGTGATGATATTAAATTATTATCATTAAAGTTGAAAAAAAAATTGAAATCGTAACTCCAAAGTTAAGAAATAAATTCACATACAAATAGAATTGGAGAATATAAATTGTAAATGTGATTTGTAATTTGAAGTAAAATTACAGAAGAATATTTGGAAATGTTTTGAAAGGGTTTGCAATTTGGAAAGGATTAAATTCCTTTTTGAGTTTGAAAATGGTTTTCAAAGGTTTAGAAAAATGTTTTTGAAGGGATAAAAGCTCTAAACTCTTTTCGGTCGCTGGAAAATAATTCCGATGATGATTGCAACATCATCGGTGTTCATTTTCGGGTTTCCAAAAGAGGGATTGCTGCCAAGTTGTTTTAAATGGAAGTTGTTTGGAAAATTTGGATTTGGGTTAGTATAGTAAATATATGTTTTAGAATTTAACTGAAGGAAAGTTAAATAGAATTTACTTTAGAATTGGAATCTGAATTGGATTTATAACTGGAAATTTAAGTTAAGTTAAACAAAGATGTTTAAATGGAATATAACTTAAGTAATGTTGAATGAAGTTGATTTTGGTATCGAAGTAATTAATAAAGTGAAGTGATGAATATGAACTTGAGTTATATAAATGAAATTCAACTTAAATTGTTAAATAAATTAGCAATTGAATTGAACTAATGGATTGAATATTAATCAAACGAATGTAAATGAATTGATATGGAATAATGGATGTAAGTGTTAATTCATTAAAAACTAGTAAATTGGAAATTGAATAATTGAATGGAAGTCAATTTAATATGAAACCAATTGGAACTAAAAGTGTTTAACCAATTGAATGTGAAATTAACAATTTGGTTATGATTTGGTTGTTATATGATTGTTAGTTGATTGTATATAATTCATTAAGTGTTAATGAAGTTGAATTGATAAAAAGTTGGAAGCTATGAAATTTGATTTGAATGTGGAAGTGAACTAACTTGAATGTAAATTAGTGAATATAAACTAATTGAAAATGAATGTTAGTAAAGTCCAATGTTAATGAATCAAATGTGATTTAAATTGGAAAACCAATTCAATGAATATTAATGAGAAATGAAAGTGTATTGATTTGGTAATGGATGATAGTTGATTGATGGTTGAATTTATTGCTTTTGATTGCATTTGCTTGACACATATTGTTGTTGCTTCTCGTATATGTTGTATATCGATATTATTTTCTATATAAATGTTTCTCATTGTTTGTTGAGTGTTTAGTAGGTGTGGATTGCGCTTGCTTCGCTTTTGGAGCTCGCTTTCACGCTATATTAGCCGTATATGCTCGCTAATAATATATAAGGTACGTATCTCGGATTACATATCGTACTTTTACACTTTTTTCCTTGTGGGATGCCTCATTACTTTGATGAGATGTATATTTGTGATATATATTTTGCCATTTTTTTTGGGATCGAGCCACGCAAAGGAGACTATGGCGAATTTTTCTGAAAATTTAAGGCGTTAGAATATTTTTGAGGAAATTAGAAAATTTTGAAAAGATAACTAAGTATGATTTGAAAACTTAGTAAAGTTATTGAAAAGTTAAACACTTAAGTGAATTTGAAATCTAATTTGAATGGATATTTGAAAAGTTAATGGATTCTGTGACTTTTTCTTACTTGGTAATTTCGAGGACAAATTCTCTTAATGGGGGAAGTTTGTAACGACCCAGAATTTCTATCATTTGAAATTCGTATATTTAATTGATTTTTAAATATTAACAAGTAAAATTTATAAGCCGGATAGATTTTATTTCGAATATCTAGATTTAATTGGATAATTAATCGATAATTTAATATTTGAAATTACAGAAATAATTAGAAATTGGGTTTAAAGTGATTAAGATTGATTTATAAAGTTGCATTAAATCATGTTGGAGTTAGAATGATGTTATAGAACTTTTAAATTTGAACTAAAAGTTAATTTGCAAAAAATTGAATATTTTAATATTTAATTAACGAGTAAAAATAGCCATTTTCAAACAGTCTCAGATTTTGACGAAACCAGTTTCATTGGATCCGTAATGTTATATTATTGTAATATTTCAAATTTCGTGTCAATCGGACTTACGATTTGTCCGGGGCAAGCTAAAAAGCGTAGAAATCGATTCGAGTGAATTTTGAATTTAAATAGTCGATTCAAAAACTTATCTTCCAAATTTGATCGAATTGGCTCCCGATATATATTCCATTGCGTTCGGAATGGGGGTAAAACATTATAAACGCCAGGCGGCACGCTTCGTTTGGAGTTCGAAAAAACATTCGGGTGAATAGTGCATGGAAATTTTCTATAAAAGGACCTTCATTATTTTATTTTGCAAACAAACCCTAGGATTACTTCACAGTCGCCACTTGATATTAATGGCCAATAGTTTTCGAATCTTCTCCTCTTAATCTCTCCAAATCCGTGAACAATTAAGAAAAACTTTCAACTACAAACTTCTAGAGCTCGAGGAGAGCTACAAATCCATACGGCTACGATCATTTTAAACGAAGTAAATCGATGGCGATTTGGGTTCAAACACGTGCGTTTGTGCATGATTTTCGAGCTAAAGGGACGACCGAGCCTAGCCGCATTCATGCCGAAGGTGGAGCACGTGATGGCGCACGAGATGGAGGTGCTTGATCGTCGTGAAGTCGGGCGTGGAGGTTGCGTTAATTAGGGTTTTAAGTGGCGGCTTGGGTTCTTGCGTACGTGAATGGCACGGGGAAGAAGAAACAAACGCGGACGGCCCTGATCTAGGGTTTGGTATCGTGCGGCCCAGATGGTTTGATGTTATAAAATTATAAAGGAAATTGTAAATTGTTTATATTTTAATTTGTATAAACTTTAAAATGTTGTAACTTCTTCACACGAGGTCGAAAAATCACGAAACGAATTGCGTTAGGTTCGTATTGACGAATACTACGCAATGGAGCTGGATTGGAATTGATCAGAGTTAGTGAAATTTTTGGGTAAAATTAAACGCGCGTTTAATTTTATTCGAAATAAAATGCTGCAACTGTTATTGAAAGCAAGGTGAGAACTTATCACTCAATCGAAATTGTTTCGATTTAAATTTTAAATAGTTAGATTTAAAATTGCTTGATTGTGTGATTGAATGATAAATTGCTATCTTTTGTATTGAAATAGACCCTATGCGCCGTATATTAAGCGGATGTTATTTTTAAAAAACATATACCGCGATATTCCATATTGATTGGAATTGGTATTATAGATGTGTTTGGAGTTGATTTTCCTGCATTATATAGCGGATGAGACCCTATTGCGCCGCATAATAGTGGATAATATTTTATAAATCCCATATACCGTGATATTCCGTATTGGAACGGATTGGTATTATGCTATCATCTGTGGATGCAGGGAAACAGGTTGGAGGGATCCAACTGGATTCCTCACCCGTATTGATTTATTTTACAGATATCGTGATATACTCTGTTATCATATGATATATGATGTTTTTGGATGTCGTGATTGTTATATTTAGTGTTGTTGCAGCATTGGGCCTATTTTGGAAAATTAAAAGTGTTAAAGTGATGATTTTCAAATTTTAAAAGGATTTTTAAAGTGATTTTTGAAAGTATACGTTTTATTAAAATTTTGGAATTAATTCATTTTAAATAAATAAACGTTATAATTTTAATGTTATAAAATTTATGATTTTTGAGAAATATAGTTAAAATGTTATTTTTGAAATATGGAGTTAATCAATGTTATAAAATAGTTTGAATTGAGATTTTTTGAAATTATTATAAACGGTTTATGTAAAAGGTTTATAAAATTGATATTTATAAATTTAAAATATTGGGATTATAAAACGAGTTTTTGTAATTTTTAAAATGAAGCATAAATGGATTTCATAAGTGAATGAAATTTATAGATTTATAAGTTGTGAAGTTGTAAATGAATAGATTTTTGTAAAATAAAAGATTTATAAGTAATTTACTTATAAATTGGATTTTGGGCATTATAATGAGATATAAATAGAATGTGATAATTAAGGGATTTTATAAGTTGAAGTTTTTATAAAATTTATATAGATGTGAATTTATAAACGTTGTTTTATAAATCCAAAATCGACTTATTTTGATAAGTTAATTTTTATAGCTTATTAAAGAAAGCATATCCACGATTTTGGATAGTGGATAATCCTTAAATTAAATATGTAGAAGTGTTGAATTTGGTAAACGATTTATATTCACGATTTTGGACGGTGAATGATATATTAAAGAAATGTTTTAGGAAGTGATCTTTTAAATAAAATTAAAACGATTTGAAGTTGTTTTAAAACGTGTTAAGGATCGAAACCATAGATTTCAACATTCATTGTTGAAATAGACGTTTTCGAGAAATAAGAAAATGGTGGATTATAACACTGTTGTTATAATAAATGATTCTCGAAAGGAAATGTTTTATATAGTATTGGGATTTATATATCTATATAATTTCGAATCCCTATACTAGTGATTTTGGATCTTCGTAATGATGTTTTACGTAACATTCGTGTTGACTCAAATAAATGTTTTAAAGAGAACGTTTTCCTTAAAGGAATAAAATATATACTTAATCGTGTTTTAAGTATATGGTATATTTTCTAAGTATTGAAAATAAATAGATTTGTGAATTACTTATTGTTAAATAAGTATTTGGAAATGTTTTCCAATATGAAGTGAAATGTTTTGGGTTTTTATCTTTTAAAGATAAATTGAAAATGAATAAGTATTTGGAATTGCTTTTCCAATATGAAATTGAAGTGGTTTAGAGAACATATTTTTTAAAGATAGATTGAAGTGAATATCTGGCAAGTTATTTAATTTATGGAAGATTAATAAAAAGGGCCTAGTGATTGTAATGGTGCTGGATATTTGTTCGTTGGCCTTGATAGTTACATAACCGACTATCAATATTTACCTTTAAATGGGTATTTGTATGATTTGCTTGAATTTGAATGCTACACTTATTTTTAAAATAAGCGCTCGTTATTCGGTTTAGCCGGAAGAGGATCATTGGGTCATAAATCCCATTCCAAATAATGATATGTCGTAATGGATAGCATTTGAAGACCGGTGTTGAAGAACGGATATTTTTGAAAACGGAAGGATAACCGTCGAATGACTGTGCATCGGCTAATCTCTGATATAGAGATTTTATCACTCTTTGTGATGGGAATTTCGGACGTGATTAGTGAATATTCGGATTGCAAGGACTTCTTTGGAAGTGCCTTCGGTTCTGTTCGAACCTAGAATGGACTTGTATGGATGTGTGTCTGACATTACAATTTGAGATGTAAAGCTAGTTTCTATCAAATATATTTCTGTTGGTGGCGGAGAATTTATTCTCTTAGCTTAACACCCTTCTTTGAGACGTACGAGCTCAGAGGTTATGTAGGTGATGGTTACTAGTGATACATTCCCAAATTGGTAATGTGGCATACGAAGTGCTGTCGAGCATTTGTTGATCAAAGCGTGGCTTTTATGAAAAGCGTAGCTTTGTGGACGAGACTTCGTCGGACCTCACACCCCGAAAATGGTCAAAACAGGAAAGATGCGGCAAGGTTATTAGGGGATCGTGCCCCCTTAGTGTATGTCATTTCCTTCTGGATAGAGGTGGTATTACGGTATGGAGCCCAGATACTTAACCTATGTTGTTGCTGCAAACTTATTATTTTGTGGTTGTTGGTGAATCCCGGGATTTAGGTCAATTACGACCGGGGGATGGCATATTCGTGCCAGTAGTTACCCAGCTAGGGGTAACCCGGCCTTGTGTTGGCAGAGATCCGGTTAGGTTCTCGTGGCGTCTTTCCAGAGGCGTACCCATGTGGCAATGGGAAGTTCCTTGGCCTGACCATTTGTTGGAAATCCAAAGAAACAAGCCTTGTACGGTTTTAGTTGTAGAACCTGCCATCTAATATGCTAACTATAGTAGGCATACTATAATGGTACCTATGCTGGCTAAGATTTATATTCTACTTTCGAAATGGTTTTCCACATTTTGCACTTATAAAAATAATATTGAAAAGTAATTTGCATATCAAGCATCTTTGACTATCATAAGGAGAAATCTCCTCCAATTCTACGTTTGCATTGTGTGTGTGGCAGGAGGCCTTATGGTAGTTACATTTTCTAAAAACATTGCGGATCTATTTTAAAATATTTCTTCATTTATTTTTAAAGATAAATTGTTTTAAGTTCTCACACCAGTCCCATGACTGACCTGGAGTTTATTGTTTTCTTCCTAAACTCTGGGTGCCCATCAATTTTAACACGGGCGGTCTAGAGTCAGGTTATCAGGTTATTCTGAAATTCAGGAGACGCTGTGGAGATCAGGAGCAAGCTGGATGGCGTGGCGTATCAATTAGTATATAGTATTTCTTTTTCGCTGTTGTTGTTGTAAACTCTGATAATGTAATGTCATGTGATGTAATGTAATAACTGATATAGTTCCTTTGATTCAAAGATTATTCATTTATCTATTATATGTTGTTCCGCTGCGATTGTGAGATTCTGATATTGTTTCTGTTGCTTCTTCTTTCTTTCTTCTTCTATCTTCTACCTCTTCTTTAACCCTAACGGTATGGTTTTCCGGCATTCGATTGCTCGGCAGTTGATATAGTGGACGTATTAATGTCGACTTTCGTGAGTCGAAAATCCCATTCGTCACAACTTTTTATAAATAAAATCTCTTTAAAGAAAATAATATAAAACAAATCATATACTAATAAAAATCTTATTCGTATATTTTTAAATCCAAAATATTTTAAAATATTTATCTTTTGAAATTTTCAAATTTAAATCCAAATTTGAATTCAATTTAAAAATCAAATTTAAAACCGACTTAAATATTTATATATATATTTAAACAAACACAGAATAAAATTTGTAAATAATAATTCTATTTTCAAATCCATTTATATATAAAAAGCACATTATTATTATTGTTTGAAAATAATAATTTTTCCAATTTTAAATTATTTATAAAGGAGATTATCACATTTTTTTGTTCTATTTATAAATCAGCATTTTCAATAGTTAAATCAGATAACTATCCAATTATCTGATGCTGAAAATCCAGGTTATCATAATTAGTATTGGAATGGTGAAGATCAAGATATTTGATGGTGTGTTCCATACTTTGTGTGATGTCGGATATGCACACGATTTGAGGCGTACTTTGATCTCCATTGGAGCATTGTGCAATCTTGGCTTGACGTGTGTAATAGAAAACGATTCATTAAAAATTACAAATGGCTTATTGGTAGTAAAGAAAGGGGTAAAAGTTGGAAATCTATACTTACTGAAGGATACCACTGTTGTTGCGGAGTTTTCTTCGGTTGTTCATTCTGTTGATTCTGATTTTATCAAATTGTGGCATTATCGTATGGGACACATTAGAAAGCATGGTTTGAAAGTATTTAGAAAGCGAGGTTTGATTGATGGTATTCATCATTTAAAACTTGGTTTTTGTGAAGGATGCGTACTTGGAAAGCAAACAAAGGTTTCTTTTGGCATTGCAAAACATAAGTCTAAAGATGTTTTAGATTATGTTCACACTGATGTTTGGGGCCCCACACCATGCCTATCTTTTGGAGGAGCTAGGTATTTTATTTTATTTGTTGATGATTTTTCTAGAAAGGTATGGGTTTACTTTATGAAGTCCAAGGATTAAACTTTTAATGGGTTTCAAAGTTGGAAATCTCTTATTGAGAAGCAGTCTGGAAAAACTATAAAGATTCTTTGTTCACTTCTCAATAATTCACCAAATTTTGCGAGTCTGAGGGAATTAAAAGGTACTACACCACACCAGGGGACCCTCAGTCAAATGGAGTTGCTGAGAGGATGAATCGGACTTTGTTAGAAAGAACTCGTTGCTTACGTCTTACTGCTAGGTTAAAGAAGAGATTTTGGGCAGAAGCATTATCTACTGCGGTTTTTCTCTTAAACTACACACCTTCAACCTCTATAGTTATGAAGGTTCCTGAAGAAGTATGGAATGGAGAGTCTTTTACATATTCCTTTCTCAGAGTGTTTGGTTGTCCATCTTATGTGCATGAGAGCAAAGGGAAGTTGGATCCAAGATTGCGCAAGTGTGTTTTTCTTGGGTAATAGGAGAGGAGTTAAGGGTTATAGGTTGTGGTGTCCTACTTCCCACAATATTGTTACTAGCAGGCATGTTACATTTGACGAAAATGCTATGTTGGAGGTGGAGCCTTCTTCTTCATTTAATGATGATGTTGAGAGGACAAATTCAGAGTACCAGACACAAAGTAGATCATTAGACTTCCGTACAAGTAAAAATGATGTTTCCGATGACATTATGTTGATGAGGAGAGGACAGAGGACCAATCTCAAGGTGGAGCTCAAATTCAAACTCGACCAATCAGAGAGAGTAAAAGACCTAGATGTCTCGATGATTTTGTGGGATTAAGCATTAAAGACATTGACTTCGATGACATGGCAGCCATGCATTAAACATATTTCATGATGAGCCTAGAGGCTATCAAGATGCCATTAGTTAAGTTGCTAGTTCCAGTTGGTTAGTAGTTATGGAGGAGGAAATTGAGTCTTTGCACGAAAACCACACTTGCGATTTAGTGTCACTTCCTTCCGGCAAGAGAGAAATTGGATGTAAATAAATATATAAGGTAAAAGACGGTGACAATGGTGACTTGAGGTACAGGGCGAGATTAATGGCGAAGGGTTATATTCGGAGGAAAGGTGCGGAGTTTCATGATATTTTTTCTACAGTTGTCAGACACACTTCCATTCGCATTCTTTTGGCATTGGTTGCCCACTTCGACATGGAGTTGGCATAATTAGATGTCAAGACAGCATTCTTGCACGGTGACCTCAAGGAGGATATTCACCTACAATAGCCTGAGGGGTTCATTGACAGCAGCAGGCCCAGTCATGTTTGTAAGCTTAACAAATCTCTTTATGGTTTAAAACAGTCTCTTAGATAGTGGTATACAAAATTTGATAAGTTTACGATTTCACATGGTTACTCTAGAATCTTTAAGGACCAATATGTCTATTTTAAGAAGTGTGATGAAGGCATCTTCTATTTGTTGATAGCTTCTAACAGCATGACTAGGATTTCAGAGTTGAAGATGGAGCTTAGCAAGGAGTTTGATATGAAAGATTTGGGAAATGCACAGTGAATTTTAGGGATGGAGATTCAGAATGATAGAAAGCAAAGAGTTTTGATGCTAACTCAAACTCAGTATAGTGAGAAAGTCTTACCTCGATTTGGCATGGAGAAAGCTAAAATGGTGGTTACTCCATCATGCTCTCAATTTCAACTATCTAGATATCTATGTTCTACGTCTGACGAAGACAAAAGGGATATGGCTAATACTTCTCACTGTAGTGCAGTTGGAAGCCTTATGTATGCACAAGGCCTGATTTAGCTCATGCGGTTAGTGTTGTTAGCAGACGCATTTCTAACCCAGACAAAACACATCGACAAGCAGTAAAGTGTATTCTACGATATTTGAGAGGCAATTCTAATATTGGCTTGTTGTTTGGAGGTAGCGACATAATTCTAATAGGTTATTGTGATTTAGATTATGTTGGGATAAAGATGGTAGGAAATCAATTTCGAGCTATGTTTATACACTTGGCATAAACCCGATTTCTTGGAGATCCAAGCTACAGTCCATTGTAACTTTATCAACCACCGAGGCAGATCTTATTTCTATTATGGAAGCGACCAAGGAAGGATTGTATTTTTTGCAGCTTTTGGAGGATTTACCAGTGATGCAGAAGACGGTGGAGTTGTTTTCGGATAGTCAAAGCGCCATTCATCTTGTTGGGAATCAAGCCTACAACTCACGGACAAAGCACATTGATGTCAGGAGTTTCTTTCTCATGCTTGAAAAAGAGAGAAATAAGATAAAGCTATTAAAGATACACACAAAAGATAATCCCGCTGATATGTTGACAAAGTCGGTTCCAAATGACAAGTTTGAGCATTGCTCAAACTTGATTAGTGTGGTGCGAGATATTTAGCGCCATGGGGCGCTGACCTAACAACCAATTTTACTGATTGATGAATATATTTAAATCAAGGGGGAGTGTTAAATTTGGACGATTTAAATATATTCCAAATTTATTAAGGAGAAGATATTAATTGATTCCTGTAATCCGTCAAATATGAGAAATAAATTGGAAAGAGAATCAATTAATATCGTAATAGATATTAATTGATTTAAGGAATCGATCTGATAAAGATATATGTGGAAACAAACACAAATTGCTAGATTTGTGTTGAAATCAAATCAAGCGAATCCAGAAATATTTCATCCTTATCTCCAAGATAATCTGCATTCTTGCTCCTATAAATATGAAGACGTTTGTTCATCTTTTATCGTCACAAGAAAACAAGAGAGTTCTTCACAAAATATCTTTAATAAGATATCTATTTTTGTATCTATTGTAGGGTGAAAATTTTATATCGACGTATTTGTTTTCTTCTCATATTGTACTCTCATTTGTAGTGAAGAAGTAATAAAGTTTGTTGGGTCAGAGTATGTATCCATAGCCGAAGCTCGTTATATCGGTGTGGTCTTTCCTTTTCTGTCTTCTATCTATAATTTGTGCTCTCTGATTTTTTTGTTTATTCTCTTTGTTGGATTGAAATTGTTGATATTGTCGAAAGACTATTTCTGCTTATGCTATCCAAAACTCTGATTTTTTCACTACAAATTAATATGAATATAATCTCACTAGATAAAGATAATTTCATGGAAACACAATTTAATGTAATGCATGTACCAGAAAATTTCAATTTTTTATCTCTCTCGCATAAAGATAAGATCATTATATAAAATTTCCAATATCAGCAACGGTTGTCGTTGTCTTTAATAAGAAAGTAAATGGTCAAATTAACTAAAAGACACTAAGCTTTGAATTATTAAGGTGTTTACTGTGGTTAATCAAACAAAACTTGCATAGACCTTAAAATAGACATTTAGAATTTATGCGCATTCTTTGCCTGTCAAAATTAGTAAATTTGAACTTCATATTTGCCTTAGGAAGGTAACATTTGCTCACGACGACTATGATGGTATCAAACAACTTTCTTGTAAACTATTGTAACATATGATAATTATGTTAAACGTCGTTATTTTTTTAGAGAAAACAAACCATTTGAAAATAGCTGAGCATATATTCTGAAAAGAGGGGAATTAGGTGCAAGGACAAACTTTGAAAAAAAATTAGACTAAAAGATATCAAGTTTCGTTTTTGGATTGAAGGACAAACTTTAAAAGAAAATAAGACTGAAGGATAAATATAGCTAATATTTTGTAAACTGTAAAACTGAATATAATGCCAATTATAATTAGCATTTTGTATGGTGTTTACATTGTACAAAATGCTAGTTATATTTAGCATTGTCGTTCAATCTAAATTTCTTTCAAAGTGTGTCCTTCAGTCTGAAAATGAAACTTATTGTACTTCAGATTAAATTTTCTTTTTGAAAGTTTGTCCATGTGTCTATTTTTCACCCTGAAAATAGTCGTGAAACTTGTAACCATGGACTCCTTAAATTTGCAAGACCAAGTCAAATTTAAACAGAAGTAAGCAAACGTACGACGGTTGGCCACGGTAAAGGTAAACAAATGTTACAATGATTTTGCAACGCTTTTGATATAAAAACAAAAGTTGCACGCACAAGTCAAGCCATCCAATTTATTTTTTACACAAACCGCATAGCTTTTCCAAGGAGGCCCACATTTCAATTTTAAAATTGGTTGCATTCATAGTATTCTCGGGTTTATTCTTTGTTAGTTTAATGTATGCATACAGATGAATGAAGAAAGACAGAACGGTGGAATAGACTGGTAGGCTACAAGTTAGCACACTTTGCTCACCAAACTCTTTGCAAGACAAGAATAGATGACGTGTTCTTAAGTACACATGGAAACAAAACAAAAAGGTTCCATCGTGTACCCTTTTTGTCCGATCAATATACGTCGAGTCAATTAACAAAATGCTATATTTTTTTTATTAAAAATTAGTACCCTTTTTTTTTTGGGTTTTCAATGTGTAAAGACGTAAGATCAAAGTGCAAGCTAGATAGATTATGATGAACAATCCTTACCATCAAAATAAAGGGAAGAAGAGAACGAAAATGAAAATATATTTTCAACTTCATAACCTTAAAACCATTTTCTAAATGCTTTGCTTTCGCATGCACTTTGAAGTACATATTAACAATGAAAAGCGCAAAGTTTAAGTATATTTTAATAGATATTAATTTCTTTTACGAGCTACTTATACCAAACTTATTTTTTTTCATTCGATCCTAGATGACTAAGCGTATATAATTTTTAACTGTCGTTCGTCGTAGTACGCCGATAAACAGTAGTTCAACTTTGATTTTCAATGGCTGTTCATTATGCTACATTAATAAACAACAGAACAATATTTAGATGTATATTTGATAAAATAATTTAATGTGCTTTGTGAATTATTTTTTATGTGCTTTTTAAGGATGTGAATTAATGAAACACGTTTATCCATTTACACTTGCCAATTTGGTAAGTAATAATCTCAACCTCACCATATAGCTAACAACCACCACCGGTTTACCTACACGTTCTTTCAATGCCACCCCCTCCCTTTCCATATAAATTCAACCCCCTCTTACTTTTTTTCTCTATTTTCATTTACTCCCTAATCTCTTCTTCAAAAGAGTTTAAACTAATCAATTACAATTCTTATTATTGTAACCCGACCTAAATTGCATTGACACCTATGGCACCCGCTTGCGCACATCCGGCCTCGAAGGCAGTTTGCGTAATGGACGCTTCAGGCCGATTCGGTTCCTCTCTCGTTGAAACCCTCATTCACAGAGGCTACACTGTTCATGCCGCCCTTTGCAATCATGGTTGATAAATGCTTCTCTTTTCTTGTTATTGAAGTTGCTATTCTGCAATTAAACTTATCTACTGTTATGTTAGGCGATCTTAATGTGGGAAAAGGACTAACGGCTGAGGCAAAGAAAAGATTGAAGGTTTTCCAGTCCGATTTTTATGATTATCATAGCATTGTTGATGCAATGAAAGGGTGTTCTGGATTGTTTTACAACTTTGAGGCACCAAAAGATGAAATCGTTTATGATGTAAGTAGCCGTCGCTCATCTTTTCTTTATGTTGTGCTACTTTTTTCTTCTTTGTTTACTGTATATTTTGGAATCAAAATGTTAAACTTTCCATACTGAATTAGATAAGATATGATGTCGAGTGATTGAGTACCAAGATGCAAAGACTAAAGTGCAAAGTTTGAAATAATCTTAGTTACAAGAAACATAATAATATGACATGCACATGTTATGCTCTTATAAGTAACATTTATTAACATTTTTCTTATATCTGTAGCAAAGTTGTAATCAATTCTGAAAATTTTGAAAACACGAGGCAGCTGTTTTCTGCTCATCTGTAATAAATTGGGATGACAGCAATAAGTATAGGATGAAACTTGCATGTTCTAGAACTAGCAATCTCCCACTCCCAGTCAATCTCAGCTGTCCAACAAAGAATTGAACAGACCGTGTTTGTTAGAGTATCATGCTAATATTTTTAATTTACAAAAGTTGTATTTATGATCTGTTGTATATTTAGTTCCAAGTCAAAGCTTGTTGAACCCCACACCAACTGGATTTTGGTATGACTTGTACGTAGCATTAACTCCCATTTTCTTCGGTTTGGCTATTTTTTAAAATAGGATAGAAAACTTGTGCACTTTGGCTTTAGCAAGTGTACCAATATTTTTTCCTTCCTTCAAATTTGATCCAGTGTCAGTTTTTTGAACTAGTAAACATTATTCATATATATATATATGATGTATGTTATACAGAAATTGATTTTGAAATGTAGGAATATATGGTTGAGATGGAAGTGAGGACTGCACACAATGTGCTGGAAGCATGCGCTCAAACTGAAACTATGGAAAGAGTCGTGTTCACTTCATCAGTGACAGCTGTTGTCTGGAAAGAGGATCGGAAGTCTATAGATGAGATCGTTGAGAGGGACTGGAGCGAGCCTACCTTTTGCCGCAAATATAAGGTAATATATTATCTATGAATGCTCTAGAAACTAGCATTTGAATTTAACAATGATTGATTTTCATAGTGACCGTGACATTGAACTCAATTAGTTCAGTGACTCCTTGAGTTCAACTTTGTTTTTTATTTTAATTGTAATCAATTTATTATATGATTAGGATAGTTTTCTGTACACTTAAGACTTTTACTAAGTCTTTTAACCGGTAGTTTTCCTCTACTTTATGTCCTGATTGATCCACTTTATCTGCAATTCCTATTATTGAGTTGTATATTGGATGCTATTTATTGCTTCTTATCTGAACTACATGTGAGTCAACATAGTTTAGCCGTTCATAAAAGCACATAAGTTTCAAAATTTGTATAGATGCTACCACATAAGAACAAGTTACCAAATCCTATGGTACAACAAATCTGGAGTATATATGCCTGGTGGATGGAGCTAAAATTTTGAGTCCATAAAAAGTTTGGAGCCCATTAAAAATGTCATAAGTAGATTGAAATCTGTTCCAGTCATCTCTAAAAACTGGATTCAAGGCACACATAATCCTGATATGCAGATTAACTTACCACGACTAACTTATATTATCATGTTATACATAAACCTTTTGGTGTTATGATACAAAAACCATATTCCTCTTAACAATTTGATCTCAAAATTTTTCTTTTTTCTGGTTTAAAAATATACGTTTGAATTGCAGTTATGGCATGCACTGGCAAAAACATTATCGGAAAAAACAGCATGGGCACTAGCAATGGACAGAGGCGTAGACATGGTAACAATCAACGCAGGCATAATAACCGGCCCTGAACTTTCAGTCACTGCCCCATCACTCAAAGGCACGCCTGAAATGTACGAAGATGGTGTCCTAGTAACAGTCGACATTAAATTTCTTGTCGATGCTCACATCTGTGTGTACGAAAGTCCTTCAACTTATGGTCGATACCTCTGCTTTAATAATGCCATTTGTCGCCCTGAAGATGCAGTCAAGTTCTCTCGGATGATTTCCCCATCTCTAACTTCTCCTCCTCCAAGGTTAGCATATGTATTATATCTATGTTTTCATCCGTCATATCTTAACTGTTAATTTTCTGGAGTAAAATAAAATGCCATATGTTATGTGATTGTTTGTTTTGGAGTTTTGACATTGATTTTTTGCATTCACAGTGAGGGACTAAGGGTGGTAAGACCAAGAATTCAAAGCAAGAAGTTGAAGAATGCTATGTTGGAGTTTGCTGAAGTATAAGCATCAGAAACAATAAAAATTCAAGGGATGATAGTAATAGTAATATATTTCTTAAAGCACAAAAAACAGTTATGATAACTGTCATTGTAATTTGTATGGCCAGCTTACCAACAAGTTTGATTCTCTAGATCTAGAATTTGTATAATGATGAAATAGATAAAAAGATGGGAATACAAAGGTTAAGGTTTGCTAGTTTAGATTTCTTTGGTTGAATTGAGTACTTTTGGTTTGGCGTAGAAAATTAAAAGATATTTGTGCATCTGTTTTTTTGTTTCATAATGATGTCCTAACACAGCTGTTTATGGATGATTTTTGCTACAAGAGTTTTGACAGAACAACAGCTTACTAAAAAATAACAGAATCTTTTTGTTGAAAAGACTCAAAATATTATATATACATACACACACAGTTATAGAATAAAGAAAATAGGAAGCCGTTAGAGAGAGAGGCAGAAGACATATTATTTATTCCAGAGAATAGATTATATCAGATTGATTCATATAATTACATTACACATGCTCCTTTATATATAGACATTGGAGCATGAGATTGAACATATCCCAAGATGTGAGACTAATAAAAAAACACAAAAACATATTCACTTATATATTTACATATATTATAACACTCCCCCTTGAATATGCGTCTTCGAGATCTTGGATGCTCATATGGTTGCTAGAAATTATTTCTTTTAAAACGTCCATGACAATTGCTCCTCATCATTATTATCTTGCTTTCATGCATCCATTCAGTCGATATAGATATTGTCTGTTGCCTCATTAAAAACCTTTAACGAGTAAAAGAGTGCAACTTGTGAAATCATAAATATCATACTAAAAATGATATTCCTTCTAAGAGTTTGATACTTGGGGATCAATATAATGCCTCATTAAACCCTTACTAAGAAAAACCCAATGGGAAAAATCTTAGTGAAGAAAAAAAAAAGTACAATGACATATCTTATTTTCTTATTTCTTTAAATAAAGTTTGATACTTCTGAATCAAACTAATGCCTCATTAAAACCTTACTAAGTAAAACCCTATGGGAAAAATCTTAGTGAAGGAAAAAAGTACAATATAGTATGTCATATTTCAATAATTTACTGCATCAGATAGAGTTTGATACTTCTGCATCAATACAATACTTCATTAAAAACCTTACAAAGGAAAACCCAATGGGAAAAACCTTAGTCAAGAATAAAAATATAATTTAACTTAAATAACATATTTGAGATTTATTTCTTGAAAAGACGTTTGATTCTTCTAGATCAAGACAATGCCTCGTTAAAGCCTTAGTAAGAAAAACCCAATGGGAAAAATCTTAAATAAGGGAAAAGAGTACATTGTAACTTATCTTCAAATGTTACTGGGGAGTTGATACTTCTGGATCAAGATAATGCCTCGTTAAAACCTTACTAATAAAAACCCAGTGGGAAAAATCTTAGTTAAGGAAAAAGAGTGCATTATAAAATATTTATGGATGCTCCCCTTGATTTAAAGTTTCATCTGAATTCGTATTCGTCTTTCGATAACTTAAATTGGTTATAGATACTTCTGGATCCATAAATATGTATCTCGTTAATAATACAATTTATTAATAGTTTCCTTCGATACAGTCAAATTTTCTAAGATTGTTTCTTCAAATATGGTTTGCATTTTATGCGTTTGTATGCTGCTTTTATGAAAAACACTTCACGTGCTTTCATTTTTGTGCTTCAAATTAGTTTTGCGCATTGCAACTATACATCTTTCATGAATATTAAAAATTTCATTACAACATTACTGGAAAGCAGGAAGTAATCTACTCATCTTGATGTATCAAGATTTTCATTACAACAATACGTAGAAGAAATTTGTAATCTATACTTCATGTCTTTTTCATTCTTTATAACCACAAAAGTTATATATATTCTTCAGAAATTGTATACTTTAATAAGTATTTGCATATCGCAACTATCACTTCAATGAATATTAAGAGTTTCATTACAACGATACTTAAAAATAGGAAGTAATCTACTCATCATGAATTATATCAAGATTTTCATTACAACAATAGTTAAAAGTAGGTTGAAATTTACTTTCCTTGTTCTTTGCATTCTTTATAACAATGAAAGTTAATTATATTCTTCAGGAATTTGTATACTTTCATTATTTAATATGATTTTAAATCACATTTATACCTTCAGGATACATTAAGCATTTCAAGTACTTTCGATACTTTGTGGATTACATGTCCATATTTCTCTACTATTAAAGGATTCATGATGGCCAGTCATGTTTTCCCCTAATTCAAGATTCTTAATCTATTTATAAATATAAGCGTTTTATTATTTACAAATTTCTCATCGATGATTATTTCTTGGTAGTTCTAGACATGATTTATTGAGATCTCTTTAATTATGTTTTAGGTACCTAACCCACTTCTAGGGTTATTTGAGAATCATGTCATGGATCTCTTTCAGAGCATCCTTAAGTGTTTCTTCAAGAACACTCACCTCCTTTGTTTGACATCTTGATTACTAACTCCAAAAATATTTTGAACTGACTTTTAAACCATATTTCAGATGTGGTCTACAAATTTTGATCCTTCAGGGATTCAAATCTATATTGGAGAAAGTCTACTAGGGATAATATTGATAATATTTTGCATCATTGTATATTTTAATAAATATTTAACACTAATGATCAAAATGAACTTGTATCCCTTTATCACCCCCCTCAATGTTGACAAACATTGTCACATTAAATAATAATCATCTTTGGACTCTCATTTTGATCCATTATGATATTGCTACTACCAAATACATCATACCTATTAATAATAGGAGGATAATTCTTTTATTAGTCGATAAGATGCATTCAATTGATATTGATTATTAGAGTTTGTTCTCATTCATTGATCTAAGCAATTGGAGGAATTTACTTATTGTGTAGATCATTTGAATACATACATGACTTCAGGTCATTCAACATTTATGTTGATTGAATTTTAAATCACTAAATAATATATATGCATAATCACTAATTAATAGCTTATAACAAACTTCAGGTTGTTAGCTAAATATTTACATATATGGATGTATACGTGCGTCCGCGTATCACATATATATTATAAAATTTTCATATTCTTTCTCATTTGAATTAGTAATTTTTAGAAGAAACTATTGGAAGGATCCAAACTATTAATTTCTATTTATAAATCAATGTCAATGCAAACCTGTCAAAACCGCATGATAATGTTCAAAACATTTGGTTTGAAACCATATCGAACTTCTGGTTCGAACAAAATATACACAACTTCAAGTTGTTAAGTTTTATTCCTCAATTATATCTCAAATATCAGTTTTGAACACTAATTATGATTACTTATCAAGGAATAATTTTTAATTTCATATAGACATTTCTACACATCTCTATTGAGAGTTCCGTAAAAAATTACAGCAAAAATAAAAATAGTATCTTCTGGATACTTGGTATGTTACCAGATACAGATTTCCTCAGGACCGTATGTATAGCTCTCAAACTTTTAGGATCTAATCTAGACTAAATTAGGATCCTTTATAATCAAATTTCTACGCATTTATTTGGTTTAATAAAATTACCAAATATATAAGCAAATCTCTTCTAGAGATATGTTATCATTTCCTAATTTATTAGTCTCTTTTAGCGATATTTTATTATCACTACTTCTGGAGTGAATTTATCTCTTCTATAGATATGTATGTGTGTACTATTGGAATGTCATATCAATGTACAATGTTTCTTTTGTAGAAATTACATAATTCCTACCTTTACAATAACATAAAACATCCCTACTGGAGATTTTTTGTTGTAATTATCTTTGAAATGACATATCAGACTTTAAATACAGTAATAAAATTAGATGCACCAAATGAAAGTAAGATGCGAAAGATAAAACCACTACTTCTGGAGTGTAACATTGGTATACAATATCATTTTTTTTCGATAAATTATTGTTATTACTCAATATAAATTATATCATTATTCCTTCTGGGAATATAGTATTTCATTTTAAGGAATTGCAATGTAACAAAAATAAAATTCCTATAACATCTCTTCTGGGATGTTATATTTTGCAAAATAAACATAAATAAATCTCTAAAACATATTTTCAAGAGATTAATATGCAAACATACACATCCAATGATGTTTGAAATATCATATAACATAATATCTTCAGGATATTTGGTTGATGTAGTGTAAATGTTAAGATATAAGGTAAGGTATAACTCATTTGGAGATTTTTGTAATCTCTTGAATGCAACATCATTTTCTCATATGATTATTTATTAATTTTCTTTAACTTCTTCAGGAAGTACAACCTTATCATTTTACATAATTTCAATAGAGCTTCGGGCTTCTAATTCATGAACTTCAAGTTCATTAATTTGTTATGAACTTCAGGTTCTTAATTTTGTGTAAACTTCTCACTCCTTTTTTTGTACCATATTGTTACAAAATAAAAGTCCATTCTTATTTCAAGACTTGTACATTTTGACAAAAAAATACTGACAAGAATTCGAGCTTGTAAAATTTATTAGAAAATCTTTTCATAATTCAAGACTTCAGGTCTTGTACTTTGAGTTATACAACTTCTGGTTCAAAAAAAAATCTTTGCACAACTTCAGGTTGTTGTTCAAACTTATTTCTTTCATTATATCGAACATTGTTTGCCAAAATGAATACACCATATAATAAACCATATGTCTATTCTTATTCCAAACATAAAAATACAACATCATTTAATTTACTATAGCCAGTGCATTTATGATGATATGGTAATTTAATTTATTACCATGACGACAACATTTAATGCATTTATGATTAAAAAAATGAATACAATTTACCATTATTGTGGCATGATTGAGAAAAAAAAATGACATGACTTGTACCATACAATAAAATAGAAACCCGATGAAACTTTGTTTCTCGTGTTGCTTAATTTCATTGATCAAACAGTGGACTAACCATTTTTTTTATATATATACTTCAATGAATGTCAAGTACCAAATAAAACAAGATGGTATGGTAATCATTACCATTAGCCGTATAATTCAAATCAAATGCTAGAAATGGAATATAATGTCCATAATATATGCACAGCTTTTATAAAGAATGAAGAATCAATTTAATAGAACTTTGTAAGCTGAACATAATGGAATACCTCGGCTGAATATGGTTAATTTCTAAACAAAAAATATAAAATCCTTCATAACAAAGAATATCAAAATAATGAAAGATCAATGAGATCTAAAATCAATCATTATACCATATCAAGTCTGTGGATCGAAAAGAAAAAGCAACGGTATATAAAATATAAAATGTTATAGATCTATTTACATCTTAAAAATATACATCTGTTTACATCTCATGATATCTATTTACATTACATGGACTACTTTATATAAAGGCTTCAGAAATAAGGACTGAACTTATCCCATGATGTGGGGCTAAACAAAACAATGTACAAGTATATTCACTTTATAATATACATATATTATAACACTCCCCCTTGAATATGCGTATTCAAAATCTTGAATGCTCGGATAATTTGGAAATTTCCGTTTCGTAACGTGTATGATGATTGTTCCCCCTCATTATTATCTTGCTTGCATTTATCGATTCAGTCGATATAGATATTGTCTGTTGCCCCATTAAAAACCTCTATTAGAAAAACCCAGTGGGAACAAATATTGAACGAGGAAAAGAGTGCAACTTGTGAAATCATAAATATCATACTAAAAATGATATTCCTTATAAGAGTTTGATACTTCAGGATCAAAATAATTCCTCATTAAAATCTTACTAAGAAAAACCCAATGGGAAAAATTTTAATGAAGGAAAAAGAGTACAATGACATATTTTATTTTCTTGTTTTTTTAAATAAAGCTTGATACTTTTGGATCAAACTAATGCCTCATTAAAACCTTACTAAGTAAAACCCTATGGGAAAAATCTTAGTGAAGGAAAACGAGTACAATATAGTATGTCATATTTCAATAATTTATTGCATCGGATAGAGTTTGATACTTCTGGATCAATTAAATACGTCAGTAAAAACCTTACAAAGGAAAACCCGATGGGAAAAACCTTAGTCAAGGATAAAAATATAATTTAACTTAAATAACATATTTGAGATGTTATTTCTTGAAAAGGCATTTGATTCTTCTAGATCAAGATAATGCCTCATTAAAACCTTAATAAGAAAAACCCAGTGGGAAAAATCTTAAAGAAGGAAAAAGAGTACATTATAGCTTATTTCAAATGTTACTAGGGAGTTGATACTTCTAGATCAAGATAATGCCTCATTAAAATCTTACTAATAAAACCCAGTGGGAAAAATCTTAGTTAAGGAAAAAGAGTGCATTATAACATACTTATGGATTCTCCCCCTGATTTAAAGTTTCCTCTGAATTCGTATTTGTCTTTCGATAACTTAAATTGGTTATAGATACTTCTGGATCCATAAATATGTATCTCGTTAATAATACAATTTATTAATAGTTTTCTTCGATACAATCAAATTTTTTAAGATTGTTTCTTCCAAATATGGTTTGCATTTTATGCATTTTGTATGCTACTTTTATGAAAAACACTTCATGTGCTTTCATTTTTTTTTGTGCTTCAAATTAGTTTTGTGCATTGCAACTATACATCTTTCATGAATATTAAAAATTTTATTACAACATTACTAGAAAGCAGGAAGTAATCTACTCATCTTGAAGTATATCAAGATTTTCATTACAACAATACTTAAAAGAAATTTGTAATCTACACTTCATGTCTTTTGCATTCTTTATAACTACAAAAGTCATATATATTCTTCAGAAATTTGTATACTTTAATAGGTATTTGCATATCGCAACTATCACTTCAATGGATACTAAGAGTTTCATTACAACGATACTTAAAAATAGGAAGTAATCTACTCATCATGAATTTATATCATGATTTTCATTACAACAATACTTAAAAGTAGGTTGAAATCTACTCTCCTTGTTCTTTGCATTCTTTATAACAATGAAAGTTATTTATATTCTTCAGGAATTTGTATACTTTCATTATTTATAATGTTTTAAACAATATTTATACCTTCAGGGTATTTTAAGTGTTTTAAACACTTTCGCTGCTTCAATCAATTCAATTATTTATAAAACATGATGCCTAGAGCATTTAACACGATGTAGCACTACATGTGCTTCAGTAATTTCAGTGTGTTTTTCTATTATATATATATATATATATATGTGTGTGTGTGTGTGTGTGTGTGTTGCGAACTACAGGTTCACATTTCTTATTTAGGAGAATTTCATGATGGCCAATCATGTTTTTCTCTAATCCATGATCTTCAATCCATTTATAAACATAAGCGCTTTATTATTTATAAATTTATCATCGATGATTATTTCTTGTCAGTTCTAAACATGATTTATTGAGATCTCTTTAATTATCATATTTTAGGTACCTAAACCACTTCTAGGGTAATTTGACAATCATGTCATTGGTCTCTTCAAGAGCACCCTTAAGCGTTTTTTCAAGAACACTTACCTCCATTATTTGCATCTTTATTACTTACTCCAAAAATATTTGAACTGACTTTTGAACCATATTTCAGATGGGGTTTATAAATTTTGATCCTTCAGGGATTCAAATCTATATTGGAGAAAGTCTACTAGGGATAATATTGATAATATTTTGCATCATTGTATATTTTAATAAATATTTAACACTGATGATCAAAATTAACTTGTATCCCTTTATCCTCCCCCTTAATGATGACAATTGTCACATTAAATAATAATACTCTTTGGATTCTCATCTTAATCCACTATCACATTGCTGCTAGCAAATACATTATGTGCATATCAGTTATAGGAGGATAATAATTTTATTAGTTGGTAAGATGCATTCAATTGATATTGCTTAGTAGAGTTTGTTCTCATTCATTGATCTAGTCAATTGGAGGAATTTACTTATTGTATACATCATTTGACCACATACAAAACTTCAGGTCATTCAACATTTATGTTGATTGAATTTTAAACCACTAAAAAATATCTATACATGATCTATAAGATGAGCTCATAACAAACTTCAGGTTGTTAGCTGAATATTTACATATATGGATGTATACATGCGTCCACGTATTACATATATATTATAAATTCTCATACATTTTTCTCATTTTAATTAGTGATTTTTTTAGAACAAACTATTACAAGGATCCAAGACATTTGGTTTGGAACCATATCGAACTTCTGGTTTGAACAACTTCAAGTTGTTAAGTTTTGTTCCTCAATTATATCTCAAGTATAAGTTTTGAACATTAATTATATTACTTATCAAGGAATAATTTATAATTGCATATAGACATTTCTACACATCTCTTTTGAGAGTTCGAAAACAAAAATTACAACAAAAATAATAATAAGAGTATCTTCTGGATACTTGGAATGTTACAGATACAGATTTCTCAAGACCGTATGTATAGCTTGCATGAAAATTATGATATGAAATATAGACTATCACTTTAGGAGAATATTTAAAGATAAATCTTCAAGAATTGATTATACGTGTAATATTTCTCACGTTTGATATAATTATAATGAAATATATGATACATGTTGCATAGCTCTCAAACTTTTAGGATCTAATCTAAACTAAATTAGGATCCTTTATAATCAAATTTCTATGCATTTATTTGGTTTAATAAACTTACCAAACATATAAGCAAATCTCTTCTAGAGATATGTTATCATTTCCTAATTTGTTAGTCTCTTTTAGGGATATTTAATTATCACTACTTCTGGAGTGAATTTATCTCTTCTAGAGATATATATGTGTACTATTGGAATGTGATATCAATGTACAATGTTTCTTTTGTAGAAATTACATAATTACTACCTTTACAATAACATAAAACATCCCTACTGGATTTTTATTGTTGTTGTAACTATCTTTGAAATGACATATCAGACTGTAAATACAGTAACAAAATTAGATGCACCAAATGAAAGTAAGATGCGAAAGATAAAACCACTACTTCTGGAGTGTAACATTGGTATACAATATCATTTTTTTTCTCGATAAATTATTGTTATTACTCAAAAAAAATTATATCATTATTCCTTCGGGGAATATAGTATTTCCTTTTAAGGAATTGCAATGTAACAAAAATAAAATTTTTATAACATCTCTTTTGGGATGTTATATTTTGCAATATAAATATAAAAAATCTTTAAAACATCTTTTCAAGAGATTAGTATGCACACATACACATCCAATGATGTTTGAAATATCATATAACATAATATCTTCAGGATATTTGATTAATATAGTGTAAATGTTAAGATATAAGGTAAGGTATAACTCATTTGGAGATTTTTATAATCACTTGAATGCAGCATCATTTTCTCATATGATTATTTAATAATTTTCTTTAACTTCTTCAGGAAGTACAACCTTATCATTTTACATAATTTCAATACAGCTTCGGGCTTCTAATTCATGAACTTCAAGTTCATTAATTTGTTATCAACTTCAGGTTCTTAATTTTGTGTAAACTTCTCACCTTTTTTTTGTACCATATTGTTACAAAATAAAAGTCCATTCTTATTTCAAGACTTGTACAATTTGACAAAAAAAATACTGACAAAAATTCGAGCTTGTAAAATTTATTAGAAAATCTTTTCATAATTCAAGACTTTAGGTCTTGGACTTTGAGTTATACAACTTCTGGTTGAAAAAAAATCTTTGCACAACTTCAGGTTGTTGTTCAAACTTATTTCTTTCATTATATCGAGCATTGTTTGCCAAAATGAATACACCATATAATGAACCATATGTCTATTCTTATTCCAAACATAAAAATATAATATCATTTAATTTACTGTAGCCAGTGCATTTATGATGATATGGTAATTTAATTTATTATCATAACAACAACATTTAATGCATTTACGATTAAAAAAATGAATGCAGTTTACCATTATTGTGGCATAAAATATAAAATATTATCACAACGAATTGATTTCTTTACAAACAAATAAATCAATCTAACTTTAGTTAGCAAAATTTAATATCAAAGCTAAGTTTAATATACTCAATAATAAAATTAAATGAATACCATAAGAGAAACTTTATTTCTTAATAGTCAAAATTTCTAAAATAACTAAAATAACTCTTATATATATGTGTGTGTACATACATATATATATATCCCTTTTTTTTTATAAAATATTGTGATTTTTTTTGAATTTGGATTTGAATTGATTTCAAACTTGCTTATTATTGCATGTTTTTTTTTGAGTTCATTATTTTGGAAAGCAAATTTTGAATTTGACAATTTCTGTTGTTGATTCAAATGAATTTATTGATCCTGATCACGTTTTGGTTTGTGATATAGATCTAAGTAATATATACATGTTTGACAAATGAAGTTTTCATCTCAAAAACTCTTTGATTTGGATTTGGATTTTGGAAATTATTTTGATATATATTGTTTATATTTCCAGAAGAAATATTTTATTATTTCTTAGAGAAACATATACAAGAATAATGCATGTTTAGAAGATCATATTAGTTTAGATCCAATATTAATATTGATTTAGTACACCAGAAGTGAATGGAAACGTTAACGAAAACATATACAGTAAACTTAATTTCTAGCATTTGAAATAAAAGTTGAGAACCTACAGTTCCTATAATGCTAAAAGCTTGAGTTTCCATAAAATATTAAATTTCAAGTTTTCTTATAATAAAGAACCAGAAGTTTCAATAAAAGAGCAGAAACTTGAATTATAAAAAAAGGGATATATATATATATATGTATGTATATATATATATATATATATATAAGAGTTATTTTAGTTATTTTAGAAATTTTGACTATTAAGAAATAAAGTTTCTCTTATGGTATTCATTTAATTTTACTATTGAGTATATTAAACTTAGCTTTGAGATTAAATTTTGCTAACTAAAGTTAGTTAGATTGATTACTTGTTTGTAAAGAAATCAATTCGTTGTGATAATATTTTATATTTTATGCCACAATAATGGTAAATTGCATTCATTTTTTAAATCATAAATGCATTAAATATTGTCGTCATGGTAATAAATTAAATCACCATATCATCATAAATGCACTGGCTACAGTAAATTAAATGATATTGTATTTTTACGTTTGGAATAAGAATAGACGTATGATTTACTATTTGATGTATTTATTTTGACAGGTAATGTCTATTATAACGGAAAAAATAGGTTTAACAACTCAAAGGAATTATTTTAATAGAAATTGTATAACTCAAAGTCCAAGGCCTGAAGTCTGGAATTATGAAAAGATTTTCTGACAAACTTTACAAGCTCGAATTCTTGTCAGTATTTTTTTTAATTTGTCAAAATGTACAAGCTTCTAAAAAAAGGCAGTTTACACAAAATTTGAGAACCCGAAGTTCATAATAAATTAGTGAACTTGAAGTTCATGAATTAGAAGCCCGAAGCTCTATTGAAATTGTGTAAAATGATAAGGTTGTACTTCTTGAAGAAGTTAAAGGAAAATAATATATTATCATATGAGATAATAATGCTGCATTCAAGAGATTACAAAAATCTCCAGATGAGTTACACCTTACCTTATATCTTCATATTTATATTATATTAACCAAATATCCCGAAGATATTATGTTATATGATATATCAAACATCATTGAATGTGTGTGTATTATCTTTTGAAAAGATGTTTTATAGATTTATTTATATTTATATTGCAAAATATAACATCCCAGAAGAGATGTTATAGAAATTTTATTTTTGTTACATTGCAATTCCTTAAAAGGAAATACAATATTCCTCGAAGGAATAATGATATAATTTTTTTTTGAGTGATAACAATAATTTATCGAGAAAAAAAATGATATTGTATACCAATGTTACACTCCAGAAGTAGTGGTTTTATCTTTTGCATCTTACTTTCATTTGGTGCATCTAATTTTGTTACTGTATTTAAAGTCTGATATGTCATTTCAAAGTTAGTTACAACAATTTTTTTTTCCATTAGGGATGTTTTATGTTATTGTAAAGGTAGTAATTATGTAATTTCTACAAATGGAAACATTGTACATTGACATGACATTTCAATAGTACATATATATATCTTTAGAAGAGACAAGTTCACTCCAGAAGTAGTGATAATAAAATATCCCTAAAAGAGACTAATAAATTAGGAAATGATAACATATCTCTAGAAGAGATTTGCTTATATGTTTGGTAATTTTATTAAACCAAAAAAATGCATAGAAATTTGATTATAAAGGATCCTAGTTTAGTTTAGATTAGATCCTAATAGTTTGAGAGCTATACATACGGTCCTGAGGAAATCTGTATCTGTAACATTCCAAGTATCCAGAAGATACTATTATTATTTTTGCTGTATTTTTTTTTTACAGAACTCTCAATAGAGATGTATAGAAATGTCTATACGCAATTAAAAATTATTTGTAACGTCCCGTCTTTTCGCACAATTTAAACAGACACACGTGCCAATTCAAACCATACGTAAGGACGGATTGTTATGGGATAAGTAAGAAAACAGAGAAAGAAACAGAATCTCACAGCGGAAGGATAAAATATAATAAATCAAATATACAGTTCATAAATCTGTTTACAAAAACCTTTGATTTATTTACACAATACGTATCAGAGTATGCATACCATATAACAATGCAGCGGAACAATATGAGTGTAGTGAAACCATATTATCTATAGTAATAATAATAAAATCTTCGTCTTCTTCCTCCGGAAATAAAATCTTCAATCCTGAAACGCTCGGACTGACCCGAGCGAATTTGGAAAGACAAAAACACTCGAGTCAGAACTAAAAGATCTTATGTGAGTTAAATTAACATAAATAAATATGAGTACAGTAACTCAAGAGATGCTCGGGATTTACATCTCCTAAGGATCCGTTAAACTATTTACTATGTAGTATATTTCGCTATTATAATAGTGTGTAATTGTAAAATAAACTTACTTTTAAATAGCGTTAAGGCTTTACATTTTCCACCTTAACACATTTATATATTCCCATAGTCTATACAGTACCGTAATCTCCCCTGTACTGGGCGTCGTCAGAGGGCACTCCATAGGTATGGTACAAAACAAAATCGTATAAGGCGCGCTAGGGTAGGTGACACGGCACAACTAGGCAATGCCAGGGTAGATATACCAATTACGCTTCCGGGCCGATGGAAACGCGCAGCACGCAGCTGCCGCCCACCTCGAACAAACTCCCCACATCAAAGAAATCAAAAGTGAAGGTGGCCACCGAAAAATCCAAAGTCAGAGTATAGTATCGAAGGGAAGTGTCCGATCAGAGATGCTACCTCATTAACCCGTCAATCGCTCCTGTTTTAGCTACCTTATGCCAACTCATGTGAGTTGGGTCCACGTATTTAACTTACAGGAAACGCCGCCACCAACCTACTTCATTCTGGAATCTCCACCGCGTACACGGTTAGTCAAAGTGGTTTTCGGTATCGACAGAGAGTATGTCCATATTCGATCCCGGTCTCTTTGCCAACCAATCGTTATTATAACACCGCGGTCATTTAAAATAATTATACTTTAAAACCAGAATAAAATATCCATTTCAAAACCATATAAATATGATATCATTTCCTTTTAAAACCCGAATTAATACGATATCATTTTATTCCAATATATATACTTTCCAAAATCAGGGTTTTCAAAGTAAATATTTAGAGGTCAAAACTCTTGAATATAAAATTTCCAATTATCCTACCTTGAAAATCATAACTTTGAAACAAGTTTCCATCTCTTAAATATTCAAATATTAGATTACCTTTATAAAACAAAATAGCTTCTTTACATTTCACAAATCAATTCCAAATATCGATTTAAACTTCCAAATACCATTTTAATTCTTATGTTTCAAAGCTTTAAATATTTCACCATTTCAAAAACAACTCATTTGACAAACCCATATGTATCAAATTCAATTACTTCTTATTTAGACTTGAAATGTTTACTTAATGAATTCAATATAATTTAAGCAAAACCTTTAACTTTACATAACTGGATAATCTTTCAATTTATTAAACTTGATATGTTCATTTAAATCACTCTACACAAAAATCAAGTTATAAAAATCATACCCTCTAAAAATTTATAACCTTTTTATTTAATTCCAAATTTTACTCAATATTCATCTTCCGACCTTATTCTCATTTAAGTCAATAAAACTCCAGAACTTAAATTTTAAATAAATGCTTAATCGTATTTGATCTTAAAATCAAACTTTATTTTATACTTCAAAACAATTTATATAAAGCTTAAAACCGGAAATTACTATATATAAATAACCTTTATTAATAACCAAATCAAAAACCCATAAACCATATATATATATATAGCTTTGCAAAAACCATAGAAAAACATTTCAAAAAAATAATTTTATATATATACCGCGGTGCCTGTATAAAATTCTACCCTATGGTCAAGTGATACGGATGTTTATCATTTCAATCCGCAATTTAAAATAAAAATGCGGTTGTATATCATTTCAAACCGCAATCCCGAATGAATGAAATGCATGATAACTTGCAGTTTATACAATATAAAATATAGCATCCATTCATCCAAATATCAATCATCAACCATTATTTGCAATCATCATCCAATTTAAACAATCATCGATATAGAACATATTAATTATACAGGTAATAAATAACAGGTATTAACTAACAGTTTATATTCAATAATAAATTTAATAACTGTTACTAGCAGTTTATATGCAAAAATAAATTCAAATTTAACTGTCAGTTGATATGAAATAAAAATTTAACATAACTATGACTGGCAGTTAATATGCAAATAAATAAATTCTAACTGTCAAATTTATATGTAATAAATAAAATAAATTAACAGTTACATTAAATAAATGCAATTTAACAGAGATAATGAATAAAACATACCAAACAGTCATAAACAAATTTATACTCATGTCTAAAATTAATTTAACAGACATAAGAAGTTTTAGAAGTTGTGAGTGGGTTAAAACACTCACCTTTTGAATTTAAATCGAATTTAAATCCGATTTAAACCCAAAAATTCGACGGTCTCCAAATCTGTCCAAACCAGTGTCAAAAGATCTAGAATTTTATTACGATCCTAACAAAAAAAAAATCTCGCGTGAAACGGAGTTCGTAGGAGAAAGTTATACGCATTAATGGTGATTGAAATTTCAAAAAAAAAGAAAAAAGAACAGAAATAAAAGAACACCTTCAAGCGCCACGTCATCCCCCTTTCTTTCCCTCTCTCCCTCATGCGTTTTGCTTCCAGATTTTTCTGAGAAGTTTGAATTTTAGCTTTTGATTTGGTTTGGAATTTTTATTTGGATCTAAGATTTGTTTGTCTGCCGTTGAGGAGGAGAAAGAGCTGATGAAATTTTACGCGCAGACAAATGAGAATAGGCGGAGGCTAGGGTTTAGCGGGGTATTTATAGATGAAGTTGGAATAGACAGATGGATCCGAATTTAAATGAATTCACAATTTATCAAATTTAAATTCCAATAATCCATTTATATGATTTTTAGATCTTATTATGAATAAATGGTCAACTTACCATTCCTATCATTTCTGATTGCAATTAGCTTCAAATTTATTAACCAAACCTGCATATCAAATAAAGATTTATTGCAAAAAATTTAGTGTTTACCTTTAATTAAAGTAAATTCAATAAATTATAAAATCTTATTTCAAATGAAATTTTATACCATTCGTATTCAATTCTCTTTATTAAATCAATCATCATCTTATGTATATATTTAACATTAGTATATATCAATTTACCCCAATTAAATAATATTTTATTCCCAAATTGATTTACAGCCTAATATAACATTTGAATTTTATTCCCAATTCATAAATTACTACCTTAACTAAATTGTACGTTTCCCTTTTAATTTACATTTTCACCTTACGTTACTACATTAATTATCCTTAAAGTAACGTCTATTATTAATAACAATATTATAATTACTTACCATTTTATTTCATAAATTAATCCATTTCATCTAAATTCTTATCTATGTAATATTTCAACATTTAATTTCATCAAATATAATTGTTTTCCAATACGTTAATAACTTTATTTCCAAGTCTTATATTACAACAAACTATCCAATACGAAAGTCTTAACATTGTTACAAATACTACTTTAATTAACATTAACGCAATACTCAATTAAAAATTATTGTAACTGATTTCAAAATTGTAAATTAACAAGCTACCAAAATAGGCAACATACAATAATCGTACTCTAACCTTTAGTCACATTAATACGCTTTTATTTCTCAAAATCAAAGTTCCCATTTAACTAAATCTCCATAAATGAATTTGACGTTATCTTCAAAAAGTACTTTATATTAACATTAACATAAAAATTTATTTATATCTATTGCAATCGATTTAGTACTATTTCCTCAATATTTAAAATGATTTAACAAATTCTATATGTCAATTTATTAAAGATTAAATCAATATAAATATTCAATTCCATAAAATCCAAAATTGTTGATAAATTTCCAAAACTTCCCTTTTTTTATTGAATCAATCTATATTTATTCCTTTCATTAATCTTAAATATAAGGGTTTACCCTTTGGATTAAAAATTATAACATAAATATCCTATTTCAACGTAATTCTTAATTTAACGTAATAAATAAAAGTTTGATTTCATTTATCTCAATAAGTCCTACTATTATAAAATAACCAATTGACTCACTATTCAAATTCACATTCTATAATTCAAAATTTTTTTATCACCTTGATTTACTTAACTTTATAATTCCTTAGACAAATCTCTATCTCAAATCTTAAATGTAAATCATTCTACTAATTATAGTACTTCATATTTTCTTAAAAGAATCTTTCTATTACGCTTGAATCCAATTTATTAAATAAGTTTCCAATTAGATCCAATTTCAACCTTGCACATAAATTTAGGTTATAATTAACTTATAACGTATACTTCCCTAGTTATTTCTTTATATACTCCCCATATTAATTCCACAATTAACCATTATTATTAGAACAACGCTTATAATAAATACAATCCTATAATTTACTCAACACTTAATTATTTCCTTTTCCATTAGGGTAACATTCCTTTATCTGATTATTACTTATTACACATTCTAATTCCATTAACAAGGAAGCAGGTAAATTATGATATATGCTACAAATTTTTAATTTATTACTATTCATTATTATTAACCTAAATTCAGCATTACTTACCTCGCATTAACCTTATTACTTAAAATCCTTATCCAATTGAAATTAATTCTCTAAATAAATAAATTTACTCCTTTCGTTATTTTATTAATTACAATTAAGGCACACCTAATTATCTTTATAGGTAAATAAGTGAATTTACTAGTAACCTACTATTACAACCTTTAATATACTTGTATATGGTTATTTTACCCTTTTATAATCCATTTATAAATATATGCACATCTACAAATTAAGATTCTAAATCCAATTTCTTATTCCGTCTAGGTTCCATTTCTTCACTTTATGAATAACTAGCATTTCCTATTCATTTGTTACATCTACTTATATTCACTTTATGAATAGTTTGATATTCCATTTATTACTAACTTTAATTATTGCAATTTATTATGTACATACAATTTGAATCTATTTTCAAATTTTCACCTTCCAATAATAAATAAAAAGGATTGTACTAAATAAAATTTTATTTTCATTAATGAATTCAATCCTTGCCTTTATTTACTTATTTCTAACCTTATATCCCATTGCAAAAATTTCCTTTATTACAATTAATTGCAATAAATAATTTAATTTGTACATTTTAATTACCCTTGATACATCAAATTTTAACATTCTCTTTTATATAAATGAATAAGATTTTCATTCCTTTCTAAATTTAAATTAAAAATCCTATTAATTATATTCATTTTAAACATCGAATTTACACGGGTCGTTACATTATTCCTTGATAAGTAATCATAATTAGGTTCAAAACTGATATTTGAGATATAATTGAGGAATAAAACTTAACAACTTGAAGTTGTGTGTATATTTTATTCGAACCAGAAGTTCGATATAGTTTCAAACCAAATGTTTTGAAAATTATCATGCTGTTTTGACAGGTTTGCATTGACATTGATTTATAAATAGAAATTAATAGTTTGGATCCATGTAATAGTTTGTTCTAAAAATCACTAATTCAAATGAGAAAGAATATGAAAATTTTATAATATATATGTGATACGTGGACGCACGTATACATCCATATATGTAAATATTTAGCTAACAACCTGAAGTTTGTTATAAGCTCATCTTATAGATTATGCATAGACACTATTTAGTGATTTAAAATTCAATCAACATAAATGTTGAATGACCTGAAGTCATGTATGTATTCAAATGATCCACACAATTAGTAAATTCCTCCAATTGCTTAGATCAATGAATGAGAACAAACTCTAATAATCAATATCAATTGAATGCATCTTATAAAAGAATTATCCCCCTATTATTAATATGTATGATGTATTTGCTAGTAGCAAAATCATAATGGATCAAAATGAGAGTCCAAAAATGATTATTATTTAATGTGACAATGTTTGTCAATATTGAGGGGGAGGATAAAGGGATACAAGCTCATTTTGATCATCAGTGTTAAATATTTATTAAAATATACAATGATGCAAAATATTATCTTGATCCAGAAGTATCAACTCCCTAGTAACATTTGAAATCAGCTATAATGTACTCTTTTTCCTTATTTAAGATTTTTCCCATTGGGTTTTTCTTGTTAAGGTTTTAATGTGGCATTATCTTGATCTAGAAGAATCAAACGTATTTTCAAGAAATAACATATCAAATATGTTATTTAAGTTAAATTATATTTTTATCCTTGACTAAGGTTTTTCCCATCGGGTTTTCCTTTGTAAGGTTTATACTGACGTATTAAATTAATCCAGAAGTATCAAACTCTATCTGATGCAATAAATTATTGAAATATGACGTACTATATTGTACTCTTTTTCCTTAACTAAGAGTTTTCCCACTGGGTTTTTATTAGTAAGATTTTAATGAGGCATTATTTTGATCTCGAAGTATCAAACTAGAAGGAATATCATTTTTAGTATGATATTTATGATTTCACAAGTTGCACTCTTTTCCTCTTTCAAGGTTTTTCCCGTTGGGTTTTCCTTATAGAGGTTTTTAATGAGGCAACAATATCGACTGAATCGATAAATGCAAGCAAGATAATAAAGAGGGGGAGCAATCATCATACATGTTTCGAAATGGAAAATATCAAATTATTAGAGCATTCAAGATTTTGAAGACGCATATTCAAGGGGGAGTGTTACAATATATGTAAATCATAAAATGAATATGCTTTTATGTTCTTTCGTTTAGTCCCACATCGTGGAATTGGTTAAATCCTTTGCTCTGAAGCCTTTATATAAAGGTGGCTATGTAATGTAAATACATATCTATTCTTAGGAATGAATAATATATCTTCTCACCTTTTTTTGTACCATATTGTCACAAAATAAAAGTCTATTCTTATTTCAAGACTTGTACATTTTGACAAAAAAATACTGACAAGAATTCAAGCTTGTAAAGTTTATCAGAAAATCTTTCCATAATTCAAGACTTCAGGTCTTGGACTTTGACTTATACAACTTCTGGTTGAAAAAAAAATCTTTGCACAACTTCAGGTTGTTGTTCAAACTTATTTCTTTCATTATGTCGAGCATTGTTTGCCAAAATGAATACACCATATAATAAACCATATGTCTATTCTTATTCCAAACATAAAAATACAACATCTTTTAATTTACTGTAGCCAGTGCATTTATGATGATATGGTAATTTAATTTATTACCATGACGACAACATTTAATGCATTTATGATTAAAAAAATGAATACAATTTACCATTATTGTGGCATGATTGAGAAAAAAATGACATGACTTGTACCATACAATAAAATAGAAACTTGATGAAACTTTGTTTCTTGTGTTGCTTAATTTCATTGATCAAATAGTGGACTAACTATTTTTTTTATATACTTCAAATGAATGTCAAGTACCAAATAAAACAAGATGGTATGGTAATTATTACCATTAGCCGTATAATTCAAATCAAATGCTAGAAATGGAATATAATGTCCACAATATATGCACATCTTTTATAAAGAATGAAGAATCAATTTAATAGAACTTTGTAAGCTGAACATAATGGAATACCTCATCTAAATAAGGTTAATTCCTAAACAAAAATATAAAATCCTTCATAACAAAGAATATCAATTAAAAATAAGAAAGATCAATGAGATCTAAAATCAATCATTATACCATATCAAGGCTGTGGATCGAAAAGAAAAGACAACAGTATATAAAATATAAAATGTTATAGATCTATAAAATTAGATCTATAATAGAATTAGATCAGAAAAATTAGATCATACTGAGATCAACATAATAACATCTACAAATAAAATCAATTTAATAAGTCAACAAATGAGATCTGAAAAATGAAGTCTACAAATTTAGATCTATACAAATAAATAATATTAGATTCACATAATTAGATCAACATTACAAGATATACAAAATGAGATCCAGGAAAAAGAAATGAGATCAAAACAAATGTTTACAAAACGAAATTTGATCTACGAAATAAAATTAGATCCCAAGAGAAAAGAAATAGATCTTAAATGCATAATGAAAATCTTAAAAATAAAACATTTTTATTATACATATATATTATATATATATATATAATAAAATCTGAAAAATTAGATCTACAACAAAACGAGATCTAAAATACATGGACAAAGATGAAATAAAATATGCAAATAGATTCAGATCTGAATAGTTAGATCAATAATAAAATGAGATCTAAAAGAAATAAAATTAATAGAACGAGATCAGAAAGATTTGAGTAATCAGATCGGAAATGGCTTACCGCTTTGAAGATTTATAATCAGATCTGAAATTTTCCTTTTGTTTAAAGATCGTGCTGATAACGTGTTACAAAACAAAGAGAATGGAGACCATTAGAGAGAGAACAATTTTATTGAATTGAGATAGATCTTACAATACAATCAAGCTCCATATTTATAGACTACTTATGCAGTGCAGATTACAATAATGCCCTTTCTTATTTAGCATATTCATCCATATTAATAATGTACATTACAACACTCCCCCTTGAATATGCGTATGTAAAGATGATAAGAGTAATTGCCTCATTAAAAACCCTGTTATGAAAAAACCAGTGGGAAAAAAATCATAAACAAGGAAAAGAGTACAACATGATTTCATCTTTAAGTAACATATATTTTATAATGCTACTACGAGGGTTGATACTTCTGAATCAAGATAATGCCTCATTAAAACCTTACTAATAAAAACCCAGTGGGAAAAAATATTAGTGAAGGAAAAAGAGTACATTATAGCGTATTTCATACGCTCCCCCTGAATTATAACGCATCATTCTATTAGTTTGTTGATGCAGCCGACGCATACCAGTTTTGTACACAATCTTCTGAAATGTTGATTTGGAAGCGCCTTTGTGAATAAGTCCGCCGGATTTTCTTGAGATCGGATTTGTTTCACTTCTATCTTATTATCCTTTTGTAGCTCATGTGTGAAGAAAAGTTTAGGAGAAATGTGTTTCGTCCTATCACCCTTAATGTAACCTGCTTGAATTTGAGCTACACAACCTGCGTTGTCTTCATAAATAATGGTTGACCCTTCTGTTACTGATGGAAGTTGGCAGCCTTTTCGAATATGCTCAATTAGTGATCTCAGCCAAATACATTCTTTACTTGCTTCATGTAGTGCTAGTATTTTAGAGTGATCGGATGATGTTGCTACTAATGTTTGTTTTGTAGATCGCCATGAAATTGCTGCATTGCTATTATTAAACACATATCCAGTTTGTGATTTTGCTTTATGTGGGTCAGAAAGATAGCCTGCATCAGCATAGCCAACTAGATTTGGATTATTGCCTGAGTTAGAGTAAAACAAACCCAAATTTGTCGTTCCACGAAAATATCTCATGATATCTTTTATACCATTCCAGTGACTTTTTGTTGGTTCTGAACTGTACCTTGCTAGAAGATTTACTGAGAATGCAATATCCGGTCTTGTGCATTGAGGCAAATATAATAATGCACCAATGGCACTAAGATATGGCACTTCCGGGCCAAGCACATTCTCATCTTCTTCTTTTGGGCGGTAATGGTCCCTTTTAACATCTAAAGATCTAACAATCATCGGCGTACTAAGTGGATATGCTTTATCCATTTGAAATCGCTTTAGATTTTTCTCAATGTAGTTTGATTGATGGATCAATATGTCATTAGTGCTATGCTCAATCTGTAGACAGTGACAATGCTTAGATTTGCCAAGATCTTTTGTTTCAAATTCCTTCTTTAAATAATTTATTGTTTCATCAATCTCTTTTGGAGTCCCAATCAAATTTATGTCATCAACATAAACTGCTAAGATAGCAAATTGCTTTACCGATTTCTTTATAAAGACACATGGACAAATGAGATTGTTTTCGTATCCTTCTTTTACCAAATGTTTACTAAGACGGCTATAGCACATCCTTCCAGATTGTTTCACGCCATATAGCGATCGTCTTAGTTTTAATGAGTACATGGATTTTGATTTTGCCTTAGGCAATTTATATCCATCTAGAATTTTCATGTAAATATTGGTATCTAATTCACCGTAAAGATAAGTTGTCACAACATCCGTTAATCTTATATCGAGTTTTTCAGAAACTATAAGACTTATCAAATATCAAAATGTTATGACATCCATAACAGGGGAGTAAGTTTCCTTAAAGTCAAAACCTGATCTCTGCAGGAAACCTTGTGCGACAAGTCGTGCGTTGTACCTCACGACTTCATTTTTATCATTTCGTTTTCTAACGAATACCCATTTATAACCTACTGGTTTAACATTTTCTAGTGGTTTCTCTATTGGTCCAAATACACCATGTTTTTGAAGTGAATCTAGTTCCACTTGGGTAGCATCTTTCCATTTTGGCCAATCGTGTCTTTTTCGACATTCATTTATGCTATTTGGTTCATTATCGTCATTCTTATTATTCTTATTATGGTCATGACTTTCAATTATTTCAGTAGCTACTGCGAATGAGAATACATCATCAATTATTATTTTACTTCGATCTCATATTTCTTCATAGCTCGTATAAAATATTGAGATCTCATTATTATTAGGTACCATTTTATCGTTGAAATCTTCTTTTATCTCTTCTGGGATAATATTACATTCCATACTACTAGGAAAATTGGGATTTTCATTTGAGTGATCCTTTTAATCATTTATAACCTCTTCAGGAGGTTCCTTAATTGATGATTTTTTATTAGACTTTCTTTTTCTATGTGCCAAGTCTTTTGAACCAATTGGCCTTCCACGTTTTTGTCTTCCACATTTTTTTATTTATTTCATAACTTCATATAGGAAGTTTATCTTCTGCCTCTCTCTCTAATGCCTCTCTCTCTAATGATCCATTGTAAACCATATCTGAAATGTGGTTCAAAAGTCAGTTCAAAATATTTTTGGAGTAAGTAATAAAGATGCCAAATAAAGGAGGTGAGTGTTCTTGAAGAAACACTTAAGGTTGCTCTGAAAGAGATCCATGACATGATTCTCAAATAACCCTAGAAGTGGGTTATGTACCTAAAACATAATTAAAGAGATCTCAATAAATCATGTCTAGAACTGACAAGAAATAATCATCGATGATAAATTTGCAAACAATAAAGCGCTTATATTTATAAATAGATTAAGAATCTTAAATTAGGGGAAAACATGACTGGCCATCATGAATCCTTTAATAGTAGAGAAATATGGACATGTAGTCCGCAAAGTACCGAAAGTACTTGAAATGCTTAATATACCCTAAAGGTATAAATGTGGTTTAAAATCATATTAAATAATGAAAGTATACAAATTCTTGAAGAATAAATAATTTTCATTGTTATAAAGAATGCAAAGAACAAGGAGAGTAAATTTCAACCTACTTTTTAAGTATTGTTGTAATGAAAATCGTGATATAATTCATGATGAGTAGATTACTTCCTATTTTTAAGTATCGTTGTAATGAAACTCTTAATATCCATTGAAGTGATAGTTGAGATATGCAAATACTTATTAAAGTATACAAATTTCTGAAGAATATATATAACTTTTGTAGTTATAAAGAATGGAAAAAGACATGAAGTGTAGATTACAAATTTCTTCTAAGTATTGTTGTAATGAAAATCTTGATACATCAAGATGAGTTGATTACTTCCTGCTTTCTAGTAATGTTGTAATGAAATTTTTAATATTCATGAAAGATGTATAGTTGCAATGAGCAAAACTAATTTGAAGCACAAAAATGAAAGCACATGAAGTGTTTTTCATAAAAGTAGCATACAAATGCATAAAATGCTAACCATATTTGAAGAAACAATCTTAGAAAATTTGATTGTATCGAAGAAAACTATTAATAAATTGTATTATTAACGAGATACATATTTATGGATCCAGAAGTATCTATAACCAATTTAAGTTATTGAAAGACGAATACGAATTCAGAGGAAACTTTAAATCAGGGGGAGCATCCATAAGTATTTTATAATGCACTCTTTTTCCTTAACTAAGATTTTTCCCACTGGGTTTTTATTAGTAAGATTTTAATGAGGCATTATCTTGATCCAGAAGTATCAACTCCCTAATAACATTTGAAATAAGCTATAATGTACTCTTTTTCCTTATTTAAGATTTTTCCCATTGGGTTTGTCTAATTAAGATTTTAATGAGGCATTATCTTGATCTAGAAGAATCAAACGTCTTTTCAAGAAATAACATCTCAAATATGTTATTTAAGTTAAATTATATTTTTATCCTTGACTAAGGGTTTTCCCCATCGGGTTTTCCTTTGTAAGGTTTTTACTGACGTATTAAATTGATCCAGAAGTATCAAACTCTATCTGATGCAATAAATATTGAAATATGACGTACTATATTGTACTCTTTTTCCTTAACTAAGATTTTTCCCACTGGGTTTTTATTAGTAAGGTTTTTAATGAGGCATTAATTTGATCTAGAAGTATCAAGCTTTATTTAAAAAAATATAAGAAAATAAAATATGTCATTGTACTCTTTTTTCTTCACTAAGATTTTCCCATTGGGCTTTTCTTAGTAAGGTTTTAATGAGGCATTAGTTTGATCCCGAAGTATCAAACTAGAAGGAATATCATTTTTAGTATGATATTTATGATTTCATAAGTTGCACTCTTTTTCTCTTTCAAGGTTTTTCCCATTGGGTTTTCCGTATAGAGGTTTTTAATGAGGCAACAATATCGACTAAATCGATAAATGCAAGCAAGATAATAATGAGGGGGAGCAATCATCATACATGTTTCGAAATGGAAAATTTCAAGTTATCAGAGCATTCAAGATTTTGAAGACGCATATTCAAGGGGGAGTGTTACAGTATATGTAAATCATAAAATGAATATGCTTTTATGTTCTTTTGTTTAGTCCCACATCGTGGAATAAGTTAAATCCTTTGCTCTAAAGCCTTTATATAAAGGTGGCTATGTAATGTAATTACATATCTATTCTTAGGAATGAATAATATATCTTCTGCCTCTCTCTCTAATGGCTTCTCATTTTGATCCATTATGATATTGCTACTAGCAAATACATCATACATATTAATAATAGGAGGATAATTATTTTATTAGTTGATAAGATGCATTCAATTGATATTGATTATTAGAGTTTGTTCACATTCATTGATCTAAACAATTGGAGGAATTTACTTATTATGTAAATCATTTGAATACATACATGACTTCAGGTCATTCAACATTTATGTTGATTGAATTTTAAATCACTAAATAATATATATGCATAATCACTAAATAATAGCTTATAACTAACTTCAGGTTGTTAGCTAAATATTTACATATATGGATGTGTACATGCGTCCACGTATCACATATATATTATAAAATTTTCATATTCTTTCTCATTTGAATTAATGATTTTTAGAACAAACTATTACAAAGATCCAAACTATTAATTTCTATTTATAAATCAATGTCAATGCAAACCTGTCAAAACCGCATGATAATGTTCAAAACATTTGGTTTGAAACCATATCGAACTTCTGGTTCGAACAAAATATACACAACTTCAAGTTGTTAAGTTTTATTCCTCAATTTTGTCTCAAATATCAGTTTTGAACACTAATTATGATTACTTATCAGGGAATAATTTTTAATTTCATATAGACATTTCTACACATCTCTATTGAGAGTTCCGTAAAAAATTAGAGCAAAAGTAATAATAGTATCTTCTGGATACTTGGAATGTTACAGATACAGATTTCCTCAGGACCGTATGTATAGCTTGCATGAAAATTATGATATGAAATATAGACTATCTCTTCAGGAGAATATTTAAAGATATATCTTAAAGAATTGATTATATGTGTAATATTTCTCATGTTTGATATAATTATAATGAAATATATGATACATGTGCATAGCTCTCAAAATTTTAGGATCTAATCTAAACTAGATTAGGATCCTTTATAATCAAATTTCTATGCATTTATTTGGTTTAATAAAATTACCAAACATATAAGCAAATCTCTCCTAGAGATATGTTATCATTTTCTAATTTGTTAGTCTCTTTTAGGGATATTTTATTATCACTACTTCTGTAGTGAATTTATCTCTTCTAGAGATATATATGTGTACTATTGCAATGTCATATCAATGTACAATGTTTCTTTTGTAGAAATTACATAATTACTACCTTTACAATAACATAAAACATCCCTACTGGATTTTTATTGTTGTTGTAACTATCTTTGAAATGACATATCAGACTTTAAATACAGTAACAAAATTAGATGCACCAAATGAAAGTAAGATGCGAAAGATAAAACCACTACTTCTGGAGTGTAACATTAGTATACAATATCATTTTTTCTCTCGGTAAATTATTGTTATTACTCAAAAAAATTATATCATTATTCCTTCGGGGAATATAGTATTTCCTTTTAAGAAAATTGCAATGTAACAAAAATAAAATTTCTTCAACATCTCTTCTGGGATGTTATATTTTGCAATATAAATATAAATAAATCTCTAAAACATCTTTTCAAGAGATTAATATGCGCACATACACATCCAATGATGTTTGAAATATCATATAACATAATATCTTCAGGATATTTGATTAATATAGTGTAAATGTTAAGATATAAGGTAAGGTATAACTCATTTGGAGATTTTTGTAATCTCTTGAATGCAACATCATTTTCTCATATGATTATTTACTAATTTTCTTTAACTTCTTCAGGAGGTACAACCTTATCATTTTACATAATTTCAATAGAGCTTCGGGCTTCTAATTCAGTGAACTTCAAGTTCATTAATTTGTTATGAACTTCAGGTTCTTAAATTTCATGTAAACTTCTCCCCCCCTTTTTTTTACCATATTGTTACAAAATAAAAGTCTATTAGAATTCGAGCTTGAAAAGTTTATCAGAAATCTTTTCATAATTCAAGACTTTAGGTCTTGGACTTTGAGTTATACAACTTCTGGTTGGAAAAAAAAATCTTTGCACAACTTCAAGTTGTTGTTCAAACTTATTTCTTTCATTATATCGAGCATTGTTTGCCAAAATGAATACACCATATAATGATCTATATGTCTATTCTTATTCCAAACATAAAAATACAATATCATTTAATTTACTGTAGCCAGTGCATTTATGATGATATGGTGATTTAATTTATTACCATGACGACAACATTTAATGAATTTATGATTTAAAAAATGAAGGCAATTTACCATTATTGTGGCATAAATTATAAAATATTATCACAACGAATTGATTTCTTTACAAACAAGTAAATCAATCTAACTAACTTTAGTTAGCAAAATTTAATCTCAAAGCTATGTTTAATATACTCAATAATAAAATTAAATGAATACCATAAGAGAAACTTCATTTCTTAATAGTCAAAATTTCTAAAATAACTAAAATAACTCTTATATATATATGTATATACATATATGTATATCCTTTTTTTTTTATAATTCAAGTTTCTGCTCTTTTATTGAAACTTCTGGTTCTTTATTATAAGAAAACTTGAAATTTAATATTTTATGGAAACTCAAGCTTTTAGCATTATAGGAACTGCAGGTTCTCTACTTTTATTTCAAATGCTAGAAATTAAGTTTACCGTATATGTTTTCGTTAACGTTTCCATTCACTTCTGGTGTACTAAATCAATATTAATATTGGATCTAAACTAATATGATCTTCTAAACATGCATTATTCTTGTATATGTTTCTCTAAGAAATAACAAAATATTTCTTCTGGAAATATAAACAATATATATCAAAATAATTTCCAAAATCAAAATCCAAATCAAAGAGTTTTCGAGATGAAAACTTCATTTATCAAACATGTATATATTACTTAGATCTATATCACAAACCAAAACGTGATCTAGATCAATAAATTTATTTGAATCAACAACAGAAATTGTCAAATTCAAAACTTGCTTTCCGAAATAATGAACTCAAAAAAAAACATGCAATAATAAGCAAGTTTGAAATCAATTCAAATCCAAATTCAAAAAAAATTCACAACATTTTATTTTTAAACATTGTACAGATCTCAACGATATATTATTTGAGTGTCATTTTAAGATCTACAACATAATGAGATCAGAAAAATAAGAACAAAAAAATTGGATCTATTGTAGGATGAGATCTAAAATATAATGACAAAAATACATGTACAGTGGAATAAGATCTATAAATTTAGATCTATAACAAAATAAGATCTTAAAAAGATAAGATCTGTTAAAACTTAAATTCAAATCTGAAAAATTAGGAAATGGATATAGAATTGTGAAACAAGAATATTTAAATCTAGATCTAAACTAATCGCAAAATAAATCTAGAAAAGCAATTCTAGAAAATTTCAAACCTGATTTCAATGGTTGAATAAGAGGAAGAGATAGATCTGATTTCAATAACTGAATAAGAGAAAGAGATGTATATACATGAAAAAAAATGGATCTAATCTTCTGGATTAGAATATCCAATACATTCGAGAAAAAGATCGTGCTGATAATGTGTTATGAAATAAAAAATAAATGAGAAGCCATTAGGGAGAGAGGCAGAAGATATATTATTCATTCCTAAGAATAGATATGTATTTACATTACATAGCCACCTTTATATAAAGGCTTCAGAGCAAAGGATTTAACCTATTCCACGATGTGGGATTAAACTGTAACAACCCTGGTTTTGATGATTACCTTTAATATTAAATTATAACGGTGATTATAATTTAATATTGAAAAATAAAAAAAATAAAAAAATTGGAGATTTAAAATCGTTTATTTTGAGTAAACAGTAAAATTGGAAGGAATAAAATGAAGTAAAAGATGATAATGTTGGTTATAAATGGTGAATATTGGATATGTGATGATTTGGACTTTTATTGAATTAATTAAATGAGATAAAATGATTTAATCAACATTAATTTGTTGAAATAAGTGTAAAATAATGAGAATAAAGTTTTAAAAAGCTTTATTATGTTAGTTTGGAGGAGAAAATGAATATTATATGGTTTTAATTTGATAAATTGAAATAATTTGCAAATTATTGCCAAATGTTGATTTTTGTTATTTTTAACAAAATATTATAATTAAAAAGGTGGAATTTTGTTTAAATTAAGAATTGGATGTAAGAATGATGTTAATAAGGTTTGTTATATTTAATTTAACAAGAAAATGATTTTTGTGTAGATTTTGGTTGCTAAAATATTTTTATATAAATTATAATGTAAATTGAGTATTTAAGTAAAAAAATAAGAGTTTTAATGACGGAATAAAATTTTGATGACTAAAATATCTTTTATATGTTGTGAAAACATTTTGTTAAACATAAAATAAGTTTGTGTGATTTTTATAAAGTTGAAACTATGGTACTGTAAGTTGTATTGGCTAAAATATGTGAAATAAAGTGTAAAAACATGAATAACTTGGTTGATTTAGATTAAGTATCACATAGACTATTGGATTTTGGGTTTAAAGTCCACTCACCGTTTTAACTAAGGAGAAATAATCTCCTTCTCAAACTGAACGTATGTTAAGTTTACAGTAAACAAAAAGAAGGAGATTGAAAAACCCTCTTTCCTCTTAAAACCTAGAATCTAAATATTCAAATTCTCCAATTTCTCTGCAAAATTAAAATAATCTGAAGCTAATTATTTCAGGTAATCAATCCAAAAACAAAGATAATTTCATCAATTTCTAGTTTTGAGAACTTGTATTGTTTTTAATTTCAGCTTCTTTTTGCATGTCTATGTATTTCTTTTTCTTCAGGTTCCTAAAGCATAATCAAGGCATAAGGCTATCATATTCTTCAAGCTTGCTTATATTTGCTTTAAATTTTGCTAAGGTGAGCATCAAAACTCACATTTGCTAGTTTAGATTGAAATTTCAATATTGAAATCTCAATTTTCATTTGTTGCGTGTTTGTTTGTGAATTATTGTCACTAAATAAGGAATATCTCTCTCGTTATAAGTTGGAATTTGGTTTTCTCTGAAGTTCTGAAAAGCTTGAAAAGAGAGTGATAACTTTCATGTCAAACACTTTCGAAAATTCTTGGCACAGAGGGTTGAAAAATCGAGTTCAAACTCGCTGCCCTGTCACTGTAAAATTGTGACTATCTATGCTTAATGGTGTTGGAAATTTAAGCATATCATTTTCATTTGTTCTCCGATTTTGACAATTCTTTATGTCCCAGAAATCTTAGAGTTTGTGCTACAATTTTCATGTATTGTGTTTTGTGAAATTTTGAGGTTAGCTATGTCAAAATTGAATTTTCTTACTGATAACCCGGGAGCATAATCAATATTTGCTCTGTGCTTGAAGCTGTAACAAAATTAGACACAACTTTCTCGTTTTTGATCGGATTTCGATAATTTTGGATGATATGGAAAGCAAAAATCATGTGCTACAACTTTACTTTGTCGAGATTTCTGTAATTTTGAGTGCTTCTATGTCAAAAATGTGGTTTTTCGTCTCTGGCTTGTTAGTGAATAGCTACCGGCCTTCTCTTTTCTCCTGTTGTTTTCAACGCAGAACCCCGACTTTGCGACGCCATCCTGGGCACGTACGATGTCAGAATCTTCCATTCTTGGTCTTGTTGGAAAGACGAAGTGATGATCTACACTTCTGTATAGTTTCATAAAAATCTGGGTTGGTTAGCTATGATGATCTCGTTGCCGAAGTCGGATCTTTGCGCTGTTTTGAATAAACAGAAAATCCTAGTTTCGGTCCAACTTTGAGACGACGCCACTTCTTAGTTTCAAGTCCGAATCAAATGGTTCTTATTGAAAATTATAGTAGAAGTATTAGCTTATGCTCCTACGAAAGTTCAAGAAGATCTGGGTTCAGTTGCCCCTTCGAACTCATCGTCGAAGTTGAACATTTGCGCTGTTTTAACACAGCAGTTTATAGTGGTTTTAGTCCGACTTCGAAGCGACGCAGAATCTTCATTTCAAGTCGGAATTGGATCAATCTTTTTGCAGATTAGAGTAGGGCTGTTAGTCTACATTACTGCTAAATTTCATGTCATTTGGACTCAGTTTTCAGGTCCAAAACTGCTGTCGAACTAGTGATCATAGCTTGATTTCAGCATTATTTATATTTAGAATAATTTCCATCATTTTTGATATTTTCCCGAATTCTTGAGTTTTCTCTCTAGATTTCGTGCACGGGTTTTATAAAGCATTTTAAAGTGTTTTTCAAACAAATTGGCTTGTGAAATTATTATATAGTGTTATTTTAATCTATAAATCTATTTATTCTCCATAATAAGGGAATTTTCAAATATCGTCTTAAAAAACTTACTATCTATGAAGCTAAAGATTCATCATCTACTAAATTGATTTCGGAAAATTGTTTAAAAGCTTGTTTTCTCAAATAAATTATTTTAAATTTAAAATACACATTTATATACTATTCGAACATATGAGAAGAGAATTAAACGATTTAGTACACGTGCGTTTACTATTTCGGTTAATTCCGGACTTGTATGGTCGAAACTATTCGGGTTATGATTTTTGAGTTACTTAGCCAATTTATGGCGGGTGTTTGAGATTATAATTCCTATATTTAGGAATTATTTGGGAAGGCCAATAATTGGCGAGTTTTATGGTTTGAGATTTTTACTTTGAGATTTATGGTTTATGTCACGACCCAACTTCCTATCTCCAGGAAGTCGCATCGCTAATAAGAAAGAAAGGGATAGAGAATAGAAAGAAAGAGAAGAAAGAAGAAACAACACATCAGAATCTAAACAGCGGAACGAATAAATTATACTAATAACATAAAATATTTACATAGTTTACAACCACTATCAGAGTACACAGATATACAACACATACCAGACAGTTATAAACACCTGTCTAGTATTTACAACATAATACAATCTCAGAGTCAATCACAGAACACACAGCGGAATACTAATATCTAACACAGAAGCCTCCTGCTTCATTGCTCCTCCACAATTCGTCAAAGATAACCCGAATCCTAACCCGAATCTCTTGGCTACTCGTAAAAGTTTGAGTACCCAAGAGTTTATGGAAAACAAAAATAAACTCCGGGTCAGACATGGGTCTGGTGTGAGTAACAGGTTAAAGTTGCTTAACTTTCAAAAACCTTTATCACGTAAGACTTCCCACACTTAAACATGGAAAAGTTTTTACCTTACGCTAACCAAAACATTTGATAGGAAATCCGATGATATTATAATAGTGTCTAGGGTTTTCAAGTAAATATGAAATAGCCGAAATTGTTACATTATTAAATTCCAGCTACTAGCCACAAAAGTGGGTAATACAATCAAAACCGTTGGCGCTTATTGGAGTTTGGATTCCATACAATGGCAGGGGTACTGGGGTACCACCCGTCATAGTACGTGGCCTAGATCACCGTACCGAGGAGTACTCCCACTCCCCTGCAACACAAGGCCGGACCCATTCCTTACTGAATAGTTTCGAACAAGACAACCCCGGCAGTTGCCGCGAACCACTGCCCCACACAGCCAAATATAAAGGGACCTCTAGACAGGGATCAATCTTGCTCTCCAGTGGGAGCTACCACGATGCCTTGTTGTACCTCCCCTGTTTTAGCCATTCCCGGTTGATGAGGCTTGAGGCTACGATTACCTTTATAGGACATCAAATCTTAGAATGCTCATCGTCCACCTGACGATGTTCTGAAAGCATTCAATCCATACAAGTTCATTCCGGGTTCGAACGAAACCGAAGGCACTATCTCGTTGCACTCATTTTTGGAATCACCCTCAGAGTCAACGACCGTAGCCCTTGCACTCTGATTCACCATCTCGAATCTATAAGCACTATTTCGTCGAACTCATTACGGAATCACCCACAGAGTTATACTGACATATAGCCCTTATACCTCGAGTCTTCACTTGCTCCACTTAGATTCACGACCTAACGTTTAATTGGAATCGATGTGGTTTTTGGATTCCAAATATGGAAATCCGATCCCGGTCTCATCGAAACCCAAAGCGTGTCTTTTAGGTCCAAGTTGTTTTAAGTTTAAAACAATTCAATTCTAATTATCTATATACACACAGATAGATAATTCATATCATCATAATAGATAATCAATATTATCATAAACATGTAATCATCACAAATTGATAATCTATATTATCATCATCCATAGATAACTCATATCATCCTCACAATGTAACCAATGCATCCATAACACACAGCACTATTTATCTCATGTCTGAGATTCAAACCATTCAGGGCAAACCATATCATCCATTTATAAGCAAAGACCTATAATCACACCGTCTATAATTAATTTAAAATGAATTAAATTAATTACTTCTATCTCTAATTAATTTAAAGTGAATTAAATTAATTACATACTCTTTAATTAATTTAAAATGAATTAAATTAATTATTTATTCATTCTAAATCTTGCTTACTTAACACTTAATTGATTACCAATCAATTAAATAATTATCCTCAAATTAATCGCCTTAATTAATCACCCTTGATTAATTATCCTTTAATTACATTCAAGTAATTATCTTTAATTAATTTTACGAATTAATTATCCTTATGTGACGACCCGGAATTTTCAAGCAATTAAAATTGGAATATTTAATTGATTTTAAATATTCAATAAAGTAATTTTAACTTAAATTATGAATATTACAAATTATTTGATAATTGAATAATTAAATTAAATAAGTGAAGTTGGGAAAATTGTTGAATCAGGAGTTTTAAGCCTATTAAAAATATATTTGAAGGCTTGAAAATTTATATTGATAGTACGGAGGGTAATAGAAATTGTAAAATTGAAATGAACAGTGGTTTGTTCAGTTTTAAAATTCATACTGTTTAAATTGATTTTAAAAATAGCTTTCCGAGGCACAGTCTCGGAATTCGATGAAACCAGTTCCATTGGGTCCGTAATATTGTATTATTAGCGGATTTCGAATTTCGTTTTGATCGGAATTAGTGTGTGAGTGTACGAAATATTAACGTGCTAGGGATTTGATTGATAATAACCAAATAAAAGTTAATTTAATTAATTAGGCTTCCTCTATACGCCATCCTTATCCATTCCTCAGCACGCTTCTCTTATCTTCCATCATACACCATCGTTCATCGCTTTTTATCAAAACCCTTCATTCTAAAAAAAAAAAAAGGAATTCGATATCAACTGCTTCTCCTCCATCGAAATCAATTTCGAAAAAAAATCTTTGAAATGGCCGAACAGATCTACTTCCCCAAACCTTTTCCTATATCAATTCGATTCTTATTATCATTAAAAAAAAAAAACAACAAAAATGGCCGAAGCCTAAATCCCTCAAAATCAAAACCGTCAGTTAAATGAAAAAGGGGGTCGAGCCTTCCAATTAACTCGCGATTTCCACGATTTCCACTGCCGTTCAAATCGACGAGTTTAGCGAGTTTGAGGAGTTTGTATGGGGTCGTAGCCGCAGCGGGGTGGGTCGCGTTCAAGTACCAGGGTTGCGATGTAGTGAGGGCGCTCGGTGGTTGCAGTTCGCCAACGTAATAGCTTCAGGTCTTGGTGTCGCCGAAGGTTGCAACGACGTGATTTGGGCCTTGCGATGGTGAGGAGGGTACGGCAACGTCGGCGCTAGAGTTTCGATCGAGATGCTTAGAGGAACCGTAGTGCGTTGTGGACGACGCGAGTGGGAGGTAAATCCCTGTTTTTAAAATTTAATTTAACTAAATAATTATATAAGTGTGAAGGCAGTAAGGTATATCTACACATATGTTAAGTGTATATATATAGATCAGATTATATATATATATATATATATATATATATATATGATTTTATATAGAGAATTCTGTCAACTTTAAGTAGTGGGTGAATTTAGTAGAGGAAATTGATTGAAAATTTAAAATATTTTGATTTGAACAGTTAAAATAAAATTGAACTTTCGGTTTGTATAAATTATTTTTTTTAAATATGTATTAGAGTGATTAACCTGTTTAAATTACTTGTTTAATTACTTTAGAAAATAAAAATATTTTATCAAAGGAAATTTGTTAAAAATAAATTATTGGTCTAATTCCAAATTAGTAGCTAAAAAAAATATATATGTATATAATAAATAATAAAAATAAAAATAAAATAAATAGCAATTAATCGATTGATTAATTCAAAAATGTTAATAGAATCGTATAATGTTTATACAAGGTATAAAATCATGGGAACAAGCTGGATTGAATCTGATTGCTAGTGAAAGCAAAGGTGAGTTAATCTCACTCAGTTTAAATTTAAATGATTAAATTTAAATAATTGTTTGGATGGTTGAGATCGATTGATGGATATGGTATGGAATATTTTGGAATCGAAATATTATTGTGCTAACATCTGTGGATGCAGGGAAAACAGGTTGGAGGGATCCAACTGGATCCCTCAACTTTTATTTAAAATTATTTAATATTCTCTGCTGTGCATATTGATATTCTTTGATAAGTTATATTGGAATATTAAATGTTATGGTTGATTTGATATTTGGGTGAATGAATTACCAAGATTTTATAGATTGGATTTCGAATAGAAAATAGAAGAAATTTGTAAGTAAAATAATTATGGAAATGTGAATAAATGTAAGAATGACATAAAAATAAAATAAAGTGACATAAGAATTCTAATTAATAAAGCTTGAATATAAAAAGAAGATTTTTGAAGTAATAGCAGGTTAATGAATTTTTAAACTCCAATACTAATATCTTAAAGAACAGAACATTTATTTTAAAATTTAAGATTTTAAAATTTTGAAAGGAACGAAGAAGAAAATGGGGAAAACCTGAAATTTGTATATTTCAGTTAAAGATTTAAAATCAAGTGGAAAATAAAAAAAAAATAATAATTAAGTGCATAATTAATGAAATTTGAAATGAATTGAGTAATGTAAGAAAACTTATTTCAAATGAAATAAATTGGGAATCAATTTGAAAATTGATTTAAGTAATTTGAAGTTGGAATTCTCCCTGGATAACCAAGTACGTTTTCAAAGTAAATTTTAAATATAAGTTAATAGTTTTAAAATTGTTTTAAAAGGTATGTTTTGGAAAATTTATTATTTCTAATATTTAAATTTCTAAAGTAAGTATTTTCTCAAATCTGTTATAGTAGTAATTATTTAAAAAGGTGACTTAGTATTTTGTTTCAAAAGTAAAAATCTAATTTTTATATTTTATTTAGTAACCTTATTTTCAAATATTTATATAGTATGTATTTTTAACAAATTATTTAAGTAGCTTTAACCTAAGTATTTTAAATATATATATTTCAAAGTAAAGTGTTTAAAATTATTTTAAAAATTTATTTTTGTGCTTGGTGATTTCAGAGATGGATAGAAAATATTTGGGAAAGTTGATTCTGAAAAGAAAGATGATTTTGAAACCGTTTTCAAAGGATTGAAAATAGAAATATATCTTGTGAAGATATTTTGAAGTTAATAAATAATTTGGGAAATTATTTATTGTGTGATGGATGTTGTGAATATTAATTGATAGTTAAATAACCGACTATCAATATTGGACAATGCGTTAATCGTTTCGAAGAGACCGGGATCGAGATTAATTTCTCGAAAACCACTTCGATCCGATTTGTACGTTGCGTGTAAACGTGTTCGGAGTCGAAGATGGAGCAGTGAAGTGCAAGGGCTAGTCGCTACTAATCCTGAGGATATTTCCAAATGGATGTAGTAGGAATAGTGCCTTCGGTTCCGTTCGAACCCGGGACGGACATGTATGGACGAATGCTTGCGAAACATCGTCAGGTGGGCGATGGGCATTCTAAGTGAAACGTTCTAAAAAGGTAACGCTTAGCCTCAAGCCTCATCAAATGGGAATGACTGAAAATCAGGGGATATGCAGCAAGGTTAGGTGGGTCATGCCCAAGCAGGACAAGATAATTCCCCTGTCTAGATGTCCCTTATATATATTTCGGCTTAGTGGGTGGTTGGTCGCGCCAACCACGGGGTTTATCTTGTTCGGGACTGTTCAGTAAGGAATGGTTCCGGCCTTGTGTTGCAGGGGATGAAGGGAGTAGTCCTCGGTACGGTGATCTAGGCCCCGTACTGTGACAGGTGGTACCCCAGTGCCTAGTCATTGTTGGAAATCCATTCTCCCTACGAGCCTTGTACGAGTTTTGTTTGTATTACCCACTTTTGTGGCTAGTAGCTGGAATTTAATGAATGTAACAATTTCGGCTATTTTATATGTATTTGTATATAGACCCTATTATAATATCAGAGGATTTCTATATAAAAATTGTTTTAGCCATCGTAAGGTAAAAACCCGACATGTTTATTTGTGGCGTGGTCTTACGAGATGCTTTTGTTTCCAAAGGATTTTTGAAACTTTAATAATCAATTGGGTGTGATTTTCTCACTCTGGTATTCCAGACTGACTCGGGTGTTATTTAACTGTAATGCTCGGGTCAGACCGAGTATTATAGGATACAGGATATGATGCTGTGGAGCTCCGGAGACGAGCTGGATGACAATACGTATTCTCGTACTTGTATATATATATTTCCGCTGTGTTGAGTTGTTGTGTACTCATTGTATGTTATTGATGTGAGCTGTGACTGATGTACTCTGATGATGTAATATATGTAAACTGATATATTTGATTTTGAATTAGATTATTAATTCTCTATTATATTTTATTCCGCTGCGATGGTTAGATTCTGATGTTGATTTTGTTTCCTCTTCTTCTACCTCTTCTTCTTAAACCCAAATGGTTCGTATTTCTGTACAACTTGAGTTGATTTAGGTAGAATAGTGTTGACTCAAGGGGTTCGGATTTGCGGGCTGTTACACTTGGTATCAGAGCTTAGGTTGGTGATAACCTTGGCTCTGGTGGGAATTACTCATAAATTAGAGTGCGTAGTACTCTATAATGAGTTTGAGCGTATTAATAGATATGAGCGCGTATTTGTTAGTGAATAATAAAATGGTTTTATATTGTGTTGATTGGTTTATTGAGTGGTATATGAACCTTCGTCGGCACAGCCTCGAAAACTGTATCGAAGGGGTTTCTAAACACTTGAATAGAACGATTGACACAATATTGTTTTAAATGTGGGTGAATGAAATAATTTTACCCAAAATATATTTTGATATAAAAGAAATATTTTCTTAAATTATACATTATTTGGATGTTTGGATGATAATATTTTGAACAAATAAGATAAAAAATAAAAAATAAAATGAAATTTCAATTAGAAATTGTAAATATAACCAAAGATTAAGAAAATAAATTCAAGTAATAAATGAAATTTAAAAATATGAATTATAAAGGTAATTTATAAGTTGAAATAAAAACCAAATGAGAATTTGTATGAACATAAACCATGCAAATGAATTATACTTAAATTTGTTGTAAGCAGGATTTGAAAGTTTAAATCCCGGAGATTTTGGAAGTGTTTTGAAGATACATAATAGTATTGTCGTTTTGGAGATATTTCTGGAAGGAAATTGTTTTAAAGGGATTTTGAAGGTGATATGGCATTGAAATCACTTAGATTATTGAAAAATAATTCTGATGATGACGGCCGCATCATCAGTATTCGTTTTCGAATTTCTAAGTGAAGTAATGCTACCAAATTGATTTTGTTTAGAAAAGCAAGTTGTTTTTGAAATTCCAAAGGAAATTTGTTGGGAATAAAACCAGGATTGGTTTAAAAATTTGAGAAGTGTGATTTGAGATATTGGAGATTTCAAAATGATTTGAAGCTAAAGCCGGATGTTGAAAAATCCCGATGAGATATAAAATTGTAAGCTTATAAAATTGAGTTGAATAAATCAGAGTTGAAATAAAACTGAATTGGAATAAAAATTCAATTGAATTATTGAATGAATTAGATTCTTACCTGAATAAATGGAAAGTAAATTGGATAAGAAATGAGAATTGAAATTAATAAATCAAAATAACTTATAAGAGAATTAAAAATCCATAGAAATAAAAGATGAATATATTCCAGCTTATGATTAATGGAATTGTATAAAATAATAAGTTGTGACTTATTAAATTGAAAATGGAATACAATGCCCAAAATCAATATTTTGATAAATTGAAAAATGAAATGAGGATCCAAACTTGAAGTATAAAATAAATATTGAACTTAAGAAAATTAAATGGAGTGATATTTTAAATAAAATTCAAGTGTTGGATTATGAATAAGGGGAGAACTAATTGGATAATAAATTAGTTAATAAAATTGAATTGTGAGTTTAGGATGAGATTTGAAAATAAAATTCAAGTTATAAATAAATTCGACTTACATTGTCGATGAAGAAAATATAATGGAAAGTGGCCTTGCAATTAATTAATTGATTTGTGCACCAAATTGCAATGTAAGTTAATAAATTGGATGGTAAGTTAAAATGTAAATGGTGAAATCAGAACTTGAGTTATTAATTAAAATTTAACTTGAAGTGTTGACAAATTAAAAATAATTGGGAATGTATCGAAAAAAAAAGGATCTGGATTTAAAATAGTAATGGTATGAATTGCAAATAAAATCCAAATATGTGGAAATAAATTGGATATGGCTCTGTAATAAATTGAGTCAAGCTGAGTATAAAAGAGAAAATATACTTGTAAGATGGAAATGAGCTTAAGTATAAAATTCGAATAAATTGAAGTAAATTGACTTAAGCTAAATGAATGGAGGAGAGTTGAATTGAATTCAACTTGAACCGAGTTTAATGATATTGGATTAGTTTTAAATCAAGTAAAAATAAATTTCTATTGAAGTAAAAATTCGGTGAGTTGCCGATAATATTTAATGGAATGAAAATGCTTAAATAAATAATTGTAAACCATTTAAATTATTAAGGGATTGAAATAACTTGAGACAATAAGGAAAATAGAATGTTTCGAGTTTATTAGAAAGGTTTAAGTGAATGTGAATAAACAAATTATATTGAATAAATAAATGAGTGAGGTTGGATTAAAATAAAAGGGGAAATTTAATTGGCAATTAAGATGAACCTCGGTTGTAAATGGTTTTGAATAAACTAATTTGATTAATAAAATGAAATGCAAGTGAATGGATTAAAATTTGAAATGCAATGGAAATGAGGATATGTGGATTGTGAATAAATTTAAAATGGAATAGAATTGAGTATAAATTGAGTTGGAATCCATTTAAAATTGATTATAAAACTCAAGTACTTATTTATTCACATAGATCTTGTCAAATTGCAAAGAATAAATTATTATTGGATGTAAATGGAAGTAATTAAAATTCTATGAGTTGGTGGAAGTAATATAAATTGATTTTGAAAGCAATTGAATTAAATATGAGTTCAATTTGCTTAAGAATAAATTAAAAGTAAGCAATTGAATTCTAAACCATGCAAATTGATGGAGTTGTATACAAATGAATTGAAAACCATTCGAATTAAATGAAAATGGTTATAAATTAATTGAAAACAGTTAGATTAGCATGAAAATTGTATAAGTTGCTTTCAGAAAAATGTTTAGTGTGAATTTATTTTAGAATTCATATGTTTTAACTATTGCAAGTAAGTGAAATGTGTTAAACTCCTTTTATTTGGCACTTACATGTTTAAATTGAGTAAGTACAGGTACCTGGAAGCCGTGAGGCTGGATTTGGTAGTGCTACTTGCTAAAAATAATAAGCTGCTTGCTTAAAATGCTAAATAAGGTACGCCTACGCAATAAAAATAGGAAATTTGAACTGTTTTTGGTTTTTCCGACCGTGTGGGTCGATGTATATGTATTTATCTCTTTTGTCAAATTGCAAAAGCTCCTCCGTACAATGGGGACTCTGCCAAAATTTTTCAGAAATTTTGGGAGTTAGAAATTTTTTGAAAATATTGGAAAATTTTGTTAACGACAAAAGAATTTCAAATTGGAAATTGAAATAAGTTAGTAAGTGAAACTAATTAAAATAATGACTTAAATTAGGAATAAATGAAGGATAAAAATTAAAAATTCAAAGTTGAAAATAAATGGAATACATATGAAATGTGGAAATCGATTTGAATAGAAGTAAGTATAAACTAAAAGAGATAAAGAGAAATAATGATAAGAGACATATCAAATGTTTACACTAACTTAAGAAAGGAATGGTAAATTCTAGATTGGAAATTGATATTACAAATAAAATCTAAGATAATATTGAAATGAATAGATATTGGCGTTTTGTGAGAAAATCGATAAATTGTTTTGGAATATTGTGATTGGATATTAGTACCAAGCAGGTTATGCAGGTATTGTAAAAGGGGAAAAGAGAATTGGTTTTTGATTCAGAAGATAAATTTGAATTGCCCGACAATAAGGTATGTATTTAAATTTGGTATGGAATTTGATTGGGATTTGGATTTGGATTGAGCCACTTGGCCTTTTTGTTTTCTTTTTGGATTTGGGAGGCCGTAGAGCCATTTTGTAGTTGTACCGAGTCAGCCGCGCAAAGGAGACGCTGGCGAAATTTTTCGGGAATTTAGGGAGTTAGAAACATTTTGAGAAATTTTGATAATTCCAAATTGGTTTTAAATTGAAACTTGAATGATTGGGCAAATAGGTTTGTTGGCAAACTAGGGAAAGATTTGGAAAGTTAATAAGAATAATAATGGGAATTTTATAAAAAGGATAGTTGGTAAGTTGTTGAATTGTTAAAAACCGTGTGGGTTTGAAAGGATAGTAAATGGGTTATGGATCATTCTTCCTAACTAGTAATTTCGGGGACGAAATTCTTTTAAGGGGGGAGGAATGTGACGACCCGGAATTTTCAAGCAATTAAAATTGGAATATTTAATTGATTTTAAATATTCAATAAAGTAATTTTAACTTAAATTATGAATATTACAAATTATTTGATAATTGAATAATTAAATTAAATAAGTGAAGTTGGGAAAATTGTTGAATCAGGAGTTTTAAGCCTATTAAAAATATATTTGAAGGCTTGAAAATTTATATTGATAGTACGGAGGGTAATAGAAATTGTAAAATTGAAATGAACAGTGGTTTGTTCAGTTTTAAAATTCATACTGTTTAAATTGATTTTAAAAATAGCTTTCCGAGGCACAGTCTCGGAATTCGATGAAACCAGTTCCATTGGGTCCGTAATATTGTATTATTAACGGATTTCGAATTTCGTTTTGATCGGAATTAGTGTGTGAGTGTACGAAATATTAACGTGCTAGGGATTTGATTGATAATAACCAAATAAAAGTTAATTTAATTAATTAGGCTTCCTCTATACGCCATCCTTATCCATTCCTCAGCACGCTTCTCTTATCTTCCATCATACACCATCGTTCATCGCTTTTTATCAAAACCCTTCATTCTAAAAAAAAAAAAGGAATTCGATATCAACTGCTTCTCCTCCATCGAAATCAATTTCGAAAAAAAATCTTTGAAATGGCCGAACAGATCTACTTCCCCAAACCTTTTCCTATATCAATTCGATTCTTATTATCATTAAAAAAAAAAAAAAAACAACAAAAATGGCCGAAGCCTAAATCCCTCAAAATCAAAACCGTCAGTTAAATGAAAAAGGGGGTCGAGCCTTCCAATTAACTCGCGATTTCCACGATTTCCACTGCCGTTCAAATCGACGAGTTTAGCGAGTTTGAGGAGTTTGTATGGGGTCGTAGCCGCAGCGGGGTGGGTCGCGTTCAAGTACCAGGGTTGCGATGTAGTGAGGGCGCTCGGTGGTTGCAGTTCGCCAACGTAATAGCTTCAGGTCTTGGTGTCGCCGAAGGTTGCAACGACGTGATTTGGGCCTTGCGATGGTGAGGAGGGTACCGCAACGTCGGCGCTAGAGTTTCGATCGAGATGCTTAGAGGAACCGTAGTGCGTTGTGGACGACGCGAGTGGGAGGTAAATCCCTGTTTTTAAAATTTAATTTAACTAAATAATTATATAAGTGTGAAGGCAGTAAGGTATATCTACACATATGTTAAGTGTATATATATAGATCAGATTATATATATATATATATATATATATATATATATGATTTTATATAGAGAATTCTGTCAACTTTAAGCAGTGGGTGAATTTAGTAGAGGAAATTGATTGAAAATTTAAAATATTTTGATTTGAACAGTTAAAATAAAATTGAACTTTCGGTTTGTATAAATTATTTTTTTTAAATATGTATTAGAGTGATTAACCTGTTTAAATTACTTGTTTAATTACTTTAGAAAATAAAAATATTTTATCAAAGGAAATTTGTTAAAAATAAATTATTGGTCTAATTCCAAATTAGTAGCTAAATATATATATATATATATATATATATATAATAAATAATAAAAATAAAAATAAAATAAATAGCAATTAATCGATTGATTAATTCAAAAATGTTAATAGAATCGTATAATGTTTATACAAGGTATAAAATCATGGGAACAAGCTGGATTGAATCTGATTGCTAGTGAAAGCAAAGGTGAGTTAATCTCACTCAGTTTAAATTTAAATGATTAAATTTAAATAATTGTTTGGATGGTTGAGATCGATTGATGGATATGGTATGGAATATTTTGGAATCGAAATATTATTGTGCTAACATCTGTGGATGCAGGGAAAACAGGTTGGAGGGATCCAACTGGATCCCTCAACTTTTATTTAAAATTATTTAATATTCTCTGCTGTGCATATTGATATTCTTTGATAAGTTATATTGGAATATTAAATGTTATGGTTGATTTGATATTTGGGTGAATAAATTACCAAGATTTTATAGATTGGATTTCAAATAGAAAATAGAAGAAATTTGTAAGTAAAATAATTATGGAAATGTGAATAAATGTAAGAATGACATAAAAATAAAATAAAGTGACATAAGAATTCTAATTAATAAAGCTTGAATATAAAAAGAAGATTTTTGAAGTAATAGCAGGTTAATGAATTTTTAAACTCCAATACTAATATCTTAAAGAACAGAACATTTATTTTAAAATTTAAGATTTTAAAATTTTGAAAGGAACGAAGAAGAAAATGGGGAAAACCTGAAATTTGTATATTTCAGTTAAAGATTTAAAATCAAGTGGAAAATAAAAAAAAAAAAATAATTAAGTGCATAATTAATGAAATTTGAAATGAATTGAGTAATGTAAGAAAACTTATTTCAAATGAAATAAATTGGGAATCAATTTGAAAATTGATTTAAGTAATTTGAAGTTGGAATTCTCCCTGGATAACCAAGTACGTTTTCAAAGTAAATTTTAAATATAAGTTAATAGTTTTAAAATTGTTTTAAAAGGTATGTTTTGGAAAATTTATTATTTCTAATATTTAAATTTCTAAAGTAAGTATTTTCTCAAATCTGTTATAGTAGTAATTATTTAAAAAGGTGACTTAGTATTTTGTTTCAAAAGTAAAAATCTAATTTTTATATTTTATTTAGTAACCTTATTTTCAAATATTTATATAGTATGTATTTTTAACAAATTATTTAAGTAGCTTTAACCTAAGTATTTTAAATATATATATTTCAAAGTAAAGTGTTTAAAATTATTTTAAAAATTTATTTTTGTGCTTGGTGATTTCAGAGATGGATAGAAAATATTTGGGAAAGTTGATTCTGAAAAGAAAGATGATTTTGAAACCGTTTTCAAAGGATTGAAAATAGAAATATATCTTGTGAAGATATTTTGAAGTTAATAAATAATTTGGGAAATTATTTATTGTGTGATGGATGTTGTGAATATTAATTGATAGTTAAATAACCGACTATCAATATTGGACAATGCGTTAATCGTTTCGAAGAGACCGGGATCGAGATTAATTTCTCGAAAACCACTTCGATCCGATTTGTACGTTGCGTGTAAACGTGTTCGGAGTCGAAGATGGAGCAGTGAAGTGCAAGGGCTAGTCGCTACTAATCCTGAGGATATTTCCAAATGGATGTAGTAGGAATAGTGCCTTCGGTTCCGTTCGAACCCGGGACGGACTTGTATGGACGAATGCTTGCGAAACATCGTCAGGTGGGCGATGGGCATTCTAAGTGAAACGTTCTAAAAAGGTAACGCTTAGCCTCAAGCCTCATCAAATGGGAATGACTGAAAATCAGGGGATATGCAGCAAGGTTAGGTGGGTCATGCCCAAGCAGGACAAGATAATTCCCCTGTCTAGATGTCCCTTATATATATTTCGGCTTAGTGGGTGGTTGGTCGCGCCAACCACGGGGTTTATCTTGTTCGGGACTGTTCAGTAAGGAATGGTTCCGGCCTTGTGTTGCAGGGGATGAAGGGAGTAGTCCTCGGTACGGTGATCTAGGCCCCGTACTGTGACAGGTGGTACCCCAGTGCCTAGTCATTGTTGGAAATCCATTCTCCCTACGAGCCTTGTACGAGTTTTGTTTGTATTACCCACTTTTGTGGCTAGTAGCTGGAATTTAATGAATGTAACAATTTCGGCTATTTTATATGTATTTGTATATAGACCCTATTATAATATCAGAGGATTTCTATATAAAAATTGTTTTAGCTATCGTAAGGTAAAAACCCGAAATGTTTATTTGTGGCGTGGTCTTACGAGATGCTTTTGTTTCCAAAGGATTTTTGAAACTTTAATAATCAATTGGGTGTGATTTTCTCACTCTGGTATTCCAGACTGACTCGGGTGTTATTTAACTGTAATGCTCGGGTCAGACCGAGTATTATAGGATACAGGATATGATGCTGTGGAGCTCCGGAGACGAGCTGGATGACAATACGTATTCTCGTACTTGTATATATATATTTCTGCTGTGTTGAGTTGTTGTGTACTCATTGTATGTTATTGATGTGAGCTGTGACTGATGTACTCTGATGATGTAATATATGTAAACTGATATATTTGATTTTGAATTAGATTATTAATTCTCTATTATATTTTATTCCGCTGCGATGGTTAGATTCTGATGTTGATTTTGTTTCCTCTTCTTCTACCTCTTCTTCTTAAACCCAAATGGTTCGTATTTCTGTACAACTTGAGTTGATTTAGGTAGAATAGTGTTGACTCAAGGGGTTCGGATTTGCGGGCTGTTACACCTTAACCAAATTTAGTAATTAACCTTTAATTACTTCATTAATTACTTAATTACATTAATTAATTACTTCCTTAATCACTTATCATTAATTAATCAATCCAAATTAATTAATCCTTAATTACATCATTAATCATATTAATTAATGATCCTTAATTAAATTTAAATTAATTACTTATTTAAATTAATTACATTAAATAATTAACCTTAATTAGACCACAATTATTAATCATACTTGATTAATTACATTTAGTAATCAATTATCCTTAAGTACTTCCTTAATTACTTCTAAATTAATTACATTTAATAATTAATTATATTTATTAATCATCCTTGATTAATCTTATTAGTAATTAATTACTCTTACTTAATTATTTTCAAAAGACTTAATCAACTCATGCTTAAATTAATTACACTAAGAAATTAATTATTAATTACTTCACAAAGAGATTACCTTTAATTACACAAAATAATTAATTCAAAAACTCTTCCATACTTCAATAATTACCCCCAGTAATTTACTTATCTTAATTATTTCTCTAAGTAATTATACTTCATTGATTACTTATCAACTCATACAATGATTATTCTAAATTAATTAAACTTAATTAATTAATTTAAACAAATCAAACTAATAAATTAATTACAATGAGTAATTAATAACTTTAATTATTCCCATAAAGTAATCATACTTAATTAAGTTTCATAATTGATTATTTAAAGTAATTAATTAAATTAATTATCAAATTAATTAATTAATTAATAAATAATCACAAGTTAATGACCTTCATTAACTTATTAACAAATTCTTAATTACCTTTCTTAAGTAATTAACTTAAATTAATTACAAATTTAATTAACCTTAATTAATTTCAAATCTTTAATTAATTAGACAAATTAATTAATTAAATTATTTAAATTACCTTACTAATTTAATGAAACAAAAATCATTAAATTTTTAATTTACTTTAAAATAAAACATTATTTATTATTGATTACTTTATCATTAACAAAGTAACTTAAAACAATTTAATCTCAAAACTGTTTTCAAATTACATTTTAAATTTAAAATTTAAAAAGAAATGAAACTTAACTTAAACAAAGTTTTAAAATATTCTAAAACCCTTTAAAATCTTATGCTAATGATTTCTTATTTTATAAAGGAAGTTAAAATGAATTTAAACCCCAAATTCATTTCAAAATACAAATCATATATATATGTTTTAAAGTTGTCTAAAACATTTAAAATATTTAAAACTTCTTTTCTTTCAAAACCTGATTCAAATTTGATTCTTGTTTCCAGATTCGAATTTATGCTTAAATCTTCTATTTTAAATTTAAAGTTTTAACTTTAAATTTAATCATTCAAACCCTTTTAAAGGTTGCTTCAACATTTCAATTTAAACAGTTTAAATTAAATTTAAACTTAAATTCAAATCTAGTTTTGAAATTCATACTCTGAATTTTAAGCTTAAATTCCTGTTTTAAAAAAAAACCCGCACCTCATTTTTTTTAAAAACTTTTATTTTCTTTGTTCTAAAAATATGCAGGATTTCCTGAAACCCTGTAACATTTTAAATTTGAATAAGTTTGAATTAAATTTTGAAAATTGGAATTCAATTTGAATTGAAAACCATAGTTTAAATTTAGTTTTAATTCCTTGATAGAAAACCTGCATCTAAATTTTAAAACAAACTTTAAATTAAAACTACAGGTTTCAAAAACCAGTAATTTCAGAAAGCAACCCGAGTTCCCCCTTTTTTTGCTTCGAGTCGCAAACCTATCTACTTCGAGCAAAATTCGAATTCACTCGAGTATAACTCGAGTACAATACTACTGCAAATCCCAAATCCTCCCTGATACTCCTTCTTCACCGTGCATATGCACGGTGGCTGTAGCCACCTCCGGCCACCACCCAGTCAGCAATCAAGTAGACACTTCCCCAAAGATCATCAACGATCATCCAAAACTCCACAAACATCAGGAGATCAAATTTGAGTTTCCCCCAATCCCAAACTGAAGCATACTGACAGGTATCCCCATCCAAACCCAAACCTGTAAAACAGCTCACTCTCTCTCCTTCGATCACCGGCGATCTTGAAACTCCGTCCAACCCTTCTCCAATTCCCAAACCACCACTACCCCAGAAATCAAGACACTCGGTCGCCTGAAACTCCTACACAAATGAAATTAATGCAGTACCTAAAAACTAGGTTAACAAACTCCATCCACCTTCCATTGCCTCCACCAGTCTCTGTTCAACTTCCTGACATTTTTGCCACATCCCCTGATCACTGCTCTACCATCCCCAAGAATCCCAAACACTCGAATTAACTCGATCACCAGAGTTTGCTAAAAACCCAATTTCTGTTCAAATGGGTACTGCAATCCCAAATTCTAACTAAACAATATGATTTTAGTTTTAAAAATCATTATTTTGTTTAAGTTTTCAGATTTTAATACTGGATTTATAATTTATAATGTTTGAGTTTCAACTTGATTTAACATACTCTGAAGTTTTACAATTTTCAGAAGCATCACCCTCCTTTATTTTACTTAAATAAATTTCTGAACTAAACTATGTTATAATTTACACATTTGCTTCAGAACTTAATCCCTAACAAAATTTTAAACAAGAACAAAAGGATTTTGTTTTAATTTATATGTATAAGAATCTGGAACTAGAATCATAAGAGCGCAGTCAAATACATTCAAACTTTTGTATGCATATATTCAGCAATACATTTAAAATCATATGCACAGGCAAACAAATCAACATGCAATCTAAATAGCATACACAAACATACCTATTTAAGCAACAGTTTATATTTAAATTTCAAAAAGAGTTACTCACCTGTTATTGCAAGAAACAGAGGCAGAGATTTTTGAAAAACTTGAAAATGCAGTCTTGAACAATCCTGACTTTTTTTTTCTTTATCGAATTTAACTTGCAAGTTTGCTGTTGCTTGATTTATCTTGCATGCAGACAACACTTGATTCCTAGATTCAAAAATGCAGAGCCCATTTTATTTTATTTTGATGGTTTAAAGCTTGATTTCCAGATCCAAAAAAATGCAAAGGCCTTTAAATTTATCCTTTGAAGGGAATTACAGGTTTAATCATGCAGGCAGATGTTTTTGCATCTAGAAATGATTTTACAGTTTGCATGATTGAAAAATGGATTACAGGTTGGAGATTGAAAACAAATTGTAGGAGGTGGATTGCAGGATTAAACATGCAAGTTCTTGAAAAGAAGAGTTACAAATTTGATTTTGAGGAATATAGTTACAGATTTGATTTTTAAGAGTTTGAAAGCAAATTTTGTTTCAACTGGAACTTTTTTTTTCTTATCTTAGAAAAAAAATAAACATTAGAAAAATGAGAGTGAAGAAAAACATGTTTTATATAAGTGTGAATGATTTTAAAAAAAATTAAAAGAAAATCAAAATAAAAGACACTTGTAAAAAGAACTAACACTTGTCATAAACACAACTTAGTTTAATAACATGTGTCTTAAGAATATTTAATTTATTTGTTTTCATTTATTTTAAAGGTAATTGAAATCTTCTTTATTTATTAAACACATATAAAGTAGTTTCATAAACAAATGTATATGTATTTCTCTTTAATGAAATAAATCAATTTATATAAAAGTGAAAACTTATTTACAAGATTCATATATAAATTTATTAATTTGAATTCCAAAATGAATTCAAATTCAAATGCTATTTATACATTAAAAATCAAATTTTAAAACTAATTTATATTAACATATTTAATTTGACAATAATACTTTTGTCTTTTAAAACATACCTTCATTTATACATTTATTATTATTAGAAATTAACATATTTATTAACTTTAAATCATTTATAAAAGAAATTATAAATTACATGTCTTATTTATCTTAATTAAAAGAATTAATATATAAAGAGTATCTTAAATTTTCATATAATCCCAAATTATAATTATTAAGCTATATTTCAAAACAAATAAAATAAACTTTTATTTATCTTATTAAAATTTAAACTATATTTAAAATACAATTATATAATTTTAAACAATTACTTTGAGTATTTTAAACCAATTAGTTATTTATTAAACAAATAATAATCTTCAAACTATCAAAATGAATATTAAAATTTGAAAACAATATTTTATTTGTTAATTTAACTTCACCTCAAAACTTACCTATTCACAATATATATAAATATGCATACATACATTATAAATAGGAAAACAATTTATTAGTTTTTAAAAGATAAGATTTACCAATTAAACATCTATTTTATTGGATTATTAAATCAAGTAAATTTTTATTAAAATTTTATCAAATTAATTTAATTTTAAATACAGATTATTAAATTGATATTGCTAAAATTTCCGGGATATCACATTCCTCCCCCCTTAAAAGAATTTCGTCCCCGAAATTTAAAAGCAAAGATAATTTAATAACCCATTTAAAATTTTAAATTTTAAATCACAAATATACATCAATCATATGCTAACAACCATAGCAACCAATCTATCTAATCAAACAAATTTAATTATCCAGACAAAATTCTGGATAAAAAGTTCTCGAGTTTCCCCAAGTATATATATATATATATATATACACACACACACACCGGGATACTCGCCCTACAGAATCCAAACAATCTAAACTACGAAGCTACAGAGCTTCTACTGATCTAGATCTATAGAACTAGACAAGATATCAGACTAAAAACGAGTCTGACTCAACCACTAAACCTTCCTGAACAGCTGGTTCCACAACCAGAGATAGCTCATACACGTACTCCCTCAGAGATACGTGAATCTCATCGAATCCAATTATCCAACTAGCAATTCAACTCTTGAAAACCAAACACCAATCCAATCAAAACACAGAAGAGATCCAAAACAAATCTCCGACTCCGGAATCCAATTTCCTTGTTCCCTTATCCATAAAATTCTTCAGATGATCCTGGGCTGCCTACATCCAAACTGATCAGCTCAACCCTTGCTGATTCCTCTAGAAACAATCTAGACCAACAACAACACAACTATCTCCTCAAGATCAACCAAGACTAAGATCACCAACCCTACTCTTCAAACATCAGAAGAACAAACTCACTTCTTTTATTCAGAAAAGATAAAACAGAAGCATTCCCAAACTGCTTCCACTGCACAACTCTGAACTGGCACATAAGACACTGCTGATGAAGAATATGAGCACAAAATGGACATCACTTTCCAGAAATATGGCTCAACATATCGAAGAAAATTCAGAAGTTCCAACATTCCTGAGCTGCCTCACCAAACTCTATCTCGAGAAACCACCCTTCTATTAGCTGATCCACCAGCTCTACCCCTGGAATCCAGACAATAAGAAAACTCAATCTTCAGAAGTGGACAAACCTCCGACTTCTCAAAAGACAACCAAAAATTCTTCAATACATCAAAAGAACACTCAAACTATCGCAAATCACCTTTGCGATCAATATAGACCAATTCCCAAACAAAACTGTTCTCTCTTTACCAAATAGAACAGCTTACTCTTAATTAGCCAAATCAATAAAGTATTGGGTCCACTCTGCTGCTTCTGAACTCCACCTTTAGAAATTACTCAGCCAGCCAACTTCTGCCAACACAGACACTACGAGTTGCACTGCTGACTCCAATGCCAAAACTTCCTTATCTAAAGTCCTTCGAGAACTCAGGCCTCAAAGCCAAACACAAACATCTTGCTGAACTCAGCCACATCACGGAAGCAGACACACCTCCTAACTCATTCCAAAGAAAACATCTTCGGAAATATCCATATTTACTGCATCTCATCACGCAGCTACCACTTCCTGAGGTATCAAAATACCATCACACACTTCTGCCAACCAAAAGATCCAAACTCAACTCATCCATCTTCAAAAATAACTCTGAACCTTAACAGGTTTCCTTCAGAGATCGATTAAATCTCTACACTCTGCACAACTCACTCGAGACGGTATTAGGTCTACAGTCTCGATAAATACATTTCCAACCTCAGACATTCAAACTCCAACCAATGGTAGTAATTGTGTTACACACACCACTACCTTATCTACCTTTATAACTTATATTGGGAAAAACCCGAACAGGTAACCCAACGGATTGGTAGAAATATATATATATATATATATATATATATATATATATATATCAAAATTGCAAATACGCTCTCTCAAGATAGACACCACTCCAGAGCCTAGGTATTCACTCAACCTAATGCTCTGATACCACTATCACGTCCTAGGCTTTTCAACCATCAGCAACGGCTCACGACCGGTAGGCTTTTCAACCATCCCAGCCCCGCTGTGGCTCACAGTGATACCTCGGATTTGCTTTTACGACCACCCTCTCGAGTCCAACCAACCCCGCAAGACCTTATACTATCTCCGGGGGCATGTAGGGGTAAGAGTCTCCCGTTCGCCACCTAACGCAAAGCGAGAACTCCCTATCACGCTGTAATGTAGCAAATCCGATCCCGGTCTCATCGAAATCCAAAGCGTGTCTTTTAGGTCCAAGTTGTTTTAAGTTTAAAACAATTCAATTCTAATTATCTATATACACACAGATAGATAATTCATATCATCATAATAGATAATCAATATTATCATAAACAGGTAATCATCACAAATTGATAATCTATATTATCATCATCCATAGATAACTCATATCATCCTCACAATGCAACCAATGCATCCATAACACACAGTGAGATTCAAACCATTCAGGGCAAACCATATCATTCATTTATAAGCAAAAACCTATAATCACACCGTCTATAATTAATTTAAAATGAATTAAATTAATTACTTCTATCTCTAATTAATTTAAAGTGGATTAAATTAATTACTTACTCTTTAATTAATTTAAAATGAATTAAATTAATTACTTCTTCATTTTAAATCTTGCTTACTTAACACTTAATTGATTACCGATCAATTAAATAATTATCTTCAAATTAATCACCTTAATTAATCACCCTTGATTAATTATCCTTTAATTACATTCAGGTAATTATCTTTAATTAATTTTACAAATTAATTATCCTTAACCAAATTTAGTAATTAACCTTTAATTACTTCATTAATTACTTAATTACATTAATTAATTACTTCCTTAATCACTTATCATTGATTAATTAATCCAAATTAATTAATCCTTAATTACATCATTAATCATATTAATTAATGATCCTTAATTAAATTTAAATTAATTACTTATTTAAATTAATTACATTAAATAATTAACCTTAATTAAAGCACAATTAATCAATTATCCTTAAGTGCTTCCTTAATTACTTCTAAATTAATTACATTTAATAATTAATTATATTTATTAATCATCCTTGATTAATCTTATTAGTAATTAATTACTCTTACTTAATTTTTTCAAAAGACTTAATCAACTCATGCTTAAATTAATTACACTAAGTAATTAATTATTAATTACTTCACAAAGAGATTACCTTTAATTACACAAAATAATTAATTCAAAAACTCTTCCATACTTCAATAATTACCCCCAGTAATTTACTTATCTTAATTATTTCTCTACGTAATTATACTTCATTGATTACTTATCAACTCATACAATGATTATTCTAAATTAATTAAACTTAATTAATTAATTTAAACTAACCAAATTAATAAATTAATTACAATGAGTAATTAATAACTTTAATTATTCCCATAAAGTAATCATACTTAATTAAGTTTCATAATTGATTATTTAAAATAATTAATTAAATTAATTATCAAATTAATTAATTAATTAATAAATAATCACAAATTAATGACCTTCATTAACTTATTAACAAATTCTTAATTTCCTTTCTTAAGTAATTAACTTAAATTAGTTACAAATTTAATTAACCTTAATTAATTTCAAATCTTTAATTAATTAAATTATTTAAATTACCTTACTAATTTAATGAAACAAAAATCATTAAAATTTTAATTTACTTTAAAATAAAACATTATTTATTAATGATTACTTTATCATTAACAAAGTAACTTAAAACAATTTAATCTCAAAACTGTTTTCAAATTACATTTTAAATTTTAGATTTAAAAAGAAATCAAACTTAACTTAAACAAAGTTTTAAACATTCTAAAACCCTTTAAAATCTTATGCTAATGATTTCTTATTTTATAAAGGAAGTTAAAATGAATTTAATCCCCAAATTCATTTCAAAATACAAATCATATATATATGTTTTAAAGTTGTCTAAAACATTTAAAATATTTAAAACTTCTTTTCTTTCAAAACCTGATTCAAATTTGATTATTGTTTCCAGATTTGAATTTATGTTTAAATCTTCTATTTTAAATTTAAAGTTTTAACTTTAAATTTAATCGTTTAAACCCTTTTAAAGGTTGCTTCAACATTTCAATTTAAACAGTTTAAATTAAATTTAAACTTAAATTCAAATCCAGTTTTGAAATTCATACTTTGAATTTTAAGTTTAAATTCCTATTTCTTTTTAAAAAAAAACTTGCACCTCATTTTTTTTAAAAACTTTTATTTTCTTTGTTCTGAAAATATGCAGGATTTCCTGAAACCCTGTAACATTTTAAATTTGAATAAGTTTGAATTAAATTTTGAAAATTGGAATTCAACTTGAATTGAAAACCATAGTTTAAATTTAGTTTTAATTCCTTGATAGAAAACCTACATCTTGATTTTAAAACAAACTTTAAATTAAAACTACAGGTTTCAAAAACCTGTATTTTCAGAAAGCAACCTGAATTCCCCCTTTATTTGCTTCGAGTCACAAACCTATCTACTTCGAGCAAAATTCGAATTCACTCGAGTATAACTCGAGTACAATACTACTGCAAATCCCAAATCCTCCCTGATACTCCTTCTTCACCGTGCATATGCACGGTGGCTGTAGCCACCTCCGGCCACCACCCAGTCAGCAATCAAGTAGACACTTCCCCAAAGATCATCAACGATCATCCAAAACTCCACAAACATCAGGAGATCAAATTTGAGTTTCCCCCAATCCCAAACTGAAGCATACTGACAGGTATCCCCATCCAAACCCAAACCTGTAAAACACCTCACTCTCTATCCTCCGGTCACCGGCGATCTTGAAACTCCGTCCAACCCTTCTCCAATTCCCAAACCACCACTACCCCAGAAATCAAGACACTCGGTCGCCTGAAACTCCCATACAAATGAAATTAATGCAGTACCTAAAAACTCGGTTAACAAACTCCATCCACCTTCCATTGCCTCCACCAGTCTCTGTTCAACTTCCTGACATTTTTGCCACATCCCCTGATCACTGCTCTACCATCCCTAAGAATCCCAAACACTCAAATTAACTCGATCACCAGAGTTTGCTAAAAACCCAATTTCTGTTCAAATGGGTACTGCAATCCCAAATTCTGACTAAACAATATGATTTTAGTTTTAAAAATCATTATTTTGTTTAAGTTTTCAGATTTTAATACTGGATTTATAATTTATAATGTTTGAGACTTGATTTAACATACTCTGAAGTTTTACAATTTTCAGAAGCATCACCCTACTTTATTTTACTTAAATAAATTTTTGAACTAAACTATGTTTTAATTTACACATTTGCTTCAGAACTTAATCCCTAACAAAATTTTAAACAAGAACAAGAGGATTTTTTTTAATTTATATGTATAAGAATCTGGAACTAGAATCATAAGAGCACAGTCACATACATTCAAACTTTTGTATGCATATATTCAGCAATACATTTAAAATCATATGCACAGGCAAACAAATCAACATGCAATCTAAATAGCATACACAAACATACCTATTTAAGCAACAGTTTATATTTAAATTTCAAAAAGAGTTACTCACCTGTTATTGCAAGAAACAGAGGCAGAGATTTTTGAAAAACTTGAAAATGCAGGCTTGAACAATCCAGACTTTTTTTTCTTTATTGAATTTAACTTGCAAGTTTGCTGTTGTTTGATTTATCTTGCATGCAGACAACACTTGATTCCCAAATTCAAAAATGCAGAGCCCATTTTATTTTATTTTGATGGTTTTAAGCTTGATTTCCAGATCCAAAAAAATGCAGAGGCCTTTAAATTTATCCTTTGAAGGGAATTACAGGTTTAATCATGCAGGCAGATGTTTTTGCATCTAGAAATGATTTTACAGTTTGCATGATTGAAAAATGGATTACAGGTTGGAGATTGAAAACAAATTGTAGGAGGTGGATTGCAGGATTAAACATGCAAGTTTTTGAAAAGAAGAGTTACAGATTTGATTTTGAGGAATATGGTTACAGATTTGATTTTTAAGAGTTTGAAAGAAAATTTTGTTTCAGCTGGAATTTTTTTTTCTTGTCTTTGAAAAAAAATGAACATTAGAAAAATGAGAGTGAAGAAAAACATGTTTTATATAAGTGTGAATGATTTTAAAAAAATTAAAAGAAAATCAAAATAAAAGACACTTGTGAAAAGAACTAACACTTGTCATAAACACAACTTAGTTTAATAACATGTGTCTTAAGAATATTTAATTTATTTGTTTTCATTTATTTTAAAGGTAATTGAAATCTTCTTTATTTATTAAACACATATAAAGTAGTTTCATTAACAAATGTATATGTATTTCTCTTTAATGAAATAAAACAATTTATATAAAAGTGAAAACTTATTTACAAGATTCATATATAAATTTATTAATTTGAATTTCAAAATGGACTCAAATTCAAATGCTATTTATACATTAAAAATCAAATTTTAAAACTAATTTATATTAACATATTTAATTTGACAATAATACTTTTGTCTTTTAAAACATACCTTCATTTATACATTTATTATTATTAGAAAATAACATATTTATTAACTTTAAATCATTTATAAAAGAAATCATAAATTACATGTCTTATTTATCTTAATTAAAAGAATTAATATATAAAGAGTATCTTAAATTTTCATATAATCCCAAATTATAATTATTAAGCTATATTTCAAAACAAATAAAATAAACTTTTATTTATCTTATTAAAATTTAAACTATATTTAAAATACAATTATACAATTTTAAACAATTACTTTAAGTATTTTAAACCAATTAGTTATTTATTAAACAAATAATAATCTTCAAACTATCAAAATGAATATTAAAATTTGAAAACAATATTTTATTTGTTAATTTAACTTCACCTCAAAACCTACCTATCCACAATATATATAAATATATATACATACATTATAAATAGGAAAACAATTTATTAGTTTTTAAAAGATAAGATTTACCCATTAAACATCTATTTAATTGGATTATTAAATCAAGTAAATTTTTATTAAAATTTTATCAAATCAATTTAATTTTAAATACAGATTATTAAATTGATATTGCTAAAATTTCCGGGATATCACAGTTTATGAGTAACCATCACGATGTTTTCACTTGTCGATGAGATGAGACAAGTTACGATGCCATTTAATACTTGTCGATGAGACGAGACGAGTATAGTGTCTCTTTATCACTCGCCAATGAGACTAGGCGAGATATAATTTTCTAAGTTTTATGATGTTTCTATTGTGTCATCAACTAACAGGTGGTAAACTGCTAAGTGCGAATGTGTGGTATGGGACACACATTAACACTTTTCGGGTTCCTATCCGTGAGTTTGTGACACATTCACGATGTTTACCTAACAGAACTGCTTTGAGAGGTGTCAGCGACCTAGTCATGAGGACAAACTGCTTTGGGTGGTGTTAGCGACCTTGTTAGGGCTGACAAAATAGCTTGGAGAGGTGTCAGTGACCTAGTCATGAGGACAAATTGCTTTGGGAGGTGTTATCGACCTTGTTAGGGTTGACAAAACGGCTTGGAGAGGTGTCAGCAACCTTGTCATGAGGACGAACTGCTTTGAGAGGTTTTAGCGACCTTGTCTAAGGCTTCGGCCGTTTGAGTTTAGCACATGCAGCATTGCTTCGGCATTGCAATCGGGGATTTGGCGAATCCGGATTTTCTGAGTTTTCTGTTTTATTATGATTTCACCTTTTTAAGATGTTTTATTACATCGATAGCCTAGTGCTATATAAGATGTTATATATATGGTGATTTCAATTATGATGTTTTAAACTCTTATCGAGTTCCTTGAGTTATGAGTTTTGATAATTTCATGATTTTATAGGATATTCTGGGTTTTGCCATTTTGGCGACTTGAGATTGAGATTTATATACATTTACACCGATGAGATGAGGTATAATTGAATTTGGAGATTCATCTATAATTGAGTTTTGGATCACCCTATTTGAGAATGTTTTATGTTTGCCATTTTAGCGAGAGTTTTTGTTGATGTTTCTCCTTTTAAGGAAATATGGTTCATGGAAACCATGTAGACATTTTAGGATGTCGCCGATGATATGAGGCACTTGTGTTTGATTTGAGTTACCTCCTTCGAGGTATTTGTTCACTTAAGTAGCGTTTGTTACTTAAGTGTTGAGCTTATGAGTTTATCAATTCATTCTTCTCTTTTGAGAAGAAGTATCTTCACGTCATTCTACTTCATATTATCGATATTAACTGATTTGTGTAGCTAGACTGACCCTTGTATTTATACTTGGGTCAGACCGAGTTGTTTCAGGTATCATCTATTGGACTTAGCTTGAAGTTAATGTTGGATATCAGCTCTCCTTTTTCTTTAGCAATTTCTGTTCTTCCGCATATTCTGATGTAATTATATCTGATTCAATGTATATGGTGTGGTTGAGTACCACCTTTATTGTATTCATATTGTATTGTACTAAACATATATCAGTGTATATGTATATATATGATGTTGGTTACTATTCTGTGATGTGATTTACATTCAGTTATTGTATTTTGTTCTGATACATCCGTTAGCCACCTATAGTTTTGGATTAAGCATTTACTTGGTATGTCGATCCACTTGAGTTGCAAAAAAAAATTATATTGCATTTATCGACATATTCAATAGATGTTTAAGACAAAATTATAGATGGTCGCCCTTAACCAGCCCTATTCTCCGCTTTAGTAGACAAAATTACTTGTTAATTCTCTTTGCTAAGGTGGGTCTCGGGGTGGGGCGTTACATAAACAAAAGAACATAAAAGCATATTCATTTTATGATTTACATATATTGTAACATATCAAGAAATCAAAATAGATCGTGCTATATTATTTTCACTACTATTTTGATATATATTGTTATTTTCACTATATGAATAAAGAATATATATATATATATATATATATGTGTGTGTGTGTGTGTGTGTGTGTGTGTGTGTGTGTGTGTGTGTGTGTGAAATTAGGAATAAAGAAAATAACTTTTGAAAATAATAACATTAATTTCATATTTAAATCAAAACAAGTTAAACATTAATTTGGTTTACTCTTATATATATATATGTGTGGGTGTAAAATAGATCATTTTATGATTTACATAGGCACCTTTATTCGTTGATAAGTAGTAATTATGTAATATGTATAAAATAAACAGTGTATATTGATATGGCATTCAAATAGTGCATATATATATATATATATATATATATCTAGAAGAGAAAGTTCACTCCAGAAGTGGTGATACTAATATATCTCTAGAAGAGATTTATAAATTTGAAAATTATAACATATCTCTAGAAGAGATTTATTTATATATTTGGTAATTTTATTAAACCAAATAAGTGTACATAAATTTGATTATAAAGGATCCTAATTTAGCTTAGATTAGATCCTAAAAGTTTGAGAGCTAAGAGGAAATCTGTATCTGTAACATTCCAAGTATCTAGAAGATACTATTATTATTTTTGGTATAATTTTTTTTACAGAACTCTCAATAGAGATGTGTAGAATGTCTATATGCAATTAAAAATTACTCCTTGATAAGTAATCATAATCAGTGTTCAAAACTGATATTTGAGATATAATTGAGAAATAAAACTTAACAACTTGAAGTTGTGTGTATATTTTGTTCGAACCAGAAGTTCGATATGGTTTCAAACCAAATGTTTTGAACATTATCATGCGGTTTTGACAGGTTTGCATTGACATTGATTTATAAATAGAAATTAATAGTTTTGATCCTTGTAATAGTTTATTTCAAAAATCACTAATTCAAATGAGAAAGAATATGAAAATTTTACAATATACATGTGATACGTGGACGCATGTACACATCCATATATGTAAATATTTAGCTAACAACCTGAAGTTTGTTATAAGCTATTATTTAGTGATTATGGATAGATATTATTTAGTGATTTAAAATTCAATCAACATAAATGCTGAATGACCTGAAGTCATGTATGTATTCAAATGATCTACATAATAAGTAAATTCTTCCAATAGCTTAGATCAATGAATGAAAACAAACTCTAATAATCAATATCAATTGAATGCATCTTATAAATGAATGAAAGAATTATCCTCCTATTATTAATATGTATGGTGTATTTTCTAGTAGCAATATCATAATGGATCAAAATGAGAATCCAAAGATGATTATTATTTAATGTGACAATGTTTGTCAACATTGAGGGGGAGGATAAAGGGATACAAGCTCATTTTGATCATCAATGTTAAATATTTGTTAAAATATACAATGATGCAAAATATTAAGTAACTTAAATAAATTATCAGTAATATTCCTAGTAGACTTTCTCCAATATAGATTTGAATCCCTGAAGGATCAAAATTTGTAAACCACATTTGAAATATGGTTCAAAAGTCAGTTCAAAATATTTTTGGAGTAAGTAATAAAGATGCCAAATAAAGGAGGTGAGTGTTCTTGAAGAAACACTTAAGGATGCTCCGAAAGAGATCCATGACATGATTCTCAAATAACCCTAGAAGTGGGTTAGGTACCTAAAACATGATAATTAAAGAGTTCTCAACAAATCATGTCTAGAACTGACAAGAAACAATCATCGATGATAAATTTATAAATAATAAAGCGCTTATGTTTATAAATGGATTAAAGATCCTGGATTAAGGGAAAACATGACTGGCCATCATGAATCCTTTTCCAATAGAGAAATATGGACGTGTAGTGCGCAAAGTAGCGAAAGTACTTGAAATGTTTAATATACCCTGAAGGTATAAATATGGTTTGAAACATATTAAATGATGAAAGTATAAAAATTCCTGAAGAATATAAATAACTTTTGTGGTTATAAAGAAGGCAAAGAACAAGGAGCATAGATTACAACCTACTTTTAAGCATTGTTGTAATGAAAATCTTGATATAGTTCACGGTGAGTACATTACTTCCTATTTTTATGTATCGTTGTAATGAAACTCTTAATATCCATTGAAGTGATAGTTGTGATAGCAAACACTTATTAAAGTATACAAATTTCTAAGAATATATATAGATTTTGTAGTTATAAAGAACGAAAAAGACATGAAGTGTAGATTACAAATTTCTTCTAAGTATTGTTGTAATGAAAATCTTGATATACTTCAAGATGAGTAGATTATCCTGCTTACTAGTAATGTTGTAATGAAATTTTTAATATTCATGAAAGATGTATAGTTGCAATGCGCAAAACTAATTTGAAGTAAAAAATGAAAGCACGTGAAGTGTTTTTCACAAAAGTAGCATACAAAATGCATAAAATGCAAACCATATTTGGAAGAAACAATTTTATCAAATTTGATTGTATCAAAGGAAACTATTGATAAATTGTATTATTAATGAGATACATATTTACGGATCCAGAAGTATCTATAACCAATTTGAGTTATCGAAAGACGAATATGAACTCAGAGGAAGTTTTAAAATCAGGGGGAGAATTCATATGTTTTTTATAATGCACTCTTTTTTCTTAACTAAGATTTTTCCCATTGGGTTTTTATTAGTAAGGTTTTAATGAGGCATTAACTTGATCTAGAAGTATCAACTCCCTAGTAACATTTGAAATAAGTTATAATGTACTCTTTTTCTTTATTTAAGATTTTTCCCACTGGATTTTTCTTATTAAGGTTTTAATGAGGCATTATCTTGATCTGGAAGAATCAAACATCTTTTCAAGAAATAACATCTCAAATATGTTATTTAAGTTAAATTATATTTTTATCCTTGACTTAGGTTTTTCCCCTCGGGTTTTCCTTTGTAAGGTTTTTTTTACTGACGTATTAAATTGATCCAGAAGTATCAAACTCTATCGGATACAGTAAATTATTAAAATATGACATACTATATTGTACTCTTTTTCCTTCATTAAGATTTTTCCCATAGGGTTTTACTTAGTAAGGTCTAAATGAGGCATTAGTTTGATCCAGAAGTATCAAGCTTTATTTAGAGAAATAAGAAAATAAAATATGTCGTTGTACTCTTTTTCTTTCACTAAGATTTTTCCCATTGGCTTTTTCTTAGTAAGGTTTTATTGAGGCATTATTTTGATCCTGAAGTATCAAACTCTTATAAGGAATATCATTTTTAGTATGATATTTATGATTTCACAGGTTGCACTCTTTTCCTCGTTCAATCTTTTTTCCCACTGGGTTTTTCTAATAGAGGTTTTTTTAACGAGGCAGCAGACAATATCTATATCGACTGAATCGATAAATGCAAGCAAGATAATAATGAGGGGGACCAATCATCATACACATTTCGAAACGGAAATTTCCAAATTATCTGAGCATTCAAGATTTTGAAGACGCATATTCAAAGGGGAGTGTTATAATATATGTTTATTATGAAGTGAATATGCTTGTACGTTGTTTTGTTTAGTCCCGCATCGTGAAAAAGGTTAAGTCCTTTGCTCTGAAGCCTTTATATAAAGGACGCTATGTAATGTAAATATATATCAATTCTCAGAAGTGAATAATATATCTTTTGTCTCTCTCTCTCCAATGGTTTCTAAAAACATGAGATCCGAATAATGTTATTTTATGTATAAAAACGTGCACCGGACAACGATACTTAAAAATAAGGTTTCTAATAGAAAATTTATTTCTTAATTTTTTTCCCTTCTTCCATGCATCCAATCGCCTTTCAAAAGGTAAAATATAGTAGATCAAATATAATAGATCTAAAATAATCTTAAATCCCTAAATTTCTTAAATATCTTGTGTTGATTTGAAGATTTACATGTTTGTTTTGATATATTTGGTAAAGAATTATGAAGTTTGTTTTCTTATGAAAATAATAATAATTTGGATCTGAGATGTATAGTTATTTATGACTATGAATGATATGGATAGATTTGAGATGATAATTCTGTTTATTTAGAAATTCAGATTATCGGGAAATAAAATTTCACTTTAAGATATTAATTTTAATTTTTTTATTGAGTAATATTGAACCTAGATTTGAGATGAAATTGTGTTACTTTAAGTACTATTTGTTCAATTGGTTCATTTATATTTATAATGAATTTTTTTTGCTATGACAGTTGTTATATCCAAGACTACGTAAAGGTTAATTGTAGTTATTTTTATCATAAATGAATTAGTTGCAAGTGTTATGGTAATAAATTAAATTATTTATTATCATAAATGCATTAAATGCATTGATTATAGTAAATTAAATGATGTTGTATTTTTATGTTTGGAATAAGAATAGACATATGGTTTATTACATGGTGTATTCATTCTAGCAAACAATGCTCGATATAATGAAAGAAATAAGTTTGAACAACAACCTGAAGTTGTGCAGATATTTTTTTTTTCAACCAGAAGTTTACACAAAATTTGAGAACATGAAGTTCATAACAATTTAATGAACTTGAAGTTCATGAATTAGAAGCTCGAAGCTCTACTGAAATTATGTAAAATGATAAGGTTGTACTTCCTGAAGAAGTTAAAGAAAATTAATAAATAATCATATGAGAAAATGATTTTGCATTCAAGAGATTACAAAAATCTCCAAATGAGTTATACCTTACCTTATATCTTAACATTTATACTAAATTAACCAAAAATCCTGAAGATATTATGTTATATGATATTTCAAACATCATTGGATGTGTGTGTGTATTAATCTGTTGAAAATATGTTTTAGAGATTTATTCATATTGCAAAATCTAACATCCTAGAAGAGATGTTATAAGAATTTTATTTTTGTTACATTGCAATTCCTTAAAAGGAAACACTATATTCCCTGAAGGAATAACCATATAATTTTTTTTGAAGCAATAACAATAATTTTTGAAAAAAAAGGATATTGTATGCTAATATTACACTCTAGAAGTAGTGGTTTTATCTCTTACATCTTACTTTCATTTGGTGAATCTAATTTTTTTACCGTATTTAAAAGTTTGATATTCCATTTCCAAGACAGTTACAACAAAAATCTCCAGCAGAGATATTTTATGCCACTGTAAAAATAGTAATTATGTAATTTATATAAAAGAAATATTGTATATTGATATGGCATTCCAATAATGCATATATATATATACATATATATATAGAAGAGATAAGTTCACTCCAGAAGTGATGAAACTAAAATATCTTTAGAAGAGATTTATAAATTTGAAAATGATAACATATCTCTAGAAGAGATTTGTTGATATATTTGGTGCTTTTACTAAACCAAATAAATGCATAGAAATTTGATACTTGAGATGCAATTGAGGAACAAAACTTAACAACTTGGTTGTGTGTATATATTGTTCGAACCAGAAGTTCGATATGTTTCCAAACCAAATGTTTTGAACATTATCATGCAGTTTTGACAGGTTTGCATTGACATTGATTTATAAATAGAAATTAATAGTTTGAATCCTTGTAATTGTTTGTTCTAAAAATCACTAATTCAAATGAGAAAGAATATGAATTTGATAATATATGTGTGATACGTGGACGCACGTATACATCCATATATGTAAATATTTATCTAACAACCTGAAATTTGTTATAAGCTCATATTATGGATTATGCATAGATATTATTTAGTTATTTAAAATTCAATCAACATAAATGTTGAATGACCTGAAGTCATGTATGTATTCAAATGATCTACACAATAAGTAAATTCCTCCAATTGGTTAGATCAATGAACGAGAACAAACTCTAATATGCTATATCAATTGAATGCATCTTATCAATTAATAAAAGAATTATCCTCCTATTATTAATATTTATGATGTATTTGCTAGTAGCAATATCATAATGGATCAAAATTAGAGTCCAAAGATGATTATTACTTAATGTGACAATGTTTGTCAACATTGAGTAGGAGGATAAAGGGATACAAGTTCATTTTGATCATCAGTGTTAAATATTTATTAAAATATACAATGATGCAAAATATTATCAGTATTATCCTTAGTAAACTTTCTCCATTATATATCTGAATCCCTGAAGGATCAAAATGTGAAAACCACATTTGAAATACGGTTCAAAAGTCAGTTCAAAATACTTTTGGAGTAAGTAATAAAGATGAAAAATAAAGGAGGTGAGTGTTCTTGAAGAAACACTTAAGGGTGCTCTAAAAGAGATCAATGACATGATTGTCAAATAACCCTAAAAACGGATTAGGTACCTAAAACATGATAATTAAAGAGATCTCAATAAAATCATGTCTAGAACTGACAAGAAATAATCATCGATGATAAATTTATAAATAATAAAGCGCTTATGTATATAAATGGATTAAAGATCCTGGATTAGAGAAAAACATGATTGGCCATCATGAAATTCTCATAAATAAGAAATGTGAACCTGTAGTTCGCAAATATATATATATATATATAATAGAAAATCACACTGAAATTACTGAAGCACATGTAGTGCTACATCGTGTTAAATGCTCCAGGCATATGTTTTTATAAATAATTGAATTCATTGAAGCAGTGAAAGTGTTTGAACACTTAAAATACCTTGAAGGTATAAATATTGTTAAAACATTATAAACAATGAAAGTACACAAATTCCTGAAGAATATAAATAACTTTGGTGGTTATAAAGAAGATAAAGAACAAGTCCGTAGATTACAACTTCTTTTAAATATTGTTGTAATGAAAATCTTTATATAATTCATGATGAGTAGATTACTTCCTATTTTTAAGTATTGTTCTAATGAAACTCTTAATATCCATTGAATGGTAGTTGCGATATGCAAATACTTATTAAAGTATACAAATTCTTGAAGAATATATATAACTTTTGTAGTCATAAAGAATGCAAAAGACATGAAGTGTAGATTACAAATTTCTTTTAAGTATTGTTGTAATGAAAATCTTGATATACTTTAAGATGAGTAGATTACTTCATGCTTTCTAGTAATGTTGTAATGAAATTTTTAATATTCATGAAAGATGTATAGTTGCAATGCGCAAAACTAATTTGAAGCACAAAAATGAAAGCATATGAAGTGTTTTTCATAAAAGTAGCATACAAAATGCATAAATGCAAACCATATTTGGAAGAAACAATCTTAGAATATTTGATTGTATCGAAGGAAAATATTAATAAATTGTATTATTAATGAGATACATATTTATGGATCCAGAAGTATCTATAACCAATTTGAGTTATCGAAAGACGAATATGAATTCAGAGGAAAATTTAAAATCAGAGGGAGCATTCATTTTATAATGCACTCTTTTTCCTTAACTAAGATTTTTCCCACTGGATTTTTATTAGTCAGGTTTTAATGAGGCATTAGTTTGAACCAGAAGTATCAAGCTTTATTTAAAGAAATAAGAAAATAAGATATGTCATTGTACTTTTTTTTTCCTCACTAAGATTTTTTCCATTGGGTTTTTCTTAGTAAGGGTTTAATGAGGCATTATATTGATCCCGAAGTATCAAACTCTTAGAAGGAATATCATTTTTAGTATGATATTTATGATTTCACAAGTTGCACTCTTTTCCTCGTTCAAGGTTTTTTCCCACTGGGTTTTTCTAATAAAGGTTTTTAATGAGGCAACAGACAATATCTATATCGACTGAATAGATGCATGAAAGCAAGATAATAATGATGGGGAGCAACTGTCATGGACATTTTAAAAGAAACAATTTCTAGCAACCATATGAGCATTCAAGATCTCGAAGACGCATATTCAAGGGGGAGTGTTATAATATATGTAAATATACAAGTGAATATGCTTTTGTGTTTTTCTATTAGTCCCATATCATGGGATATGTTCCATCTCATGCTCCAATGCCTATATATAAAGGAGCCTGAGTAATGTAATTATATGAATCAATCTGACATAATCTATTCTCAGAATGAATAATATATCTTCTGCCTCTCTCTCTAATGGCTTCCTATTTTCTTTATACTATATGTAAATATATAGATCTATTTTATAGAATAAAGAAAATAGGAAGCCATTAGAGAGAGAGGCAGAAGACATATTATTTATTCCTGAGAATGGATTATCTATTTACATTACATTAGCACCTTTATATAGAGGCCTAGGAGCTTGGGGTAGAACTAATCCCACGATGTGGGACTAAATACAAAACAGTATATAGCATATTCACTATTTATATTTACATATATTATAACACTCCCCCTTGAATATGCGTCTTCAAAATCTTGAATCCTCTGATAACTAGAAATTGTCCGTTTCGAAATGTGTATGATGATTGCTCCCCCTCATTATTATCGTGCTTGCATTTATCCTTTAGTCGATATAGATATTGTCCGTTGCCTCATTAAAAACCTCTGTAAGGAAAACCCAATGGGAAAAACCTTGATAGAGGAAAAGAGTGCAACTTTTAAAATTATAGACATCATACTAAAAATGATATTCCTTCTAAGAGTTTGATACTTCGGGATCAAAATAATGCCTCATTAAACCCTTACTAAGAAAAACCCAATGGGAAAAATCTTCGTGAAGGAAAGAGAGTACAATGACATATTTTATTTTCTTATTTTTTTTAAATGAAGCTTGATACTTATGGATCAAACTAATGCCTCATTAAAACCTTACTAAGTAAAACCCTATGGGAAAAATCTTAGTGAAGGAAAAAAAGCACAATATAGTCTGTCATATTTCAATAATTTATTGCATCGGATAGAGTTTGATACTTCTGGATCAATTTAATACGTTAGTAAAAACCTTACAAAGGAAAACCCGATGGGAAAAACCTTAGTCAAGGATAAAAATATAATTTAACTTAAATAACATATTTGAGATGTTATTTCTTGAAAAGACGTTTGATTCTTCTAGATCAAGATAATGCCTCATTAAAACCTTAATAAGAAAAACCCAGTGGGAAAAATCTTAAATAAGGAAAAAGAGAACATTATAGCTTATTTCAAATGTTACTAGGGAGTTGATACTTCTGGATCAAGATAATGCCTCATTAAAACCTTACAAATAAAAACCTAGTGGGAAAAATCTTAGTTAAGGAAAAAGAGTGCATTATAAAATACTTATGGATGCTCCCCCTGATTTAAAGTTTCCTCTGAATTCGTATTCGTCTTTCGATAACTTAAATTGGTTATAGATACTTCTGGATCCATAAATAAGTATCTCGTTAATAATACAATTTATTAATAGTTTCCTTCGATACAATCAAATTTTCTAAGATAGTTTCTTCAAATATGGTTTGCATTTTATGCATTTGTATGCTACTTTTATGAAAAACACTTCATGTGCTTTCATTTTTGTGCTTCAAATTAGTTTTGCGCATTGCAACTATACATCTTTCATGAATATTAAAAATTTCATTACAACATTACTAGAAAGCAGGAAGTAATCTACTCATCTTGATGTATCAAGATTTTCATTACAACAATACTTAGAAGAAATTTGTAATCTACACTTCATGTCTTTTTCATTCTTTATAACTACAAAAGTTATATATGTTCTTCAAAAATTTGTATACTTTAATAAGTATTTGCATATCGCAACTATCACTTCAATGGATATTAAGAGTTTCATTACAACGATACTTAAAAATAGGAAGTAATCTACTCATCATGAATTATATCAAGATTTTCATTACAACAATACTTAAAAGTATGATTTTAAACCACATTTATACCTTCAGGGTATATTAAGCATTTCAAGTATTTTCGGTACTTTGCAGATTACATGTCCATATTTCTCTACTATTAAAGGATTCATGATGGCCAGTCATGTTTTCCCCTAATTCAAGCTTCTTAATCTATTTATAAACATAAGCGCTTTATTATTTATAAATTTATTATCATCGATGATTATTTATTGTCAGTTCTAAACATGATTTATTGAGATCTCTTTAATTATCATGTTTTAGGTACCTTACCCACTTCTAGGGTTATTTGAGAATCATGTCATGGATCTCTTTCAGAGCATCCTTAAGTCTTTCTTCAAGAACACTCACCTCCTTTATTTGGCATCTTTATTACTTACTCCAAAAATATTTTGAACTGACTTTTGAACCATATTTCAGATGTGGTTTACAAATTTTGATCCTTTAGGGACTCAAATCTATATTGGAGAAACATTGTCACATTAAATAATAATCATTTTTGGACAAACATTGTCACATTAAATAATAATCATTTTTGGACTCTCATTTTGATCTAGTATGATTTTGCTACTAGCAAATACATCATACATATTAATAATAGGAGGATAATTCTTTTATAAGATGCATTCAATTGATATTGATTATTAGAGTTTGTTCTCATTCATTGATCTAATCAATTGGAGGAATTTACTTATTGTGTAGATTATTTGAATACATACATGACTTCAGGTCATTCAACATTTATGTTGATTGAATTTTAAATCACTAAATAATGTCTATTCATAATCTATAAGATGAGCTTATAACAAACTTCAGGTTATTAGCTAAATTTTACATATATGGATGTATACGTGCGTCCAAGTATCACATATATATTATAAAATTTTCATATTCTTTCTCTTTTGAATTAGTGAGTTTTAGAACAAACTATTACAAGGATCCAAACTATTAATTTTTATTTATAAATCAATGTCAATGCAAACCTGTCAAAACCGCACGATAATGTTCAAAACATTTGGTTTGAAACCATATCAAACTTCTGGTTCGAACATAATATACACAACTTCAAGTTGTTAAGTTTTATTCCTCAATTATATCTCAAATATCAGTTTTGAACACTAATTATGATTACTTATCAAGGAATAATTTTTAATTGCATATAGGCATTTTTACACATCTCTATTGAGAGTTCCGTAAAAAATTACAGCAAAAAATAATAATAGTATCTTTTGGATACTTGGAATGTTACAGATACAGATACAGATTTCCTCAAGACCGTATGTATAGCTCTCAAACTTTTAGGATCTAATCTAAACTAAATTAGGATCCTTTATAATCAAATTTCTATGCATTTATTTGGTTTAATAAAATTACCAAACATATAAGCAAATCTCTTCTAGAGATATGTTATCATTTCCTAATTTATTAGTCTCTTTTAGGAATATTTTATTATCACTACTTCTGGAGTGAATTTATCTCTTCTAGATATATATATATATATATATATGTACTATTGGAATGTCATATCAATGTACAATGTTTCTATTTTAGAAATTACATAATTACTACCTTTACAATAATATAAAACATCCCTACTGGAATTTTTTTTGTTGTAACTATCTTTGAAATGACATATCAGACTTTAAATACAGTAACAAAATTCGATGCACCAAATGAAAGTAAGATGCGAAAGATAAAACCACTACTTCTGGAGTGTAACATTGGTATACAATATCATTTTTTTTCTCGATAAATTATTGTTATTACTCAAAAAAATTTATATCATTATTCCTTCGGGGAATATAGTATTTCCTTTTAAGGAATTGCAAGGTAACAAAAATAAAATTTCTATAACATCTCTTTTGGAATGTTATATTTTGCAATATAAATATAAATAAATCTCTAAAACATCTTTTCTAGAGATTAATACACACACATCCAATGATGTTTGATGTATCATATAACATAATATCTTCAAGATATTTGGTTAATATAATATAAATATGAAGATATAAGGTAAGGTATAACTCATTTGGAGATTTTTGTAATCTCTTGAATGCAGCATTATTATCTCATATGATTATATATTATTTTCCTTTAACTTCTTCAAGAAGTAAAACCTTATCATTTTACTCAATTTTAATAGAGCTTGGGCTTCTAATTCATGAACTTAAAGTTCACTAATTTATTATGAACTTCGGGTTCTCAAATTTTGTGTAAACTGCCTTTTTTTAGAAGCTTGTACATTTGACAAATTAAAATCTTGAATAAAGAGAAGCAATTAGAGAGAGAACAATTTTATTCATTCAGAGATTAGTAATCCAGTTACATTACATAGGCTCCTTTATATATAGGCCTTGGAGCATGAGATGGAAGATATCCCATGATGTGGGACTAAATAGAAAAACACAAAAGCATATTCACTTATATATTTACATATATTATAACACTCCCCCTTGAATATGCATCTTTGAAATCTTGGATGCTCATATGGTTGTTAGAAATTGTTTCTTTTAAAACGTCCATGACAATTTCTCCCCCTCATTATTATCTTGCTTTCATACATCCATTCAGTCGTTATAAATATTGTCTGTTGCCTCATTAAAAACCTCTGTTAGGAAAACCCAGTGGGAAAAATCCTTGAACGAGGAAAAGAGTGCAACTTGTGAAATTATAGATATCATATTAAAATGATATTCCTTCTAAGAGTTTGATACTTCGGGATCAAAATAATGCCTCATCAAAACCTTACTAAGAAAAACCCAATGAGAAAAATCTTAGTGAAGGAAAAGGAGTACAATGACATATTTTATTTTCTTATTTCTTCAAATGAAGTTTGATACTTCTGGATCAAACTAATGCCTCGTTAAAATCTTACTAAGAAAAACCCTATGGGAAAAATCTTAGTGAAGGAAAAAGAGTACAATATAGTATGAGATATTTCAATAATTTACAGAATCAAATAGAGTTTGATACTTCTGGATCAATGTAATACTTCATTAAAGACCTTACAAAGGAAACCCGATGGGAGAAGCCTTTGTCAAGGATAAAAATACAATTTAACTTAAATAACATATTTGAGATGTTATTTCTTGAAAAGACGTTTGATTCTTCTAGATCAAGACAATGCCTCGTTAAAATCTTAGTAAGAAAAACCCAGTGGGAAAAATCTTAAATAAGGAAAAAGAGTACATTATAACTTACTTCAAATGTTACTACGGAGTTGATACTTCTGGATCAAGGTAATGCCTCATTAAAACCTTACTAATAAAAACCCAATGGGAAAAATCTTAGTTAAGGGAAAAGAGTGCATTATAAAATACTTATGAATTCTCCCCCTGATTTTAAATTTTCCTCTGAATTCATATTCGTCTTTCGATAATTCAAATTGGTTGTAGATACTTCTGGATCCATAAATATGTATCTCATTAATGATACAATTTATTAATAGTTTCCTTTGATACAATAAAATTTTCTAAGATTGTTTATTTCAAATATGGCTTGCATTTTATGCATTTTGTATGCTGCTTTTATGAAAAACGCTTCATGTGCTTTCATTTTTGTGCTTCAAATTAGTTTTGTGCATTGCAACTATACATCTTTCATGAATATTAAAATTTTCATTACAACATTACTAGAAACCAGGAAGTAATCTACTCATCTTGATGTATCAAGATTTTCATTACAACAATACTTAGAAGAAATTTGTAATCTACACTTCATGTCTTTTTCATTCTTGATAACTATAAAAGTTATATATATTCCTCAGAAATGTGTATACTTTAATAAGTATTTGCATATCACAACTATCACTTCAATGGATATTAAGAGTTTCATTGCAACTATACTTAAAAATAGGAAGTAATCTACTCATCATGAATTATATCAAGATTTTCATTACAACAATACTAAAAAGTAGGTTGAAATCTACTCTCCTTGTTCTTTGCATTCTTTATAATAATGAAAGTTATTTATATTCTTCAGGAGTTTGTATACTTTCATTATTTAATATGATTTTAAACAACATTTATACCTTCAGGGTATATTAAGCATTTCAAGTACTTTCGGTATTTTGCGGACTACATGTCCATATTTCTCTATTATTAAAGGATTCATGACGGCCAGTCATGTTTTCCCCTAATTCAAGATTCTTAATCTATTTATAAATATAAGCGCTTTATTATTTACAAATTTATCATCGATGATTATTTCTTGTCAGTTCTAGACATGATTTATTAAGATCTCTTTAATTATGTTTTAGGTACCTAAACCACTTCTGGGTACTTTGACAATCATGTCATTGGTCTTTTCAAGAGCACCCTTAAGTGTTTCTTCAAGAATACTCACGTCCATTATTTGGCATCTTTATTAGTTACTCCAAAAATATTTTGAACTGACTTTTGAATCATATTTCAGATGTGGTTTATAAATTTTGATCCTTCAGGGATTCAAATCTATATTAGAGAAATCTACTAGGGATAATATTGATAATATTTTGCATCATTGTATATTTTAATAAACATTTAACACTAATGATCAAAATGAACTTGTATCCCTTTATCCTCCCCCTTAATGATGACAATTGTCACATTAAATAATAATCCTCTTTGGATTCTCATCTTAATCCACTATCACATTGGTGCTAGCAAATACATTATGTGTATATCAGTTATATGAGGATAATCATTTTATTAGTTGGTAAGATGCATTCAATTGATATTACTTAGTAGAGTTTGTTCTCATTCATTGATCTAGTAAATTGGAGGAATTTACTTATTGTATAGATCATTGACCACATACACAACTTCAGGTCATTCAACATTTATGTTGATTGAATTTTAAATCACTAAATAATATCTACACATGATTTATAAGATGAGCTCATAAGAAACTTCGGGTTGTTAGCTGAATATTTACATATATGGATGTATACGTGCGTCCACGTATTACATATATATTATAAATTCTCATATATATTTTCTCATTTGAATTAGTGATTTTTTTTAGAACAAATTATTACAAGGATCCAAGACATTTGGTTTGGAACTATACCGAACTTCTGGTTCGAACAACTTCAAGTTGTTAAGTTTTGTTCCTCAATTATATCTCAAGTAAAAGTTTTGAACATTAATTATATTACTTATCAAAGAATAATTTATAATTGCATATAGACATTTCTACACATCTCTTTTGAGATTTCAAAAAAGAATTACAACAAAAAATAAAATAAGAGTATCTTCTGGATACTTGGAATATTACAGATACAAATCTCCTTAAGACCGTATGTATAACTTGCATGAAAATTATAATATGAAATATAGACCATCTCTTCAGGAGAATATTTAAAAATATATCTTCAAGAATTGATTATATGTGCAATATTTCTTATGAAATAATAACTAGGAACATGACCTTTATGATATAATTAGACATATGAACATAGAACAATATATTCTAGAGATAATCTTAAACATTTTGGATCTAATCTAAACTAAATTAGGATCCTTCATAGTCATATTTATGTACACTTATTTGGTTTAATAAAATTACCAAATATATAAATAAATCTCTTCTATATATATGTTATCATTTTCAAATTTATAAATCTCTAGATATATTAGTATCACCACTTCTGGAGTGAACTTTCTTTTCGAGATATATATATATATATATATGCTATATTTGAATATTATTTATTCCTGAGAATAGATTATATCAGATTGATTCATATAATTACATTACACAGGCTCCTTTATATATAGGCATTGGAGCATGAGATGGAACATATCCCATGATGTGGGACTAATAGAAAAACACAAAAGCATATTCACTTATATATTTACATGTATTATAACACACACACATATATATAGAGGATCGGCTCCTCTTCACTTTTGCTACATCTCAACTCTCATGATTTCAACAATGTTCCGTTTTAAATAATATAGTTTCTCTTTCGTGAAGTGATGAAAGATAAACTATATTATTTAAATCAAAATAGGTAGATTGAAACCAGATGATTTGAGGTGTACAAAAAGTGAGGGAAAACCGATCATTGCTCATATGTATGTGTGTATGTATATTAAAAATTGTATGAATATAATTTAATATATAGTTACATTTTATATTAATAAATGTTGTAATTAGGTATTTTTGAAATTCCTGAACTAAAACCTAAATATTTGGACCCAGTAACAATATATAGCTTTCTAACAAACAAATGTGTAAGGTAGTAGAACCCATGACCGGCCCATCCATCCTTAGAGCAACTCCAACAGTTTTGCAATCCAAACTTACAAAAATGTACACTACAAAATAAGGGGGTGTTGGTGTTTCCAACTATTTTAGATTTAGCAGGCGCTTGTTGAACAAACATCAGCACTTAAAATAATGCGGGCGCTTGTTGAACAAGCGGATAGGGTTAGCGCCTATATAAGACGCTAAAACCCTATTTTTCTCATTTCATACGTTTAAAAAGTTTTTTATTTTTATGTTTTTTTAGTTTTAGGGTTTTATTAAAAATTATGTCGATATGCCGTCCAAACCTGTTAGAGTTTTTTTTGAACCGATACTTTATATACAACAAATCATTGGGACAATATATCCCATGTCAAATAAGCGTTCGAAGCAAGTTTCGAACTTGTGACATCCTGCACCAAAGCCGAATCAATTAACCACTTGGACAAAGGTGCTTGTCAAACCGGTTAGAGTTGGTAGACGGACAGTGTAACGATCCCAGTTTAAAGACGAATTTAAATTTATAACTAAATTAAATTTTTGGGTTAAATTATGGATTTGTTTGATTTTTTTTTCAAATTTAATAAGATGTATACATTTATTTAATTTGAAATTTTGGATTGAAACTTAAAATAATTTTTTTCAATTGAACTGGATTATAAATAAATTTGATTTGGAATTCAAAATGAATTCAAAAAATGAATTGAATTTAAAGATTATACTTTGGAAAAAATTATTATATGTATGATTAATTATTGAATGCAATATAGATACTAATGTTTAAAATAAAATTCAATTTTATCAATATAAATAGAAGTATACAAATATGATGATATAAATTAAATGTTTGAAAGTTAAACTTAAAATAGAAATAAAATTCAAGATTATTTTAGTAAAAATAAAATATTAATACTTAACCAAACCTATGAAGTATATATATGTTTGATGTGAGTTGTGTAAGCAAAGTAAGAAACAAATGAAACAAAGTTGTTATATACTTAGGCACATATAAAGAACAAGTAAAAAAAGAAAAGATAATATCTACATACAAATAAACATCTATGTACAAAGCAAATAAAAAAACAAAAAATATCTATGTAATAAAAGCTTGCAAAAGAAGATAAACAAACAAATAAACAAAAATGTCTACAATACAAAACTGTATATACATAATTAAAATGGCATGAGCTTGTAAACAAAAATAGAGACATTGCATTTAATACCCCATCTTCTCTCAGCACAAAACAAATCCTTTCAGCCGAAAATATGTTAGAATCATATCAGTAAATAAATTGAAACAAATATCTTCAGTCAAACGAGAAATCTGTAGTCAACAAAAGAGGCTTTACCAGTTGTTACCTTCCCTTTATACAAACATTGTTTCTATATATATGCATCTATTTTTATCTTTGTTCGTTCAAACATTAGACTTAGCATTATAGAAACTAATTTATACAACTAAAACTTAAATATACAACTCAACTAAAGAAAGAAAAAAAAGAGATTCAAAAGAAAATCAACTGCAGCTTTCAACAACAAAGAAGATTCTTTGTTCTTTCCATTCACTATGAGTAAACATTTTTTTTTTAAAGTTTTAAGTTTAATTAAAACTGAATAGGCAATTCATTGATAACATTGTGTGTTGTATATGTATTATTTTTATATAGTTCTGTGGTGTATATAAGTTGTTTTGTGAAATGTTGAATCTACAGGTCTTCTCTAATTGTTGTTATAGAGTTGGATATTCATTCAAAATTCAAAACATTTTCATTCAATCGTGGTTAAGCTTAGAGTTTTCAAACAAACAAGACGTTTAAACATAAGTTAAGCTTTTAAAATTTGTTTTCAACCTGTGAGTGAAGTATATCAACTGAAATCCTGTTTTACAGTACAACATATAATTATATGTTAAATTCAAGTGTTTTAAAATGTTAATTCAATTTTACAACTTGAAACCTCACTGCAAAATAGAATTTTTAAAACAAAAATGGGATTTTTTAGTTAGGTATTTAGTGAGCAGCTCGTGGTTGATCAGAAGTCACGTTTGATCAATTCCTGGTGATTGAATAAATGTGGGGTATTGAGATTCTGCTCGAAGCTAGTTCGGCAATGAGTGAAATCGAGAAAATTGTTGAATAAATTTTATATTGGACGAATTGATGAGACGAAGCAAAATTAGGGTTTGTGATCGCGTTTTGAACAGGGTTGGTAGAAGATGATTGCATCTTCTTGGAGTGATAGAGTTGCACATTGCTTTGTGAGATGATAGTATGGAGGGTGACGAGGTCATGGCCGAAGTTTCGAATTTTCTGGTGGTCGAGGTTGGGCGAACGACAATGTTCCAGGTTTTGATGACTTCGATGATGAAGTTTCTAGGTCGCGAATTTTAGCTCGAATCTGATTTCAAGGGGGTGAGTGAATTTTGGCGATTGAGAATTGATGCGTGAAGTATCGTCGACTTGCTCGACGTGGTGGTGTCGCCTAGAGGCGATCAACGGCGACATGCACGTGCACGGCCGTGAATGGTGTCAGTAACGTTTGTGTGGTGAACGACCTGGGTTATTACTCGAGAAGATGGATTCGTTACTTCGGGTTCGTACTCGAGGATGCAAGCGGGTTACCTAATGCTTTCGTTTTAAACTTAAGCTTAAATTTAACTTACTGGAAGAAAAAAATAAAAAAGGAAAGAAGGAGAATCGATGCGACAGAGAGAGGCCTCGAGAAAATTAGTAAATGGACTCAAGTGTTTACTCGAGTAAACCAAAATCTTGCTCGGGTAAATTTCCAAACCTGCAAATAGCTAATAGTATGTAAACTATTTAAACAAATTTAAGTGATAATGGCTAATCAATGTATGCAAATTATAAGACAAGCCTTTATTACAAGTTAATGAATTAAGAAAAAAAAATACTTAACAAAGTTTTAGAATCCAATTAATACTTTAATTTAGTAGTTAATGTAAATCAGGTGTTGAAACTTAATTACCACTAAAGTTGTGTAATTAGTAATAATTTAAATTTTAATGTTAAGGAAGATTTTTTTTAAAGGTTAATTAAGACAAAGAATTATTACCAGTTAGTTGTTTAAAAAGGGTAATTAAGATGGTTAATTAATTTAAAATTGTAATTATCTAAGTGACTAGAGATTAATCAATTTAAAATTAAAGATTTGGTTAATTAACAATCAAGTGTTAATTTATTTGTAATTAAGAATTGTTAATTAGATAATTTAAGTTAATTAATTTATAATTAGTAGTTAATTAAGATAATTGTTAATTAATTAGAATTTAATCAACTTATCATTAAGAATAGTTCATCATTGATTTAAATAAATAAATAAAAATAGTTATGTGGTTAATTCTTTTAAATCACCCTCACTTCAAACTAAAGATGATTGACTATCATCAGATGTTGTATACGGGATTGATATTTCTGTTTGTGATTATGATACTGTGTGATATAAATTGTCTTATGCTGAACTGTGATTTGTGATTTGTTTTTGTACATATGTGAAAATCCCTTTGCCTGTAAAACGACATTTGAATTTCGATGCGACAGGGAGTCGGATTCCAGTTGGTTATCCGAAACCACATTGAATTGTAATGATGAATCTTTGTGATTGATAAATTAACTTTATCTATGAATCTGTGGATGAAGATAAGCGTTATGGGTTATACCGCTTATCGATATTGATGTATATATCTGTGATGATTGATGTTGTGCACTATTGTGTAAAACCCCTAGACCACACTTATACACATACAAATATGGATTACACGTGGAAATCGGTTAAGTCATAGATATTTGAATTTTTAAAATAGTTTGAATTTAAATTTTAAATTCAAATAGTTTTGGAAATGAAATTGAATGAAATATAAAAAGATTTTCCAAAAATAAAAGTTATTCTCAATCACTCGGTTAAGTGTTGAAATTTGAATAATTTGATTTAAATTTGAATTCAATTTTTTTTTTGAATTATATATTTGGTATTTATAATTTAAAAAGGATTATACAAGTTTATATGGGTTTTTAACCATTTTTAAAGTGTTGTTTTGGGAGTTTGAATTAACCCCAAAAATGTTAACTTGAATAAATAAAGTCGGATTTTTCGAAATGAAAACAGTTTGTTTTCAAACAATAAAAGCTTTCATATGAGTAATGAACTTTCAATTTATATTAAAGGAATTCCAAGTTGAGTTGAAATAGTTTTCCAAATTATGGAAGAATCTTTGGAAACGAGTTTTGAAAGCTATGAAATAAATCTTGATGTTAAAGATTTAAATGAATAAATCCTATTAAAACGAAAATTATTTTGAAATCCGTGAATGGATCTTTGTGAAACTGGGTGAACTTTTTGAAACAAATCTTTTTGTTTAAAAGATTTGAAATGGTAATTGGTTTAAACCATTTGAAAGAAAGTTGGAATTATTAAGTCGTGACTTAATTGAAATCGCATGTCCATATGTTTTTAAATATTGCGCTCATTATTCGGTTTAGCCGGGAGAGGACTTTGTGTTATATAACCCATTCTGAATAATGATACGTCGTTATGGACAGCATATGAAGACCGGTGGTGAAGACCGGGTATTTGCCAGGATGATAGGATGACCTATCGATTGTCTCTACACTGAGTAGCTATGGTATAGAGATTTCCTAAGTGATGGGAAGTCCGATCGGGATTGTGGATACCCGAATTTACAAGGGCTTCTTCGGACGTGCCTTCGGTTCTGTTTGAACCTGGGACAGACTTGTATGGTTGTATGTCTGACACTACACTTTGAGATATAAAGCAGATTCCTTTCAAATACATATCTATTGGTGGCGGAGGATTCATTCTCTTAGCTTAACACCCTTCTCTGAGACGTACGAGCTCAGATGTTATGTAGTAGAAGGTTATCAGCGATATACTCCCAATTTGGTAGTGTGGCATGCTAAGTGCTACCGTGCGTTGATCATTGGTTGATCATTTGTGATCAAAGCATGGCTTTAGTGTAAAGCATAGCTTTGTGGATGAAACCTCATCGAGCCTCACAAACCGGTAATGGTCGAAACAGGAAAGATGCGGCGAGGTTTCAGGGGTGGCTCCCCTAAGGTGTGACCATTCTTTTGGAAAAGGGTAGTATCATGGTACGGAGTCCTGATACTTACTCATAGTATATTTATTACTGTGTGATGTTGTTGGTGTTGAGAGCTCTCGGATAAAGGTCCCAAAGGACCAAGGTGGCATATCTGTAGGCATTACTCCCGGGCAGGGAGGAAACTGGCCTTGTGTTGGCAGAGAGCCAGGTAGGTTCTCGGGGCGTTCCTCCAGAGACGTTCCCATGTGGCAGTAGGAAGTTCCTTAGCCTGACCATTTGTTAGAAATCCAATCAAAACAATACGCGCCTTGTACGGTTTTAGTTGTAGAACATGTCATTTAAAATGGCAACTATAGCTGGCATAATACAATGGTACCTATGCTGGCTAAGATTAATGTTATACTTTCGAAATGTTTTCCACTATACACTAATAGTAATATCAAAATGGTTTTCGCGTATCAAGCATGTTTGACTATCGTAAGGAGAAATCTCCTCCAATTCTACGTTTGCATGGTGTGTGTGGCGGGAGGCCTTATGGTAGTTTCATTTTCAAAACGCATTGCGGATTTTAATTTTAAAATCTTTTGATTGTTTCTAAAGACAAACCGTTTTGTTTGCTCATACCAGTCCCATGATTGACCCAAAGTTTATTGTTCCTTTCCTAAACTCTTGGTGCCCACAATTTTCCATATGGGCAGTCTAGAGTTTGGTTTTTGATAGTCAGATCTAGTAGATTATCTGGAGCTAGTTCAGCCCTTGGATGACAGACCAGACTTGCTTATCTTGGTGCAATCTTGATGGTGGATCGAGCTTGAAGTTTTGGAGTTCTAGCTTTGGAATTTTTGGATCAGAGTTGCAGTATTGGATTCTGTGAAGACTTATCTCATATTGTATCGTGTTCCGCTGTATTCTGTATTGTATATTCTCTGATATAGATGATTATCATTGTATCAAATTGATGTATCGGATATTGTATTCATGTTCTATCAGTGATATCATCTTTTATTCCGCTGTACTATTTATCATCTAATGGGTGTTGCAAGCTCCCACGATACGAATTTGATGTTGTTTGTCGGACATCGAGTTCGGGTCGTGACAATTTGGTATCAGAGCTAACGGTTGAGTTAGAACTTTAGCTACGGAGTGTAACACATTAGATGGCTCATTAGAGATAGGGTGAAGTATACCCTAGAATGAGTACAACCAGTGGAACCAAAACCCAAAATTCTTAGTCTATTCTCTTTATCTGTTGTTATTCACTAAGATATTTCATCCGAATGCCTAAACCGGTCTTCTTACTATTGCAGATAGTAAGAATGAGTGGAAGAAGAGGAGGATGAGATAGGGGACAAGGAAGTACCACTACAGCTGGTCAAAGCCCTGCAACGACAGATATTCCTATTCAATCTCAATCAAATTTGGCTGATTTATATCGAGGCTTTTCTAGACTTGGTGGAAAGCCATTCACCGGCAAAGAATCTGTTATCGAAGCACAAGCCTGGATCCGATCATGCGAAAGGATTTTCAAGGGACTAAAATTGGAAGATGATCAGATGCGATTGCTAGCTTCTTGGCAACTCGAGGAAAAGGCTTTAATTTGGTAGGAAATAGTTACATTGGTTGAGCCGACGGATGAATTAACTTGGAGTCATTTCAAGGAAGTGTTCGAGCAGCGATATATGCCGTCTGCTGGTATCTCTAGAGTGTACCAAGAGTTTATGGATTTGAAGAAAGGAAGTTTATCATTTGAGGAATACTTGAACAAATATAATGAATTATCTCGATTTGGTCCAGAATTGGTGAATACACCGTTAAAGAAGAATGAAAAGTTTATTCGGGGAATGAACCAGGAGTTTCAGGAGAGGATGACTACTCACGTTAAGGAATCCTTTTATGAATTAATTGATATAGGCTATAGATAAGATACTCTGGATAAGAAAAAAGATCCGGAGGATAATGGAGATACACGTAATCTAAACTGGAGGAAAAGGAAGTTTGGTGGAAAGAAACTGAGGAAAGATATAAAGGAAAGAAGAATATACAGAAGAAAAAGGTGAAGGATGTTACTTGTTTCAACTGCTTGGAGAAAGGCCATTACTTGAACAATTGTAAGAATCCCAGGAAACAAGGAATGAAAGAGCCATTTATGAAGGCAGAACAGGAATCTAGGGAGTGTTGTTACTGCCATAAGCCGGGACATAGGATCATGAATTGCCCAGCACTGAAGCAAGCTCAAGCAGCGAGGGCGTATGCAATCAAAGGTGATTCTTCAACCTCAAAAGCTTATTAAGGAAAGAAAATTTTATAAGGTAACTATCTCGTTTACGATTAAATTGTTCGAGCTTTGTTCGACATGCGAACTACCCTTAGTTTTATTTCTTAGCAAATCGTAAATGAGTTAAAATCTTGAATTTGAAATCGTAATCGAATCTATTTTAATCTATTTAGCTTGGGCTTCGATAAAATCTACGAACGGTTAGTTATCCCTTCGAACTAACCAATACCCCTGTACACTTCGTATGTCAAATAACCCAATTGTTTCGTAGTTAATTGAGTTTGTTCTCATATCTATTGTTGATATTCTGATTTGGTAAGCCAAATGCAGAATAAACATTCAGTTTAATTTGGAAAGATATTTCTCTATCTGCTATCTGTTCCTAGTTGTCTCCTTGGCAAATTTCAGGGATGAAATTTCTTAAGGGGGGAATCTGTAACGATCCCAGTTTAAAGACGAATTTAAATTTGTAATTAACTCAAATTTTTGAGTTAAATTATGGATTTGTTTAAATTTTTTTTTCAAATTTAATAAGATGTATATACTTATTTATTTTTAAAAATTGGATTGAAATTTAAAATAAATATTTTCAATTGAATTGGATTATAAATAAATTTTGATTTGGAAATTCAAAATGAGTTCAAAAAATGAATTGAATTTATAGATTATACTTTGGAAAAAAATATTATATGTATGATTAATTATTGAAAGCAATATAGATACTAATGTTTAAAATAAAATTCAATTCTATCAATGTAAATACAAGTATACAAATATGAGGATATAAATTAAATGTTTGAAAGTTAAACTTTAAATAGAAATAAAATTCAAGATTATTTTAGTAAAAATAAAATATTAATACTTAAGTAAACCTATGAAGTACATATATATTTGATGTGAGTTGTGTAAGCAAAGTAAGAAACAAATGAAACAAAGTTGTTATGTACTTATGTACATATAAAGAACAAGTAAACAAAGAAAAGATAATATCTACATACAAATAAACATCTATGTACAAAGAAAATAAAACAAACAAAAAATATCTATCTAATAAAAGCTTGCAAAAGAAGATAAACAAACAAATAATCAAATCTCTACAGTACAAAACTGTATATACATAATTAAAATGGCATGAGCTTGTAAACAAAAATAGAGACATTGCATTTAATACCCCATCTTCACTCAGCACAAAGCAAATCCTTTCAGCCAAAAATATGTTAGAATCATATCGGTAAATAAATTGAAACAAAAATCTTCAGTCAAAAGAAAAATCCATAGTCAACAAAAGAGGCTTTACCAGTTGTTACCTTCCCATTATCAAACATTGTTTCTATATATATGCATCTATTTTTATCTTTGTTCGTTCAAACATTAGACTTAGTGTTACAGAAACCAATTTATAAAACTGAAACTTTAATATGCAACTCAACTAAAGAAATAAAAAAAAAAGATTTAAAAGAAAATCAACTGCAGTTTTCAACAATAAAGCAGATTCTCTGTTCTTTCCATTCACTGTGAGTAAACACAAATTTTTAAAGTTTTAAGTTTAATTAAAATTGAATAGGCAATTCATTGATAATATTGTGTGTTGTATATGTATTATTTTTATATAGTTCTGTGGTGTATATAAGTTGTTTTGTGAAATGTTGAATCTACAGGTCTTCTCTATTTGTTGTTATAGAGTTGGATATTCATTCAAAATCCAAAACATTCTCATTCAATCGTGGTTAAGCTTAGAGTTTTCAAACAAACAAGACGTTTAAACATAAGTTAAGCTTTTAAAATTTGTTTTCAACCTGTGAGTGAAGTATATCAACTTAAATCCTGTTTTACAGTACAACATGTAATTATATGTTAAATTCAAGTGTTTTAAAATGTTAATTCAATTTTACAACTTGAAACCTCACTGCAAAATAGAATTTTTAAAACAAAAATGGGATTTTTTTAGTTTGGTATTTAGTGAGCAGCTCATGGTTGATCAGAAGTCACGTTTTGATCAATTCCTGGTGATTGAATAAATGTGGGGTATTGAGATTCTGCTCGAAGCTAGTTTGACAATGAGTGAAATCGAGAAAATTGTTGAATAAATTTTCTATTGCACAAATTGATGAGACGAAGCAAAATTAGGGTTTGTGATCGCATTTTGAACAGGGTTAGTAGCAAGATGATTGCATCTTTGTGGAGTGATCGAGTTGCACATTGCTTTGTGAGATGATAGTATAGAGGGTGACGAGGTCGTGGCCGAAGTTTCGAATTTTCTGGTGGCTGAGGTTGGGCGAACGACAATGTTCCAGGTTTTGATGACTTCGGTGATGAAGTTTCCAGGTCGTGAATTTTAGCTCGAATCTGATTTCGATAGGGTGAGTGAATTTTGGCGATTGAGAATTGATGCGTGAAGCATCGTCGACTTGATCAACATGGTGGTGTCGCCTGGAGGCGACCAACGGCGACGTGCACGTGCACGGCCGTGAATGGTGTCAGTAACGTTCGAGTGGTGAACGACCTGGGTTATTACTCGAGAAGATGGATTCGTTACTTCGGGTTTGTACTCGAGGATGCAAGCGGGTTACCTGATGCTTTCATTTTAAACTTAAGCTTAAATTTAACTCACTGGAAGAAAAAAAATAAAAAGGGGAAGAAGAAGAATCGATGCTACAGGGAGAGGTCTCGGGAGAATTAGTAAATGGACTCGAGTGTTTACTCGAGTAAACCAAAATCTCGCTCGGGTAAATTTCCAAATCTGCAAACTGCTAATAGTATGTAAACTATTTAAACAAATTTAAGTGATAATGGCTAATTAATGTATGCAAATTATAAGACAAGCCTTTATTACAAGTTCATGAATTAAGAAAAAAAATACTTAGCAAAGTTTTAGAATCCAATTAATACTTTAATTTAGTAGTTAATGTAAATCAGGTGTTGAAACTTAATTACCACTAAAGTTGTGTAGTTGGTAATAATTTAAATTTTAATGTTAAGGAAGATTTTTTTAAAATGTTAATTAAGACAAGGAATCATTACCAATTAGTTGTTTAAAAAGGGTAATTAAGATGGTTAATTAATTTAAAATTGTAATTAACTAAGTGATAAGAGATTAAACAATTTGAAATTAAAGATTTAGTTAATTAACAATCAAGTGTTAATTTATTTGTAATTAAGAATTGTTAAGTAGATAATTTAAGTTAATTAATTTATAATTAGTAGTTAATTAAGATAATTGTTAATTAATTAGAATTTAATCAACTTATCATTAAGAATATTTAATCATTGATTTAAATAAATAAATAAAAATAGTTATGTGGTTAATTCTTTTAAATCACCCTCACTTTAAACTAAAGATGATTGACTATCATCAGATGTTATGTACTGGATTGATATTTCTGTTCGTGATTATGATATTGTGTGATATAAATTGCCTTATGCTGAACTATGATTTGTGATTTGTTTTTGTACGTACGTGAAAACCCCTTTGCCCGTAAAACGACATTTGAATTTCGATGCGACAGGGAGTCGGATTCCAGTTGGTTACCGAAACCCACATCGAATTGTAATGATGAATCGTTGTGATTGATAAATTTACTTTATCTATGAATCTGTGGATGAAGATAAGCATTTCGGGTTATAATGCTTATCGATATTGATATATATATATATCTGTGATGATTGATGTTGTGCACTATTGTGTAAAACCCCTAGACCACACTTATACACACACAAATATGGATTGCACGTGGAAATCGGTTAAGTCATAGATATTTGAATTTTTAAAATAGTTTTGAATTTAAATTTTAAATTCAAATAGTTTTGGAAATGAAATTGATTGAAATATAAAAAGCTTTCCAAAATAAAAGTTATTCTCAATCACTTGGTTATGTATTGAGATTTGAATAATTTGATTTAAATTTGAATTCAAATTTTTTTGAATTATATATTTGGTATATATAATTTAAAAAGGATTATACAAGTTTATATGGGTTTTTAACCATTTTTAAAGTGTTGTTTTGGGAGTTTGAATTAACCCCAAAAATGTTAACTTGTATAAATAAAGTCGGATTTTCCGAAATGAAAACAGTTTGTTTTCAAACAATAAAAGCTTTCATATGAGTAATGAACTTTCAATTTATATTAAAGGAATTCCAAGTTGAGTTGAAATAGTTTTCCAAATTATGGAAGAATCTTTGGAAACGAGTTTTGAAAGCTATGAAATAAATCTTGATGTTAAAGATTTAAATGAATTAATCCAATTAAAACGAAAATTGTTTTGAAATTCGTGAATGGATCTTTGTGAAACTGGGTGAACTTTGTGAAACAAATCTTTTTGTTTAAAAGATTTGAAATGGTAATTGGTTTAAACCATTTGAAAGAAAGTTGGAATTATTAAGTTGTGACTTAATTGAAATCCCATATCCATATGTTTTTAAATATTGCACTCATTATTCGGTTTAGCCGGGAGAGGACTTTGTGTCATATAACCCATTCCGAATAATGATATGTCGTTATGGATAACATTTGAAGACTGGTGGTGAAGATCGGGTATTTGCGAGGACGATAAGATGACCTATCGATTGTCTCTACACTAAGTGGCTATGGTATAGGTATTTCCTAAGTGATGGGAAGTCCGATCGGGATTGTGGATACTCGGATTTGCAAGGGCTTCTTCGGAAGTGCCTTCGTTCTGTTCGAACCCGAGACAGACTTGTATGGTTGTATGTATGACACTACACTTTGAGATATAAAGCAGATTTCTTTCAAATACATATCTGTTGGTGGCGGAGGATTCATTCTCTTAGCTTAACACCCTTCTCTGAGACGTACGAGGTCAGAGATTATGTAGTTGAATGTTATCAGCGATATACTCCCAATTTGGTAGTGTGGCATGCTAAGTGCTGCTATGTGTTGATCATTTGTGATCAAAGCATGGTTTTAGTGTAAAGCGTAGCTTTGTGGACGAGACCTCATCGAGCCTCACAAATCGGTAATGGTCGAAACAAGAAAGATGCGACAAGGTTTCAGGGGTAGCCCCCCTAGGGTGTGACCATTCCTTCTGAAAAAGGGTGGTATCATGGTATGGAGCCTAGATACTTACTCATGTGGGAACTGTAGTATATTTATTACTGTGTGATATTGTTGGTGTTGAGAGCCTCGGATAAAGGTCCCAAAGGACCGGCGGTGGCATATCTGTAGGCATTACTCTCGGGTAGGGGGGAAACCGGCCTTGTGTTAGCAGAGAGACGGGTAGGTTCTCGGGGCGTCCCTTCAGAGGCGTTCCCATGTGGCAGTAGGAAGTTCCTTAGCCTGACCATTTGTTGGAAATCCAATCAAAACAATACGTGCCCTGTACGGTTTTAGTTGTAGAACCTGTCATTTAAAATGGCAGCTATAGCTGGCGTAATATAATGGTACCTATGCTGGCTAAGATTAATATTATACTTTCGAAATGTTTTCCACTATGCACTAATAGTAATATCAAAATGTTTTTCGCATATCTAGCATGTTTGACTATCATAAGGAGAAATCTCCTCCAATTCTGCGTTTGCATGGTGTGTGTGGCGGGAGGCCTTATGGTTGTTTCATTTTCAAAACGCGTTGCAGATTTTAATTTTAAAATCTTTTGATTGTTTCTAAAGATAAACCGTTTTGTTTGCTCATACCAGTCCCATGACTGACCCGGAGTTTATTGTTCCTTTCCTAAACTCTGGGTGCCCACAATTTTCCACACAGACAGTCTAGAGTTTGGTTTTTTGATAACCAGGTCTAGTAGATTATCTGGAGCTAGTTCAGTCCTTGGACGATGGACCAAACTTGCTTATCTTGGTGCAATCTTGATGGTGGATCGAGCTTGAAGTTTTGGAGTTCTAGCTTTGGAATTTTTGGATCAGAGTTGTAGTATTGGATTCTGTGAAGACTTATCTCATATTGTATCGTGTTACGCTGTATTCTGTATTGTATATTTTCTGATATAGATGATTATAATTGTATCAAATTGATGTATCAGATATTGTATTCATGTTGTATCAGTGATATCATCTTTTATTGCGCTGTGCTATTTATCATCTAATGGGTGTTTCAAGCTCCCGTGATACGAATTTGATATTGTTTGTCGGACATCGAGTTCTGGTTGTGACAGACAGTTCGTTATGCGACCGTTGTAGATATCGGACCAGTACACACTCCTTTGGATGCTACGGTGACCGCATACGGTTTACGATCTTTGCACGACTTGCCAGCCACTATTTCACATCGTCTTATTTCAGCTATAATGACGCCACAGGTGAACTTTTAAATCTTTATTATTTGATCCACAACACATCACCTGTCACGATCCAAATTCCAGCGTTCGAAAATCGACATCCGTACTCCACTTGTACTTAAATGCCGCAGATTCAAATGTCGAAATTCGAGTCGTGTCGGAGCTTATAACACATTAAGTACAACACAGCGGAAGAAATGAATAACATATATCAATATATAACATGATACAATAGAATGATACAATGAATATCAATATACATCAGAGATATGATACAAGACAATGGCAACGAAAAGAAAAAAATAACACTAGCAGCGGAACAAAAAAAACTCCAATATGGTCTTCAAGGAAGAACTCCATCTTCAAAACACCAATCTAGCAATAGCTCGAACTCCAAATCACGATGCACAAAGATAATCAAGTCTGGTCCGAAAGCGATTGCCAAATCCTAGGCTGAAAGCTACCGAATCTACTCCTACTATTGATTATCTGAAAAACCCAACTCTAGACTGCCCGTGTGGGAAAATAGTGGGCACCCAGAATTTAGGAAAGGAACAATAAACTCCAGGTCAGTCGTGGGACTGGTATGAGCAAACAAGAACATTTGGACTTTAAAACAAGCAAATAATTTAAGTTTGAAATCCGCAATGCTTTTTAGAAAATGAAACTACCATATGGCCTCCCGCCACACACACAATGCAAACGCAGAATTGGAGGAGATTTCTCCTTATGATAGTCAAACATGCTTGATACAAGAAATTCTTTGATATTATTATTATAAGTGCAAAGTGTGGAAAACCATTTCGAAAGTATAATATAAATCCTAGCCAACTTACGACCAGTATCATATGCCTACTATAGCCACCATCTAAAAAGTGGGGCGCCACCATAAGTAAATGGCAGGTAATACAACTAAAACCGTACAAGGCGCATATCGAAGAATAGATTTCCAACAAATGGTCAGGCTAAGGAACTTCCTACTGCCACATGGGTACGCCTCTGGCGGGACATCTCGAGAACCTAACGTTACGATTAGATCTCTTCCAACACAAGGCCGGGTTACCTCTGTAACAAGGTAACTACTACACGAGCGTGCCATCCCCCGGTCCTTTGGGACCTTTATCCGAGGTACTCTAATCCAACAACCACAAAGCAATCACGAAGTAATAGATCTGCAGTATCCATATGAGTAAGTATCCGGGCTCCATACCATGATACCACCCTTTTCCAGAAGGGAATGACAAACCCTAAAGGGCGCGAACCTCATAACCTTGTCGCATCTTTCCCGTTTCAACCATTTTCGGGGTGTGAGCTCCTAATGCAGTCTCGTCCACAAAGCTACGCTTTATACAAAAGTCATGCTTTGATCAACAAATGATGCACAGCAGCACTCAGTATGACACACTACCTAATTTGGGAGTATATCACTGATAAATGTCAACTACATAACCTCTGAGCTCGTACGTCTCAGAGAAGGGTGTTAAGCTAAGAGAATAAATTCTCTGCCACCAAGCATAAATGTATTTGATAGAGATCAGTTTAATATCTCAAAGTATAGTGTCAGACATACAACCATACAAGTCTGTTCCGGGTTCGAACAGAACCGAAGGCACTTCCGAAGAAGCCTTTGCAAATCCGGGTATGCACAATTCCGGTCGGACTTCCCATCACTTAGAATCTCTATACCGTAGCTACTCGATGCAGAGACAATCGATAGGTTATCCTAACGTTCTTGAAGACACCCGGTCTTCAACACCGGTCTTCAAATGCAATCCATAACGACGTATCACTATTCGGAATAGGTTATATGACACAAGGTCCTCTCCCGGCTAAACCGAACAACGAGCGCGATATTTAAAAGAAACATATGGATATGGGATTTCAGTTAAGTCACAACTTAAAAATCCAAAGTTTTTCTTCAAATGGTTAAACAAATTACCATTTCAAATCTTTGAAAAAAAGATTTATCTCACAAAGTTCACCTAGTTTCACAAAGATCTATTCATAGATTTCAAAACAATTTTCATTTCAATTTGGATTGACTCAATTAAATCTTTAAATTAAGATTTAATTTATAGTTTTCAAACCCGTTTCCAAAGGTTTAATCATAACTTTGAAAACTATTCCCATTTTAGACTTGAAATCCGTTTTAACACAAATTGGACGTTCATTTCTTATGTGGAAGCTTTTATTATTTGAAAACAAATAGTTTTCGTTTCGGAAAAATCCAATTTTATTTATACAAGTTAAAATCTTGGGTTAAATTTAAAGTCCCAAAACAACACCTTTAAAATGGTTTAAATCCATATAAACACATTTATAAGTTGAATACCCTCTTTTTAAACCATAGTTCCTAAATCATAAAATTCAATTTCAAATATTGAATTCAAGTTTTAAATCAAATTATTTAAATTTCCAAAACTCAATCAAGTTATTTAAAATAACTTTTACTTTTGAAATTCTCTTTTCAAAAGCTTTCAATTCCAAAACTATTTTGGATTCAAAAATTCAATCTTTAAAACTATTTCAAAATCGGTGACTTAACCTATGTCCACGTGCAATCCATATTTGTGTGTGTATAGGTGTGGTCCAGGGGTTTTACACAATAAAAGTGCCACATCATCAATCAGCACAGATTCAAATACAACAATATATTTAATAAGCGGTATAAACTATAACGCTTATATTTGATAAGCGGAACAAACCAAATTGTAACGCTTATCTTTCATTCACAGATCACGGGTATGTATCACAGATAATAAATTACAGTAAACATAGCTCAAATCAAAACAGAGCATCACAATCAGGGATATCAAACAATTATCCAATAGAATCCAAACATCCATAAGTATGGTCAATTAATCATCTAATTGACTTATACTAGATTAGTCACTAATCCTGGTAAATTAATATTAATGAATTACAAATCACTTGATTAGCTACCCTTTAATCATTTATTAATTTACCATTAAATATAATTTAATTAACCTTTAATTATACTTCAACAACTTTTAATTCTTAAATAATTAACCTTTAGTTGTTCAATTGACCATTTAGTTAATTATCTTTAATTAATTAATTTAACCCTTGATTAATCAATTACCATTTATCCTCAATTAATTATCATTCTTCATTAATTAAATTAAATTTAAATTAATTAATTATCCTTAATTTAATTACATGAATTAATCATTATTTGATTAATTATTATTTAATTAATTATCCTTTAATAATAATTATTGATTATCCCTAATTACATAATTAAATTATCACTTGATTTATTAACCTTGGTTAATTACTTTAAATTAAGTAACTATCCGTTAATAACAATTAATTATCTAAATTAATTTATCCTTAACTGTTGATTAATCAACTCTTAATTACCTTTATAAATTAATTACTTCTTAATTTAAATTACCTTAGTTACATTGATTAATTATCCTTAATTAATTAACCTTTAATTAATTATCTTTAATTACTTAATTACTTAATTAATTAATTTTAATAATAAAACATTCCTTAAATATTTTCATTAATTGATCTTTAATTCATTATTTAATTAACCCAAATCATGTAATAATTTTACCTTAATTCTTAATGGATTAATAAAATTTAGCAAATCACTTTGATTAAACAAATAACCTTTAATTTAATTATATTGATAATTAATCACCTATCCTAATATTTAATTATTAGATTCTATTTGAAAGCATTAAAAATAAAGTACATAATATATATATATATATATATATATATTATTTTAAAAACAAATCAATTTTTAATCTTTTAACTTAAAAATTTAAATTTTGTAACTTTGTTAAAAACTTATTAAATTTTCATTGGTTCCTCTTTCTATATTTGTCAAACTTGTTTTTAAACATTTAAATAGCTTAAACTCTGTTAAATAATCAACTAAAATAATATTGAAAACAAAACTTGCTGTATAATCACTTCCCCAGCCACACGTTCATCTACCCGAGTAGAACATAAAAAATTCCCAAGCCATAATCGAAATCACTCGGGCTCGACTCCGGGAAAATCGCGTTCTCCTTCTCCTCTCCCTTTCCTTTCAACTTGGTTTTGATTTAAGTTATAAAACTCGTTATCCAACCTATGCGAACTGCTCGAAGAAAATCCCGAGCACACATCATGAGGCCATTTGCTCTTCTCCTCCGATACCAAATTTCACACGATCCTTTGACACGTGCACGTGCACACGAGCTTCGACGCCTTCCGACCACCATCGGTACCTCCAGCTAGTCACCGTCGACGAACTCGTACCAGGCCAACCCCCAAAACTCTCGAACCACCATGGAATCAAAATTTGAGCATCTCGATCACTATAAGGAAAACAACCAGATGCCAGAAAACTTCCTCGTCCGACCGACCACGTTCACCAGAGGCCACGCCAGCTTGACCGAAGCTCGGCCCCTCACCCACGAACCTTCTCCCCCACATGCGATCAGCTACAACTTGCTGTCGACGACGAGATTTCCTCATTAACGACAGCAACCCCAAACGAACCCAAAACCCTAAATTAATTCAAATTCTCGCCTATGATGAATTAAAAAAATAACTGGTAATTTTCTCGAATCCAATGACTACCCAAGCATCTCTGACAACAACCGCGGAGTCCAACGTCGCCGTGATCATCAGGTTTTGACGAAAATATCAATTCTGTTCAACTCACAATTTCGTTGGATTTTTAAACTTAAAAATCATGAAACTTTTACCAAAAATCATTATTCATCACTTCGAGTGAAGTTATGAATTTGAAACTTAGAATTTCACTGATTGATTTTTTTCACTTATTTTGGTCATCACTGTATATCCTGGGTTTAAAAATAAATTCACTTGATAAATCTGTTTGAATTTATTTTTAAGATTGATGTTGTATTCATATGACTTTTTTTTATTCAGGAATCAAAGCCTACAATAGATTATATAGGGAGTAATTGAAATTTTTCCTTTCTTATGATCTAGAGCCTGTATATATATCGAAGGCGTATATTGTAATGTACCCAGGCATATGCATGAATTACAGAGCAACTCACATCATATTCTAGCTAATTACCATCCATTCAAACAAATTTTCACCCAGAATTAATATAAACATCAAAGCATAACACAAATTTAAGCTTTATTTAGGATAGTTTGCTTACAGTTGATTTTTTTATTAAACCGTAGAATGTAACAGAGATGGATATCTACATATACTTAGGCATGAATCAATTAACCTACCACACAAATTCATTAATTGAAAGCTTGGATGATTTTGTCACAAACAACAACAAAGAACAGGGTGGAGAAATTTGCTAACAAGCATCAGAGGAATAAATCAAAGGTTGAAATGTTTGCTCACCTTGGAGTTGTGCAGGAAGAAACAGATGAGAAGCAAGCCTGAATTATTTTTTTTCTTTGATTTCTTTTGAAGATTAGATCTGCAAAAGTTTGCAAATACAAAACTTTGCTCAATCTCCTGTTGTATTTACTTGTTTACTTCATCAATAACAAACAAAGGAATCGATTTCACTTATAGTTTGAATTTGTTTTAAAGCTTCAACTTTGCTTTATTTTCCAGCTTGCAGACTTCAGGTTTTTTTTTCATTCACTTACTTTGAATTTCCTGCAACTTAGATTGATAAATAAAGTTGTTTTTAAATTCTTTGTTTTTATTACTGATTACTAACATCAAATTCAAATTTAAAGAAAAGAAACTTTCCTTCATTCTTTTTTTTTCCAGAGAAACTTGCATTTATTTCCTGGCCAAACTGCAGCTGTGAATTCATTTATAAATCTGCAATTTGGAGTTGTTTTTATGTTAAAAAAAACTTGATTTTGAAGTTACAAATTCATTAAGCTTTAGAGTTAAAACTAACCTGAGATTGATCTTGCACTTGCTTTTCCTTCGCTTAACCCTTAACTTGATATTAATTTGATCTTCATCTCCAGGTTTGTTGTTGAAGACAGGTATTTGGTTTTGAATCTGTTTTGAAAACTGTCTTCCATTTTTTTTCCTTCTGAGTTTGTTTGAAATCTGTTTTGAAAACTTGGTTTACATAATGCTTTCCTTTTTACTGTTGCCTTGATATTGAGGTTGGTGATCTCAAATCTTTGTTTTACTGTTCCTTTTCAGAGATTGGTGATGTAACGTCCCAGAAATTTTCGACTTTCGAAAATTCAACATCGATACTCACTTTATCGACTGCCGAGAAATCGAAGGCCAAAATCCCGAAATGTTATGGTTTAAGAAAAAGAAAAAGAGAGAAGAAGAGAGGAGAAAAAAGATAGATAGAAAATAGAGAGAAAAGAGAAAAGAAAATAGAACATGACAGAGAAAAAGAGAACAGAACACAACAGAATAACATCAGAATCTCACAATTCGCAGCGGAACAACATATAATAGATAAATGAATAATCTTTAAACAAAGAACTATATCAGTTATTACATTTCATACATTACATTTCATAACATCATCATATCATCAGAGTGTACAACAACAACAACAAACAGTGCAGCGGAAAAAGAAATACTATATAAACTAGTAATACGCCATGCCATCCATCTTGCCTCCAGCAACTCCTGAATATCCAGAATATCCTGATAAACCTTAACTCTTGACTGCCCGTGTGGAAATTGGTGGGCACCCAGAGTTTAGGAAGGAAAACAATAAACTCCGAGTCAGTCATGTGACTGGTGTGAGAACTCAAAACAGTTTATTTATCTTTAAAATCAAAATAGAGGAATATTTTTAAAGTCAATTCGCAATGCTTTTAAAAATGAGACTACCATAAGGCCTCCCGCACACACACACAATGCAAACGCAGAATCGGAGGAGATTTCTCCTTATGATAGTCAAAAATGCTTGATACGCATTAAAAAGAACATTTGATATTATTACTAGTGCATAGTGTAGGAAAAAATTCATTTCGAAAGTAGAATATAAATCTTAGCCAGCATAGACATTTCGAACTATGCCTACTATAGCTAACTATGTTCAATAGCAGGTTACCGCCACATTCCATAGCAGGTTATACAACTAAAACCATACAAGTCTCGTATTGTTTCTTTGGATTTCCAACGAATGATCAGGCCAAGGAACTTCTCATTGCCACATGAGAATGCCTCTGGATGGACATCCCCGAGAACCAAACCGGATCTCTACCAACACAAGGCCGGGTTACCCCTAACTGAGTAACAACTTACCGAATATGCCATCCCCCGGTCCTTTGGGACCTTTTCACCGAGCGCTCGTAATCAATTCACACAATCATAACAAAGTGTTTTCAACATGAGTAAGTATCTGGGCTCCATACCATGATACCACCCTTTTCCAGAAGGAAATGCACACATCCTAAAGGGCGCTACCCCTCATAACCTTGCTGCTTCTTTCCTGTTTTGACCATTCACGGGGTGTGAGGCTCGACGAAGTCACGTCCACAAAAACATACTTTATACAAAAGCCATGCTTTGGGTCAACAAATGATCATAGAGATGATCACAAAGATAGACGATCAAATAAACGATCCTATCACAAATAATCAACACAATGATCATTTACAGCAACACTCAGCATGTCACATTACCAAATTGGGAATATATCGCTGATAACATTCAACTACATAACCTCTGAGCTCGCACGTCTCGGAGATGGGTGTTAAGCTAAAAGAATAAATTCTCCGCCACCAACAGAAATATATTTGAAAGAAATCGTCTTTATATCTCAATCTGTAATGTCAGACATACAATCCATACAAGTCTGTTCCGGGCTCGAACAGAACCGAAGGCACTTACAAAGAAGTCCTTGCAATCCGGATATTCACAATCCTGATCGGATTCACCATCACATATGGAGAACTCTATACCGTAGCTACTCGGTGAAGAGTCAATCGACAGGTCATCCTATCGCTTTCGCAAATACCGGGTCTTCAACACCGATCTTCAATGCAATTCACAACGACGTATCACTATTCGGAATGGGTTATACGACCCCATGGTCCTTTCCCGGTTAACCCGAATAGTGAGCGCTTATTCAAAAATAAGTGTGGCATTCAAATTCAAACAAATCATATCCAATACCCATTCAAAGGGAAATATTGATAGTCGGTTATTGAACTATCAATGAATATGCACACATCACCAGTTTCCAAATAATTTTCCAAATTATTTCTTTTCCAAAATATCTTTACAAGATATATTATTTCACACTTCAAAAATAAATCAATATTTATTTTCAAACAAATTTCCTTTCTATTCATAATTCCATAGTGAATTTATATTTTCAAAATATCCATGCATATACGATTTCAATTATTCATTTCAATTTATCTTCAAAAAGATAAATTCTAAATATCACTTCATATTGGAAAACGATTCCATACTTATTTAATAAGTAATTCACAAATCTATTTATTTTCAACACTTGGAAAATATTCAATATACTTAAATCGAGATTAAGTATATATTTCATTCTTTAAGGAAATCGTTCTCTTAAACATATTTATTTGGGCCAAAACGAATGTTACGTAAAACATCGTTACGACAACCCAAAATCACTAGTATAGGGATTCGAATTTTTAAGACAGATATATAAATCCCAATACTATACAAAACATTTCCTTTCGGAAATCATTTACTATAACAACAGTGTTATAGTCCACTATTTCCTTTTATTTCTCGAAAACGTCTATTTCAACAATCAATGTTGAAATCTATGGTTCCGAATCTCAACATATTTAAAACATCTTTAGATCGTTTTAATTCTATTTGAAATATCACATTCAAAACAATTTCTTTAACATATTATTCACTATTCAAAAACGTGAATATTCTTTGTTAACAAATTTCATCCTTTTATTCATTTTATTTCAAAGGATTATTCACAGTTCAAAAACGTGAATATAACTCCATTAATAGGTTTCAGCAATTTACTTATCAAAATAAGTCATTTGCGAATTTATAAAACAACGTTTATAAATTACATTTCTAATTATTTTATAACAACTTCCTTTTATAAATTTTCTTTATTAACCTATTCGATTTATAACTCAATTATAAACTAAAGGTTCATATTATAAGTTAAATGCTTATAAAACGATTATTTTACAAAAATCGTTTCTTTGAATTTCATAATCATAAATCTTATAACTTATAAGATTCAATTATTTATCCAAAACCATTCTTTTAATGACTTTATAAATTTTATAAACCTACTGTTTATAAAATTCCATTTATAATTTCACCGTTTATAATTCTATAAATTATATTCAATTTACAAAATTCATTTACACTTCATTCAAACACTTATAAAAACTCGTTTTATAATGTCAATATTTCAATTTATAAATATCCATTTATAAATCTCTTAATATAAATCAATTTATATTATTCTTTAAAACGTCTTTAATCTCCTTTATTATTTCACCATTTCGATTCATAAAATAATTAAATTTTATAAATCCTATTTTTAAACTTTTCACAATAAATTCAAAAATCCCGATTTTACTATTTTATAAAATCATTAGCATCATATTCTCAAAAAACCAGTTTTTAACTATATTTCTCAAAAATCATAATTTTTATAACATTAAAAATTATACGTTTATTTATTTTAAAATGAATCAATTCCAAAAATATTTTTTATTTTCAAAAATCACTTTAAAAATTATTTTAAAATCCCAAAATCTGGGTCCAATGATGCTACACACCAACTAGTCAATCACGACTACAACGATATCATATATCGATATGATAATCCATCAAATATCAAAATATCTGAAATCAAATAAATACTTTTGAGGAATCCAGCTGGATCCCTCCAACCTGTTTTCCTGCATCCACAAACATTAGCACAATACCAATTTCGCTCCAGTACGAAATTATCGCGGTATATGTTCTTATTAAATATTATCCGCTTAATAACGGCGCAATAGGGTCTCATCCGCTAAACAAAAAATGCGGGAAATCAATAACTCCAATATATACATATGCCAATATATATATATTGCTATTACATATAATACCAATTTCACTGTTTATGAAATATTCGCGGTATATGTTTTTAATAAATAACATCCGCTTACTAACGGCGTATAATGTCTATTTTAACAATCAATAGATATCAATCATCATTCAAACATGCATTCAAATATTTTAAATCTAACTATTTAAAATAAAATCGAAACCGATTCGATTGAGTGAGAAGTTCTCACCTTGATTTCAATTTCGTTTTAGCGATTTATTTCGAATAAAATTAAACGGACGTTTAATTTTACCCAAAATTCTCACTAACTCCAAACGACTCCAATCCAATTTCATCGCGTAGTGCTCGTCTATACGATTCCAACGCAACTGGTTTCGCACGTTTTCGACCTCGTATGAAAAAGTTATGAATTTTTGAAGTTTACACGATTTATATTTACCAATTTACAACTAAATTTTATAAATTATAAACCTAAATCAGTTTCTGGCCATTGGATCCCACTGCCCCCTCATCATCACCGTCCAACATCACCTTCTTCCCCACGTCCCTCTATAGACAAAATCCCGTAAACAAAACCCATACATCAATTACTAGGGTTTAATATTACAACCTCAAACGACGACGAGACTCCATCATACCACCTTCATTCTCACCGCCTACGCGAGAGCTAAGCTCGGTTGCAACCACTTGAAGTTCGGTCCCCCATCTGCTCTGAAATGCATGCACAAGCCCTAGAGAACGCGGCCTCCTATCTCCCAAAATACAACTCCAAACTCGATCATAACCGTTGGATCTCGAGATCTCTTCATGCTCTACCTCTTTGTAGTTGGAAGTTTCGTCTAATTGTTAATGGATTTCGAGTTAATTGAGGAAGAAGGAGGAGAAATACTGGCCGTTCATAGCAATGGTGGCGGCTAGGGTTTGATATTAGGTTTTTATTTTTATTTTTTTCTAAATTATGAAGGGGGTGGGTGTATTTATAGGAAAAATTCGAACACTATTCATCCGGAAATCCCGAACTCCGATTTACGCGCCGTAACCAGCGTTTCTAGGGTTTATCCCGCATTTCGGACACAATGGAATAGGTTTCGAAAGCTAATTCGGACATCTGTGTGAGTTATGGCTACAAACGTTCAATTTAAATTAAACCGATTTAAATCGATTTCTAGGCATTTTAATTTGTAACGGACAAACGGTAAATCCAATCGACTTGAAATTTGAAACCTTACAATAATATCACATTACGGATCCGATGAAACTGGTTTCGTCGAAATCCGAGACTTTTTGAAAAATGGCTATTTTTACTCGTCAAATTTAAATTAAAAACAATTCGATGCGTTTCGAGCTGCCACGATTAAACGATAACTCCGATTGACACGAAAATTGAAATCCGGTAATAACTAACTATTACGGATCCAATGGAACTGTTTCGTTCAATTCTGAGACTGTTCAAAAATTGGCTATTTTCACTAGTCGATTAAATATTAAAATATTCAATTTTCACAAATTAACTTTTAATTCGATTTTAAAAGTTCTAAAATATCGTTCTAACTTCAATATGATAAAATAAAATTTTACAAATCATTTTCAATCATATTTAACTCAATTTTTCAATTATTTCCATAATTTAACATATTAAATTATCGATTTAATTATTCAATTAAATCCATACTCAAATAAAAATTTATTTGACTTATAAATTCACTTCTTAATATTTAAAATTAATTAAATATTCATATTTTAATTATCAAAAATTCTGGGTCGTTACAATCTTCCCCCCTTAAAAGAATTTCGTCCTCGAAATTAACAAGTAAGAAAAGTTACAGAATCTATTAACTTTCCCAAAAATTTATAATTAAACTTCTTACAATAACTTACTAAGTTTTCAAATCATACTTAGTTATCTTTTCAAAAACAACTACTATTGTTTAACTTTCAATTCCAAAATCAAAGTTAAAGTTTTCAAAATTTTCCAATTTTCTCAAATTTTTTCCAACGCCTTAAATTTCCGGAAAAATTCGCCATAGTCTCCTTTGCGCGGCTCGATCTGAAAAAAAATGACAGTATATATATCACAAATATACATCTCATCAAGTAATGAGGCATCCCGAAGGGAAAAAAAGTATAAAAGTACGGTATGTAATCCGAAATATGTACCTTATATTTTATTAGCGAGCATATACGGCTAATATAGCGTGAAAGCGAGCTCCAAATGCGAAGCAAACGCGATCCGCACCTACTAAACACTCAACAAGCAACATGAGAACATGCATATAGATAATAGTATCAATATATAACATATAGCAACATAATAACTATACATGCCAACTTAGCAACAGAAATAAAGGCAATATATATTCAACCATCAACCATCTATCATCCAACTAATTCATAACCAATTAATATTCATTCATATTCTCATTAATATTCAATGAAATAGGTTTTCAATTTAATCATATTTGATTTATTAACAGTGGATGTTCTTACTAACATTCATTTTCAATTAGTTTATATTCACTAATTCATATTCAAGTTGGTTCACTTCCAATTCAAATTCAATTCTATTCAAATTTATTTACTTCTAATTTGAATTCAATTCCTTTAGCTTCAAATTTTGCTAATTCAATTTCATTAACACTTAATGAATTATATACAATCAACTAATCAATCAAATAACAATCAATGTATATTAATTACAACCAAATTCCTTTGCTTATATTCATTCAATTATTTAACTTCTAATAACATTAGATTTTAATGAATTAACACTTTCATTCATTATTTCATATCAACTTATTTTACATTCAATTGATTAACATTCAATCCTTTAATCCAATTCAATTTCCAATTCATTTATATAACTCAAGTTTATATTCATCACTTAACTTTAATAATTTATTTTGATACCAATATCAACTTCATTCAATATCACTTAAGTTATATTCCATTTAACTTTAAATTCATTTTCATTTACAACTCATATTCATAAATATATTCATATAGTTTCACTTCTTATATATATAAGTTTATTTTTCAATTGTAAATCACTTTAATTATAATTCATACTCTTATAATTCTTTATACATATACAATTATTCTTTTATTTAGATTATTCAAACAACTAAACAATCAACTTATATACACTTTAATAATTTTGAAAAATTATTCCTTTATATATAAAATATACTCAAGGTAAAATTATTTCATTTACCCATTTTTAAAACAATATTTTGTCGAATTGTTCTATTCAAGTGTTTAGAAACCCCTTCGGCATAGTCTTGCGGACCACGCTGACGAAAGTTCATATGCCACTCAATAAACCAATCATCACAATATAAAACAATTTTATATTCACTAACAAATACGCTCTCATAGCTATTATTACACTCAAATTCATTCTAGAGTACTGCTGACTCTATCTCTAATGAATAATACCCAACAGAACCATGGTTGTCGCTTAACCATATGCTCTGATACCAGATGTAACGCCCCGAAAGTAGCGGTCACAACTGGTAGGTTTTTCAACCATCCCAGCCCCACCGTGGCTTACACTGATATCCCAAACTTGCTTTTACGGCCAGCCTCTCGACTGTCTCAGGTTACACCTAACCAACCCCCTAAAAGAGGATGTGTGGGAGTAAGAGTCTCCCGTTCGCCACCAAACCGCGAAGCGAGAACCCCCCATCACATAGCCCAAAGCTTAACAAGACTGGTGTGAGAACTCAAAACAGTTTATTTATCTTTAAAATCAAAATAGAGGAATATTTTTAAAGTCAATTCGCAATGCTTTTAAAAATGAGACTACCATAAGGCCTCCCGCACACACACACACAATGCAAACGCAGAATCGGAGGAGATTTCTCCTTATGATAGTCAAAGATGCTTGATACGCATTAAAAAGAACATTTGATATTATTACTAGTGCATAGTGTAGGAAAAAATTCATTTCGAAAGTAGAATATAAATCTTAGCCAGCATAGACATTTCGAACTATGCCTACTATAGCTAACTATGTTCAATAGCAGGTTACCGCCACATTCCATAGCAGGTTATACAACTAAAACCGTACAAGTCTCGTATTGTTTCTTTGGATTTCCAACGAATGATCAGGCCAAGGAACTTCCCATTGCCACATGAGAATGCCTCTGGATGGACATCCCCGAGAACCAAACCGGATCTCTACCAACACAAGGCCGGATTACCCCTAATTGAGTAACAACTGACCGAATATGCCATCCCCCGGTCCTTTGGGACCTTTTCACCGAGCGCTCGTAATCAATTCACACAATCATAACAAAGTGTTTTCAACATGAGTAAGTATCAGGGCTCCATACCATGATACCACCCTTTTCCAGAAGGAAATGCACACATCCTAAAGGGCGCTACCCCTCATAACCTTGCTGCTTCTTTCCTGTTTTGACCATTCACGGGGTGTGAGGCTCGACGAAGTCACGTCCACAAAAACATACTTTATACAAAAGCCATGCTTTGGGTCAACAAATGATCATAGAGATGATCACAAAGATAGACGATCAAATAAACGATCCTATCACAAATAATCAACACAATGATCATTTACAGCAACACTCAGCATGTCACATTACCAAATTGGGAATATATCGCTGATAACATTCAACTACATAACCTCTGAGCTCGTACGTCTCAGAGAAGGGTGTTAAGCTAAAAGAATAAATTCTCCGCCACCAACAGAAATATATTTGAAAGAAATCGTCTTTATATCTCAATCTGTAATGTTAGACATACAATCCATACAAGTCTGTTCCGGGCTCGAACAGAACCGAAGGCACTTACAAAGAAGTCCTTGCAATCCGGATATTCACAATCCTGATCGGATTCACCATCACATATAGAGAACTCTATACCGTAGCTACTCGGTGCAGAGTCAATCGACAGGTCATCCTATCGCTTTCGCAAATACCGGGTCTTCAACAACGATCTTCAATGCAATTCACAACGACGTATCACTATTCGGAATGGGTTATACGACCCCATGGTCCTTTCCCGGTTAACCCGAATAGTGAGCGCTTATTCAAAAATAAGTGTGGCATTCAAATTCAAACAAATCATATCCAATACCCATTCAAAGGGAAATATTGATAGTCGGTTATTGAACTATCAATGAATATGCACACATCACCAGTTTCCAAATAATTTTCAAAATTATTTCTTTTCCAAAATATCTTTACAAGATATATTATTTCACACTTCAAAAATAAATCAATATTTATTTTCAAACAAATTTCCTTTCTATTCATAATTCCATAGTGAATTTATATTTTCAAAATATCCATGCATATACGATTTTAATTATTCATTTCAATTTATCTTCAAAAAGATAAATTCTAAATATCACTTCATATTGGAAAACGATTCCATACTTATTTAATAAGTAATTCACAAATCTATTTATTTTCAACACTTGAAAAATATTCAATATACTTAAATCGAGATTAAGTATATATTTCATTCTTTAAGGAAATCATTCTCTTAAACATATTTATTTGGGCCAAAACGAATGTTACGTAAAACATCGTTACGACAACCCAAAATCACTAGTATAGGGATTCGAATTTTTAAGACAGATATATAAATCCCAATACTATAGAAAACATTTCCTTTCGGAAATCATTTACTATAACAACAGTGTTATAGTCCACTATTTCCTTTTATTTCTCGAAAACATCTATTTCAACAATCAATGTTGAAATCTATGGTTCCGAATCTCAACATATTTAAAACATCTTTAGATCGTTTTAATTCTATTTGAAATATCACATTCAAAAAAATTTCTTTAACATATTATTCACTATTCAAAAACGTGAATATTCTTTGTTAACAAATTTCATCCTTTTATTCATTTTATTTCAAAGGATTATTCACAGTTCAAAAACGTGAATATAACTCCATTAATAGGTTTCAGCAATTTACTTATCAAAATAAGTCATTTGCGAATTTATAAAACAACGTTTATAAATTACATTTCTAATTATTTTATAACAACTTCCTTTTATAAATTTTCTTTATTAACCTATTCGATTTATAACTCAATTATAAACTAAAGGTTCATATTATAAGTTAAATGCTTATAAAACGATTATTTTACAAAAATCGTTTCTTTGAATTTCATAATCATAAATCTTATAACTTATAAAATTCAATTATTTATCCAAAACCATTCTTTTAATGACTTTATAAATTTTATAAACCTACTGTTTATAAAATTCCATTTATGATTTCACCGTTTATAATTCTATAAATTTCATTCAATTTACAAAATTCATTTACACTTCATTCAAACACTTACAAAAACTTGTTTTAATATCCATTTATAAATCTCTTAATATAAATCAATTTATATTATTCTTTAAAACGTCTTTAATCTCCTTTATTATTTCACCATTTCGATTCATAAAATAATTAAATTTTATAAATTCTATATTTAAACTTTTCACAATAAATTCAAAAATCCCGATTTTACTATTTTATAAAATCATTAGCATCATATTCTCAAAAAACCAGTTTTTAACTATATTTCTCAAAAATCATAATTTTTATAACATTAAAAATTGTACGTTTATTTATTTTAAAATGAATCAATTCCAAAAATATTTTATATTTTCAAAAATCACTTTAAAAATCATTTTAAAATCCCAAAATCTGGGTCCAATGATGCTACACACCAACTAGTCAATCACGACTACAACGATATCATATATCGATATGATAATCCATCAAATATCAAAATATCTGAAATCAAATAAATACTGTTGAGGAATCCAACTGGATCCCTCCAACCTGTTTTCCTGCATCCACAAACATTAGCACAATACCAATTTCGCTCCAGTACGAAATTATCGCGGTATATGTTCTTATTAAATATTATCCGCTTAATAACGGCGCAATATGGTCTCATCCGCTAAACAAAAAATGCGGGAAATCAATAACTCCAATATATACATATGCCAATATATATATATATTGCTATTACATATAATACCAATTTCACTGTTTATGAAATATTCGCGGTATATGTTTTTAATAAATAACATCCGCTTACTAACGGCGTATAATGTCTATTTTAACAATCAATAGATATCAATCATCATTCAAACATGCATTCAAATATTTTAAATCTAACTATTTAAAATAAAATCGAAACCGATTCGATTGAGTGAGAAGTTCTCACCTTGATTTCAATTTCGTTTTAGCGATTTATTTCGAATAAAATTAAACGGACGTTTAATTTTACCCAAAATTCTCACTAAATCCAAACGAATCCAATCCAATTTCATCGCGTAGTGCTTGTCCATACGATTCCAACGCAACTGGTTTCGCGCGTTTTGGACCTCGTATGAAAAAGTTATGAATTTTTGAAGTTTACACGATTTATATTTACCAATTTACAACTAAATTTTATAAATTATAGACCTAAATCAGTTTCTGGCCATTGGATCCCACTGCCCCGTCATCATCACCGTCCAACATCACCTTCTTCCCCACGTCCCTCTACAGACAACTTCTCGTAAACAAAACCCATACATCAATTACTAGGGTTTAATATTACAACCTCAAACGACGACGAGACTCCATCATACCACCTTCATTCTCACCGCCTACGCGAGAGCTAAGCTCGGCTGCAACCACTTGAAGTTCGGCCCCCCCATCTGCTCTGAAATGCGTGCGCAAGCCCTAGAGAACGCGGCCTCCTATCTCCCAAAATACAACTCCAAACTCGATCATAACCGTTGGATCTCGAGATCTCTTCATGCTCTACCTCTTTGTAGTTGGAAGTTTCGTCTAATTGTTAATGGATTTCGAGTTAATTGAGGAAGAAGGAGGAGAAATACTGGCTGTTCATAGCAATGGTGGCGGCTAGGGTTTGATATTAGGTTTTTATTTTTATTTTTTTCTAAATTATGAAGGGGGTGGGTGTATTTATAGGAAAAATTCGAACACTATTCATCCGGAAATCCCGAACTCCGATTTACGCGCCGTAACCAGTGTTTCTAGGGTTTATCCCGCGTTCC